>OY728134.1:111305080-112019726 GCA_963277665.1 Viscum album | reverse complement strand
AATATTTCTTCATTAGGACTTCATCATCCTATTCATAGTGTTGAAACATCTTGGGACACTTTTATAAAAGGTTCCCAACATTTACACACAAAACGAACACGATTAAATGTTTCCCTTTAGACATTCCTTTTCCCATTTATATATTTTAGGAAACAAATAGAATGAATTCTTCCACTGAGAGAGACTAACATTGACTTTAAACTTTAGTACTGATACCAATTATTGGTATCACATGGTGAAATACCCTAATAAAACGTTGAACTAGTATGTGAATAATTTTAAAAATTTTCCCTTTTGATCTTATTTCATCATTAAACAAAACTCCCTTCTCACTTTTTCTCTTAGTAATATATAAAAGAAAATGAAATCAGAAAAGAAACAAATATTTTTCGTGTTTTACCCTAACTAGGCTAATAAAAGTATCTTGAAATGGCAATGTTTTAATTAATTGGAATCAAAAAAATGTTCATTGATGTTATAATATTCAAATAAGAATCATTGTACCTTCTGGTTTAAAACCAACCACTTTTTAAAAGTACACCACTCTTTTTGTGAAAGTGTATTCACAATTTATTTAATATATATCTTCTAATGTTCTTAATCATCTCTTATTACAATAAAATTTATGTGTCCTGATGCTCTTATTTCATACAAACGATGAATTCCAATTTACCATAAAAATTCTAGGAAATTCTCTTGAGGTTCATGCAAATTTTCTTTTGAACATCCTTTGCGCAATTTTAATGAATCTTCAACACATTCACAATACTCCACAATCTCTTAAATCTCCCAAACATTCATGAAACTCAAAATATTTCATGAAACAAAATTTTTCCCTAAACAAAATATCTTTTCTTTTTGTAATTAATGTTCATTTTAGTGTTATGTGAAACATAGCCCTGATATTTTCATTAAGAATTTCTACCTACAAATGATGGGGTATTAGCCTATTTATAGGTGTAATCGACCATTCACATAACTTCCAATTCCTATAAAATATGATTCCTCTATTTATACTTTTTGTGTTAAACTCACCATCTTCATGAAAATTCAGTCTCCTAATGAAACTTTAGTTTTTTATGTGACACGTTCACAAAAATCTACTTTTTTTAGTTTTCTAAACATGTACAGATCTCTTTATATTTCATAATTATCAATGTGACATCTTGGAATCATAATTTTCATGAAAATTTTCACTTTTGTGAAAATCCAACTTTTGATATAATTTTCTATGCAACTTCCTAAACACCTTCCAGTTCTTTCAGACCCTTTCTTTATAAATGTTGTAAGGTCTCCACATTTCTATAACTTTATCAACACACTTTTCAACAAAAATACTAACACTTTATCAACCAAAATTTTCAAAAAACACACCTAAAAACCTCAAAAATACATCAAGAAGGATTTTCTCCCATAAAAAATGCTGCTCCAAAATCATCAATCGATGACTCTAATTACAAAATCCCTAGTCTTTATTACACAATAATTCATGATTTATTACATAAGTATACACATAATATAACCCATAAGATCAATAATTAAATTTTATTTGGGTAATTAGGTACATTATTTAAAAGTATAAAACATGGGTACATTATAATTATTGAAAACTTCCTTAACATGATCACAATTTTCTATTTCTCATAAAACTCAATGGGATAACCTGGAGGGATATATAAGAAATGGGTGAGATATAAAGATCAGTAAGGGAGTAAACGAAGAATAACATGAAGAATGCATTACATGTAAGACGATAATCATTTAAATGGGGCATAAATGGGGTGAGAATCACAAACATGAACAAAGAGGCATGATATAACATCATAAAATAAATAAAACATGGTAAATTGAAAAAAAAAATTAAACATGACATCAGAAATAGATGTCAAGTTTAACCACCAAGAAACCATAACATAATTCCCTTAGTATAACCTCTTTTGAACCATACATGGAATGTCATGAGACCAAAACATTACCCGGTGCATTGGAGGTCTATCTAAGTTCACCCATCATAATCATATCATGTACATACAGAAGTGTGCCACATAGATCATATAACATAAGAACATATTTCATCACATTCAATACCATAATTAAGTGTTGTGGGATATATACATAGAATTTACCAATAAATGATGTATAAGTAAAACTATGTGAAACCACTTGAGTAAAAATGTGTATGGGTATATACCTCACAAATGTTCACCAGGAAATATCACTATAGCATTTCAGCAGCATAACGACAACACATGATGATTCATAAAATGGTTCAATGTTAAATAAATTTGTTGTATCATAACTTGGAAGTAAAAAATGATAGTTTGAAGAATATTTAATAACATAATCCAACATGATTATTTGAGAATTGATGGGCATAAGACAAGGAGGGTGCATGAAGAAAAACATGGCATGAAAAAATAATGGATAATTTTGGTAGCATAATAGGGGTACATGATGAATCATGGGAGGGATTAATGAGAGTGAAAGGGGTAAATAATCACATAGAAATAATAATAGTGATAATAGGGATGTTTAAGATCATATCCCATCAATAGTAATTGGATGAAAAAATTCATTATAAAAATAATGTGCTTGAATAAAGAGGGGAAATAGAGGGTCCTTTACTAAATTTCAGCATAGTAACGGCTTAGGTAAATTATATAATGAGAAGGGATAAATTATATCACAATATTAAGAAATTCTTTGGATAGAATATGGGTATTTATAAAGTCCTGAAAACATAACCAATTGATATTCAAAAAGGATAATTACAAAGAAGGTGTTTAAATTGAAAAGGAGATAGATGTCCCTTATTAAATATCATCATAGTAATGGCTTAGGTAAATGATATAATGAGAGGGGGTAAATGATATCACAATATGAGTAAATAAATTTTAAAATGAGGTTTTCTATATAAATTCATGAAAACAAAACCAATTGATATTCAAAAGGATAAATATAATGAATTTTCTTGATTGGAAAATAAGAGAGAGAAATCCCATACTAAATTTCAACACATAACGGTTTAAGTAAATGATATAATGAGAGGGGGTAAATAATATATCATTTTTAGGAAATATATTGGATATTAGACTTATATTTACAAATTCATGACAACATACCCAATTGATATTCAAAAGGAGAAATACAAAGAAGGTACTTGAATGCAAAATAGAGATAAATCTCTTACCTTGAGAGGGGGATTTCAAAACCATTGGAAGAGATTCTTGAGATCTTGGGGGAACCTTGGGAAAAATTTAGATGGATGTGGGAAGATTAAGGATTTGATCCAAGGTTTTTTAGTGAATAGAAATGGGATATTGTGTGGGATTATATTATAAAATAGAGGGGTGTTCTTTTTTATTTCCCAAACATAGGTTTTGGTCTCTATATAATAAATTAAAAAATACACAATCGTTCTCATGTTGTTTCCAATATTTTCTACCAAATGGATTTTTTTAAATTATTTTATAATTCCAAGAACTAAAATCATTAAAATTTTACACTTTGTGATGTGGAGTTGAGTCATGTTTATAAAGAATTGATTTTAAAACCTTAAAATATAATGATGGTTTTGGAGGATTCATAAAGGATTTATTAAAATAATAAAAACCACATAAAAGCACATTATTTAAAAATTTAAACATATATTTGGGTTTTTAAACCATTTATAGAATTTATTACATCGCTTTTGGTTCATTACGATATCATAATACAAACCTTATATTTAAATTTTATTTTATTTTTATAAGAAAATTCGACGGTCTTAGAAAATTATTAAAAATTCACTATTAGATAATTTATATGTTATGATTCCAAAAATAATATTTATTTTATAAAGATAATTTTATAATTATTTTAATTTTTCTTTTAAAACAATAATCAATATGTATCGATAAATGATGGTTTTCTCGATAATAACAGTATTCAAACCCTTATAATAATTACATTTGACTTTATAAAAATTATATTATAATTTAAATTTAATAAAAAATATTTAATAGTATTATTTTATAAAAATATAATATTTTTTTTCAAAATTCATGAATTCATTGAAAAATAATTTCTTATTTGAGATTTCTTATTACACAAAAACACAATTTTTGGTTTATCATATCTAATTCTAATTTTCATCAAAATAATTATTTATTTAATTATAAATAAATGAAAAAATATATTTATTATTATATTTTAATTAATATATACTAATTCATATTATCAATGTTCCTTTTTTTATTGATTTTTAAATTATTTTTACCCTTAATTAATCTAATTTCTATTGTCATGGTAATAAATATTTACTACAATTACTATTGAAATTGTCTAAAAAATTAATTTGAACTTATTACCTAATATTAATAATTATTATTATTATTATAAATATTGAATCCATTTGATAAAAAGAAATTCAAATCAGTGGAATAATTTAAATAAAATTCTCAAGAGCGATGCAAAGGAGTTTTTTTTATAAAAAATCCATTTTTCAAGGAAAAGATGATTTTACTTTAACTCTATAAGTTGTGATATTGTTTATATGAATTTCAATTAACAATGACAGATATATTATAAATACATTAAATTTAAATCATTCACCATTATATTTTTTAAAAATTAATTAAAAAGAAGAGACTTTATGCTTTTTAAAATAGTTTTCAGAAAAATGTGTTTTCATGCGAAAAAATAAACTTATATTAAAATATGATATAAAAATAATTTAAATGAAATTAATTAGATTAAATGTAAATAAAAAAAATTATTTTAATTTAAATACAATTGAAAATAATAATATTACTTTTAAATAAATTAACTTTTCTAAAGAAATGATAGTTTTACAAAAAATTAGTAATTTTCACTATTTATTAAAAAATAAATATTTTCTGAAAAATATAAAAATTTCATCCAAAGTTATTTTTGATATTTTTATCTAATTTTCATTTAATTTTATCGAATAAATGCCCCAAATATTTAAGAAATTAATTATATTATTTTTAATAAAAGGAAATAAAAAACTTTTTTAAATAAAACATATTTTTGAATTAGAAATTGGCATTACCAAAAATCGAGTGATTATTTAATACGACTTTATTAATATATTTATGTTGAGTAATAAATTTATATATATTTCATACGTTATATAATATTATTCATATCCACAAATATAATGGCTAGGTTAAATGGTCATATTTAAATAATCGTTGTTTGTTTGGGTTTAGTGCTGCATATCTAATACTCTTTCGATTATTGTTTTCACTTTAAAAAACTCAGGGCATTAGATTCTTCACCCTTTAATAAATTTAATCCTCCAAATTTGATCTTTATCTTGGTAATAAAATTTTTTAGACCTGAAAATATATTTATTGAAAATCGCATTATAAAAATTGTTAATAAAACATCCAATTTGAAAGAGATAAAGGGAAGTATGAAGGTCATGACATGACTAGGATTCCAAGTAAGAGAAAATTAGTGGAATGTAAAAATATAGACTTGGAATAAAAACAAATAATTCTAAGAACTAACATAGTGTAATAGAGAACATGGTTAGGATAAATTCAATGCATACAAAACCATAAATCTGTGATGGGTGAGAAGACCTTCAATAATTCAAAATGATAAAAATATGACAACATTTTTTTTCAAGATTCTTTTCCAAGATTAAAATAATTCCTTTACCTTATTTACTAGAAACATAAGGAAATATAATTTCGTTAATAGTACAATTTCATCCTTTAATCAATTTCCATGACAATATATTCTTTTTCACCAAGTGATGAGTACTCAAGATTTTTTTTATGCCTAAAGCACTAAAATAAGCTTATAATAGATCATATAATCTACCAAATAATAACATGATATTCCTACAATATTTAATAAATCAAAATGGGTAAGAACAAAGTATGTTAATACTTATAATGAATAAAGATTAATTCATCAATCTTCACAATTCAATCAAAAATAAAAAAGGTTTAACATAGATCATTCCATAAATAAATACCCCTTTATCCCAAATAACCCCAATAATATCAACATTAAAGAAAGTTTTAACCTAAAAGGTTGTCTCATACCATTGAGTTTACACCTCCAAAAATATAATGGAATTTTTCTCATATAATACTTTATATTTAATCTAATGGGTATATATACCTCAACTCAAAAAACAATCTACTAAAATATCATTAATCACCTCAAAATAAAAAACAATTAATCATATAATATGTTTCCCAACATATTCTTAATCACAAAAATATCCAAAAGTGGTATTAATTCTTTTAAAACAATATTAGAATTAGACATATCATCCCAATACAATTTTGTTATATCTCGAAATCAAACACATATTAATATTTTTCAACAATAAAATCATGTGTTTTCTAAATTATCACCTTTTCATTAAATCACTTTTTTAGGTTATTGGTACCATTCAACATATGTTTCGAATCCTTAAATAAAAACTAATGTGAAAAAATCCTTATATTTTTTATGTTTAATATATCTATAATGTAATTTATATACTACTTATAAAACATAATTCTCAAATAATAATATTTAAACACTTCAATATTTACACTTCAATGATTTCCATAGCATACGTCTTTCCTTAGTCTAGAATTTAACCTTTTGATTAAGGAATTGGTTCAGATAATTCCCATATTCTCCACACATAAGACATTAATTAAATAAGGGTTATGTAGAATGTAATTTATCCCCTTCCATCATAGTCTTTAGTTTTTATAACAACTAGATACTTTATGTTCTATTTTTTCACACATAAAAGACCTTCGAGTTCCTTTTTGGAATTTCTATTAGTGATGCTTTCCACTTTTTTTACATACAGGGAATTAAATCTTTTTTCCTTTTTAAAATTTATCATATGAACCTCATTGGGACTTAATCCTCATATTATTTAATTAATTTGGACAATCAGCTATATTCTGGTTGTTAATTGGGAATTTTGATAGCTAGTTTGGCATAATCATGAGATGTCTTACATGATATCCCATCATGTTAGGCATTGTATTTGGGATGTCATCACATTTCCCCTCACATTGATTATTCATTTAGTTTGTATTATTTCCAACCATTGACCAGAATAAATGTAAAATTATGGATGATTAATTTAAAATATTAAACACACAAATGGGAAGATAATAACATTAAATGGATAACTTATGAATGACAAATATTCCTTTAACGTATAAATTTTTAGTCTCCAATCTAAGATATCCATAATCTATTCTATAACATATACTATTATTGGATTTTTTCTTCCCTTAATAAGGGTTTATAATAATCTTGTTAATTTGAAAAATTATATCCTCTGGGTGTGTCAAATGAAATGTGTAGAAAGACCCATTTTCGAGCACCAGTTCTCTACTGAGTCTATCTCAATAATATGATTTCGAGGATTTCACTACCGGGTACTTCTATTCCCGAGCCACATCCACCTATAGTTTCCTGAAAGGGATGTATTTCCCTGAAAACAAATTACTCTATAATTTTCCAAAACATAGATATTTTTTAATATAATTAGTGTTATCCCAAATTCTTTCTATATAGTTTTATAATCCAGATCCCAAAAATAACTAAACCTCCCTTTGATAAAAACTATGACGACCCTAGTATTTATTACACATTAATTCTACATTTATTAATTAAGAATAGACATAATAAAAACTATAAGATCAATAAGTCTTGTGTATTTGGGTAATTAGTAACATTACATAACAACATAAAACATTAGGTACATTATAATTATTGAAAACTTCTTTAACATGCTCATAATTTTCAATCATTTTTAAAACTATAAGGGATAACCTGGGGACATGCATAAGAAAGGGGTGAGATATAAAGACCAATAAGGGAATAAATAAATAATAACATGAATAAAGTATTTAATGTTATAAAATTGTATTTTAAATGGGAAATAAATGGTGTGATAACCATAAACATGAGTAAATAGTAATGGTATTGCATAACAACAAAAAGAAAACATAGGAAATTGGGAACAACTTTAAACATGAAATCATAAACATATTTCAATGTTAACCAAAAATAAATAATTATATAATGTTATTATGATAACCCATAATGCACCACACATGGAAGATAATGAGACTAAAACATTACCCAATTCATTGAAGGACTATTTGGGAGCACCCATCATAATCATTTCATGTACATGCCCAAGTGTTCCATATTGATTTTATAACATATGAATATATTTCCTTGCATTGAATATCATGATTAAGTATTGTGGGTTACATAGATTAAATTCTAAAATAAATTAAGTATAATTAAAACTAATTGAAAACCTTTGAGTGGAAATGGTTACAGGTATACAACTTACAAATTTTTGGCTTGGAAAATCGTAGTGACATTTCAGTAACATAACGACAGTACTTGAAGATTCATAAAATACTTCAATGAGAGGGAAAGAGAGTCTCTCATCACTTTTTAGTAAAAAATTAAAGTATTAGGGATATTTAACAATATAATCTAATAGAATTATTTTTGGAATAATTAGTATAATACAAGGAGGGTGCTTTAATAAACACTCGAAATAGAAAAAATGATCCATATTTTTGGTAGCTTAACGGGGATACATAATGAATCATTGGAGGGATTAATGAGATTTAAATGGTTAAATAATCACTTTTACATAATTATGTAAGTATTTTGGATGTTTAAAATCATATCCCATCAATATTAATTAGAATAAAAAGTTTATTGCATATATAAGGAGCCTTTATACAGAAGAGAAAGACATGATCCCTTACTAAATTCCAGCATAGTAATTTCTTAGGTAAATGATATAGTGAGAAGGGAAAAATTATCTCTAAATATTAGGATATAAAATGGATAGAATGAGGTCATTATAAAGACATTAAAATATAACCAACTGAGATTAATAAGTAAAAATATAAAAAAGGTGTTTGAATTGAGAACGAGAGAGATGGGTCCCTTACTAAATTCTGGCATAATAATAGCTTAGGTAAATGGTATAATGAGAGGGGGTAAATGATCTAAAATTATTATTAAAAATATTATACAGTATATTTATATTTATAAATTCATTAAAATATAAATAATTGATATTATAAAGGCTAAACACAAATAAGGTGCTTGAATGGAAAATAAGAGAGAGAAATCCCTTACTAAATTTTAGTGTAGTAAAGACTTAGGTAAATAATGTAATGAGAGGGTTTAAATGATAAATAAATATTTTTTGAAATAAATTTTATTGTATATTTATCTTTATAATTTAAATAAAACATAACTAATTTAGATTCAAAATGCTAAATACAAAGAAGGTGCTTGAATAAAAAATAACAGAGATAAATCCCTTCCTTTGAGAGGATTATTTCAAAAGATTGGGAGGAGATTCTTGGGATCTTGAGGAACCTGGGGAGGATACTAGATAGGTTAGGGTAGAGTAAACATTTAATTAGTGGTCTTTTAGTTAATATTAATGAGATCTTGGGTCGGTTTATATGGGAAAAGAGAAGGGATTTCTTTATTATTTCCCAAACATAGATTTGTGACTGTATATATTAAAGTAATCAAAACAACAAACCATCCCATGGGGTTTTTCCATATTTTCGTCCAAAGGGAATTTGTATTTATTTTTTTATGAGTTCAAGAACCTAAATTAATAAAATATTACACTTGATGATGTGGAAGTGGGTTATGTTTATGAAGAATTGATTTTAAAACCATTAAATATAATTTAGGTTTTGAGGATTCATTATGGATTTATAAAATTAATAAAATAAACTCCAAAACATATTATTTTAAATTTCAATCTTATATTTGGTAATTTATTTCCTTTATATAATTTTTTACAACACATTTGGGTCATTATGATGTCATAATACACACCATATATTTATACTATATTAATTTTTTACCTGAAAATTCAATTGTATCTGATTATTATGATAAATTAACTATTGGATAATTTTGATGTTATGATTCAAAAATTAATATTTATTTTTTAGAAATAATTTTATAATTATGTGAGTTTTCAGTTTTAAAACAAGAATTGACATTTATTGAAATAATGCTGGTTTTTTCAACAATAAGAGTTTTCAAACACATATAACAATTACATCTGACTTCAGAAAAATTATATTATTATTTAAATTTAATAAAAATTATTTAATAGTATTATTTTATTAAAATTTCATTTATTTTTAAAATTTAGTAATTTATCAAAAAGTAATCTCTTAATTGAAATTAATTGGGTACATATAAATACAATATGTGTTTTATCATATCAAAATATAATTTTTATCAAAATCACTCCTTAATTATTTATAAATAATAATAAAATCATTATTATTTTAGATGAAAATATAAATATTTATAATATTAAGGTTACTTTTTTTCTAGTCCTTTTTCAATTATTTTTACCCTTAATTAACCTATTTTTCTTTTACCGTGGTAATAAATATTTACTACACATACGATTCATATTTTCCAAAAAAATAAGTTGAAATTATTAAATAATATTAATTAAGATTATTCAAAATTTTGAATAAATTTAATCAAAATCAATTCATATATTTGGTGTAATTTAAAATAAAAACCGAGAGTGTGATGGAAAGATGTTTTTCTGAAAAATGAATTTTTCAAGGAAAAGATGAGTTTACCTTAACACTATAAATATTAATATTCACTATATTAATTTCAACTAAAAATGATATATATATATATGATCTATATATTTAATTTAAATAATTACCCATTATGGGTTATTTTTAATTAACTAAAGATCAGAAATATTATGTATTTTAAAACAATTTTTCAGAAAAATATGTTTTCAAGCCTAAAATTAAACATATACTAAAATATGGTATAAATATGATTTAAATGTAATTAATTAGACTAAATATAACTTTTTATTATATATTTTCATTTTAAAAAAAAATAAATATAATAGTTGTACTTTTAAATTAATTTCGTTGTCAAAACAAATAACATTTTTTTAAAAACAAAATCATTACTTTTCACTATCCACAGAAAAATAAATATTTTTCGAAAAATAAAAAAACATCACCCTAATTTAATTTTTATATGATGATTTAAAAATTATTTTAATTTTATCAAAAATATTTTCTAAATTTTCAAGAAATTAATTATAATATTTCTCACAAAAGGAAATAAAACTCTTTTTTGAAGAAAACGTATTTTTGAAAAATAAAATGTAATTGCTAAATATTGAGTGATTATTTAATAATAATTTATAAATATATTTTTGATGAGTATTAAATATATATATATATATATATCATAATTTACTTAATCATATTTTTATCCACAAATTTAATGGCGTGGTTAAAACATTTATATTTCAATAATCATTGTTTCTTTGGGTTCGGTGTAGCTTATCTCATACACTATCGATCATAGAATTATCTTTTAAAAATTTTATATGTTACACTAATAGACTATTAGTACTCAAAATCAAGTTATTATAAATTTCATTTGTTGTATTATTTTTAGATGAACCCCTAGAGTTTATCCTCTGATCGTTTCAATCTTTCTCATAATACACTTTGTTACAATATAACTAGCACACAGAACCCAAACCCAATGATTTATCATGGATAAATTATCTTGATAAAGCTATGTCTTTAAAATTTTTCATTTATATGGTCATCCTATCAGTCCCAGGGTACACTTTTAGGTATAGTTTTCTTATATTTTTTCTCATATTTTTTTTATCTTTTTTGGGTGATTTTTCCTTTGAATTATGGAAATTATGAAGAAAATAAATGTGTTATTGAATAGTTATAACATGGTTATGAGTGACCATGTGATAATCATTCTATATACCTGAAACTTTTAATAGAGATATTTTCACAATTGGGCCATGATTTTCCAAACCATTCAGAATAACCACGCAGGTACTCACTATTAGTGTACGGTTTACCTAACCTTAATTATTGACCTCACATGACCCATGAGTCTCCCTATATAACATAAATCCCTCCTAAATTCCTCCTTTCTGGTGATTTTGGGTGTATTTAACCAATTTTATTTAAGTTTTCACCAAGTAAGGACCTCTTATCCACTTTTTAAGCGTTTTTCTTCCCTTCTTCTTAGTTTTCACTCTTCCCCATGGCCATGAAAGAATAGGGCTTATATAATCCAAAATAAATGGTGTGGTAATAAATTTATATAGTCTTGTATTGATTCTATGGGGTATTCTTTCTCTCTTTATTATGAGTTACATCTAATTTTAAAATTGTTTTGTTAGTTAAGGGTAGGTGGTGTTTGTGATATATCATTTCTTGATGAACTAAATGTGCTCACCTAAATTTAAAAGCTGTGTTTTAATTATTTTGATGTATGAAAGTATATTTTTAGAATTACTAGTATTGGTTTAATTGATTTAAAAATGTGTTCATTTTTTATTTGGGTGGAAATGGATTTTAAATTTTTATTATTATTTATGGGATACCTTGGAAGTGTAAATATAATTAATTAAATATGTGGTAGCGCATGTGAAACTTGGGAACCTAGGTGGGATTCCTAATACATGAATTTATATGGAAAGGTCTTCCATCCCTTCCATGTGGACTATGAAATATTACTAACTAAACCAATTATTCTATTGATGTGTTTACCACTGGGAATTTGGATTTTTCCTCCCTTGTGACTCATGCACAAGAATGAGTATGAATGGTTTGATCCCCAATAGTATGGGGATCCTAAGATAAGGAACAAACTTAGTTTCCTTAGGGTTGTACCATTTTTCATGGTTTCGTTTTATTATTATTATTAATATTTTTATTCAAAAACATAAAGGCATGGTTCTATTTAAATTATTATGAAATTATCATGTTTATTTTTTGTCTAACAATGGTTATTCATTAAATGATTGGTAGAACCCTACTAGGTTATTGTTCTCAAACCCTATATAAACTCAACAGGTGTATATAGAATTTTTTTTCAAAAAAAAGTAAAATAAATTTATCTATTGAAGGTTGTGGGTACTCTTGTTAGGGAATCTTGGTTGGGTTATGGTAGTGACATGGTGGGTGGTTAACCCTCATGTCACACGTAGATAGGCAACACTTATATATTTTAGGCCCCTAGTTATAGTAAATTATTTCCCCTTGTTTATGTCCTTGTATCTCCCCATCAATTTCTATTTTTAAATGGATATTGACTTTATGCTTGGATTTTACTTTTCATGAGGTATTTTTATATTATCTTTGAGATTTAATTTTTATTATTTAAATGTATTTATTAAGAAAACTATTCCCAAAGGAAATCATCTGTGACCAGAAACTAATTGTAAACATGTGGGGATCGAAAAATCCCTTTGGGACTTTCCATAGTTAAGCCTGGGTGCCCAACTGAGGGGTGACCCAGGTTTGTTCATGATGAAATGGTATGAGAGCCACCAGTTTTGGATCTATGATATTTTATATGTTTGGATAGACCAAAGATAAGATTATTGGGACTCCAGTAAGGGGTGAGAAAGAGTGTCTCGATAGAAATCTTAGTATAATCCCTTGACTTTTTAAGGGATATAGGAAATGTGGTCTTGGCTTTAGATATTTTTTCCCTTCCTTGTGGGTAGAGTGCATGGGTAACAAACCATGCACGCATTATATGATTCAAAAAAGGTTTTGGGTTGTTTCATTTCTATTGTTTATGATTTACCTCAATATTTAATTAATTTTAGTGGTATGTGTTGCTGATTTATTTTTGGTTTTGATGTCTTCCATTATTTTATTAATTTCTTATAGCGCTATGCCCCTTTAAAATTAGTCTTTGAACCCTCTAAATGATTTTGGGAATAAATTCTAGTGATAAATACATCAATTGGTTAAAACCTACTTGAATCAGGGTTTCGGGTTGTTCGAGATATAGAAAAATGCGTGGTTTATATCCCTAATCCTCTTTATGAAGTTGATTTGGGTCTTGAGAAGGATCGAGATCACGAATTTCTGACATAATCCTCCCTATTTTTGTGGAATCAACTATCACTAATAGAAAAATACCCTATAGCAAAGGTTTAAATACATTTTTATCAGCCATATAATATTTGGTATAGGTTATACCAATGGTTCTAAGAACCATTGCATCCTTTATTGTTGATAGAGATTTATACCATTAGTTTTCATTGAAATTTTTTGAATATAAAGTTATTTAGCATACTAATGGTTTTGTTTAAACCATTTTTATAGATATATACCATTCTTTCATTAGAACCACTGGTATAGGGTATTCTTCTTATACATCACATAAAATCCACCTAGAATCTCTACACAATCAATTCCTTGACCTGTAAAGAAAATACCAATCATAGTACACATTCTATACAACACATTTATTATAAGTTTATCATTTAACTAACTGATAAATCTGTAAATATTTTTCAAACCATTCACAATACTATAACATGGATATCTAATCTATATAATCATTTTTAGTCATTAAACACCATCTACAAAAATATATCATTACAATCAACTCAAAAATAGAGGGGATCAATATCTACATCATCACCACTATTACCATCATAATCATCACTCGTAGTATATACATCCTCACCAACATCGTCATCTTTAGTATTATCATCATCACCAATAGTTTCATCACCTCGACCACCACTTGAAACATCATTTCCATCACTCAGTGCATAATATAAATATCACATTGCTGAAATACATGTATTAAAAACCATAACAACCTCTAATGGAAGTGATGGGTATAAAGTTTTCATTTACTTCATGAACTTCTCAGTTACCATTTTACCACTTTCATGATCTTGTATATCTTTTTTTTCCCTCAACTATATTAGCCTTTTTTATATCAGTGATTCCATAGATTTGACATTCTCTTGAGGAGAGCCAATACCAAGTGGGGATGATTCTCTTCCTAGGTTGACATTGGACTCTCCTCTAGTACTCCTCACCTAATACCTATCTCAAATAATCATTTGTCCTAAATTTTCCTTCTTAGCTTCCATTTATGGCCTTTAGGGAACACTTTCAAAAATATAAATAAGATATTTAATTATTAATTTTATATAAAAATTTGAAATAATAATAATAAGACATTCAATATTCTTGTGTTTGTTCATTTATATAACTTACATAATTATTTCTCTTACTTGAGGAAAATAATTTTTCTCATGGAACAAGACATGTAATGCTCAATGTTTCTTACTAAAAATGTCATTAATTACTATATGACAATATTTTTCAATAACATGAAATTGATAAAAAAAAATAACCTTTTCTAACCAAAATTGGAATGATAATAACCAAAAAAAATTAATTTTTAATGAAATTTGATTACCATTGTCGAGGCATACTCAGATAAATTTTATTAAATTTTGTATCGAGTCATGTTATATTGGATATTAAATTTAGTTTTAATCATATTTGTTTATTTTTAATTAATTTGACTAGGTTTGACATAGTTCAATTTAATGAAACATTTGTTAGGATGATTTTATACTTTTATATATACATAAATTAAGTATAGTTCAAAAATAATTAGTTTGGTTTAATATAGGTCATTTCAGGATATTTTTTCATCTCAATTCAATTCAATTCAATTTGGTTCAGTTTTCTTTGGTTTGGTTTTGTATGTTTTAGTTGGGTTAACATCCATTAAATTCAATTCGATTTTATTTGAATCAATATCATTTAGTTTTATCCTAATTGAGTTAGATTTGTATAGTTTTTTCTATTTAGTTCTTTGGAATATAATTTCATCTAGTTTAGTATTGTTCAGATATATTAAATGAGTTTTTAATTCATTCTAGTCATTAATATTTGGTTCATTTACCTTTTTTCATTTCAAAATTTTTCAATTAAACTATTTTTTATTATTTTATTTCTAATATATATAGTTTACATTATTTCACTTTCATTCAGTTCAAAGTAATATAGTTTTTGTCAATCTGATTCTATTTATTATAGGTTAGTTTGTGTAATATTGGTTCAACATAGTTTAGTTATGTTTGGGTAAAATAAAATTGGTCCTTTATATTAATTAAGATAGGATAAGAATCATAGAATAATTTATCTCCAGCTTGCTTTTATTCTATTTAAATTGGTTAAGCTCTATTTAGTTCGATTCAATATTTTTTTTGTCCATTTGGAAAGGTTTGGTCCAATTCATTTTATAGTGGGTTTCATTAGATAGGATTAGTTCAGTTTTGATTATATATGGTTTATTTGGTTTGATTGAAATTGATTATATTTGGTTTTAATGGGTATTATTCTATTACGCATAGGATGGTTTAGTTGGTTATGTAAGTTTTGATTCTATTCCATGCAATTAAATTAAATTCTATTTCGTTCAATTAAATATATTTTTGGTTTTGGTTAGTTGTGTTGGTGCCTAGTAAAACTCTATTGGTTATAAGACTATTTCCAACCCATTCCATTTTGGTGTGAAAAAACTATTTTGGCATGAAATATTACTCAAATGTGAACTATTACCAATGCTAATTTGGTATTTTTATACAGTGTAGTGCCAAATGTTTTGTTGTGTTATACCGACACCATTTGGATTTTTTTTATTTTTTTATTTATGTTGTTAATTATAATCATAATTTTATATAACATTATGTTATCATTACCTAACTTTTTTCACCCTTGCATAACTTTATTTTACCCTTATATATCTTTGTTTTACCCTTAATTAACTTTTTTTACCCTTAAATAACATTAATTTACCCTTTTATAAATTTATTTTAACTTTACTTAACTTCTATTTATTCTGAACATTAATTTACCGATACATTTCCATTTTTACCCTTACTTAAATATTATTTACCTTACATAACATTATTTTACCCCTAATTAATTTGTTTACCCTTATTTAACATTAATTAACCCTTATATAACCTATAAAATTTTTTGTTTACCATTTCATAACATTGTTTAACCCTTAAACAGCTTTTTTTAACCTTACATAATTTTAGTTTACCCTTACATAACTTTTTCTTTACCATTAATTAAATTTCATTTACACATACTTAACTCTATTTTATCCTTAATTAACATTGTTTTACACTTATTATATTTTTTTACCCTTGAATAACTTTAGTTTACCCTTACAAAACTTTTTTAGCCTTAATGAACTTCAATTTGTCCTTACATAAATTTTTGTGACCCTTACTTAACATTATTTTACCCTTAGCAAACTTGTAAAAGTTTTTTTACCCTTAAATAACTTTTTTTACCCTTACATAACATTTTTTTACCTTTATATAACTTTACTTTAACCTTATATATCTTTTTTTACCTTTATTAATTTCTTTTTCTAAAATAACTTTAGTTTGACCGTACTAAACTTTTTTAGCCTTACATAACTTTATTTTACACTTACATGACATGTACATGTTTCTATTTTACATAAAATAACTTTTTTTAGCCTTAATGAACTTTTTTTACACTTACATAACATTATTTTACCCTTACATAACTTTTTTACCCTTACTTATCTTCATGTTTCCCTTACATAACATTAGTTTACCCTTACTTTAATTTTTTTACAGTTGACTTTTATTTTCCCTTACTTAACCTATACATGTTTATGTTTACCCTAACATACATTATTTTAAATATTACTTTATTTCTATTTAAACTTAAATTACATTACTTTACCCTAACATAATATTTTTTGACCCTTACATAACATTCATTTACCCTTACATAACATTATTTAACCCTTACATAACCTTTTTACCCTTACTTAACTTCTCTTTAACCTTAAAAACTTTATTTTACCCTTAATTAATTTTCTTTACCCTTACTTAACTTTAGTTTTCCATTAATTAACATGTACAATTTTATGTTTACCCTTATATAACTTTGTTTTACCCTTACATGACTTCTATTTACACTAATATAACTTTAGTTTACCCTTATATAACTATTTTTACACTTATTTAACATATATTCACTTTTACATTACTTTAGTTTACCCTTTCGTAACATTGTTTTACCCTCACATAACTTCTTTTTACCATTACATAACATTATTTTACCCTTAGATAACTTTTTTACACATACATAACGTTGGTTAACCCTTTCCTTTAGTTTACCCTTACATAACTATTTTTTACCCTTACTTAAATTTAGTTAACCCTTAATTAACATGTACAAGTTTTTTTACCCTTATATAACTTTAGTTTACCCCTACGTAAAGTTTATTTACCCTTACTTAATTATTCCCCAACATAACTTTGTTTTACCCTTACTTAACTTTTATTTCACCATATATAACTTCATTTTACCCTTAATTTACTTTTTTTTACCCTTAATTAACTTTTTTTACCCTTACATAACCTATACAAGTTTCTATTTACCCATACATAACTTTGTTTTATGCTTAATTAACTTCTTTTTTACCCATAAAAAACTTTAGCTTATCCTTACATAATTTTTTTATCCATACAAAACTTTAGTTTGTCCTTAACTTTATTTACCCTTAAATAAATTTGGTTTACCCTTAATTAACATGTATAGGTTTCTATTTACCCATCCATAATTTTTTATTACCATTACATAATTTTTTTACCATTATATAACATTACTTTACCCTTACATAACTTTGTTTTACCCATACTTAACTTCTATTTACCCATTCATAACATTACATTACCCTTACACTACTTTTTTACTATTAATTTACTTCTATTTACCCTTACATAGCTTTAGTCACCCTTACATAACATTTTATTACCCTTACGTTAATTCTATTTACCCTTACATAGTTTTAGTTTACCCATACATAACATTGTCTTACCCTTACTTAACTTTAGATTACCCATATTAATTAATTTTATAGAAAACAATTAATTTTAATTTAATTTGTTAAATAAAAATAAAAATAATATATAAGTGTATATTCAAATAATATTTTCTGGTGTAAAAAATATGTTTAATACATTATATCATTTTTACTATCCACACACTATTTTGAAGTAATTGTACTTCAAAATGGTGTATTACATTGGAGATTCTCTAAAAATTATTTGGTGTCTCCCATTCTCCTACATTGTAGTGTGCCACAAAGTGTGTATGTACTTCATAACACCCTTTTTCTTGTTGTTACTTTTTTATGAATCCTGAAAACAAAAATTCAATACAAATAATAACTAAATTTTCAATACAAACCATTAAATTTAAATATTACCTTAAACCTCTTACAATAAAATATCATTTCTTGGTATTTTGTAATTGGATGGTTGTTGAAGATTGGTACATCTGCTAACTCACTGCTGACTCTACTCTTCCAACCAATATATATCTAATGTTTGTATGATTTTTACTATTCCCAAAGTTTCATCTACCATGTAACCTTTACGGCTTGACCATCGAGAAAGCTAAATCAATGTTGTGGTGAAAATGTTAATTCGTATAAATAAAAAATATATAGATTTAAATTTAACAAATTTTCATACCCATAACTCATGCCATGCATTATCCTTGATTTTATTACTAATATTTCACCCAAATACTTGTTGAACTGCAATGATATAACAATAAATGGATAACGTCACCATGAAAATTATATATTGTCTATAATATTTACTTATCATTTGATTATATTTATTGTAATATACCATCATTTTTGTTTGATGATTCCAAGTTTTACGAATATGGGTGTGCCCATGTCACCTATTAAAATGTCTCACTAAATAAGATCAAAGAAAAAAGTTTAATTAATGCAAATTACAAATAAAAAAAAATAAATTTATGTCACATAATTTAATGCTCTTATAAACATAAACCCGATCTGGCCTGATCATTGGGCTATGATAGACCTACAGTATATTCTGGATTGCGAGACTGTGAAAGATGTGCCTATTCCAATTAATTCTTTGGGATATCTACAAACTATGGAGTATAATTTGAAGGAGCGTGATCATCAGATCCTAGATAGATATCAGTAGGAAATAGAGGTAGCATAGACATGGTAGGATAAGGATAGAAGGGATAAGGATACACATAGGATATAGAAATGGTATATGAGATGTAGATCTTAAATAACATGATGACGGGGGCATAGGTGAGAATATCCCTAGAGGACCAATTGTATGAGAAAAATTTGTGGTAGAGGGGACATCTATTGGCGGGTCTGGGTGTTAAATGGTTTGATGAGTTCTCTATGTAGCACTAGTGGCACCCCCACTCTTTTGGCCATATCATTAACCCCTAGTAGTAGGTTGAGGAGAGTTCAATTGTAGTTCAAATGAATTTCAATAAAATAGGTTTTATAAAAATAATGAAAATGTCATTGAATTCAATGAATAGGAAAAGTATTACAATTATTATACTCATTAAGGGCACTATAGGAGGAAAACCTATTTCACATAGTCATCTATCACTTTCATAAATTTATTCCATTAAACTTGTTCAATATATTTTATATTATAAAAAATAATAAAATGTATATTATAAAAAAATTATAGAAATTAGAAGTCAAAAAATACATCAACCATATCCTAAAATCCTATTGTATACAGTCTGTTTAAAACAGTTTTAAGAACCCAATTTAATCCTTTTTTGAAAAATTATTTTAAAATAGATTTAATATAGTTTTTTAAAGATGTGTATTTAAGAATTTTTTTAGAAACATTTATTTAAAACCAAGTTATACCAATTTGTAAGAATAGTTTTAACCCTAGTTTATTTAATTAAAATAAAACTAATTAAATGAAATGAAAACAAACAAAACTAAAAAAACATACCATTACAAATTGAAACCAAATTAAATTAATTATAGTAGTACCAAACTAAGAAACCTACATTAAGATAAAATTAATTAAATGAAAACATATATGGTTTCTTATATAAACTAACCACAACTACTTTATGTTCGAAATCAATTCAAAAAATTAGAAAAAAATTAAATCATAAAATGAAATATTTTGGTTAACACCAATGGGGACATCAAAATTTTCAATTTCATCCCCACCATTATAAAAAATATGTCTTGGGATTACTTCAATAATGGAATCATAATCATGTTCCACATGATCTTTCACATAAAACACTTGTGTTTCCATTAATACCAAAATATATGGTTCATCGGTATCTAGGAAGATAATCATGTAAATAATTATAAATCCATAGTCATTAATAAAAATTCCATGTCACTTCATTAAATCAAACCACTTTAATTTCATCACAGTTACTCAACCATGAGAGTAGTAATCCAATAATACTATTTTCTCAAAAAATATATAATGGGACACATTTTCATATCAGGACCTACTATATGATACACTCTCATAACAGTCTATTGTTCTAAATAACATAATTCCATCATATTTTGTTGTCATGTTAACCACTCAATTAGTTGTAACACGTTTTTACACAGTTATTGTTAATGATTTTCATCCATGAAACAAATAATTTGGAAAAATTCAATGTTATTAATTATTAAGAGATATATTCAACTGATAAAATCAATAACAGAAATATATATTTATAATAAAATTAAAGGAATATTTATATATTAATTTGATTAAATTAATGGCCGTACCTTTGATTTCAACTAAGTATAAAATTATTTTATATATAAAGTATGTCTCTTTATCAATGGTAAAGAATAATGATATCTAGTTGTAATTTTCTTATGTTACCTACATAAAATTATAATAAAAGTTTAATGTATATGTGAAATTTTGTGGTATGAGATATCATATACATATTAAAATTACATACTTCATATGGTCATCTAATAAACAACACATAAACAAGATTGTGTTGTGTGCCATGCCACTCTCTTTAAGGATTAAAGTATTCAATGTATATAACACAAGAATTCCTCTTATTTAAGGAAGATATGGAAATAAGGGATCTATTTCCCCATAATCCTCATATTCATTTCTCATTGTCCAGTTACATCTTTTTCTCACATCAAACAAATACATTGAACAAAAATCCATACATTCTTGATCTAGATAACCACTCATAGTGTATCCATTAAGATAATTCTTGTTTTAAACATAATATATCATTGGGAACATATTTATTTCAGTAGGATATATCTGCTAAGAAGTAACAGTTCCACTAATAAGTATTTTTATTAGAATACTGATTGGTAAAAGCATCATGATAGTGAAAATGATGGAGGAAAAAATTTCTATAACTCACAAAAAAGTATTGGTTCTACTTCCTAAATTTTTATCATGAAATACTTGTATAACCATTTAACAAAAAGGTCTATATAAAAATGGAATAACAAAATCACTATCACCCTTACATTATTAGATAGTAAATGATGGATTACTATTAGAATCATCTGATGAATAAGGATGTGATAATCATGAGTATTTAAGGTTTATTATTTTCAACTCTCTTCTATTGACCCATTTAGATATGTTTCTATAATATCCATTAGGAAACATGATATTCTATAATACTACTAGAAATTTATTTATCTCTGAAGTTTTCATCACATAAGAATATTAGGTAACTTTGTATTTATATTCACCAATACACATAAGATGTAGATCTAGTCTAATACCCCAATCCATTAAGTCACACTGATATAGAAATTCATCTTTGGTCTTCCACTTGATATTTAGAAGAATTTAAATCATTATTTGACATATATCTTTATCATTGTTCATTATTTCTAATCAATGATATAAAAAATTGATTAACCAATATGTTAACTCAAAAAAGATACATTTCTATTTCCAATTATAATTGGATTCGTTGCCACCATTATTTCTCCTTTTAGATTTTATCTGAAATTTCAATAATGAAAAACTGACATCTTGAAATTCATTATGAACATCAGTTCCTAAAATAAATTGAATTTTCTTTTCAGTGTCAATGGTATTATCAAACCTCTGATGAATATTCTTGTATTGATGATCCATTGGAATGATTTTTGATTACCCATGAAACTAAAACTATAATGATATATATGTCTTCTAGGATTTTTATTCTTCATACAAATAGAATAGGATTGTTTTTCCATCATGATCTAACCAAAAATCATTGTATAAGAATATAAATAATTTATATTCCATGAAATCACAACATGCATCAATAAAATAATTTACAAAGAATCATCAAATATGCACACACCCACATCCCAAACCTACTTTAACTCTTTTTTTGAAGGTTTCAAGTAATAATATATTTTATTCCAGTATTAGAAGGACCATATATAATTATACTAAAAAAGTGAATTCTCTTTTCACACACATCCATTATTACGAACCATGTCGGGTCTTTATCCAACCTGGAA
Organism: Viscum album; assembly: GCA_963277665.1. Lineage (NCBI taxonomy): Eukaryota > Viridiplantae > Streptophyta > Magnoliopsida > Santalales > Viscaceae > Viscum > Viscum album. The sequence continues at coordinate 111,996,473 of OY728134.1, read as the reverse complement.
CCTAACCCAGTCTGTGGTAAGTCCCAAAGGGTGTTCTCAATCTCCACAGGCTAGAAATTAGTGCCAGGCACCAAATTAAAATAGTTGGGAATGATTTTGGACCATAAAGAAAAGACAAATGAATAAACTTAAACTAAACCAAATAAAAAAAACTAACAGAAAAAATATAAAGAGAACTAGGAGGCTATAAATACCTCCAAATGACCTCATGGGTCATCACCAAATCAAGAAACACACTCATTGCAGGAGATTTCAAAGACTAGAACCTAAAAATAAAATATAAAGTAGGTGTGAGCACTGAGATGCTCAGTAGGAATGAAAAAAATACAACAATTCCCTGTTCCCTACCCTTTAAAAAAAAATCCAATCATGCTAGTTTAAAAATATTAGATGATAATGTAATTTTTTTCATTCTTTTCAAATTCAAGTCACAAGTTTACTTCTTGTAATGGAAATCAATTTTCTTCCACTATATTCTTAAAATTGATTCCAAGCATGCATTAACATTTCTAAATGGAAATAAAGTAGTTTAGATTGAAATTTGTTTTTTCAAAAATTATATATCAATTATGAAACAACTAAAATGAAAATCACATGACAATAATCATGTTCTAGACGACTACCATGAGAAATACTAATAGGTAACAAGCACAAGAAGGACCCTAGAGACCTCGTAACTTGGTGAAACATGGTATAGAAACCACAACCAACTATGTTCTCATGCATGAGCTACTAGTGGGGAATCGCATACCAAGGACTTGTGGTCTCCAATCATATCAAAAAATGTGTTATAGAAACCGCGACCATCAATGTTCTCATGCATGAGCCACTAGGGGGAATCACATCCCCATGCCTAGTGGTTTGTGATCATATCACATGTTTAGTTAGTGTTGTAGCATCAATTATGCTAGATTAAGATTGGAAAACCCACTTCTAAATCATCTAGAAAACTAGTCCTAGTCTTCCACCTAGATACCCAGGGTTACACAAGATTTCTATTTCAAATGATGGTGAGGTTTTATCAAGAAAACATAAAAATTTCTTCATCCAAAACCCATTCATCCTCTCACCACTATTACCCCTCATTAATTTTGTTCCCTCTCTTTTATGTCACAATAAAATAAGACTCGACACTAGGAACATATCACAAATCACATATTAACACTTAGATCACAATTCTCAAACTAAGGGGGATGCCTCAGGATGGGTTTTCCACTTTTGCAAACCATTTCTCAAAATCCCAAATGGGCCCCATTACATTACAATAACTATTGTCATTTTAGAAAAACATAATCATCCCACACTTTCCAAAACCCTTTAAAAGTCCAATTAAACAACAAGATACCTCACTTTTAAAAACTAGCTTGAATATATGATTAAAACAAATCATAAATTTTAATAAATTCAAATTACAAATTAACCTCAAATTCATACCAAAACCCATGAATTTATCCAAACTAACCAAAAATTGATGTTTTCACTTTTAAAAAATGCATTATAACCCATCTTCATTCATGCAACCTTTCACAACAATTATAAACTCCCCAATTACCTTTGGAAATACTTATCACATTCTAAAAACCATTTAGGATGCCTCTTTTAAAGAATTAAAATCTAACACTAATTGAGAATTAAAAATGTATTACATTTTCCAAATAAAGTTGAGAGATAATATCTACAAGAAAAATGCACATTGGAAACACAGATAAATTGTGAAAAACAAATGAAGTACCATTTATAATATTCACAACCAAATTTCCTGGATTATACATATACTACATAAATATAAATATATTTTAAAACTATCATGAAATTATGAAATTCAAATTAAAGGGTTATTCATAGGGGACCTACCTCAAACATGTTTCTCCTTGATGACGACCACCCAAAACAACCCTTCACACTTTCACACACATGAATTTATACATATACATATATATATAAATACCCCTAGTTTTATTGCACATATTCCCTATACCATGAGGGAATATGTACAAAGAGATAATATATATATATATATATACCTTACCTATGAGTGTACATACAGGTGTTCATGATACAACTAGCTCAAAATCACATCAACAGAACCCAACACACTCTAGAAAAATTTACCAACAACTCCAAAAATATAGGTAAAGACCCCCACATCACCCAAAACCACTATAATTCATGATTCACGTCACTTAAATAATTTAATAAAACATTTCTGAATAGCACATCATGGGTTTTTACATGAAAAATGCCCAATTTTCCCATAAAATTACACTTTAAAAGTTAACACGTGTTTAACCCTATAAAACACCTCTTTCTAACATCACATTTAGATAAATAAATCCTATTAAATAGTTTACAAAATACCTAAAATTAGTACATGAGAATTTACACCAAAAAAACACTTGATTTCATATAAAAATTCCACTTTAAAACTAAATTCACTATATAACCATACCAAAATATGTTTTCTGTTACTCAAAAAATTTGAAAATAAAAGTTAATGATGTACAACAAGATTAACATGCCAAGGGAACTCAATTTTTATTAGAAATATCATTTCCAACACATTCATGCCTCATAATTAAATCATGAAACCTAATTATATATTCAAATAAACATATTAAATTCATATAATCTTGTTTGGGCATGGAACCATCTACCTATTATAGAGAAACATATGGAAATTAGTGCAGAAGCTCAATTGAACCTCACGAAATCAACAAAAAACCCTGACAATGTGATATTGAACTCAATGGATTAAGACCTCATCCTAAAAACACAACCCTACCCATAGAAAAAACCAAAACCCTAAAAAAGAGGAAGACAAACCCTTACCCAGAGAGTAAGTGAGTGGATAAGGTGGGGCTAGCCGCCCAAGGAAGGGGTTGTTGGAGGGGAGTCGCATCGGACAAGAGGAATATGGTGCCATAAATAGCATTGGTAGGGGGATCACGCCGAAGGGGAACTACATTTAGGTCGTGTGCGCTGATAGGGATGTGTCATGATGAGGGAGTGGCACGAGGGTGATTTGGGTAGAGAGAGGAAGGTCTTGTGGCATGAGGGAGGTTGGATGGTGCGAGAGTCACCTAAAAGGATACCAGCTAGGGTTTCCGTTTAGTAGGTGGTAAGGAGTAATGTGCAAACAGTGGCGGGATGTGATCAGAGGAGGGAGGAGAAAGAGAGAAGAGTGATATAATAAAAAGAGAGAAGAAAAAACCCCCCAAAATCTAATGAAACCATAATAATAATAAATAATAACAATGATAAATAATAACAATAATAATAATGACAATAATAATAATATCAATAATTTAATAATAATAATACTTAATAATTATATTATTAACTATAAAAATGATCTTATATTATATTTTCATTATTATTATTAATCAAATTATTAATTTCATTTTATTTTAATTATTTTATTTTTGACTCCCTTAATAATTAATTTTGTTAGTTAATTAATTAATTATTATTTTTTGAACATTGGGCAGGCCACACAGTGACCTGGCTCGGCCGCACGGCTTCGACCATGCCTTTCCTGGGTGTCAGATGCTTTCACACCCAAAACACTCATGTATCAGGAAAAATGTAAAAATTCAATTGGGCTCATCATACACCTAGAAAAAAATATCCAAAAACCAGATAAAATAATAAAATAAACTTTTATCAAGAATTAGATTGTGACCATTCTCCCCACCATAACACTTTCTTCCCCTATAAATCTATCTCAAGGTTGATTTGAAAAAATAACTGGTACTTCGTTACAACACAAGGAGATTCTCAAACGAATGATAAATGAAAAGATGACAAGAACACTACCAGCAAGAGAAAAGATTTAAAAGTCACACTCAAGAGGCTAAAATGGACTCCCTACTACAAACCAACCACCCCTAAGAGTTCAAACATCTCCAGTTGATCAATAAAATAAAAAGGAAACTTTTACATTATTCAATCCAAGATCATGAGACCAATCATCCCCAGACATCACCAAACAAAACCCACACCACTTTCCTGAAACAAAAAAAGATCAACCACATCATAATGAATAATACCTTAATTTTAAGTTAACAAAATCCTTAGGTGAGATACAATACCAATGTTTACTACAGAGAGGATCTTGAGTTTTAGAGGGATTTTAATGATACTACCCACCATCAAACCAATCACTAATAGCGAAACTGAATTACTAACACAGGGATGCCCAAGTGGACTCCACACCATTCGAAAGCACTAAATTCTTGAGACAGAACCAAGAAACTAATAGGGGGATTCACGAATAGACTACCCACCATGAGGGATAGAATAAAATCATTTCAATCCAAAGTAATTCCAGTGAGACCCACGGTGGGTCTTCCCACCATTATAACTATCCTATTCACCTAAATTGCACAGGTTAGCGTGGGAGCCCGACATGGGCCTATTTGAGAACTTCCCAAAAACCAAATCTCCCACCGCAAGTAATTCTATTTACAAAATTCCAATCCAACCATAAGACACTACATAGTATACCACTTCCACATGCCTTACCACTTTCATATGATCCCAAAAAAACCAAAATTTAAATCAACTTACAATGCATTTTATACATAGAAAACCACACAACTATTCGCGCCAATAAGGGTATAAGCCTTATGGTTCATGAAAAAAAACTCCACCTCCTAATAACCAAGGAGGAACTCTTCCACCTACACGGATCGCCACAATGAGGAGAAGGGTCCCCATGTCCCTTTCCACCACATGGGGCAACTTGAAATGAAAATACCACATCAAATGATTAGACTACCTCCATTTCCAACCCTGAAGATAGAAATTAAAATAGGATCCCTTACAATCCTAGGGTTCTTTACTACATGCCATATTCACTTTGGGACCTAAGGTTGGAGCTCTGTTGATTGAAGAATCTCATGAATCACTGTCATACATTGAAACCCCCAAATGGAACTACCCTTATTGGTACCACATGAAACCACAACGTAACCTCAACAACACCACCGACATAGCACATACCAAAATCTTCTTACCCTTACATGGCATCTTCAACAAGATATGGTCTTAAAATATGTGCATGCACCATCCCTTTCCCTCTGAATAAGAAATAGTTAGAGAAAGAAAACATGGAGGGAACCTTCACCCAGAATATAGAAATTCAGAGATTCACAAAGAAAAACACCCTTATTATTAAAATAGATATTCTCAGTGATTGAACAACCTTCACCCTTACAGACGAGATGAAAAGTGTCACCAAACATGACCCTTCAAACTAAAAGAGATATTATAAATAGAGGTAACTTGAACTGAGTACCTAACAACATGATATTACTGAAAGCATCCATGAAAACCTCTTGTAACTATATTCATGACATGGAAATCTAAACATGACCTATTACTTAGAAAAAACTCAAAAAATACCCAAAGGCCATTTTAAAACAGCTACAGGCAAAATAACTCCATACTGTTTCCACCTTTCCCAATTTGAATCTATTTCATCACATCCAGATTGGACCATCAGACATAAATGTGCCCAAATTAACCTTTAGTAATCAAGTGACATGTGGTGATTATATATTTATTTAACTCCACTCACATCCTCTCCTCCACTACGAGAGGATTCACTTGACCAAAAATGGATATGTGGATTTGATTATGAAACAGAAGAAGGGAAATCCTTATATTGATCAACTGGATGATCCACCTATGGTGAATTACCAATGGCCACACTTTAGTCACACATTAACTCTTTATGGGGGCGTACACTAGCTAGAACGAAAAAGTTCTAAGTATCCAATAAAACAGTTCTATTGGACAAAACATGCTAGAAAACAAAACCAAACACACAAGGGGATCCACCATAAAGTATTCTTGAAACACTTCTTAAAAGATTCAACAAAACATTATTTCAAACCAACTAATCAATGACAAACAACCGAACACACCATTCTAATAAATGGGTTTTCAAACTCAATACACCCCACAAAAACATTTCTGGGAATAGAAGAAGACACAGGATGATGAAATATAAAATTAGTGTCAGTGTGTGACTCAGACATATGACTAGCAGCTATAAGCTGGTCATACCACCATCACAGAGAGTGTTTTAGGACAACATCCCCGACTCCACATGGCTTTCCAGGCCATGTGAGCTTGCTGAGACTAGTGATCCAACCCTATTTTAATTTCCCAAACAACAAAAAAACTCAAGGACCAATAAACTCAGATAAAACCCAACTTCCCTTGGTAACTTGAGTCCCATCATGAGGTTTGCTAGCCAAGAACCCTACTCATAATTGTAATGTCAATTCTCGATAATCCAAGATCCAGTCTACCCTAACTCTTCCCCAAGGAACATGACTCGAAAGAGAATGACCTCCTCTAATAACATTTTTTCACAAACTAAGTCGGATTTTCATCCAACCTGGTTCCCGACCAAGGTCACGACAAGGCCCAAATGGTATTACATATCCCCACGAGCTCGCAACTAGTGTCAGACACAAATGTAAAATAGTTGGGAATTATTTTGGACTATAAATTAAAGACAAATGAATAAAAATGATCCGAACCAAATAAAAAAACACTAATAATGGAAAAGCAAATTGAACTAGGTGGCTATAAATACCTCCAAATGATCTCATGGGTCACCACCAAATATAGAAACACAGACACTATAAATTCAATCCAAAACTACAAAAACCAAAAATATAAAGTAGGCATGAGCACCATGATGCTCAGAAAGAATTACAAAATATAAAAAATCCATATGCCATTTCCTTAAAAAAAATCCAATCATTCTAGTTTTAAAATAGTACATAATAAAGTAATTATTTTCATTATTTTAAAATTCATGTCACAATTTTACTTTTTTAAAATGAAATCATTTTCCTACTATATATTTAAAATATATTCCAAGCAAGCATTAACATTTCTAAATTGAACGAATGAAGTTTAGATTGAAAGATGATTTTTTTCACAAATGATTAATCAAGTATGAGAAAACTAAAATGAAAATCAAATCAAAAGAATCATGTAATAGACGAGCACCATGGGAGATACTTATAGGTAACTAGCACAAGCGAGTCCCTAAAGACCTTGTACCTTGGTGAAATATGGTACATAAGTCACAACCAACTGTGTTCTCACACATGATCCACTAGGGGTAATTGCATCCCAAAGACATGTGGTCTCCAATAATATCAAAAAAAATGTGGTATAGAAACCACAACCATCAGTGTTCTCATTAATGAGCCACTATGTGAGAATCACATCCCAAGTCCAATTGGTCTTCGATCATATGACATATTTAGTTAGTGTTGTAGCATCAATCCTACTAGATGAAACTGGGAAGAACCACTTAGGAATCATCTAGAATACTTTTCCTAGTCCTCCCACAAAGATACCTGGGGTTACCCATGTGATCTTTTTCAAATGGTGGTGTGGTTTTATCAAGATAACATAAATGAACAGAACACTTTCTTCATCCAAAACTTGTTCAGCCTCTCACCATTGTTCTCCATCCTTAATCATGTTCCCTCTATTTTATGCCACACAATGTGTAATCCTCAACACTAGGAATATATCAAAAATCACATATCAACACTTACATACCATTTCCCAAACTATGGGGCTGCCTCAAGAGGGGTTTCCACTTTCAAAAAGTATTTATTAAAGTGTCAAATGTTCCCCATTACTTTACAACAAATATTCCCATTTTATAAAAAACATAAACATACAACACTTTCCAAAACCCATTAAAATCCCAATTAAACAAACAAGATACCACAATTATCAAAACTACCATGAATCCATGAATAAAAATAGAAGAAATTTGAGGAAAGGAAAATTACCAATTAACCTCAAATTCATACCAACCCCCATTAATTTATCTAAAAAAACAAAACATGATGTTAACCCTTTTTAAGAACACACTCTAACCCATATTTATTCAAGACACCTTGAAGAATGATTATACACCCACCAATTACCTTTGGAAATACTTATCACATTCTCAAAATTATTTAGGAGGCCACTCATAAAGAGTTAACATCTAAAACCAACTGAGACAAAAAAATGTATTACATTTTCCATGAAAAATTGAGAGCATATATCGACAAGAAAAACACACGTTGGAAAATTAGATAAATTATGAAAACTAAATAAAAAACTATTTCAAAAATGTACTACCAGATTTCATGGATTATACATATACTACATAAATATAAACATATTTTTAAAACAATCAAGATATTATGAAATTCAATTTAAAGGGTTAGGCATAGGGTACCTACCTCAAAAATGTCGCTCCTTGATGATTACCACCCAAACTGACCCATCACACTTACACACACAAATGCATTTATAAATATATATCTAAATACCCCTATCTGCATTTCACATATTCCTCATTCTGTGAGGGAATATGAAAAAATAGGACATACATACATACATACATACATATATATATATATATATGCCTTGCCTAGGAATGTACATATAGGTGTTCATGATACCCGCAACCCGAAACCACATAAACAGAACCCAACGCACTCTAGAAAATTTTACCAACAACTGAAAACCCAGTGACAAAGACCCACGCATCACCCAAAACCACTCTAATTAATTATTCACATCACTTAAATAATTTAATAAGACTTTTCTAAATAGCATATCAAGGGGATGCACATGAAAAATGCCCAATTTTCACATAAAATGCCACATGATCAACCCTATCAAACACAACATTATTACACAATATTTAATTAAATAAATCCTATTAAATAGTTAATAAAACAATTGAAATTAGAACATGAGATTTTTCACTAAAAACATACTTGATTTTTATAAAAACGCCACTTTAAAACTGAATACACAACATAACCATAACAAAATATTTTTTCCATTACTCAAACAGTGTTAAAATCAAAATTAAATCTTCAGAACAAGATTAACATGACAAGAGAAAAAATTTTTTATTAAAAAACTCACTTAAATCACATTCATGCCTCAAAATTCAATTATAAAACATAATTATAAATTCAAATAAACATATTAAACTAATCTAGTCATGTTTTGGAATGGAACCACCTACATATGGGGGAGAAACATCAATAAATTAGTGCAGAACCCCAATCTTACCTCAAGTGATCAACAAAAACCCTAACAAGGTGATATTGAACTCAAAATATCAAGTCTTCATCCAAAAAATGCAACACTACCAGCATCAAAAACCAAAACCCTAAAAAAGAAAAAGCCAAACCCTTACTCGGAGAGGAAGAGAGCAGCTAAGCTGGGGCCTGCCGTGCAAGGAGGGGGTTAACGGAGGGGATTCATGCTGTTTAAGAGGATAAGAGAACCAAAAATAACACTGGAAGTGGGGGTATGCACTAAATGGGTTCTTTGGTTAGGTCATGTATGCCAATAGGGAGGGATCACGAAGAGGGGGGTGGCGCGAGGGTGAGTTGCGCAGATCAAGGAAGGTCGAGCAGCATGAGGGAGGTTTGACAACACAAGGGTCACTAGAAAAGAGGCTAGCCATGGTTGCAGCAGATAAGGGGGGGAGGGAGAAGCATGTACACATGTGCGTAATGGGATGGGAGGGGGAGGAGGAGAGATGAGAGAAGGAAAATTATAAATGAAATAGAAACCCTAAAAAGATTATTTAGCCCTAATAATAATTAATAATAACAATAATATAATAATAATAGTAATATTAATACGTAATAACATTAGTATTATCAATAATTATAATAATAATAATAATATTAATAATCTAAAATGATATTATCATCATCATTATTATTAATCTAATTCTTAAATTTAGTTTATTTTTTCTTATTTTATTTTGTACTCACATAATCATTAATTCTGTTAATTAATTAATTAATTTTTTTAATACTACGAAGGTTGCATGATGACCCGGCGAAGTCGCATGTCTTCTATCATTTCCTTCCCGGGCTCTAGATGCTATCACACTCAAAACACACATATATCTGCAAAAAAAGAAAAATTCAATTCGGGTCGGCCTGCACCTCGAAAAAATATCACAAAACCAGATAAAATAATAAAATAAAAGTATTTCAAGAATTAGGGTCTGACATCCATTGAGGAAGATAATAAACATGAAACAAAATTGGCCATTGTGAGATGTATCTGGCCAAATGGATTAAAACCAACACAGGACAGACTCAACATAACATTATTCACCACAACTATAAAATTAGGATGTCATGCATAAAATATTCATTATTTCAATCCATCGTAAGGATAAACCAACTCATTATTATCGTTAATTATCTCAGCAGAATGCATTGTATATTTGATGACATTTCAACATAAATTAATAGATTATTAATCCTAGGAATAAATGGGATGTGACACATGACTTTATGTGTTACACATGATGGTTTTTCATCATTATTTTGATTTCATCGAGATATACCATATTATTTACAGCCATATAGGTCTATTGTTTCCTCCCAGAATAAGTTTCATTCTTTTGGGTTATCATAAATTTTATTAGTAAAAAATCCAAGTTGGTTATTTAACATCGATACCATATAATCATTTGAAAAAATATTTTCATTATTAGGAATTCCTTAAAAAATGTAAAAATATAATCAATGCCAGTATTATAAATTCCAAACAAGTATATTCCATGATATATTAACATTAAAAATTCTATTTTTTGTACAATTCGGATATAAAGGATTTCTAGCATCATCCATTATGTTTTTCACCCTCTAAATCATCATTTTAATTAATTTCCTCATGTCTATTAATTTCATTATCTTCTTGAATTAGCATTTTATCATTCTCATGAGGATGAAAAAATTGAAACTAATCAAATATCAAATTCTCTATTCCAATCCTTTAATTTTATTCATTAATAATAGAATATTTTCTTATCTCTATATTTTGATACTAAACATAATAGTTTTTTTCAAATCTAACTTTTGTTATGTGGTAGCTAACTTCTTCCCGGCATAACCAAGGTCTTCCAACTCAATAATAACATAGGAAATATATAATACCTCCATATGAAACATTATTAAATGAAAAATCTAAAAAATTAAAATTCTTTTGAATCACAGTTGATATATAATCATAATGATACATATAGATTCTATCCATTCTTTTACTAGAAATAAATTATATTAATATCAATATAGTAAACAATAATTATAGAATTCATTACAAACAATATTCTTTCAAATACATGGAATTATAAATAACTAGTACATACTATAAGATTTGGTTGGGGTAGCAAGTTACTATTTAAATAAGTTTTATTCATTAGAAAAATGAATATTCAAACATTTCACACCATATTAAATTGAAATTAATTATACATAAATTTCGATCATTCAAATATTAAAATAAAACATTGAAATGAATAATTTCATAACTCCTTAATACCATTAGATAAAAAAAGTACTAGAATAATTAATTAGAAAATTACCTGATATATATGACATGAAATAATTTCTTTATATTAAATTCAATAATGTTTAGAACCTGGATCATTTATCTACACATGTCTAACCTAGACATTCTCTCCTCACTTATACAATCACATAACAATGTCCCACCCAATATGAAAAATATTTTCTTTGATACGTATGTTTTTAGTTGGAAAACACTTATAATACCATCAAGACATAATTTACTAAAACATGTTTGTAGAACATTTCCAATAAGATAATCCAAATACCAGCTTTAATATGAAATTCATCAAAGCATACTAGTATCTATCCAAATAAGGAATAAGAGATATGGAATATGCTATAACCAATGTATATAAGTAACAAACCAAACAAGGTATAATACATGGAATATGAAATACCTATTATATAATCAAATTAAATACATATGTCTTTATGATGATTTTTTTAAAAAAATCCTTGTTTTTAATTTGAAATAAATCCAATTAAATACATATATCATTATCTTGGAAACATTTACTGAAGAATAAAAACAATGTATCACCCAACATCAAAACTCTTATCTACGATACATGTGTTTTTAGTAGGGAAATATTCATAAGAGTATAAAGAAATTATTTAGTATCACGTGTTTGCAGATCATTTCCAATAAGATAATCTAGATAAAAATTTTAATATGAAATTCATCAAATCATACTAGTTGGTACCTAAAAAAGAATAAGAGATCAAATATGAAATAATCGATGCATAGTATTAACGAACCAGACAAAGTATAAGACATGTAATATGAAAAAACTAATGCATTCTATTATGTTGAAATTAATTATGCATAGATTTTTATCATTAAATTATGAAAATAAAACAATTAAATTAATTATTTCATAAGCCATTAATACATTAACTAAACAAGAAAATTACTACAATAATTAATTACATAATTAGTAAATATATATTACAAAAAAATAATTTTATATTGGATTTATGTAAATGTGTAGAATAAATAGATCAAAAAATATATATATACCAACTATAATGACATTTATTATAATATACTATATAAAATATACCCTAAACACGCCTTTATTCAATTAATCAGAAATAATCATGACCAAATAAGATCTCAGTTAGGTTTTGAAATGTAGATAAAAATAAAAACAATGCTCAAAATGAGATATGATGGATTTGGAACTCGCCAATTTGATATTGAAGAATAATGGAATCAATAAATCAATGAATGAGGTGAGATATCAATGGTAAAAGAGAGGGGAGTCCATCACTCTAGGTAGGGATTATTAGAGATCATAAGGGAGGTGGGTTGTGACCCTTATTTCTCATCCCTATGCCAATGTTTTTTTGAAAATAATTTGTATTGGTGGCTCTATACCAATGGTTTTTACAAAACATTTTCATATATTGTTGGTTATGACTCTATACGGGTGGTTCTAGAAAACAGTTGTTATAGAGGCATGGGTATATCATCAAATTCTAATAGTTTTTCCTCAAGAGGATGATGATTAGTTAGAGAAGATTGAGTGTATATTTTACCTTCATAGAACTATAGAATATGTTAATGTAAAGGTTTTCACTGTCATGATTGAATATCCTAATAATAATTGGAGGGAGTGAGTTATTTAGGAAAAGTTACATGAGAATATAGAGTGTAAGGATTTCAATGTTATCTCCACCTGCCAGTTTTACCCCATCACATAAGCATTGGATAAATATTAAGAATTTGTGTGCCTCTAGAAAGGAACTTGGTCAGTCATAGAGTATGAAAACTGATTCAAATAATTCTTGCACGTTTCTCTTGAGATAGTCTGTAATTAAGAGATGAAAGCCCAATGCTTTGAGATGGGCTTGTGACCCAAAATTCAGTCCCATGTATTCTTGTTAAAACTCAAGACCTATGTTGAGGTTATTGATTGGGCCTTAATAGTAGAGATCTATTTATAGGGATGTTTGGTCTAATTGGAGTTCCTTCAATTCCTATAAAATTTTAGACTGGTTCCTTAGAGAAAAAGACGAAGTGTAAAGAGAAGATGAAGGGTAGTGGTGGTAGTTCTAGGTATCCACCATGACCCTCATTATCATCAGCTATGGGTGGTGGTACTATTATCTGCCACCAGTCTGGTTTGTGGGGAATATTTAGTCTCGATTCCCAATGGAACCTAGGGAATTTCATTTTTGTGGGAATATGGTCCATATCTATATATTTTGTAGAGCTATCCTTCATTCCCATTGTAGTGTGGGATCTTTATCCCACGGGGGATTCATGGTGTAGAATGATGCCTCTCAGAAAATGGGACCCTATCATCATGATCATGGGAGTATTTTTGATTCCTCATTTGAGAATATTCAGCTTATGATCAATCCTTAATAAATCACAATACCATAAGATAATTTTAAGGTGATACAGTTTCATGAAGCGGATCATATTCCAATGGATTCAGAGGAATGACCTGCGATAATGAGAAGTACAATTATTATTGTTTCATATATAGAGACTATTTTATTTTATATATGTGTTTATCAATCTTTTATATCTTATTGAACTATATATTGTTGTAACTCCCTATAGATCCCATACCCTAAATTAGGTAGATAATCATGCCTCCTAAAAGAATGAAAGAAAAAGATTGTTGGTGCCCTTCATGTTTCATCTATATATCATAGGTTGAACTGGTATGGTGCTTTCTAATCAATGAAATGGGATTTCTCAATGTTATCCTTGGGATGGAATGGATGACTGACTATGAGACTCATATAAATTATTACCATCATATGTTGAATTTAACCATCCTTGATGGGAGTACCTGAGTATTCTAGAGAGATTGTGACTCTAGGTCTAGTCAAGAATGACCTCCTCTTTCATAACTCAGTAGGATCATATGCCTGGTGGATTCTCTTCTGTTGGAAAATAAAAAAGGGAATTCTAGGACTGAGTTACCTACTATACTTAGGGATTTACCAAAGGTATTCTAGTATGATTTATTGTTCTTACCCCTAGAAATATAAGTAGAGTTTCTTATTGATCTAGTACCCGAGACTCAATTGATACCACTCTCATTGTACCGTATGGCTCCCACGGATCTCAAGGAATAAAATATTCTTCAAGAAAACTTATAATCTAATGTCTTCATTTTCCTTAGAGTTTCTTTGTGGACCACCCCAATGCCTTTTTATGAAAAATTTTCGGGGCTCTATGCTTGTGCATCGACTACTGAAAGTAAAACATATTGGGTTTTGTGGAAAACATATAGGGTCATAGGATGGAGTTTCACCAGATAGAACTTTCCAGATTGATATCATTGGATAGAGATGATTGGATAGAGTACATCATATAGAGATTACTAAACAGAGGAATCCTACAATGAGACTTCTATGCAGCTTGGTGATTTATCCCACCAAATGGAAATGATCAGATAGATATCATTAGACAGATTCCATCATGCAGACTTCTCTTTGCAAGGGATGTTTTCATATGTACTGATTATTGTCATTTTAATCATATAGTTCAAAAGTGCATCAGAAGTCTTCCTAGTCAACTACAGGTTGGATGTGAATCTTAGATAGCAATGCAACCAGCTCACTAGATGAATACCTCTATAAAGAGTGGTGGTGACAAAGCTCTAGAAATGTTGTGCGTGTGTTTTTTATGCTGAACAGTGGGAGTTTCTGACTTACCTGTCTAGGAATTTTTTTTATAAAGATGAATTGAGTCATGATTTTTGTGTTTTATTTCATATCCTATAATGAATATTTAATTATATTTCTCCAATGGATGTAAGATATTTGTATGAACCACTTAAATCTTGTTTGTCTATTTTCTTTTTGGTTTGTATTTAAAGTGTTCTCAAAAAGTTTTGTGTGATTAGGTAGACATTCATCCCAATTCTAGTGCACATAATTTGAGAAAAATGTAGTTCTTAGAAAACCCATTTTTTTTAAAACATCGTGAAGATTTACACTACATGATATTCATCTAATATACAATGTTCTTATCATGTCCATCAGGATAAATGAATGGGGTGATTCTTCTCCTTTCAACAAGTGGTATCAAAGGGGTTGGTTCTAATTCACTAACATTATTTAAGATTCTACTCTTCTTTTCATGAAGGATATTTGATATCAATGGTTTATAATGTTATCAGAATAATGACTTTAGATGAAGGGAAGGTTCATATTCATAAGTATGATGGACTATACTTTTCCATTTGGATAATGAAATAGTAGATCTTTTGATATAAAAGGATCACAATGATCCTTTTTCCGAAAAATGTCCTGAAATAAAGGACATGGTGGAATGGAATTGGTTGAACAGGAAGGATTTAGCATTTATTAGTATGTATCTAGATCATAATGTTGATTTCAATGTTATAGATAGTAAAGCCACTTCAATGTTTATAAAAGATTTTACTAAAATGTATGAAAAGCTGTTGAATTTTAATAATGCTTTCATGATGTGAATATTGTTCAACGTGAGGTTATCAGATAAAAGATGCGAAAAAAAAATCAAATGAATGACCTCAATATGATCTGAGGGTAGCTCAAGTTAGTGAAGGTAACTTTCACAAAGGAGTTAAGGTTTTTCTTCTTTTTTCCTCACTTCTAATGAGATGGAATGTTATGGTAACAATAGTGACCAAATCTAGTGGGAAGGCAGATCTAGTGTTTTATGAAATTAGAAACTTGATCATGAAGGAGGAGTTTATATGGAAGGAAGTTCAAACTCTATTTGAAAGTGATCTCTATACAATCATATGGGGATGGTAATCTCAATTAATGGGCTTACATGATAATAAATCATTAGATAATAAGTCCCAGAGAATAATTATAATTAAATCAGATGGTTTAGGTCTTGTACATTGGTTTTATGGGAAAAAGGGACATGTTATGAATTATTTTTTGAATTGGATGGAGGTTTGAACTTCCAGATAGAAAAAATCAGTAATTATAATGGATGGATGATCTAGTTTGATAATGATTATGATTAATCCATAAGAGTCATGGGTAATTGACTCGAGTTTATATTTTCATTAAATTAGTGATCATGGGTGCCTAGTTGATTATGTATGAGGAATATTGGGAAGAGTATATCTAGATGATTATGAAGCTCTCGATATTTTGAGAAATTTCATGTTAACATTTGAATGAAAAATGGAAGTTTCTTGACACTAAAAGTTGTTAGACATATTATGGGTCCCGGTAAGAACCTCATGTCAGTGGGATAAATTGATGATGTAGGTTTTAGAATAACGTTTTTAATGGTTTTGTTAGATCAATTGAGGGTCCATGGTGATTACATGCAGAGAAAATAATGGAACCATGTACTTGAATAGATGTAAGGATGATGTTTTAGTGATCAAAATCACCACATTATATAGTCTATAAAGGTATAGCACTGTAGGTTTTCTCACCTTGGTGAAAATAATATGAAAGTTATAACAGTGAAGGGAATACTTAGACATGATAACATGGACCTTGGAATATGTGAGAGTTATATGCTGGGAAAACATAAGAGATTTTCTTTTAACTTGGAGGGTATAAATCCAAGGAATCGGAATCTAGAACTTGTTCATTATGATGTTTAGGGATCATACCCTATTCATTAAAATAGAGGATAATATACTTTGTAACCTTGATTGATGATGTCACTCGAAATTTATGGGTTTAATTCCTAAAGGATAAATCTTATGTGTTTTGGGAATTTATTTAGGGGAGGTTTTTAGCTAAAAACAGTGTGAATGAAAGTTAAAAAGTCTCCAGACACACAATGGTGGAGAATATACCAGAAAAAACTTTAATAACATTTATCGAAGGAAGGGTATCATACATTAGAATATCATTCCAATAGATCCACAAAGAAATGGAGTAGATGAAAGGATGGGTTGGGATCTATAAAATAAATATTAGAGTATGAAGCTTCACTCTATATTTACTAAGATAATTTAAAAAGAATCTATTAACACATTAGTGTATTTGGTTAATAGATGTATAGCTTCAGTTGTGGGATAATAACATTCAGATAAACATTGGTCTAGTAATTCACCAGAGGTAAACCACCTAAAAGTATCTATATGTATCATGTATGTTCATATTGATGATAAAAATAGAGATAAGTTAGAGGTGAAATACAAAGTCTTCTTTCCCATTGGATATGGTGACGATAACTTTTGATATCACCTATGGGATGATGATAAAAAACAAGTCATCTGGAGTCAAGAGGTTGTTTTCAATGAAGAATTTATCTGGAAATGTCATAACATGGATGAGAGAAAACATGAGGTTAGATCGACTATCGAAGATCTCAGTAATCATAAATACATTATCTGATAGACTCTTCATCTACAATATTCAGTGGAAACTTCAGAGGCTATCACATCAAAAGCTAGGCTACTCGACAGAGAACTATCAGACAAACCTCTACTAGATGAAGAACACTCACACATATCTCTACCAGATAGATGAACATCTAACAGAGAGGTTCCAATAGAAAAACATGAGGTTTTTCTAAAGATATCTTACCATATTAGAAAACCATTTTATAGGTTTGGGATAGATATGAATTTCTTACTTCTATCAAACGCAGAGGAACCAACATGTCTAAAAGAGGTGGCTACTCTTAGAGACTCGAAATATTGAGAGTTAGCCCTGAAAGAGGAAATGAATTCCTTAAATCTCAATAATACATGGGAGTTAGATGAAAATCAAAAAAGTAAAAGAGCACTATAAAACAAATTGGTTTTTTAATTGAAATAGATGGCAGATGGAAGTAAAAGATACAAATATAGGTTGTTGGTGAAGGGTTTCAAGAAAAAGTAAGAGATTGAGTTTTCTAAAATTTTCTCACCAATGTTAAATCATACATCTATTCAAGTAGTTCTCATCATTTTTGTGTCCAATGATATACAGTTGGAATAAATGGATGTAAATATAGTCTTTTTTCAGGGAGATTTAGAGGCTGAACTTTATGTGGCATTGCCCAAGGTTTTCGATGTTAATTAGAAAGAGAGTTTGGTTTTAATGTTAAAATGAAGTCTTTATCACTTGAAGCAAGATTCAAGACAATGGAATCAAAAGTTTGGCACTTTTGTGCTTGAGAAAAGTGTCAGTCAATGTGATTTTGATCATTGTTGTTACATAAATTAATTTGATGATGGAACATGTGTCTTATTTTTTTTATATGTGGATGATATATTAATTGTTGGTTTAGAGTTCGCTCAGATTGAGAAACTGAAGAGAAAGATATCAAGAATATTTGAGATGAAGAACCATGGGAAGGTTAATAAAATCATGGGGATGAGAATTGAGAGGGATAGGAAAGTCGGCTCTTTGGTTTTACCCTATAAGGAATATATTATTAAGGTCATTGAAAGATATAGAATGACCTATTGTAAACCTGTCTCAATACACCTTTCCAAACACATCATATTTCTAAATCACATTCACCGTAAATGGATGGATAATTTCACGACATAGAGAAGGTGCATTTTCTTTAAATTGTAAGAAGTTTTATGTATGCAATGGTTTTAATGTGCTCGTACATTGCACTTGTGGTAGGAGTTGTTAGTTGTTTCATGTAATATCGTAGAAGGAAATGTTGGGGAGCTATGAAATTGATCATTTGGTACTTGAATGATTTAGAGTATGAAACTTTATTTTTTAAATATTATGATTAGTTGAAATGTTTTAAATATGTGAATTTTTCTGGATGGATGGACTTCTAGAAATGTACTATAGGTTTTGTATTTCTTTTTATAGGGATATTAGTCAATTCAATGTCTCAGTTTTATCCAGTTGTGAATTTTTATACAATATAAGTAGAGTATGTTTTTTCTACTAAAGCAGGGAAAGAGTTGATATGGTTGATGCTCTTACTGAAAAAACTCAAAAAGGGATCAGATATATGAACGTTATTCTATGATAGTTATATTGTCATCCATCTATCATGGAATCTATTGTTTTATACAAGAACAAAACACATTGATCTAAAATATAACTTTTATGAAGTATACTATATGATAAATAATAAGAGTTATAAAATAATACTAGGAAGTAGAATCCTACTCATATTTTTACAAAGGTGACTGTCTATAAAAGTTTAAGGAAACATTATGCATCAATTGGACTTGTCTAATCAAACTAAGATGATAACACTACTTTCATCGGACTGAGGATTATATTTGTTGGATAGTTGATGGTAGAAATTCTAATGTAATTTCCAAGTGGGTGATTTTTAGGTTTTGTGGAAAATATTCAAGGTAATTGGATAGAGTTTCACTGGAAAATTTTTTTAGATTGAGATCATCAGATTGAAATGATTGGACAAAGGTCATTGGATAGAGATGACCTGATAAAGGAATATTATAGTGATACTTTTTTTCATTTGGGTGGTTCAGTACAATGAATGAAGATGATTATATACTGATCGTTGGATCAATTCCATCAGGTTGACTTCTCTTTGCATGGACCAATTTCATAGGTATCGACCATTGATAGTTTCATCGGATGTTCAATAGTGTATTGGAGGTTTTCCTGGTCAATGATAGGTTGACCATAAATCTTGTATGGTGGTGCGGATGGTTCATTGTATAAAGACCTCTATAAAGAGAGGTGGTGGCTCAGATCTGGATATGGTGTGCTTGTGTGCATGTATGTTGAATAGTGGGAGTTTCTGACATAGGTTTCTGAAAATTCGTTATAGAGAGGAACTGAGAGATTATACTTTTATTAACATTAATATCTTATAATGAAAATGTTTATAGTGTTCTCCCATGGATGTAGGAAATTTTTTTAAACCATGTAAATCTTGTTTGTTATTTTTCTTTATTTTTTGTGTGTGAAGTGTGCTTGAAATGTTTTTTTGTTGATTAGGTGGAAATTCATCCACGTTCTAATGTACAAATATTGAGAAGACTGCGATTATCAGACAACTATCTATTTGATAACATTTTTATGCTTTTTATTATGCAGGTTAAGGTGATCAGAAAGACATCCATTCCCCGAATGAGTTTCTTGTCGTGACTATACATAGGAACAAATGGAGTGATTCTTCTACTTCCAAGAGAACCATATCATGATCAACAAAAAACAATTTCCTCTGCTGACGGTCTTATCATGGGGAATATAGAAAAACAATTTTATGAACATGGATTAAATGTGGTAGTAGTAGGAATCAGGTTTGTCTTCAGAGAGGAAAAAGTTTGGGGTTTGTTTCACTTTCATTTTTTGGGCTTAATTTGTTGAAAACAATAATGTAATATTGGTTTCAAAATCAATTTGGAAGAAGTGGCGGCGGTGCGACGATTTCCTCCTCTCGCAAGCTCGAGTAGATGCTAACATTCATATACAATAGGGGGTCAAACAACCCTTTTTATTAAAAGAACAAAACTACACAATTTTTCACCTTTTAAACCACTTCGAAACCAATCAAAAAATATATCAATGCTTGTAAAAACTATTCTATTAGGAATTTGAGAAACAACATCAAAATTATTCAAGATATAGAAATAAATCATTTAAAATACGGATGAGAGATAGAGGAAATGTTGAAATGGGGGGGTGTTTGTTTCCCCTACCGATCGTGTTACCCAAGACTTGGGGCTCATCGCCCTTTACCCTAGGTCATCCATGATTAGCGGTGTGTTGGTGTGGAACTGGTCACCCTCTCAGATTCACACACAATGTTGAGAAATCAAAACAATAAATGGACACATAATTTACGTGGTTTGGTCGGATGACCTACATCCATGGGGAAGGCAACAAACTTCTTATTCAAATGTGGATACAATGTTTACAAAATCCCACACATATGTCTCATATATCTCACAAATACATTATCATATTTAAAGTACCATTGGAGGAGAAGATGCAGATGGCTGCTCAAAATTTCCCCATACAACAACAAAATTCTGCCAATTCATCATGGACGACACAAAACACTACAATGGGTCTCCTTTTGTGGTCACCAATCAAATCATGGTCTTCTTTGGTGACACCAACTCCTGTAATTTTCTTCCGTCATCCGCCAACCAATTTGGATGGTGGTATTTTTCCAGTAAAAAACTCAACAATCACCACCTTGATGAAAAATATCACCATGTTGCCGCTCAAACAAAACATCATATAATTGAAACAAATTTTCATGTTTCTGCTGAAAACAAATCTTTCTGCTTGCTGGTAACTTCTCGATGCCCATAGGCATCTCAAATTGAAGTCATATTGATCAAGTCCAAACTATGTTTGAACTTGATCCATGTATCAGCTTTCTTTTCCTTCATAGGAGAAACAATATTTCCTATCATATTCTGATGCAGTGAATTCACATCGTCCATAATAGACCTCCACTGGTTGATTTCATTGATATCCAAAACATCTCGATAGCAATCTAGAACACCACCTTCAACTACAGAAAGAGAAAAGATAACCAATTTTCCAAACCTAGAAGGTCTTCATATAATCCATCGTGTTCTAACTGAGGTGATAATATTATCAGATGTCACTACTCCACCTGTTACAGTCTCAGCATTCAAAAAATACAATGTACCTTTTCGAATACCTTCCATCGCATAAAGTGCACCATAAAAACTTTTCTTGAATCCATCTTCAATAGTTTTTTGGTATCCAAGATTATCCAAAACTCCAAGAAATATGAGGTTCTTCTCCAATTATGGTATATATCTCACATCTGTAAGGCGTCGAGTTGTACTATCTTGCATCTTCAACTATATTGTTCCAATACCTCTCGTATGGTAGGGTTGGTTATTTCCCATAAGCACCACACCTTCATCTGACTCATTGAGGATTTAAAACCAATCTCAACTCCTGCACATTTGGAATGAACAACCTGAGTCAATAATCCAACCTTCTAAATGGTTGATTGTCGAGAAAATGAGGATAGTATCTTCAATATCTTCAACATCCTTGGTTCTTTGTACAAAATTTTCCTTCAATTTCCAAATTTTGGGACAATACTTCTTCCAGTGCACCATTTCATGATAGTAGGAACACACATTTTTTGATGGATGTCTAAAGCTGGTTTCGCCTTTTGACATCCATCAAGATTCATCTTTTTTGAATCTTCTAAATTTCCTGTTAGAAGACCTTCTTATAATTGTCATCAATCCCTCTAATGCAGATCCCCAATGGTCATATTTTTCATTCTGCCTTTACTCATTATTAACTAAAGCATTTGAAACAACAACAAATTTCACCTCATCTTTACCATACAACAACATTGTAGTTAGGTGATCATAACTCTCTGGTAGATAGTTCAACAGCAACAGAGCATTATATTCATCTCTGATCGTTACTTCCAAACATCGGAAATCTGTGAGGATTTTATTAAATGAATCAAGATGCTCAATCATAGACATACCTTACTTGTACTAAAATCTGAACAATTTATTTTTCAGGTACAAATGATTTTCTATGCTTTTGGCTGTATACTTATTCTCCAAAATACTTCCCAATCTTTTTTCTGAAGTTTCTCGCATCACACTATATTTTTTGTCTTTATCCAAACAAAGCCGAATTGTACCACATGCTTAATGGTTGAGTCTCATCAAAGCACCATCAGTTATGTCGATGGGTTTTTCTTCCAAGGGGATATCTAACTCATGTTGAGTTAGAATATCCAACACTTCACATTGGCACATACATAAGTTGTTCATCCCATAAAATTTCACCACCTCGAATTTGGTAATGGGCACCATACTTCTAAATCCGGATGTATTTTCAGTACTAGCATGTGTAGATGGAACAGACTCTAGGGGCTCCTGGGGTGGTATCGAATTACTTTCAGTTTCAGGATTTTCCACCGCAAAAATAGATCAGAATTTCAAAAAACCGATAGCACCGATGAATCCAAAATAGTCGAAAATGTTGAAATCGACTAATTAATTTTCCAAAATGGATCTCAAATGAATATCTAAATTTTCTTCCCAACAATTTTTCTCTCAAAAAAATGCCACTAACTTTTTTTTGTAATAAAAAAATGCTCAATTTTTTATAAAGTGTGGCCCTCACCATTTATCTTCCATGCCCATTATAAGAAAACAAAAAAAAAAGCCCCTTTTGATTTTTGACTTCCACATACACAAAAGGACAAAAACAATTTATGGGGAAAACAAAAGAAAACAACAACCCACCTTTTCACTTATTTCAACGCTCCACCAAATTTTTCCCCTATAAACACTCATCTCTCCTTTAGCTTTTGAATCACACAATTCCCTCTCCTACTTTCTAAATTATAAGGAACCTTACCTCATGCTCACATAGTGCAATGATCTTCACGAAATGTACCGCGAAGAGCAACCCCTTGTTGATATGGGAGAGGAGAGCTAACGATGTTATAGAGGCATGGAGTGCAGCGGGTTTTGAGAGGCAACTCTGGATGGGAAAACTACACTGTGCGTGGACAATGGGTTGCAAATAAATAGATTTATATTTGCAGGCACACTGCAGACACGCTTTGAGTAGGAAGCATGGACATCAGATGATGCGTTGCAAACTGATGACGATTTTCACAAGCGTACAATAGTAGATTCATTGGAGTGCGGATATAAACTTCCAATAGGATGCAAGAATAGTAGCGGGCTCTAGTGTGTGGATAGGGATCAATGGTTGTAGATCATTCTCTAGTAATTAAAGACAAACTATGATATAACTTTGTTGGGGTGGAACCACTCACCCTCTCAGTGTCACAGACAAAGGTGAGAAATAAAAACATCAAATGGACACAGAATTTATGTGGTTTGGTCAGATGACCTACGTCCACGGGGAAGGCATAAATGTTCTTATTCAAATAGGGATACAATTTTTACAAACTTCCACACATATCTCTCATATATCTCATAGATACACACTCTGATTTAAAGCAGGAGTGGAGGAGAAAATGCAGATGGCTGCTCAAAATTTCTCCCGACAGCCACCAACTCCTACCAATTCATCATGGACAGCACCAAAAACAATAGTGGGTCTCCTTTGGTGGTCACCAATCAAAGCAGGGTCTTCTTTGGAGACCTCAACTCATGTAATTTTCTTCTGTTTTCCACCCACTAATTTGGATGGTGGTATTTTTCCCATCACAAACTTTACAATCTTCACCTTGATGAAAAATATCACCATGTTGCTGCTCAAACAAAACATCATATAATTGAATCAAATTTTCATTGTGCTTCTAAAAAAAATCTTTATGCCTACTGCGGCCTTCCCTATTCTTGTAGGAATGTCAAATTTGAGTCATATTGATCAAGTCCAAACTATGTTGGAACTTCATCCCGATATTAGCTTTCTTGTCCTTCAAGGGAGGAACAATATCCCATATCATATTCTGATGCAGTGAATTCACATCTTCCATAATAGACCTCGGCTGGTTGATCTCTTTGCTATCCAAAACATCTTGACATTAATCTAGAACACCACCTTAAACTACAAAAACAGAAAATCTAACCAATTATCCAAACCTGGAAGGTCTTCGTATAATCCCTCATGTTCTACTAGTGGGGATAATCTTATCAGATTTCACTACTCCACCGGTAACAGTCTCATTATTCAAAAAATAAAAAGTACCTTTTCTAATTCCTTTTATCGCAATAAGTGCACCACAAATAACTTTCATGAATACATCTTCAATAGTTATCCGGTAACCGATATTATCCAGAACTCCAAGCGATATGAGGTTCTTCTCTAATTCTGATAAATATCTCACATCAGTAAGGAATCGAGTTGTCCCATCATGCATCTTCAACTGTATTGTTCCAATACCTCTCGTATGGAAATGGTGGTTATTTCCCATAATCACCACACTTTCATCTGACTCATTGAGGTTAGAAAACCAATCTCGACTCCTGCACATATGGAATGAACAACCTAAATCAGGAATCCAACCTTCTGAATGGTTGACCGTCGAGAAAACGAGGATAATATCTTCAACATCTTCAACATCCTCAGTTCTCTGAACAACATTGTCCTTCTATTTCCCAATTTTGGGACAATCCTTCTTCGAGTTACCATTTTCATGATAGTGGACACAGTCATCTTTTTCTAGACATCTAAAGTTGGACTTTCCTTTTGATGTCGATCTAGATTAATCTCTTCTGAATCTTCCAAATTTCTTATTAGACGACCTTTCTCTAATTGTCATTAATCCCTCTGATGCAGAATCCCAATGGTCATATTTGTCCTTTCACCTGTAATCATTTTTAACTAAATCATTTTAATCATCAAAAAATTTGACCTCATCTTTACCATACAACAATGTTGTAGTGAGGTGATCATAACTCTCCGGTAGAGAGTTCAATAGCAAAGGATCCTTATCTTCATCTCAGATCGTTACTTCTAAACATTGAAAATCTTCCATGATTATATTATACAAATCAAGATGCTCAATCATAGACATACCTTGCTTGTGCTTAAATCTAAACAATTTCTTTTTCAGGTATAACCGATTTTTAATGCTTTTGTCCATATATGTATTCTCCAATGTACTCCATAAACCTTTTGCTGAAGTTTCCCTCATGACAATATATTTCTTGTCTTTAGCCAAACAAAGACGAATTGTACCATAGGCTAGACAGTTGAGTCTCCCCCAAGCACCATCAGATATGTCGATGTGCATTTCTTCCAAGGTGATATATAACATTTGTTGAGTTAGAATATCAAAAACATCACATTTCCAGATACTGAAGTTGTTCATCCTATCAAATTTCTCCACCTCGAATTTTGTATTGGACACCATACTTCTATATCCGGATGTTTTTGTAGTACTGGTGTGTGTAGCTGGAAGAGACTCTAGGGGATACTAGGGCGGTACCAAATTACTTTCAGTTTCGGGATTTTCCATCACAAAAACATATCAGAATTTCCAAAAAAGAGATAGCATTGATGTATCCAAAATAGTCGAAAATGCTGAAATCGAATATTTTATTTTCCGAAATAGATACCAAATGAATACCTAAAATTTCTTCCTAACTATTTTTCTCTAAAAAAATGCCATGAATCTTTTTTTTGTAATAAAAAAATGATCATTTTTAAAGTGTGGACCTCACTATTTATCTTCCATGCCTATTATAAGAAAACTCCCAAAAAATTCCATTTTTCTTTTTGACTTCCACATACACAAAAGGTCCAAAACAATTAAGGGGAAAATAAAAAACAGCATCCCACCTTCCCACTTATTTCCACACTCCACCAAATTTGTACCCTCTAGACACTCAGCCTTCCTTTATCTTTTTATCTCACGACGCCCTCTAATCCTTTATAAATTATAATGAACCTTATCTCATGTGCACCTAGTGAAATGATCTTCACGGAATGCACATCGGAGAGCAACCCCTTGCAGAGACGGGATAGGATAGATGATGATGTTGCAGAGGCATGGACTGTTATAGGTTTCGCTAGGCTGATCCAGATGGGCAGACAACGCTTCGTGCGGATAGCGGGTTGCAAAGAAACATATTCAGATTTTCAGGCACGTTGCAGAAATGCTTCGAGAAGGATGTAATGAAATCAGATGATGTGTTGCGAACTGATGAAGATTTTCACAAGCGGACAACAGTAGATTTGCTAGAGTGCAAATAGAAAAATCCAATATGAAGCACGAACAGCAGCGGGCTCAGGTTCCTGGATACGGAGCGACGGATGTAGATCATTCCCAATTAATCAAACACAACCTTTGATACCACTTTGTTGGGTTGGAACCACTCACCCTCTTAGAT
This sequence comes from Viscum album, assembly GCA_963277665.1. Lineage (NCBI taxonomy): Eukaryota > Viridiplantae > Streptophyta > Magnoliopsida > Santalales > Viscaceae > Viscum > Viscum album. Next base: position 111,969,325 of record OY728134.1, on the reverse strand, counting down.
TCACACACAAAGCTAAGAAATCAAAACATCAAATGGACATAGAATTTAAGTGGTTCAGTCGGATGACCTATGTCCATTGGGAAGGCAGTAAAGTTCCTATTAAAATGGGGATACAATTTTTACAAAATCTCCAACATATGTCTCATATATCTCACAGAGACACACTCATATTAAAAGATGCAGTGGTAGAGAAGATGCAGATGGCCACTCAAAATTTATACGGACAACCACCAACTCCTGCCAATTCATCATGGATGGCACCAAACATTACGGTGGGTCTCCTTTGGTGGTCACCAATCAAAGAAAGGTCTTCTTTGGCGACACCAAATCATCTAATTTTCATCCATCGACCACCCACTAATATGGATGGGGGTATTTTTCCAATCAAAAACTCATAAATCTCCATCTTGATGAAAAATATCACCATGTTGCAGCTCAAACAAAAAATTATATTATTGAAAAAAAATTTCATTTTGCTGTGGAAACAAATATTTATGCCTACTGCTGCATTCCCAATACCCGTAGGCATCTCAAATTTGAGTAATATTGATCATGTCTGAACTATGTTGGAACTTGATCCCTGTATCAGCTTTCTTTTCCTTCATAGGAGGAAGAAGATCCCATATCGTATTCTGATGTAGTGAATTCACATCTTCCATAATAGATGTCCACTGGTTGATTTCTTTGCTACCCAAAACATCTCGATTAAAATCTATAACACCACCTTCAACTACAGAAAGGGCAAAGATAACTGATTTTTCAATCCTAGAAGGTCTTCGTATAATCCTTAGTGTTCTACTAGTGGTGATAATCTTATCAGATGTAACTGATACACCTATAACAGTCTCCTCATTGAAAAAATACAAAGTACCTTTTCAAATACAATTCATCGCAAGAAGTGCACCATGGATAATTTTCCTGAATCCATGCTTAATATTAATTCGGTAACAAAGATTATCCAAAACACTAAGTGATATGAGGTTCTTCTCCAATTATCATACATATCTGACATCTATATGGAATCGAGTCATACCATCATGCATCCTCAACCATATTGTTTCAATACCTCTCGTTTGGAAAGGGTGGTTATTGCCCATAAGCACCACAGCTTCATCTGACTCATTGATGTTTGAATACCAATCTTTATTACTGCACATATGGAATGAACAACCTAAATCAATAATCAAACCTTTTCAATGGTTTATCATCAAGAAAACGAGGATAGTATCCTCAACATCATCAACATCCTCGGTTCTCTGTACAACATTTTCCTTCGATTTCCCAATTTTGGGGCATTCCTTCTTCCAGTGCCCCTTTTCATGATAGTAGGCACACTCATCTTTTGAAGGATGTCTAAAGCTGGACTCGCCTATTGACGTCGATCGAGATTCATCTCTTCTGAATCATCCGAATTTCTTATTAGATGTCCTTCAACTAATTTTCATCAATTCCTCTGATATGGAATCTCAATGGTCATATTTTTCCTTCCACGTGTACTCATTTTTAACTAATTAATTTTAAACATCAAAAAATTTCACCTCATCTTTACCATTCAACAATGTCTTAGTTAGGTGATCATAACACTCTAGTAGAAATTTCAATAGCAACAGAGCTTTATCTTTATCTCTGATTGTTACTTCCAAACATTTCAAATTTTCTTGGATTTTATTAAACGAATCAAGATACTCAATCATAGACATGCCTTGATTGTACTGAAATGTGACCAATTTATTTTTCTGGTACAATCGATTTTCAATGATTTTGGCCATATACTTATTCGTCAAAGTACTCCATAAACTATTTTCTGATGTTTCTCGCATCATACTGTATTTTTGTTGTTTATCCAAACAAAGGTGAATTGTACCGAAGTCTTGACGGTTGACTCTCCTCCAAACACCATCAAATATGTTGAAGGTATTTTCTTACAAGGTGATATCTAACTATTGTTGAGTTAGAATATCCAAAACTTCACATTTCCAAATACTGAAGTAATTCATCCCATAAAATTTCTCCACCTCAAATATGGTAATGGGAACCATACTTCTATATCCGGAAGTATTTGAAGTACTGGAATTTGTAGCTATAATAGAATCTAGGGGCTCTAGGTGTGGTACCGAATGACTTTTAGTTTTTGGATTTTCCATCAAAAAACAGATAAGAATTTCCAAAAACAAACAGCACCGATGAATCTGAAATAGTCAAAAATGCTGAAATCGACTATTTAATTTTCCAAAATGGATCCCAAATGAATATCTAAATTTTCTTCCAAAGAATTTTTCTCTCATAAAAATTCAACTCAAATATTATTGTAATAAACAAAAATGATCATTTTTTAAAAGTGTGGCCCTAACAATTTATCTTCCAATCCCATTATAAGAAAACACCCAAAAAAAGACCCTTTTTCTTTTTAACATCCATATACACCAATGGGACAAAAAAAATCAGGGGAACAAAAAAAACAACCCACCTTTCCATGTATTTCCACACTCCGCGAAATTTTCCCCCTCTAAACACTCATCCCTCCTTTATATTTTGTAGCTCACGATGACCTCTATTCATTTGTAAATTATAAGGAACCTTACCTCATGTGCACCTAGTGCAAATCTCTTCATGGAATGCACATCGGAGAGCAACCCCTTGTAGATACGGGAGAGGAGAGATGACAATGTTGCAAAGGCATGGACTGCATTGGGTTTCAAGAGGAAGTTCGAGATGGGCATACAACGCTTTATATGGAAATTGGGTTGCAAAAAAATAGATTCAGATTTGCAGGCATGCTGCAGACACGCTTCAAGTAGGAAGCATGGACATGATATGATGAGTTGCGAACTGATGAATATTTGCACAAGCAAACAATATAAGATTAATTGGAGTGCGGATAGAAACATCCAATAGAAACCAAAAACAATAGTGGGATCATGTGTGTGGATAGGGAGTGATGGCTGTAGATATTTCCTAGGTAATCAAACACAACCTATGATACCACTTTTTTGGGGTGGAACCACTCACCCTCTCAAATTCACACACAATGTTGAGAAATCAAAACATCAAATGGACACAGAATTTGCATGGTTCGGTTGGATGACCTACGTCCACGGGGAAGGCATCAAAGTTATTTTTCAAATGGGGATAAAACCTTTAAAAATTCCCACTCGTATGTCTCAAATATCTCATAGAGACACGCTCATATTTAAAGTAGCAGTGGAGGAGAAGATGCAGATGGCCGCACAAAATTTTTCCAAACAACCACCAACTCCTGCTAATTCTTCATGGATGACACCAAACACTACGGTGAGTCTCCTTTGGTGGTCACCAATCAAATAAGGGTCTTCTTTGGCGACACCAACTCCTATAATTTTCTTCTATAGGCCACCCACCAATTTGGATGGTGATATTTTTCCCGTCAAAAACTCAACATAGTGGATTCAGGGTGTGCACAATGGTGGCAAGGAAGTGGACTGGCAGTGGATGGGTGAAACAGTAGCAGCATGCTACTGTAGATGTGTTAGTGTGTTGTAGAGGAACATGGGAGTGGTAAATTGAAAAGCGACAGAATGAAATATTTATGGCAATAGCCTCCCTCTTCCACTGGCATAAAAAAATGGACAGTAGCGGTGTGCTACAATGGAATTTTTTTCCCAGATTGTAGTACTTTTTTTATTACTGATGCTACTAATGTGGTAGACCGGTAGCAAACAGTAGTTGCTTCTAACAGTATGTTGTAAAGAAGTAGATCAAAAAATGGTACTAGTGGTATCACAACATGATGATTACACTAGATCAGTAGCATCATTTTATTCACACACCTACATTCATTAATCAAATTAATTATATATTGGTAAAACCACTAAAATTAATAATTCCAATATCTAAACAAAAAGAATTATAAATTCATAACTTTCATTCAAATTAATCAATTAAATATAAAATTTTCCCAGAACACAATTAAAATTCACATTCAAATCGAGATTGAAAGTTAAAAATCACAATTCACTTTTAGTAACAAACTTAATTCATGGATTTTAATTTAATTCAAAAATGTTTAAAATAATTAAACTCAAAAATTAAATCCATTTAAGAAATGATATTGAATAATTTTATTTCAATATTTAAAAAAATAATTTCTTTTTTAATGGATGGCTTGTTAGTTAACCACAAAAATGAATAAATCATTAAAAATCAGTATTTGAGCCATTTAAAAGTTTATTCTAGAATTTAATAAGATTACAAAAACACTAATTTTGCCCAGTATTTGATTTAATTAGGAAGTAATTTTGAATAATAACAGACAAAAAATTTTAAATTTAAAGCTCATATCACTTCCCCAAACTTAAACTATTGCACTCCGGGGTAATTTTATTATTAAATCCATAAAAAAAACAAAAAAATGATTTTTCTTACTATCATTAATTACACAAGACAAAATTAAAATAAATAAAACAATTCCTCCACTAAATTACCATGACTTATGTGTGAATTTTACAAACTATTTATCTTTAATTCAAATCCAAATTCTACTTCCATGAGTGAATGTGACAGATTTAAGTGGAATTAAAATTATAACAACTAGCACTTCCATTTTTCCCTAGTTCCAAAATTTCATAAACCAATGTTTATTTTTACACCTCATTGATACTCCCTAAATGAAATTTTTATAATTCAGTTACCCCCTTAGTGCGTCAAAAATTCCCCTCACCTAAATGTATCCATTTTTGAAAAAATGGATACATTATTCTTTTTTTGAATTTTAAACATCTTTGTATGTGTAGAGCACTAAATAAAATAACTTTTTTGAATATGTATAGAGGGATACTCACAAAAATAGTATCATTTCCTCATAGATTCATTATGGGTTCCCAATTATCCATTTTAATTTTAGGTTCAAAATAATTATATGAATTTTTATAGGGAGGCTCTCCAAGGTGTTACTTAATTACTAATGTCAGGTCACTTGAGATTGAGTTTGAAATTCTAGTGACCACATGTTATAATTCTTATTCCATAATTATATTTTGAATATTCACACTATTTCCCTAGTCCTCAAACAAAATTTCTATTTAACGGAGGTTATGTTCACTCAGTAATCATTCTCATTCGATTTATGAATCAAAAAAATCCACATATTTAGCATGGTACTTTAATTAGGCAGAACAAAAATGAAGTTAAAAAAAATAAAAATTTAAAATGTACAAAATCTATGTACAATATATTCAAAACCATTATTTACAATTTTTTATGTTTTTTATTGTTTTTAAATTAAATACAAAAAAACAAAATTTAAAACAATAAAGGGTATTTACAATATTTAAAAATAGCACATTTTTTATATGTGTGTTTTTTTGACTTTTTTTTATATTTATTTATTTATATATATTCTAGAAATAAATATTATTTATGGGTTTCAAAAATAGATTGATATTTTGTTTTTGTTTTGTTTTGTTTTTTTTTAGTAAAACATAAATAATGGCATTTACATCCTAAAAATAATTTGTCTCCCTACCCAACACATAGTCCAAACACTATTCTATCAAAGTGTAGAATGTAAATTTTCCGAAAGACAGTTCAAAATAAAAGTATCTAAGCTAGTGTGAAAGAAAGAGACAGCTTGGCTTCCTTCATTTGATGGCGGGATGGAGGATTTATGACTACTTCATGAGATCTTTATAAGGATATTTATAAAAATGTTTTAGCTTATTTCCATTTACCTTGAATAGGTTCTGATATTCAACTCCCTTGTTCTTCTCTATACTATATGTAAGAATGATAGTCACTATATAAGGTTCAGTATTCTTGGAGCAATTCTTACAAAGCATTAACTTCCTTCATTAAGAGTGCAACATCAATTTGTCTCAAATTTGAAAGTATCTCTTTTGGTTTCTTCTTTCATGGATTGTATTGGATTTTTACTTGCAAAATATTTTGTAACAACGTAGGTAATGATAGAATAATTCTCTATTCATCATAAAAAAAATTATGTAATTTTTAAATAAAAAAATGAAATAGTTTAACTAAACACTTTTCTTATAAGATTTTATTTAAAAGTAAAATTTATAAAATTTATAGATTTAATTTAAAAAAATGATTATAATTTTTTAAATCATAATATCAAATTTTACATATGGTGAAATTTTGGGATTTTATGAAAAATATTTATTTTTCAGTGAATGGGGAAAATACCAATTTATGTAAAAAATCCTTTCTTTTCAATAATTTAATTAATTTATAAGTCCTAATATTTTTTCAATATTATTTAAATTAAAATAAGTATTATTTAGTTATATTTAATCCAATTTATTACTTTTTAATCAAATTTATATTGGATTTTAGTATAAGTTTGTTTTTGCGTTTAAAAATGGAATTTTTCATAAAACTGTTTTAAAATGAATAATGTTTCATCATTTTAATTAATTAAGAGAATACCTAATTATAAATATTTTAAATTAAATTTTCATATTTTATAAAAATAAATATGAATTTATATTAATACAATTATTATTTTTATTCATACAGTTAATATACAATCATTTTTCTCTTGAAAAATACACTTCTTGAAAACCTGATTTTTCTTTGTGTTTGTGAGTTTTGTTTTAAATTTAATTTTTCCAATTATGTGAGTTGAATTTGGTAAAATGAATTAAATATTTTGAATCATAATAATTTATATTATCATATATTTTCAAATTAATTTTTGACCAAAATGAATAGCGAAAACAATAAAAATTAATTAGCTCTATTGAGGTAAAAATTGGCTGAGAATGGGGGTTTAACTGAAAGGATAAGTGTTAAAATTTACCCAACACATTTATAAATCACATTTTATGGATGTTTTTAAATATTATCCTTACCAAGTTCAAATAAAGGATCATTAGGAATATTGTTTCATGCAAATTAATTTATCATTTTGGAGTCTTTTGAAAAATTTCCATGTAGTTTCCAAATAGGTTACTTTACCCACTTATAAAAGAACCTACCCTATCATCTCTTATTCAAACATTTAAATCCATTTTTATCCAAAAAAATACTGAAATATATTCTTTAATTCCCTCCCCATGACATATATCCATTATTTTAATCATAAATTCATCCTAGGAATCCTTTAGGTGCAAACCTAAGGAGGTTACTCTAAATAGAGGTAATGTTCTTCAACAATAGTTTTTATTTTATTTTTTCCCACCTAAATCATTTTTTTAAAATGATAATATAATAAACATAGAATATTTCATATAATTATATTTTTTTATATTATGGTCATGACCTATATCCATCCCCTCTTCCATCAAATAGGATTCACAATCATCATTCATGTGTACGACGAATTATCGACTCACGAACCAATGTCATTCATTTTCCATAACTGCCTCTCATATCTTACTATAATGATGAATATAAAGTATATAGATATATGATATTAATAACATAATTATAAAACTTAGTCATTATATCATACATAGCTCTTACTTTCCAATCCGCATGGGATATGTTAAGGTCGCTTATTGTACGCTGGACCACCTCACAAAGCGATGTGATTCATTTTTCACTAACTCTCTACATGGAAGGTATTAAAAATAAAATTAATGAATCAATGTGATATTAATTACATAATTATGATATTAATGACATTTTATATCATTCGTAAAAGATAATATATCCTTTTCAATCTTACATTTTCACGCACTGAAAAATGGTAACGTCGTCTGTGCACCTGTGGACTACCACCTTCAAAAAGAGATGTGACTCTCTTTTCATCACCACACCACATGTATGATATATAAAAATATATTAAAAGAAGTAATATTATATATATGATATTATTATCATTATTTAAATTTAAAAATTACTTACTTCTTTTCCATAATGATCGTTGAAAAATGGAAACGTTACCCATGCATACGTACAGCCTACCATCTCCATGATCATAAGATACATCATTTATCAAAAAAAATCATTATTTCTCCTAAAAGTATAATTTATATATAAATATTATAATTATATCATTATTTTTATTCTATATATTTTTTAATAATGACAACGTTGACCATAGTTAACCTAGCAATGTTTTTTAACACATAAGTTGAATATAGTCAAAACATCTGACATAAAACTCATATATTACGTAATCATTTACAAAATGATAATAAATGAAATATAATGAATAATAAACTTGAAAAATATTCTTAAGAAATTAAATAATTAACATATTTTTATTATTGAGGAGTATAAATAACATATGTGGTGATTCAGACTAAAGGTAAGGGACCTCGTTTCAAAATCCTTTCATTGAGGCAATTTTGATGTTATACACCTATATCATTTTATGAGGTGTATATACAACTCCTTTTACATTTTATATTGTTATTTTCTCTACTATAATGGTATTTAATGTTTTTTTGTTATTATTTCACAGTGATTATGATTCAAATATTTCCAAAGGGATAAGGGGATTTTCTTTAAAAAATTCAATTATTATGTTTTCCTTATAGATTTATTTTTCATCAATTTCCATGTCTTTAAAATGATATTATTATGGAAATTATAACTTTATAATGTTAGTTTTTGTCTCTCTTTTAATGTATTTTAATAAAAGTAATCTGTGTACGAAATGTGTGACTTTATTTAAAAAGGATAAAATGAGTGTTCTATTTTAACGTATACGAAGACAACGAATTTTTCATTGCCATAACAATAATATAAAGTTTGATTTTCTTTATAAGATTTCTTTTTTATTCGAAAAACCCACAGTCCATATTTGGGTATTTTGGTATTAAAAATGGGGTTTTAAAAGGGGATGGATGGAAATGTTTTCTTATGGGTGAAGAGAATATTTTATGAGTGTGTTGTGGAAAATTTTTGTCTTTTTTGTGTTATGATTATGTTATGCTTATTAGAAATTATTTATGTTAATGTGTGGTTACATTATAAACCTTTTATGGATGGTTATGTTATAAACCAGTTATGGGGGGTTACATTATAAACCATGGATGGATGGATCCATGTTAGTCCTCCAATGCATTCGGAATGGAAGTCAACTGTATGTTATTCCATTTTTAAGAGTGATATGGACAATTTTTTCCCAAGAAACCTATATTATTTATCATTGATTTCTATGGGATTTATTGATTTTTTTAGAATTAAGAGTTTTTTCATGTAAAAGTGACTTATTTATTTTGAATAAAGAACATTGATATAAAGGTAATCATTTCATGGGTTTTCATGTTTTCACTGCACTAATTGATTTACATATTTTTATATTCCATACTGATATTTATTATTATCATCCCATGTTTTTAAAATGTTGTTCATAGGGTTTATGTATAGAAAAGGGGAAGGATGAATTCAACTTGAAAGTTGTGAATATATATCATGAAAATAAATCATGTTTTTTTAAAAGTTTTATATTGTGAAAAAAAGCAACTAATCAGAAGTATACACTTTGAATTATATGATAATGTTATGTATGAGTTATGGCCTAATTCTCTAAAAATCTAAACTTGAAAAGATCCTCAAATGTAATAGAATGATTTTTTGACATAAAGCTCATGATTATGTAATTCTTAAGGTCGGGTCTTTATAGTAGGTATCATAGATCAATTTAGATAACTTTAGAGTTTAGTAAAATGATAATATAATACCCATGAATGATATTAATTTGTAGTTAAGTTGAAATGATATAGATTTTAAAGATTACCATGTTGCTTCTTTTAAACTATTTCTATTCAGAATGGTTTTCCACATATGAAATCGAGAAGCTATAGTGGGAAGGTACTAAGAGGAAAATATCATTCCAAATTAGCATCCAGAGATGGTTGGAATTGGAATTTTTTTTAGTGGTGAATCAGTTGGAAAAAGCTATTAATGGTGGTTGTATCCATGCTAGAGATTAACATGATCTTACATGAACAAACATGTCAATAGAGGATCATTTTTTATACAACATCCCCTATCATTCAGAAGATCATCTAACCCCGTGATATCTAAAGTATGGATCAAATCCCTATAAAATATATTTCATATCATGGAATGTTCAAATAATCAAAATTTAAGTCTTGTTATTTATCATTTTGAAGGATAATTCAACCATTAGTGGTTAATGATTAAGAATATCATAGAAAGGGAATATATTGATGACTTGTAATGGGATGGATTTAATAATATTTTCCTTGAGAAATTTTTTCCTAATGTTGTGTGACTTAGGATAGAAAAACAATTCTAGGAATTGAGACAAAATGAAAAATATTCTATGGATTTATATGAAGAAAACCTTACATGATTGGAAAGGTATGTCCTAAATTTTATTCAGGGTCTTGATAGTAAGATTAATTGGTTTTACTCCGGATTAAATCAAAGATATAGAAGGGAATTGACTTCTTTTGAAATCAAAATCTATAAGAAAGTTGTTTTATGTGCTGAGAATGTTGAAATGGATTTTTTTTGATGACCATGTATTCCATTTCAAAAAATAGAAGAATAGGTCTAGTTTCCAGAAAATAGGGAAGAATTCATCAAAGATGTTTGGAGGTAAGAAAATCAAGTTCCCATCTAATGAGAAGTGCACTTATAAGAATCCTAAATTTTGTTTTATTAATTCTAGGAAGAGCTTCTAATGTGTTAAGTTTATTCATATGGCTTGTGGATTCAAGGAAAATAATCACACAGGAAATGAGAAGCTGATGATAATATGTTTTCATTGCAACGATTTAGGCCATTATTTTAATGTGTGTCCAAATTTGGTTACTTATGGTGTAAATCAGTAATATTGAGGGAACAATAGTGTGGAAAAATCTTTTTCTACTATTATGGATGATGTTGGGCTATCAAATGATGTGGTGCCAGGTATGTTACTAGTTTATGAAGATTATGAACATACCCTGTTTGACTCTAGATCTTCACATTCATTCATTTCTAAGAAATGTTCAATAAAATGTGAATATCACCACAAGAAAAGAATATATAAATTTTGGTGAAAATCAAAGTATAAATATTAAATCAACAAATATTTATATGAATTTTCTTGTTGTTATAAGTGGGATGGTCTTCCCTGCAAATCTCATTGAACTAGGCATAATAGAGTTTGATATCATTATTGGTATGGATTTGATTTCAATTTATCAAGCTAATATATATTATATAGCTATAAAAGTCATTTTCAAATATTACATGCCTTTTATTACATTCAAAGAAGCTGATAAATTGATTAGATATGACAGTGAAAGTTATCTATATCATATTTTTTAAAATAAATAAAATTTTCAAATTAGTGATGTGCTAGTAGTGAATGAATACATGGATATATTTCCTGATGATTTACCTAGTGTTATTCTTAATCAAGAGGTTGATTTAAACATATAATTAGTTTCTAATTCTAAGACTTCTAAACCTACTTATCAAATGGATCAAGTGGAACTTTTATAATTGAAAATGTAATTACATGAGTTTTTAGATAATTGTTTCATTCACCCAAGCACTTTACAGTGGGGTGATCTTATTTTTTTTTGTTAAAAATAAAGATGGTTCAATGAGACTTTTCATTGATTGTAGGTCCTTGAATAACATAATTTTTAATAAAAAGTATCTTTTACCTCATATCAATGATTTGTTTGATCATATTTAGGTAATTTAGTATTTTTCGAAGGTTAACCTGAGGTCTAGGTACCATCAACTGAAAGTGATGATGTTTGACTTCTTGAAGATAGCATTTCAGATTAGATATGGGAACTATGAGTTTTTGTTGATGTTTTTTGGGATATCTAATGAGCCACCTATATTTATGCACCTTATGAATAAATCGTTTCATGATTTCTTAAAAAAGTATTTTTATGTACACATTGATAAAACATTGGTGTATTCTAAAATTCTGGAGCAACATGAATGACACTGAAGGATTTTTTTCAAACATTAAAATAAAATAAATTATATGGGAAATTTAGTAAGGGTGAATTTTGGTTGAAAAAAACCATTCTGTGGACACATTATTTCTAAATATTGCATAACTATTGACATAGATAAAACAAATGTAGTTAAATAATGGAAAATACCCATAAATATCCTAGAGATTTGTAGTTTTCATGGATTAGTAGGTTACTACTAATTGTTTTTTGAAAAATTTTATTATTTTTCTAGCCCAATAATTATGTTAACTCAAAAATGAGTTAAATTATTATGGGTAATATAACGTCATGATTGTTTTCTGAAACTAAAAATAATACTGGTGAATGATATATTTTTGGCCCCACCTTCTAGAAAAGGCTAATTCATCATATACAGTTATGCTTCATTAAAAGGACTTGGTTGTTTCCTAATGTATAATGATCTGTTAATTTCTTATGCTTCATGTCAATGGAAACCTAATGAGTTAAATTACCCTAAAAATTATTTGGAATTAGTTTTTGTGGATTTTTATTTAAAAATTTGGAGGTATCATCTATATGGAGTAATGTATGAAATATATACTAATCAAAAAAATTTGAAACATATATTCACATTGAAATAGTTGAACATGATATAGAGAAGATTTTTGGTACTGACAAGGATTAAGATTGCACAGTTCATTACCATCTTGGAAATGAAAACAAAGTGTTCGATGCTTTGGGTTGAAAAAATAATGATACATTAACCATGTTACATTTGTAACATGTCCCTTTATTTAATGATTTGATAAATTTTTTCCTAGAAGTTGTGGATATAAGGACATCTATTTTTTTGTTTTAGGTTTCACTATAACAAAAAAATTTAGAAATAATTAAAAAAGATCAAAAGGAAGATAAATGTTTACAGAAAAAGAAGAATCACTTAAGAAGGGTAAGTTTCAAAATTATAATATTGATGAATAAAGTGTTTTAGGATTTGGAAAATAATTATGTGTGCCTTATTATTCCCAGTTGAATAAAGAGTTGTTGGGTGAATATAATTGTTCTCTATTTTTCGTTTATCCATGTAGCACTGTGATGTACATAGATCATAAAGAGTATTACTGGTGTGAGGTAATGATAATAGATATTATTGGCTTTAACTTGAATTGTTGGACTTATTAGTAGGTTAAAGAATAATTATAAATATTTAAGGGAATGATTCAACATTTTCCAGTATCAAAGTGGAAATGGGAAAATATATCCATATATTTTGTGATGGGATTACCAAATACTTCTCAAGGTAACAATGTGATTTGGATTATTATTGATCGATTAAATAAATATACACATTTATTTTTCATTTGAGATATAATGTCTTTTGATTATATTTCTCAATTGTATATAAAGAAGATAGTCAACTTACAAGGAGTGTCTCTCTCCAATATCTCTAACCATGATCCCAGACTTCTAATTTTAATAAGGGGATTTATAAATCATTGAGTACTAAATTAAATTTCAGTGAATCTTTTCATCCTAAAGATGTTGGTTAGTCTGAGTATATGATTTATACCATGGAATATATGATCTATTCTTATTCAATGGATTAACATGGAAGTTGGGATTAACATCTTTCTTTTATAGAGTTTTCTTTTAATAATAGTTTTCATTATAGTATATAGATTGCACAATTTGAGGTATTATAAGGAAAGTGTATTAAAGATATATTTTTGGGATAAATTATGAGAAAGGATGTTTATGGGACCATATTTGGAAGATAAAATGGCTAGGAATTTCATGTTGATTCAATAACATATGAAGACGGATTATAGAAAACATAAAATCTATGTGGATAACTAGAGGAAACATATTTCTTTTGAGGTAGGTGATCATGTCCTTATAAAAGTTTCTTTATAGTTAATTGTAATAAATTTTGGTATGAAGGGGAATATAATTCCATTATTCATTAGAATAGATTAAATCTGGTAGAAATTTTTATTATTTGTATATAGAGTGTCTTTACCTCCAAGTTTATCCCAGGTAAACAACGTTTTTCATTTTTTGGAGTTCAGAAAATTTGTTCCAGTTTCATCTCATATTTTGATACCTAAGTAATTATAGTTATAATATAATATTTCCTTTGAGGAATATCTAGTTCCTATTCTTTACCATACAGACAAAAATTTCCAAATAAGTTGATTCACCAGGTTAGGGTTTTATGGAAAAATTATATGGTTGAAGATGCAACAATAGAATCTGAAAATTTTAAGTTGGAAAGATATAGCCACTTGTTTAAAAAGTAAATAAAATTATTAGGAAATAATTTATAAATTTGTGAAGAATGAAAAAAATCGTTAATTATAGAATAAATCAATATTCATCAAAAAAATATTAAGTAATTTTTAAATGAGAAAAGAAATATTTTTAATTAAACTCTTTTCTTATAAGGTTTTATTTGAAAATTTAATTTATAAATTTTAGTATTTTAATTTAAAAAAATTAATATCAATTTTGAAATTATCATATCAAAATTTACTGAGGATTAAATTTTGGTATTTTTTGTAAAGTATTGATTTTTCAGTGAATAGCGGAAAATGCCATTTTTTGTAAAAAAAATGTCATTTATTTTTAATAATTTAAGTAATTTAAAACTAAAAATATCATTAATATAGTATTTAAAGTAAAATAAGTATTATTTAGTTTTATTTAATCTAATTAATTATTTTTTAATCAACTTTACATTGGATTTAAGTATAAGCTTTTTTTTTTGTTTAAAAACAAGATTTATCTAAAAACAATTTTAAAATGCATAATGATTATCCATGTTAATTAATTAATATAATAACTAATGAGAAAGGTTTTAAATTAAATTTATAGATTATATATTAATAAATATTAATTTATATTTATACAATTATTATAATTAGTCATAGAGTTAATATACAACCATCTTTTTCTGGAAAAATACACTTCTTGAAAACCTATTATTTCGTCACGTTTGTAGGTTTTATTTTAAATTTAATTTTTCCACTTATATGAGTTAAATTTGGTAAAATAAATTCCATATTATTAATCATAATAATTTATATAATTCAAAAAGGTCAACTTAATTTTTGACTGAAATTAATAGTGACAACAGTAAAAATTAGTTACCATGATTATGGGAAAAAAAGTTTGTCGGGGGGTTAAACTAAAATGATATGGGTTAAAAATTACCCCACACAAATATAAATCCTATTTTATGGATATATTAAAATATTATACTTCTCTAGTTTAAATCAATAGTCATTTAGAATCTTTTCTCATGGGAATGACTTTATCATTTTGGAGTCTTTTGAGAAATTTCCATGTAGGTTTCCAAGTGGGTTTTGTTCCCCACCTATAACAGGTCCTTCTCTATCATCTCATATTAAAAAATTAATATCCATTTGGATCGTACAATAACTAAAAAAATATCTTAATTAATTACCTATCCATGACCTATATCCCTTAGTTTGATCATAAATCTATTCTAAGAATCCTTTTGGTGAAAACCTAAGGAGGTTACTTGAAGAAGAGGTAACATTTTTCAACAAGCGTTTTTATTTTATTTATTACTTAACCTCATTAAATTATTATTAAACCATGATAATGTAACAAAATTAGTATATTAAATTCAAATATATGTTTGTTATATTAATTTCATGACCTATATCCATCTTCTCTTCCATCAAATGGGATTCAAAATCATTATTCTTTTTTGCAATGGACTATTTCCTCACAACCTGATATCATTTGTTTTCTATCATCACCTCTCATGGGTTTTTGTAGTGATAGATATAAACTATATATATGATATACAGAATATAATTTTACCTCTTTAGTGATTATATCATATATATCATTTTTTTCATTTCGTAGGAGATACGATAATGTCACTCATGTGTTTGACATACTAGCCCTTCGTGAAACGATGTTATTTGTTTTTCACTAATGTTTTACATTGAAAGGTAATAAGGATAAATTTAATCAATATATGTGATTTACATGAAATAATTATTATATTCATTATATATGTATCATTATAAAAAGATAATATATTATTTTATTTCTTAGCTTTTCATTCACCAGAAATGATAACGTCGTTCGTGTACATGTGGGTCACCGCCTTCATGAAGCGATGTGACTCTCTTTTCCTCACCACACCACATGGATAAAATATATAAATATATTTAAAAAATTAATAATGTATGTATTATATTATAATAATTTTTTAAATATAAAATATTATTTACCTCATTTCCATAATGGTCCTTGAAAAATGGAAATGTTACTCATGTGTACGTATGACCAACTATCTCCATGATCATAACATACTTAATTTCTCATAATAAAATTTCATGAGTAGTATTAAAAGTTTAATTTATTTATTAATATGATTATTATTTAATGATTATTATTTTGGATATCTTTAAATAATTACCTCTTTGATCATATTCAATCTAGCAAATTCATTTTTAACACATCTACCGAATAAGGTCAAAACATCTAATGTAAACCTAATTGATTAATTAATCATGTATATCATGGTAATAAGTGAAGTGAAAATAATAATAAACATGAAAAATTTTATTAAAAAAGTAAATAGTTCACATAAGATTTTTATTTAAGAAGATAAATAACATATGTGATGATTCAGAATCAAGATAAGGTACTTCATCTCAGTATCGTTTCGTTGAGGAATATTTTAATGCCATGAACCTATATTATTTAATGAGGTGTATATATATACCCTTTGACATGTTATATCATTAATTTATCTTTTATAATGGTATTTAATGTTTTTTTAATTTTATTCATTCATGGGGCTTATGATTCAGAATTTTCCAAAGTGATAAGGGACTTTTCATTAAAAAAATATATTGTAATATTTTATTTCTAACTATATTTTTATTCCCTCACCATGTTTCTAAAATTAATTTATTATAGACATGATATTTTTTATAACGACAATTTTTTTATATTTTCAATGTACTTAAAAAATGGAATCTTTGTATTAAATGTGTGACTTTCGTTACAAATAAAAAAAGAAACATTCAATTTTATCATATATGAAGACAAATAATTTTTTACCACCATAAAAATTATTTCATGTTTATATTCCTTTATAATATTTCATTTTTTATTTATATAAAAACCCTCATTCAATTTTTTGGGCATTATTGTTTTGAAAAATGGATTTTGTAAACGGTATGGTTATTTTAATATGTGAAAATGCTTTCTTATTGGTGAATAGAATATTTTATGACTTTGATGTTGAAAATTAAAATATTTTATGTGTTATGATTATGTTATGGTTCATGAAAATTATTTATATTTATGTGTGGTTACATTATAAACAAAGGATGGGTGGTTACACTATAAACCAAGGACGAGTGGTTACGTTATAAATGTTGTATGGGTGGTTACATTATAAAACAATGAAAAGTGGGTCTGTGATAGACCTCAAATGAATTGGATATGGAAGTTGACTGTATAGTTATTCATTTTGTAAGAGTGATAAAGATAATGGTTTCTAAAGATGACTCTATGATTTATATACGGTTTCTATGGTATTTAATTATTTTCTTTGAGAAAAAATTTTGTGGTTTTTTCATGTGAACATGATTTATTTATTTAACTCAAAAAACATGATATAATGGTAAAAAATTCATGTGTTTTCATGTTTTCATTAGACTAACAGTTTTATTTCTTTTTATGTACTTTTTTGATCTATTTATTCTTATCCTATATTTTTAAAATATTTCTCATATGGCTTAAGGATGGGTAAGGGAAAGAAAGAATTCAAATTGAGAGGCATGAATATTTTTCAGGAAAATGAATCATGATTTATCTTAAAATTTTCATATTGTGAAAAAATGGATACTGAAAGTGTCAAATTTGTATAATATGGTTAGGTTATGTATGAGTTATAGACTAATTATAAAAAACTCTAAACTAAAAAAGATCCTCAAATGTAATAGAATTAATTTTTTACTTAAAACTCAATAATATGTAATGTTTAATGTCAGTTCCATATACAAAATGTTCCTATGGGATTCTGGTACTTATTTCACATGCTTTATATTTTGTAGCTTATTTAGTTTTTTAGCTTTCACATACTTCAATTTTACATTTTTTTTGGCCCAATAATGTTTTTACAATAGTTTAATAAATTCAATATCATTTCATGTATCCAAAATAAGTAAGATATATGTGACAGTAGAAAATTAAACATAATTCTTTGAATAATTCACGCCAACTTCATTAAACTATTCAATACATAAAACATATTCTATATTAAAAATATTTACAAAAATATTTTCAACATAAAAATAATGAGTTTCCAAATACTTTTTCAATTAAATTATATCATCCAAACATTGAATATAATTTTTAGTAAAACATGACACATCAAAATGGGTTACAGTGGAAGCAATTTCTTCCTCATGAGGGTATTTCATTGAGTCCAGTTTGTTAAAATCCCCTGCTTCTTCACCAAAGGTCATAAAAAGTGTTCCTTCATTAAAATTTATTAATGTTTTAGACTTTTTTGAGAAATTAACTATCCAAAATGATGGGGGGGAAGATTATTACCGTGATCTTCCTCTACGAATAGGATATAGAAATTATCAGGGAATAGATAACCTTTTAAATTTACTAGAATATATTATAGAACACCCACTGGGTTGGTGGTGGCTCTGTTGGACTGTTGTACAACCACTAATAGGGGTTTGAGTTCTTATATATATTTAGATGAGTAAACTGAGTAAGGAATAACATTTGTTGACTCTTTTAAATCATGTAATACATTGGAAAATTTTAGATCTCCTATAGTGAAGGGGCTAAAAAATACATATATCTAGGATATTTTTGGGTATTTTTGGATTTATAAGGGAAAAACATTTTTACTTAATATTACCTTTCCATTACCTCAAAATATTCTTCTTCTGGGGAACCTTTATTTGAGAAACATTTCATACCTTATTATTTGGCGGATGGCATCCAGGAGGGGGATATTGA
The DNA here is from genome assembly GCA_963277665.1 of Viscum album. Lineage (NCBI taxonomy): Eukaryota > Viridiplantae > Streptophyta > Magnoliopsida > Santalales > Viscaceae > Viscum > Viscum album. Next base: position 111,950,441 of record OY728134.1, on the reverse strand, counting down.
TTTACACTTTCTTGAATAAATCCAACATCTCATGTTGTAGCGACTCTTCACAAGTTTTATTCAGATCTTCAATTATTCTAGGGAAGAGTGGTTGGATTCAAGTGGGTTTTATATCTTGTATTTTCTTTTATCCTTATTCACAGGGGGTATTTATATAGGTAATTATTTTTCAGGTGCTTTGGAAGGGGAAATTTATTCAGATTCAATGGGATGTCCACTGCCAGATTCTTTTCAGTGTGGTTATGATTCTTCACTTCCTTCCAGCTCCTTGCCACTCTTTGATGTAATAGAGAAAACATTTCTTTTGGGGCGATGAATGGATTGTGTAGAATTAGTAACTAATATTTTTTTGTTAATTTCATTTATGATAGTTAGGATATGACTACGGTCTTCACAAATTCTTTAAATAGGTCCTCTAGTGAGAGTTCTTGAGATTACCTCGGTTAGTAGCTTGTAGAAGCATGAGAATTTTGTCTTTTTAATGTTTGTGTCTATTGTAATGTCTCTAATTTTCCTTGTATTCTCTTTAAATATTATATGGAATTATTACAAGACCAAACATTGTGACGAAGTGTGATTCTGAGCCTCAGGGTTCCTGAAATAAATGTTTGAAATAATTTAAACATTTCAATAGCGTGCAACATATTTTTTCCAGAAAAGTTGGAATAACTTTTAAATGGGTTCCAAGATCATAAATCTGAGGACACCATAGCATTCAGAGAAGCGACTTTACTTTAGGTGGGACATAACATCGAAAAGTGCAGGTCAGCTACAGGAGTTAGTTTTTTTAAATTTTTAGAGGAAATAAAATAAAATAAAATTAAATATTTTATTTAAATTTTTCCTTAAACACAGTGACATATGCCTCCCCTATTAATACCTTCTTATTGAAATTTTTCAGGGTTAGTCGAATAACCCTATGAATTGAGGATTTCCAATGGATCTTTGGAGGATAACCTATTGTCGGACGATGACGTCGGGATTTATCGACGCAACTTGGATTAGAATAACCTCACCAATAAACATGAAACGAATACTATTCTTTAACTAAATCGATGTGGAGGTTTGTTATTTTTGATTCTGTTCGTCCCCATTCTTGGATTAAATGATGAACGTGGGTCAACCGGTAAATAGGTTGATCCTCGGATCGTGCATTCTTGTAGGAGGGTGTAAATTTTTGTTTCTTTTTGGGTGAATGGTTCGGGGATTTTGATTATGATAATTATTGTATTATCATTTGATTATCCATTTATCATAATAACAGGAGTGAATTGACATCGTGATGAATGGCGGCAGAGGTATGTTCCTCATTTTCTTATTGGATTTCTTCCCCTTTCCTTGACGCGTTCTTCACGTTCTATGTGGGGTGATGAACAATGGATTTCTGTGAATCTATTTCACAATGAAATGATCCCAAATCAGATATTAATCAATATGACAGCCTAATGGAGGTGTTATAACGATGGAGGATGATGAATCAGATTGGATCAGGAGAAAACTATTCTTCAAACCTTATCTACATGGGTGGATCGAATTGAGGTTTTGGGGACTATAAAAGACTCAAAACCTCTTGGAACATCGATATCATGGTGGGGATACCATGGATCATGAGTTTCATAGAAAATAGTTCACTATAAGGAGCATTAGTAGATCGAAGGAGGCACAATGGAGGAGGTTTGCATTTTGGGAAATTTCTGAAGAACACAGCATGTTCTCCGATGAACACACCATGTGGGGTCAACATGGTGGAAACTTTGTCTTGTTCTCTTCACATGGAAATGAATACAGTGTGATACTAGAAGGACACGGCGTGTGGGCCCCACCATACAGCGGCTAGAGCTCCGGGCGTTAGGAAGTGTAGACACAACATGTGACCACATACACACTTTAGAGACCCATGCTTGACGTACAGGGACATTATATTTTTTTGTGGAATACATAATAGATGACTCAAAATGATAAACAAAGACCATATTAGTTTAGTGACTTTGGAAACTGGGAACTTAATCTTCTATTCATGGTGAAAGATCTTCAACATCTCCCATAAAGATCTTCCTCTTTTGTTTTCCTACCTAAAACATTTCTTTATCTCCAGGGGAAAATAAAAAATAAAAAGGCTGAGCTCAAATTCTCAGTAAGAGTAAACATGGAGAATATTAAACAAACCATAATAATTTGAATGTAAAAAAATGAACACAATGTTTAAATTTCAAAATAACGAGTCCTGAAATAAATCTTGGCAGTTCGTAAGGAATATATCATAAAAAACATTAATCGTGAAAAATATTATTGGCATAAAACATGGAATTGTGGAAAACCATTATGCACATAATAATATTTCCATAGTATCCAAGGCATTTCTTACAAGACAATCCTTGTGGATGAATACCATTACTGAAACATGTTTACTTTTCATTCTAGTCATTATTTACTCAACCAGATTTACTTGTCATTTCAGCCATGTATTACTGAACCAGATATACTTGTCATTTCAGTCATATCTATCTCATGAGATATAAATCATTACCCAATTCATTGGAGATAGATATAGGTCCCACCATCTCATAATGAAAAAATTCATATGTGTGCTACAAAAACATAAATCATTTATCATAGCATAACCCATGAAACAAAATGGGATTCTTAAACATCATTTCATCATAACATAATCCATAGATTATAAATTTAAATCATAAAAACAATTACATAATAAAAAAAATCCAATTAATTTAATAATAGGGAAAGAGACATAATCTTATGTCATCTTAGATGGAAAATTATTTTGATAAAACACTTGAACATTATTCTTGAGGAAAATATCCTTTCTTTTTCATAAATGGTTTCTTTTCTCAAAATGTCATGATATTTTAAATGAAAAGAATTTAGGTGAAAATAAAATTGTAAACATAGAGAGGAAGCTTCATGGAAATAAGGTGTTATAAATATGTAAAATCTCATTCATGCCATATAAGTTAAAAAACACTTTTTTCTTACTTTTCCCAAAAAAAGTAAAAAGGTACCTCGTATGGTAAATACATGAAATATTCTTTTCATACCACATAGTAGAAGTCAAAAAGGGGTAAAAATGACTTTAAATGTATATAGAAGAATATTAAACAATTTATGGGAACATTTTTAGAAAACGTAGACCTGGATGATAAATATAACCCCAGTAAACACTTAGGAGTAAACAATCTCGGATAAAAACGAGATTGGAAAAGTTATCCCTTACCTTAGGTTTGATTTCTTCCATATGTGTATGAAAATCCTGCATAGTGGTTTTAAACCTAATATTAACTTGTAAAAGAACATTAAAAATATTTATTCTATAATTTATTATTCACTTACGACTTTATATTACCCATTCATTTGTCAATTCCATGTTAAAACAACGTTTTAGGTAATAATTTTTTTATTTGTCATACATATTTTGAATTTTAATTCATGATATTATTACTTATATCATGATTTAATTACCTCTCAAAATGTAAAATATGATATATATATATATATATGTGTGTGTGTGTGTATATATATCATATATATTAAGTATATAAATATATATAATATATAGATAAATGAAATGGAATACACCGTTCATGGAGACAACAGGCTATACATACGCATGAAAATTGTTTTCATTTCCTTATTGAGTTGAATTGAAGTATGTAAATGAAATATATATATATAAACATAATACAGTATCATTATTATGTCATATATTTCATGATTATTTATTATATATAATTTATAATCATTCTTGAATGGTGAACATGGAGAATGAATATCATCGCGTCGTGGAGATGGTAAGTCGTAGGTACGCATGAGCAATGATATAGATTATATATTTTTTGAAGGGATTATAGTATCTCATGATTAGTATCATGTTATAATAATCATAAATTGTTATTATTTCCACTATTATACCCATCCAAGTATGGTGGTGGTGAAAAACAGATTACACTATGACATGGAGATGGTAAGTCGTACGTATGCACGCCCGGTAATTCCATTTTTTGTAGGATGGATAGAAGGTTAAATAGGGTTGTTTCGTATTTATAATAACATATTAGTATATTATTGATACTTATGTTTTTACATTATAATTAAACAGCTAATGAATAGTAAGTATAAGAAGAAAGAAATTTGAAAGAATCAGTAGAAGAGATTACCCATTCCTCGATGTGCCTCCTTCAAATTTTCTCTTAGGGAACTAGATTTGGCCTTTTGAGAAGACCAAAACCTCTAAAATGTAATTCAAGAAGTTGAGAAAATAAAATGGAAGGATTTTTCAGAGCATGAAGGATCAAAATGGATTTAAGAGGAGAGGGAGGAGGTGCCCTTTTATAAGAGATTAGGGGACGCTTTAAGAAACACTCATAATATTAATTTATTATAAATTAAATTTCAATTAAAAATGGTACAAAAAATATTTAATTATAATATAAGATGATTTTGGTTTTAATACACATCATCCAATAATTTTTAAACATGTTTTGAATATTTTTTAATCCTTATATTTTTAGATTAACACTTATTTTGCCCTTTTTAATCTTACCGAGATATCATGTAATTTACACATTGTGGGTAAATTTAATTACCATATCATGTAAAACAACCCAAAAAAGTTATTTATGACATATTTGGACTTATATTAACCATTTGAACAAATATTAAATTTTTAGGAATTTAATATCATTTAATAAACTATTTTATGTTTTAAGATATGAATTATGTCAATTTTGGACACTATTCACACTTGAGTTTTCTAAAAATTCATAACCCGATTCCTTCAAACCAATGGAATTAAATAATCTCTAATATGTCTATTTCATCCAAAAATTCCATTTATGGAATAAAAATGTTCAAATAAATTTTTTTAAAATATTTATAAATTCACTTTTTTGAATCATTCATTAATGAGAAAATCACTAAATTATAATTGTGTCATAAATAAATTTATTTATATATTGTATAGAAATTATAAATAAAACACCATGATGTTGGAAATCTTTTTATCTTTATAATTACATTCTATACACATAATGATCTATTATATAAACCTATATTAAAATTGATTGAGTAAAAGATATATGTTTTGGTTATAATTATCTTCACTTTAAAGTAATTCTTATGAAATGCCATTTTCACATCCATGTGAATCCATGGGGTCCCAAAATAGACCCAAGGATGCCCATGGTTGGAAATATATTGTCTATTAGGATTATTAAACGTTTTATGGTAGTTTAATGTTATTATAATTTTATTTTTTACCCTTATTTACCAGATTTATCCTTTAACCATGGGAAATAAAATATTTACTAAAGTTACTATTCATAATGTCAAAAAATAAAAGATATCTATTTAAAAAATTTGAACCTTTTTATTCCAAATATGAAATACATTTCCCAAAATTCAAAACACATAATTTTCAGTAAATAATTAAAAATTAATTCCTATTGTCTAAACTAAAAAGCGGATTTTTTAAGAAGTAATAACATTCAAAAGATTGACATGAGTTGAAGTCCAATTTAAAAGTGAAATTACTTCAATGATAAAAATTAGATTAAATTATAAAAAAAATAATCCAAATAAACTTTGAAACCTAATAAAAAATAATCTAACTATATAAATAAATTAGATAAAAAGTCAGTTTTGAATTAAAAAGCAATATATTTCATTATTCATTAAAATATGAATTTTATCAGAAAAATAAAAAAAATGTAAACATAAGTATTTATTTTTTTGTTTTGATTCCAAATAGTAATTTTATTTTGTCAAATATAATGTATAAAAGTTTTAAAAACTATATTTAAAATGGGTGGGCCATCAAAAGGCGGTAAAATGTTAATTTTTGAAAAATACTTCTTTTTTCCGAAAAATTGTTTTTGTTTTCATAACATGTTCTAGAAAATGAGTAAGATGAATTATAATGTTATATAAAATTCAAAATTTGGTTAATAATATACATAACGACAAGTTTATATCCCATTAAATGATAATATTTTAATAATATGTCATTGTTTAATGAAACTCGGTATTGCATACAAGGCAAGATATTGAGGAAGGTCGCTCTTGCATGTAACTTAGGACAAGTTAGTGTTTCATTTAGTGAAATATCCCTTTTTTGTTTCATATAACATAATCCAAACATAATTCTTTTATACATCGAACAAAAACTATACTCAATGTTGCGTGAAATGAATTCCATCAAAAGAACATGAAATGGTGTGTAACACAAGCCAAGAATAGTGTTGCGTATACTGCAAGATAATATGGTGTTTCGTATAGTGTAAGCTAATATTGGTGTAGTTTACAACAGAAGATATCAAAGTACATAAAACTCATCTGTCTCAAAAAATCTCTGGGTGTTAGATTCTACACCCATTAAAATGAATTTCGCCCTTGAATTTTTTGGGGTTATAAATGGTTTTATACTTGAAATTAACTTTCATGGAATCCCAGGTCTTAAAAATGGATACTAAAACAACATTTTAAAAAGGAAATTCAGAAATATAATGGTTATCCAAAGTAACTCAATATTTGGTTTCCACATAGGTGAACATAGGTGGTATGTGAAAACATGGATATGGAAGAGAAATCTAACCATGAAGTTTGGATGGATAGTGATAGAGAATATGGTTTGGAGAAAATTTACTACTATAAAGCCATAAATATGCGAGGATTTAATGGGCCATATGATTCATCAGATAAGAAGTTACTAGGATAACATTTTTGGTTTCATGATCCTTTTCCTAATGATAATGAATCTTTGCATGAGGAGAAATACTTACCTGATTTCAGTATAATCTCATCGTTGGTCATTCCCTGAACAATTTCCACTTCATCTCTTGTTTAAAGAAATTAAGTTGAATTTTTCATTATTTAGGTATTATAAAATTGTGTGATATAATGATAGTTTATTCCATCTGTGTCAACAAGAAAATTTGAACAAGTTATCAAATATGAAAAAGTCCACCTATAGTGAGATAATACATTAATATTAAAAACTTCAATAGGAATATAACTTATAATATCCATAAATGGATAATACTACACTCGTTCAAAAAAATAAAATTATAAAACATTAGTAAGAGGTGAACTAAATCGACATAACATTTTTCTCCCATATCTCATTTGGCAGTTCTTGATTGTTATATTCCAAATATGTGAATTCCTTAATTATGAATTCTCTTCAAATGTGGTAATGACATGAATTACCATTAAACCCTACTGAAAACAGGTATTCGGTCAAAATTAACTCTTTACACACACCAAAAACACACAAAATTATATATAATCAAACTATGATATCACTCTGTTCTTTTATCAAACATCTCATTATCAAACATATCATTATCTTTTTATCCCTTTATTATGTTCATATCATGTTCTTTCCAAAAATATTTCAATCACTTTTCATGGTTACCAATACAATTTAATTTTGGAAAACCAAAATGGAACAATAAATATACATTACCATATTTCATAATACTATAAATGAGATTCCACCACAATATTTTGGAATCCCATTACATAAACAGTTAATCATTCCACCACTACATTTTCATAATCAACATTACCAATAGTGATCGCATGTGACTTCCCTTTTCCTTTTCTCTATTCACATCATTAGCAACCTTTTTCCCATTACATCAGCAATCAACTACTTGAAGAACTTCTTTTCCACACAGGAAACAGTTTCTAGTCCCTTTAATACAGTATCCACCATTCTTCTTTCTACCCTTTTAGCATAAAGAAACATTTATCTTCTTTTCACCATTGTTTTGAGATTTTTCCGCGAACTCCATCTTTTGTTTCATATCAAAACCATGAGATGGATATGTAACACCAACATACAGTTATACCTTGATAGTGCAATTCACAATCTCTTCATAGATACAAAATTACCTTATATATAATTCCCTTCATAGAATTGGTTTTAAGACACTAAAGAATCGATCAACTTTACTTTCGTGTTGGATGATAAAGCCCAAAGCATACCTTTCAAGCCTTGTAAAATTCACCTCGTATGTACCAAAAAATTCATCATCATTTTGCTTAAGCTCAAGGAACTCCTTTTCCATTTTTGATTGAAGAATACGAGGGAAGTACGTGTTGAAAAATAATTTGTTGAACTCATCTCATTCCATGGATTCAATTTCATCTTGATACATTGTATTCTTAATTAGATTCCACCACTGGTCTACTTCACCTTAAAAAATGGTAAAAAACCAAAATGAATTTTTCATGTTATGAACAATGAAGGATAGAAAATATCTTCTCGATGGTACTGATCCATTGATAAGCAACAAGTGGATCAGAAGACCCACTGAATGAAGGTTAATATTGCCTCATAAAGGACTCAATAGAATTTTGTTTCGATCTATGCTCATTTGGAAGTCCAAAATGATTCATAGCTTGTGTATGTATAGAAATAAGATTTTTCACTCATATCCCATAAATTTTTTTTGTTCATGAAGAGAATCATTGTATTTCCCACTGCACTGATCATTAACATAGTTCTTTCGAGTTCTAGCCATTGGATAAACCCAAAAAAAATAATGTGAGAGGAAAAATTAATACTAGGAAAACATCATAATCAAGGGGGAGTACTTTTAATCTCTAACATATTAGGTTTAATAATTAGTTATTCATGATCATTATCATTATTCTAGGATTGTATCCTATATATATACTTCACCTTAGTGACATACCTATACATACCTTAGTAATATCTACAGGGATCTCACTAATGTTTTCACATCATAGTTTCCAATGGTTAACTAAACCATCGCTCTGAAACAAACATCAGAGACCCAAGATTGATGTGCATGGACATTAAATTTATTTTATGGAATACTTAATACATGACACAAATAGACACCTAAATACCATATTAGTTCAGTGTATTTGGAAACTGGGAATATAGTCATCTCATCATGGTGGATGATCTTTAACATCTCCCATAACGATCCTCCTCATTTTATTTTCCTACCTAAAACCTTTCATTATATCCTGGGGAAAAGAAACCATATAAAGGGTGAGCTAAAATTCTCAGTAATTGTAAACATGGAGAACATAAAACAAACCATAAACATTCGAATCTAAAAACATGAACATAAGGTTTAAATTTCAAAATCATGAGTCCTGAAATAAATCTTGGTAGTTCGTAAGGCATATATCATAATGAAACATTAATCATGATAAAATTGTGTTGGCATAAAACATGGAATTGTGGAAAACCATTACGTACATAATATAATTTACATAGTAGCCAAGGAATTTCTTCCAAGACTATCATAGTGGATGATGTCTTTTACTAAAATGGGTTTACTTTCTCTTCCATCCATGTATTACTGATCCGGATTTACTTACCATTTCAAACATGTATTAATAAACCGAATTTACTTTTCATTTCAATCATGTCTATATCATGAGATATAAATAATTACTTAATTCATTGGAGGGAGATATAGGTCCCACCCACATCATAATTAAATCATTCTTATATGTTCCAAAAAACATAAATGATTTGTCATATCATGACCCATGAAATAAAATGGGATTCATAAATATCATATAATCTTAACATAATTTGTATAAGATAAATGGAAATCATAAAAATAATTCCATCATAAACACAATCAAATAAATTTAATAATAGGGATAGAGGTATAACCCTATGTTATCATAGATGTAAAATAATCTTGACAGAACACATGAACTTAATTCTGGAGGTAAATATCCTTTCTTTTTCAAAAATGTTTTCTTTTCTCAAAATGTCGTTTAATTTTAAAAGAAAAGAATTTAATTTTAAATATAATATTAAATTTGTAGATGATGCTTCATGTAAATAAGGAATTACGAATATGTAAAAACACATTCATTTTTAATAAGTTAAAAAATAATTCTTTTTGTACTTATGCCAGAAAAGTCAAAAAGTACCTCATATGGTAAACAAAAAAAAATATTCCTTTTATACCACGTTGTAAAAGTCAAAAGTGGTAAAATTGAATTTAAATTTAAATAGAATAATATTAAACATTTTATGGAAACATTTTTAGAAAACATGGATATGGATGATAAATATATACCCAGTAAATACTTATGAATAAACAATCTCAGATAAAAATGAGATTGGAAAAGTTATCCATTACCTTAGGTCCGATTTATTCAATATGTATTTGAAACTCCTGTATATTTGTTTTAAACATATTATTAACTAGTAATAGAACAATAAAAATATTTATTATGTCGTATATGATTCATTTACAACTTTATATTACCCGTTCATTTGTCAATTCCATGTTAAACCAACGTTTTGGGTAATAATGGTTTTATTTATCATATGTGTTTTGAATTGGTATTATTCATATTCATACTTATATCATGATTTAATTACTTCTAGAATGTAAAATATGATTTATATATGATATATTTTATGTATATAAATACGAATATATATATATATATATAGATAAATGAAATGGAATACACCTTTCATGGAGAGGGTAGACTGTACATACGCATGAAACTTGTTTTCGTTTCCCTATTGAATTTAATGGAAGTAAATAAATGACACACACACACACACACACACACATGAATATATACACATAAATAAAATAGAATTATTCTATAATATATTTCTTGATTATTTATTATATATAATTTATAATCATTCTTGAATGGTGAACGTGGAGAATGAATTTCATCACGTCATGGAGATGGTAAGTTGTACGTTCGCAAGAGCGATGATATTGTTCAAAAAATTGTTTAATGGAATTGAAGTGAATGGTGTATATTATCTCATGATTAGTATAGTGTTATAATAATAATAAATATTTATTATTTCCACCATTATAACCATCCAAGTATGGTGGCGGTGAAAAACAGATTACACCACGACGTAGAGACAGTAAGTCGTACGTACACACGTGCGGTGATTTCGTTTTTCATAGGATGGATAGAAGGTGAAATAGATTTGATTAATATTTATAATAACATATAAGTATATGAATGATACTAATTTTATTACTTTATAATGAAACAACTAATGAAAATTAAATAGAAGAAGAAATAAATTTAAACAATTGGTATAAGAGATTACCTCTTCCTCGACGCGCCTCCTTTGAATTTCCTCTTAGGGAACTAGAGTTGGTATTTTGAGAAGACCAAAACCTCTAGAATATAACTAGGGAAGATTAGGAGATAAATGTTTAGGGGTTGGCCTATATTGAAGGTTTAAAATGAAGTGAACAGGAGAGGGAGGATGTTCCCTTTTATAAAATAGGAGGGGGCACTTTAGAAAACTCCCAAAATATTAATTTATTATAATTTAAATTTTATTAAAAATGGTCCAAAACATATTTAATTATAATATATGATGATTTTTATTGTAATACCCATCATAAAATAATTTTTATACAGGTTTTGAATATTTTTTTATCCTTGTCTTTTTTGTTTTACCATTATTTTACCCTTTTTAATCTTACCGTGATATCTTGTTATTTACACATTGTGGGTTATTATAATAACCATATCATGTAAAATGACCCCTAAAAAGTTATTTATGACATATTTGGAATTATTTTAAACATTTGGATGAATATTAGATTTTTAGGAATTTAATATCATTTAATAAACTATTTTATGTTTGAAGTTATGAATTATTTCAATTTGGACACTATTCATACTTGACTTTTTTTAAAAATTCATAAAAATATTATTCCTTTGATACAAGGGTATTAAATCATCTATAGTATGTAAATTTCATCCATGAAATTTGTGTATGATGTCAAAATGTTCAAATTAAATTAATTTTATTATTTATAAATTCAATTTTTTGAATCATTCATTAATGAAGTAATCACTATATCATAATTATGTCATATATAAATATATTTATATGATGTCTAAAAATTATAAATAAAATACCGTGATGTAGGAAATAATTTTATCATTATAATTACTATATATAGACATAAATATTTGTTATATAAACTTATATTAAAATCAATTTAGTAAAAGAAATATGTTTAGGTTATAATTATCATTATTTTAAATTAATTCTTATAAAATGTAATTTTTACATACATGTGAATCCATGGGGTCCCAAAATAGACCCAAGATTACCATGGTTTAAAATATATCATTAAATAGGATTAGGATATGTTTTTGGGTAGTCTAATATTATTATAATATTATTTTTTACCCTTATTTACCAGATTTACCCTTTAACCATGTTAAATAAAGTATTTACTGAAGTTGCTATTCAAAATGCCCAAAAATAAAAGGTAAATATTTACAAAATTTGAACCTTATTATTCCAAATATGAAAAAAAATTTCCAAATTCATAACATAGAATTTTCAGTAATTAATTTAATATTAATTCTCATTATCTAAAATAAAAAGTGGGTTTTTTAAGAAGTAATAACTATCAAAAGATTTACTTGTGTTTAAGTCAAATTTAAAATTTAAATTACTTCCAAAGACAAAAATTGAATTAAATTATAAACACATAATCCAAATACACATTAAAAACATTTAAAAAGATAATCTAACTATAAAAATTAATTAGATGAAAAGGCAGTTTTGAATTAAAATGCAGTATTTTTCACTATTCATTAAAATTTGAATTTTGATAAAAAAATACCAAAAATTCAACATAAGTAAATTTTTACGTTCTTTTTCCAAATAAGAAGTTAATTTTGTCAAATATAATATATATAAATACTAAAAATAGATTTAAAATGGGTGCGCTATCAAAAGGGTGTAAAAATTCTTTTTCTAAAAAAATACTTCTTTTATCCGAAAAATTATTTTGTTTTCAAAACATGTTCTAGAAAATGTTTAAGATGAATTATGAAGATATATAAAATAATAAATGTGGTTAATATTATTCATAAAGGCTAGTTTATATCCCATTAAATAATAATATTTTAGTAATTTGTTTAGTGAAACTCAGTATTGCATACAACGCAGGCTATCGAGGAAGGTCTCTCTTGCACGTTACACAAGCCAATTCAGTTTTTCGTGTACTGAAAGCATTATTTGTTGTTTCTTATAACATAATCCAAACATAATTCTTTCAAACATTGAAAAAAATCTATACTTGGTTTTTCATGAAATGAATTCCATCAAATGAATTTGAAATTGTGTGTAACAGAAGCCAAGACTAGTGTTGCGTATACTAAAAGATAACACAGTGTTTTGTATAGTGCAAGCTAATATTGGTGTAGCATATAACACTAGACATCAAAGAAGTTAAAAACAATCTATCTCATAAAATCTCTAGTTGTTTCACACATGATGTGTGGGTCCTTGCATGGGACTCGATGTGTATCTCGAATGATAAATGGACATGGGGTGGAGAACATTCCATACACTCCACTAAACGGCCAGATGAGGCCATTTACAAGGGTTACATTGTGTACTGGTTACGTGGGTCGGAATACACGGGTTGAGGCTATGTACGAGAACATGGCCAGCGTACACGGAGCAGACTTTGGATACCTTGACACGGCATGTGAGCCTTTCTACACTCCATGCATATGTTTTTTGACATGACAAGTTCTCCAGAATCGTGCCATTGTACACAAGAAGTACCCAAAGTCAAGGGACACAACGTGTGTCCAGTCCAACACACTGTGTACTCCCTTCTACATGGCTTTCTTCTCTTGTCCACCGCGCTTTGGATATATTTCATTTGGGTTAGTGCCCCTTACTTATTCCCCTAAATTTAATGTATCATTTCCATCCACAAGAGTATGATCCCTTCACCAGGACTTTCTGAGATGGAGTCATGTATCCCTCCGAGAGGCCCAAAGTGAGTTCCTCTATCCATTCTTTACCCTGGGTAGAGTCTGGTATCGACATGACTCATATTATAAGATGTTAATCCTCTACATATCAGGTGAATCCAGATGATTCATGGTATCCTCCAAGGACCTAAAAATGATCCTCATCTTTGTATCATGATCTTTTCTCACCCAAGAGCGTGTTCTCCCGGAATGAGTTTTTTTGTTCTCTCTTCAGATCTATCAGTCCATCTATATCTATCATGGACTCTCCTGACAACCAATACTTCTTAGACGGACATCACCAAAGCTATCATACATGTGGAGTGATTTCTCCCAGATGAGCGCTTCGTGGAATCTTCGAATTGAGTCCCTAGTGTGGTTATGCGGTCGTGTTATTATTTCTAGACGTCGGGTTTCGGTTTCGAGTATATCTGGATGTATTTATCTTTCTATATTTTTAGTAGACATATACTATATATAGATGATAGTAACATTAATTTTTATATTGATTTGTGGTTTTTGGGATCCCCTATAGAGTATTGTTATACTCACCCCTGCATGAGCTTTGCCCGCATGTGTCGTGTCTTGTGAAGATGAGTAGCCTTTTGATAGAATCGAGGGAATACTAGGACCATATCAAGATTTCTAAGTTCCTTATAGGCCATGGTGTTCCTATGGCTATGAGAAGCAGTCCTAGTAACACTTTCTTGCTTATAGGTTGGGATTGTAGTTTGCAGACTCTTGTTTTTAGTGGGCTTATATTGTGGTCCAGTTTACATTCTGCACTTTACTTTCCATTGTACTATGTTTCATGGATTTTGATGTACGCATGCATTTTCTTCCTTATTGGTTTTTAATTTTTAGGATTTTTTGGCTTGGAGATGTGTGCGTGTGTAGAGGTTCTTAGGCAATGCCTCCCATATATGTGATATGCCTACTCAGTGCTAGTAACTATCCCCTAGCCTATTGGAGGTGGGCTTCGGGAGTCGCAGCATGGGATCTACTGGGATGGGTCATTAAAATGTGGTATTTGAGGCGGTCGGTTCTACCTTAGGTCCAAGAGTCTGTGAGATTGGTTTGGGGAAACATTGTTAATTGGTTTGAGTTTGGCTTTCAGGATAGGGACTCCAGTGTTGGTGCAGTCAGTTGACGTATCCATACACCCAAACTCTAATTACCTACTTTTTGAATCAGTACATAAAAACACTAGTAGCAGGGAAATAAAATAACGATAAATGCATCATATAGGAATGAGTTTTCTTTTCCATGTCCTTTTGTGTCCGTTATCCAAATATACTTGATGACCATGGTACATCTTGTATCTTTATAGTATGCCTCTATGATGCATACATGCTAGGATTCTGTAGCTCAATCATGAGGATTACCTCCTTAGTGATGAGGCTTTGATATAGGGACCGGTTCCTTGGGTGTTACCTCTAAGCGGTGCACCTGTTATACCACCACCACTGGAGAAACATGTACTACCTACAGTACTAGAAGATGAGGATTAAGGACGGAGCACGCTCTATGAGTTTCATAGACAGAGACCCCTCAGGTTCTAAGGCAAGCCCATACTTTAGGTGGTTGAGGACTGGAATGAGGTAGTGACCAAAGTTTTCTATCTTGTGAGTGACACCAGCAGACCAGATGTTGATCCTAGGAGAAAGCCTACTTCAGGGTTTGATAGGAAAATGGTAATGTTTGACCACACAGACTCATGACGAGGAGACTACTTCATGGATGGAGTTCTAGTGACTCTTTCAAGAGGAGTTCTCTCTAGTTACTCTGAGGTAAGTGCATGTCCAGGTGATTCTTTAGCTTTAGAAGGGAAGTTTGATGGTGCCTTTCTATTCATCTAGGTTCACCAGCCTCACCAGTTACTCGATGGATATGGTTAGGGATTAGTACTTCATATCTCGGACCTTCGAGTGAGGTCTTCAGTGGGACATCTGAACTAGTGTCATGCCTCTTTGAATTTAAACTTATGATGGAGTGATCGAGTGGGCCTTGGTGATTGAGAGCTTCTTGCCAGAGTAGAGACAGTCAGTGGTAGTCAGCATCAGGTAGAGTAGTTTGGAGACCTCAGCAGCAGGGAGCTGACACTGGGAACATGGACCAGGATGTGGGAGACGTCACTGGAGGACCAAACACATGGGATCGATAGTCTTGGGCTCTCAGGCTAGATCCAGTCACCCTAGGAAGAGGCGATGCTACTCGTGATATGGAAGAGAACATATCTCTGGAGACTTTCTAAATCATCGATTTGTTGACAGGGAGGCGGTGGATGGACCACCAAGGTTGAAATAGAGAGTGGAGCAGACAGACCCGCCAGGCGGCAGATGTGGCCGAGGAGTAGGGAGAGCCATAGGTGGTAAAATATGCATTGATCTACTTCCACCACCACCCCTAGGAGGTCTGCACCAGGCCCGAGAACTGGGGGATAGGGGTTGGTACAACTGCATGCGGTCATGGTGTACAACCAAAGGACTACATGGATTATTCGAGGTATGATCTCTGTCTTTTCTACCTTTTCTTTCATACTTATAGACTTAGGTTTTATTCATTCCATTTTCTCTACATATGTTTCACAAAACCTTGAGATTTCGAGAGAGCAGTTGACTCGGCCCTTATGCTTAGGGACACCTATGGGAGGAGACTTGATGATCACGCATCTTTGAAGAAAGTTTGATATTTCTCTTGGAGGCAAGAGTTTCGGTTGGAACCTCTTTGTGGCAGTGCTGAGGCCTTACGACGTCATTATCGATTTGGATTGGTTATCTTTGGTCCATTACAAGATTGAATACTTTAGGAGAATAGTGTGTTCTGTCCATAGTGATGGAATTAGGTTTTCCATTGTTTGTGAAAAGGAAACCCAGGTAGCATAGAATGGGCTCATACATAAAAGGATGCAGTTGATCACTCATGAGTTGGCTAGCCTTACACTCAGAGTAGTAGATGTCATGAGCTTTCAATTCCCAAAAATAGTGGCAGGATATGAGGAAATATTTCTAGAAGATATTCTTGGTTTATCTCCACGTAGGTAGATCAACTTATGCATTGAATTTCACCCTGGTACGACACCAATATCCCCACCAACGTATCGGATGGATCCCTCAGAGCTTCACATGATGATGGTGTAGTTAGAGGATTTGAAGAGTAAGGGATTCATAAGACCCAGTGTATCACCCTGGGAAGCCCCCATTTTGTTTTTCAAAAATTCATATGAGAGTTTGAGGTTGCACATTGATTACTGAATCATGAATCAGGTAATAGTGAAGAACAAATATCTATTTGCAAGGATTGATTAAATCTTCGATCAGCTGATAGTGGAATGTTGGTTCTCGAAGATTGACCTTAGGTCGGGTTTCTACCAGCTTAGAGTATAGGATGAGGACATGCCAACGATAGCTTTCAGATACCGCTATGGTCACTATGAGTACATGGTGATTCCCTCTGTCATGAAGAACGCCCGCACAGAGTTTTTGGGACTTATGAACTGGATCTCCTACCCGTACATGGACCAGTATGTAGTGGTCTTCATCGACGACATCCTTGTGTACTTGACATCTGAGGGGGAGCATGCAAAACACCTACAGATATTTCTATATGTACCCAGAGAGCACCATATTTATGGGAATCTCTTGAAGTTCCAGTTCTGTATACATGAGGTCCACATTCTAGGACATGTCATCCCAGCAGATGGAGTAGAAGTGGACACATCCAAGGTCGAGGAGGTGTTAGCATGGGAACCACCCTAGAGCATGTCAAAGGTGTGGAGCTTCCTTGGGATGGAAGGATACTACCAGAGATATATCCCTAATTTATCCCAGATATCATCACCAGTGATGGCCTTGATCGAGAAAGGGTTTCCTTTTTTTATGGAAAGAAAATGCCAGCAGGATTTACAGCACTTGAGGTAGAGTTTGACGAGTGCACCGATCTTGAGATTTCTAGAAGAGGGTGTCGAGTACCTTGTTTTTTTCAATGCATTAGGGACTGGGCATGTTTGTGTCCTGATGTAGAGATAGGTGGTGATTGATTATAGTTTGCACCATCTAAGGACACACGAGCAGAACTACACGACCTATGATCTTGAGTTGGCAGCGGTAGTCTTCGCATTGAAGACATGGAGACAATACCTGATGGGTTAACGGTTTATCGTCTACTCTGAGCACAAGATCCTCAAGTACATCTTCTCACAGAAGGATCTAAATTTGAGGTAGAGGAAATGACTATAGTTCGTCTAGGATTATGACTTTAAGATCATTTATACTCCTAGAAAGGGGAATGTTATGGCATATGTTCTCAACAAGAGATCGATTTCGCATCTACTATGCGAGGTGACAGAGGTGTTGTAATCACTACAATTATCCTTCTTGGATGGGTTGATGGTTTTCACCCCTCCACTCTCTTATAATAATTCAGGGAGGAAAAACTAGGGGATGTCGATTTTGATACTTTACGTGCTCAGTTATCCAAAAAACCTGCCCCTTATGGATATTCACAAGGTGCATAACATGTATTCATTTTTAGAGGATGAAAATTTGTGCCACTAGAGTTGCGGGAGGAGGTTTTGAGAGAGTTTCATACATCCCCTTAGTGGTACATCTCAGAGTGAAAAAAATGCACCAGGAAACCCAATGTCAGTTCTGGTGGATAGGTATGAAGAGGGTAGTAGTAGAGTTCATTTATTGATGCCTTATGTGCCAGAAGGTGAAGGCTAAGAACCAGGTTACAATAGGGTTAGCACACCCCTTGGAAGTTCCAGAGTGGAAGTGGGATGGAATATCGATAGACTTTGTGATGGGATTACCACAGACGTCCAAGGGACATGATTCCATCTCGATGATCATTGACCAACTCACCAAGTCATCCCACTACGCAGCTAATAGGGAGTAGAGTTTTGTAGAGATCATGTGACACCTCTTCATGCAAGATATATTTCGGCTTTATAGCATCCCATTGATTATAGTCCCGGATTGAGACACACGCTTCACATCTCAGTTGTGGAAGGGATTTCAGGAGGATTTTAAGACTTAGGTACGCTTGAGCACAATGTTCCATCCTCAAACCAACAGTTATATGGAGAGGACCATTCAGGTTCTACAGGATATGTTGTGGACCTGTATCTTGGACTTGGACATAGTTGGGAGGAGCACCTACCACTGGTGGAGTTCGCGTGAAACAATAGCTTCCACTCCACCATCAGTATGGAACCATTCATGGATTCATATGAGCGACCCTATCGATCACCACTCTGTTGGACCGACCCAGGAGAGTCAGAACTCATGGGTCCAGAGCTGGTGCAATCTACCACTGAGAAGGTGCAGATCATCCAAAACAGGATGATGACTACACAGAGCTTGCAGAAGTCTTATATTGATAGACGATAGAGACCTCTGGAGTTCGAGGAGGGAGACTATGTCTTACATTAGGTCTCACCTCGATGAGGGTTGCAAAGATTTGGTTGGGGTGGAACATTCCATCTTTTAGGTTCATCAACCCTTTTCATATAATATGTAGGGTTAGCGAGGTGGCGTACCACATAGCTCTACCAATGCAGCTACATCGGGTACATGATTTCTTCTATATGTCGTAGTTGAGGAGGTACGTGCATTACCCATCTCACATCATCGAATGAGGCGAGATGGACTTCGTGGATAGAGTGACCATCACAAAGTTCCTAATGGGGATCGAGGGTTGATAGAAGAGGATCCTATGTGGGTGAGAAATTCCCCTAATACATGTCTGGTGGTAGCACAAGAATCTTCAGGGGAGCACGTGGGAGTGGGAGGCTCATATTCGTGTCCAGTACCCTCATCTTTTTTAGTAAACCCTTTGTTTTGGATTTCTAAGACGTAAAACCCTAAGCTGGGGGGAATTTAATGTCTCAGATTTTCCATGTATTATTTTTAAATATTATATGGAATTATTATGAGACTAGACTTTGTGACAGTGTGCGATTCCAAGGCCCAGGGTGTCCTAAATAAATGCTTGAAATAAATTAAACTTTTAAATACAGCGCATGAGAGGTTTTTATGAAAAAGTGGAATAACTTTTAAATGGGTTCTCATATCATAAATATGACGACACTATTGCGTTTAGAACAATGACTTTTCCTTAGGAAAGACCTTACATCGACCGGCGTGTGTCAGCTGTAGGAGTTATTTTTTGGAAGTTTTTAAATGAAATTAAATGAAATAAAATATTTTACTTATTTTAAATGATTCCTTAAACATAGTGAGATAATCCTTCACTATTAATACTTAATTATGGAATGTTTGCAAGGAAGCCACATAACCCTATGAATTGAGGATTTCTATTGGAGATTTGGAGGATAACTTGTTGGCGGACGATGATTACATGATCAATCGATACATCTAGGATTCGACTAACCTCACCAATGAATGAAAAATGATGATTTTGCTTCAACTAAATCGAGGTAGGGTTTTTTATTTTTTCTTTAGTTCTTCCTCGTTCTTGGATTAAATGATGAATGAATATCATCCCACAAACAGGTTAATCCACATATCAATCATTCATGCTGGAGGGTGTAAATTTCTGATTCTTTTTGGGGTTTTGGTTCGGTGATTGTGTTTTTGTAATTGTTGGATTATAGTTTTATTTGACATTAAACCAAGTAATGGGAGAAAATCTACGTCGTGATGAATGATTTCAATGGTGATCTACTCATTTTATTATTAGATTTCTTCCCCTTTCCATGTCACATTCTTCACGTTCATCACGACGTGACGAACAATAGATCATTACGAACCCATTTCACAATGCAATGATCCCAAATCGTAGGTCAAACATCACGACGACCTAGAAGAGGTGTGACGATGATGGAGGATGACGAATCAGCTTGGATCGAGAGATACCATTCATTGACTGTTCTTTTAAAGAGTGGATCAAAATGAGGTTTTTGGGGCTGATTGAAGGCCTGAAAACTCCCAGAACATCGATCGCATGGAGGGGAAACCATGGATCATGAGTTTTGTGGAAAACAGATTGTCGAAATGAGCATTGGGAGTTCGACGTCGGCACAACTGTGTAGGTCCACATTTCTGGAAATTTTAGAAGAACAAGGCATGTTCTCCGATGAACATGCTGTGTGGGGTCATCATGGCGGTGACTAGGTCTTGCGCACTGCACACAACAAAGAACACAACATACTCCCGGAAGGACATAACGTGTGGGCCCCACCCTTAAGTGGTTGGAGCTATGGATGATTGGAAGCGTGGAAACGACATGTGACCACTGACACAGTGTGTGTGGTTCCTTACATGGGACTCGTCATGTATCTCAGATGATACATGGATACAGGGTGAAGTACACACCATGTACTCCACCACATGGCCAGACGAGGCCAGTTAAGCGGGTCACTCCATGTACTGGTTACACAGGTGTGAATACACTGGTTGAGGCTATGTATGGTCATATGGCTAGAGTACATGGAGTGGACCTAGGATACCTTGACATGTCATGTGATCCTTCACACATGCTGTGCATATTAATTTTTACACGAAATGTTGTTTAGACTTGGGCCATTGTACGTGGGCAGTACCCAGAGTCAAGGGACACAGGGTGTGACAAGTACAAAATGCTGTGTACTCCCTTCTATACGGTGTGATTCTCTTGTCCACCATTCCTTGGATAGGTTTTGTTTGGGTTAGTTCCCCTTACTCGTTCCCCTAATGTTTAGGTATCGTTTCCATCCACAGGAGTATGATCCCTTCTACAGGACTTTCTGAAATAGAGTCAGGAATCCCTCCGAGAGGCCTAAAGAGAGATCCTTTATCCATTATTCTCCTAAGGTAGAGTCAGGTATTGATGTGACTAATACTACAGGATACTAATCCTCTACATAGAAGGTGAATCCAGATGAGTCGCGGAATCCGCCAACGACCTTGCAGTGATCCTCATATGTGTATCATGATCTTTTCCCATTCAGATGTGTGTTTTCCCGAAACGAGTTTTTTGTTCTCTCTTCAGATATATCAGTGCATCTATATATATCATGGATTCTCATGACGAACAATACTTCTCAAATGGATATATTTAGAGCTATTATAGTTTTGGAGTAAGCTCTCCCAGAAATGTGCTTCATGGAATCATCATACTGAATCCCTATCATTGGTATGTGGTCATGTGAATTATCTCTAGAATTCGGGACTTGATTTCAATTATATCTGGATGTATTTCTCTTTCAATATGTTCAGTAGAAATATACTATTTAGAGATGACTACACCATTACGTTTTTAGTGCTTTGTGGTTTTTGGGGTCCCCTATGGAGTATTGTTGTACTCAAACCTGCACGGGATTTTCCCGTACATGTCATATCTTGTGAAAATGAGCAACCCTTTGACAAAGTCTAGAGAATACCAGGACCAGACTGAGATTTCTATGTTCCTTAAAGGCCAATGTGTTCATACGACCACGACAAGTAGTCATATTACCTCTTTCTTTCTTACAAGTTGGTCTTTTATTTTTCCGACTCTTGTTTTTTGTGGGCTTCTATTCGGGACTAGTTTACTTTCTGCACTTTACTTTATCTTGTACTATGTTTTATGGGTTTAGCTATATGCATGAATTTTGTTCCTTAATGGTTTTTACTTTTCATCATTTGTGAGCTTGGATATGTGTGAGTGTGTACATGTTCTTAGGTAATGCCTCCCATGTTAGTGATATGCATGCTCGGTGCTAGTCCCTAGCCCATGGCCTAATGAAGGCAGGCATGGGGAGTCGTGGCACGAGCCCCACTGGGACGGGTCGTGGCAGCTGTAATTTATTTTTTAAATCCTTGTTGAAAGGGTGGTATATGATATTTTTGGTTTCCAGCTCTATTCTGAGTGTTGGATCTCTCAAAATCCTTGATTATAGCTTGGTTGTTTCTTGTATGGTCTCTAGTACAGGGCTTTTAAATTTTCTTCAACTTGATGACACCCATATGTGAAGTGTTCCTGAGAAAAATGGAGTTGATAGACCCAAGGGGGTATGATGGGTGATGTATCTACAATTTCATCATAGTTAAATTTTTCACAATATATGTTAGTTCATCAATTTTATCCAAAAATATATAGTTGAAATCAATCACCTCATATACTCCTCGTGTGGTAGTCTAGGTACCAAATTGATGAGAATTATAATATATTATTTCTATGATCTCTTTGCCTTCAGTGGGTTGTCTTTTGATTAGTTCTACTCTATAGAAATCAAACCAAAGGTTTTGGTCACAATCCATCAGTCCTTGTAAAAAGAATACCAAGAAATGATGCTCTTCACAGGCTTGGTGTGGTTACGAGTTTTTTAGTCCTTTAAATCTCTCCAAATACTCATACAGGGTATCCCCAATGGATTATTTGATTGAATAAATATATTTTCCCTTTTAGAAACTCCATGATTAATGGAAATACTTATAGAGGAAGGCTCGATATAGTTCATCCCAAGTGGTTATTTCTCCAATTTGGTTGTTGTACAACCACTCGATGGGAGACCCTTCATGAGGGAAGGGAAATGATTTCCAACTAATATGATCCTCAGTGGATCATCTAGTTTTAAAAACATTTCATATTTATCTAAATTCTTACAGATGTATGTTGGAGTCTTGTCCAGACAAACCATTAAACGTAGGCAAGTGAGTAAGCATTCAAGTTTTAAGCTCACCATCTTATTGATTATTCATTTGTAATTTTTTATTAATATTATTAAAATTCGGTGAATAAATATCTCTTAAAGATATATTCAATATAATATGATTATATTCCATGTATTGGTTACTTAAAGTGACTCTGGTTGAAGTAGAAGAATGTGATGGTGAGTCAATGAATAGAATAGTGAAAAACTCACTTTCAAGTTTCATAGTGATTTTCATAGTTCTCAGTCTTTCTATAAGAGATTACTCAAGATAATAATAAAAAATAATGAGGTGAGATGATATGGATATAGTCATTTGAAATAATTTTTAAACATTATTAAAACAAAAACTCTGGCCTCCCTGGCAACATCGGTAATTTTGATAATGGGCCCGTCACAGGGCGGCCAACAAAACAGTTTTTTAATCCAAATTAAATTTAGTAGTAGTGTGAATTTGGTTTGTATCTGAAGATGACATAGATATGTTTTTTTTCACTTTCATTTTTGTAACACCCCAATATTTCATAGAACGTTATCTCTTCAATGAAATTCAATAACTTTCGCTCCACGGAACACTGAGTTCGAGCACACCACGACTTACCAAACTAGTGGATCAAAAAGCAGTTATGAATAGAATTAAATACATTTTGAATTTAATTTAGTCCACATAATTTTATAATACAAATTTTTTATTTCTTAGACATAATATAAGAACAAAGTCATTTATCAGATAAAATAAGTGTTTATATAAAAATGCAATTTTACCGCCTTTTAATGGAGAACCATTTTTAAAACCAATATTTGACATTTTTATATATTAAATTTAATGAAATTAAATTATACTTTAGAATCAGAAGATAAAAATTTAGTTTGGATAATTTTTTGATACTTTTCTGATAAATTTCATATTTTGATGAATGGTGAAAAATACTAAAATTTAATTAAAAACAACTTTTTTAATCGAAATAATTTATATTGTTAAATTAAACATTTGAGTGGTTTTAAAGTATAATTATATTATATTTGTATCATTTAATATAATACCATTCATTGGATGTAATTCCACATTTAAATTGAGCACAAACAAGTGTCAATCTTTTGAAAGTTTTTATTTCTTAAAAATACGTTTTTTGTTTTGACAACGAGAATTAATATTAAATTAATTTCTCCCGCTACTGTGTTTTGAATTTGGAAAAATGAATTCCATATTTGGAATTAGGGGGTCCATATTGGGTAAATATAAAACTTTTATTTATAGACATTATGAATATTTACATTAGGAAATATTTTATTTTCCATTGTTAAAGGGTAAATATTGTAAATAAGTTTAAACAAATATTATTATAATATTATTAATTTACCCTAAAATGTGTCCTATTCTTATTTTTTGATACATTTCCGACCATGGTCATCATTGGGTCGATTTTGGGAACCCATGGATCCACTTGATAGTGATGATGACATTTTATATTTAATAATCCAAAGTAAAGTCAAAAATAACAAAATCATAAATATTTTAGTAAAACAATTTTTATATGAGGTTATATAATTGGTATATTAGACTATAAATATTTATTATAAATCTAAAAATATTTCATAAATCATTATATTTTATTAATAATTTTTATACATAAAAAAATATTTATATATGACAAAATAATGATGCAGTATTTTCCTTATCAATGAATCAATCCAATAAATGATATTTTACATATTAAAATAAATATAATTTGGATGTTTTTATGTCATAAAATAATTTAATCGGTGAATATGACATGTTATGATTGATTAAATTTATTTTTTAGATGTAATCAAGTTTTTATGACTTCACAAAAACCAAAAACTAAATAATGTCAAAATTGGCATAAATGTGTTTTTAAAACAAATACTATATTATTAAATGATATAATAGTCATAAAAATATAAAGTACGGCCAAAAGAATTATATAATATTATATATGACATTAATGAACCACTTGGGGTTATCTTGGCATTTTATAGTATGTTTATTAACCATTTGATATATTAATAGAAGAATACATTGTAAAAGATAAACTATTTAACTAAAAGTTAAATCTAAAATAAAAGGATAATATGGGGAACTAAACCTATCTAAAATATATTTGTTGAGAATATTTAGACTCATAGCCACCATATCCACGAAATAAATCATTCTTGAGAAATTAGAAAACAAAAATTATTTTATTATAAAATAACTTTTCAAGATTTTCGTAAAGTGGCCCCCACCTCTCTTATAAAAGGGTAATTCCCCTTCTCTGAACTTCACACCTCCAAATCTATTTGACTCAACCAAAACCTACCCAAATATCCCCCAAGATTCACTCACTTCAACCTATAGGCCTTAATTTGATCATAAAGGAAACCTAAGGATCCCTTTTGATCAACTCAAAAGGAAACACCTGAAGAAGAGGTAATAATTTCAGCACCCTCTTTCATGTTCTTTTCTTCTTCCACTTCCTCTTTATTTGTTATTCCCATACCAATATAATAACTACAATACCTCCTACATAATTTTATGTTATTATAAATATGGTAAAACCATATTCTTTTTTCTACCCATGCTATGAATGACAAAGTCACCATATTTGCGTACGTACGACTTACCGTCTCCATGCCATGGTGTAGTTTGTTATTTAAACACTTAATTATTTGTATGGGTATAATAATGGGTATACTTAATTTAAATAATAAATATAACATGTTAATTATTTTTTATATATGATATACCATCCAATTAAATAATATTTCACCATAAATATTGTGATATTGTCGCCAGTGCATACGTACGGATTACCGTCACCACAAACGCGATGAGATTCATTCCCCATCCTAATAATTCAAGAATAATTTTCATTTTATGATTAAAAAAGGTTCAAGAATGTAATATCATTCAAGATATAAATAAAATATATCCTATCGATAACAAACATGGCCCATGTAACCAAGCATATACAGGAAAATGGATCAGGTAACACCTGAAATGATGATACTACAAAAATATTATTAACAAAGCAATATTAGAGGATCATATATGATATAATATTTATGTATATAATTCTTGTAAAATTTAATAACAATTTTTTAACTATTATTCAGGAGGTTAGCATACAATTGACTAAGTAAAAGTACAAGGAAAGGTTAATTCTACAATCTCATCATTATCCGAGATTGTTTTTACGTGAGTATTAATTGGAACCTCTTTATCATCCACATCCGTGTTTCATAAAACTCTTTTCAAAAGGAATATTTTATGTTTTATGGAAGGGACTCAATAACTAGATCATCATTTTAAATGGTTAAAATATTTATTCCTCTAAACAATTCTCATTATTTTCCATGTTTTCAAAATGGTTTTTATGGATTTATTTTTATGGACATGAATGTTTTTAGAATTTTAATTCCATTAAAAATATTCTAAGTGGTATGAGACACTTTGATTCAAAAATTCCATTAAATTTATTTCTTTATAAATTATGGGACATTTAAATGTTTTCATGAAAAAGGGATATTTCTCTCAAGGAGTTTTAAAAATCATTTTTTCTATGTCATCATCCTCTTATAGGTTTTAAACTTGTTTGAAGTTGATTTATTATGATACAAATATTACATATTGTATTGAAGGATTTGTGATTTGTTAGGTTGTGGATGTGTTATTTTAACACTATTCATTGTTTATGGATAAATTATTGACATTTCGTATGCTAGTTTTAATATGTATGTTTATGTTATGTTTAAAACTTTTAATATGAGGAATGAATTGGACATAGTAAGTGACGGGTGGAGCCCACTATAGCTCCTCGATGCATTGTAGGACACATTAGACAAACTTGTGTCTTGGGACAAGGCCTTGACAAAATCTTATTTTTAGTATTGGAACATGACCTTGACTGTGTGGTTATTAAGTCTGGAATTTTGCATTCCATTATTATGAAAGTTGTTATTGATAGTGCATGTCATTATTCAACTAGTAGAATATCTATATGAATAAGTAAATGGAATTATTTGATTGTAACTTTTCCATATTATGATGAAGATTAAGTTTAAAAGGCATTTGTTTTATTATTATACATTTCCTTAAATGTTTATGCTTTTTTATAAAAGTTTCCACTATATTGTTATCCTTACTGAGCATCTGAGCTCAACACTTTCTATGTTTTATTTTTCCCAGAATGTGAAAAAGTATTTTCTGGTTGACCTACAGGGATAGGATAAGTATATGAATGTTGTCAATTGAGATATTGTTGTTGTTGCTTTTATTCATTGATGTAATGTAAAACATATTAATGTTTTTAGTACTTCCAAGGCTACTAAACGGATTGGTCTTTCGGGACATGATTCCTTGTATCATGATAATGTTATGTAATAATGAACCAACTATGGGTAACTGGGGTCGGGGTGTTACAGTCGGTTTCAGAGGAAGTTTAGTAAAATACTTGGATACACGATTTAGATAAACTCTTATTAGAGAACATTACCCAAATAAATACATTGAATATTAGTATAGAAGAACTTCTTAAAATGTTGGTAATGTAGAGATTTTGTGAATTTTCCAAGAAATTCATCCTTGTCTGGATACGAGTAGGTAGATTCGGCTCTATCATAGATGTTCCTAGGATTGAAAACTCCAACAAGGAGTTTCAAGCTTGACTTAGGGTATCCTGGTACATGACAACAGGCCTTGCTGCACTGTTGGTTACGACACTCCTGAGGGATATGCTTAGGATAATTCACATTTTTTTACAATCCATTATGAAGGATTTAAGAGTATTTCTTAACATAGAGAAAACAATTTTTTTATGATTATAGATTATATGCATGATCTTTTCAATTTACGTTAGGTATTTTACAAGGTTGGAATTATGCATTGTGATTCCTAAAACTAACATAGTGTATGTCGTTGTTTAGAAATGGCGCCAAGTAAATTGATAAGAACTCCAACAATACACATGATGAAAATAGTAATAATGATCATATATTTCATGGTATTAATCATACATTTAGAAAGGAAATAGTCACCGATGTATTATCATCATATGAATAAATAGTATCATGTGTAAATAATATATGTAATTAATTATCTAAGTCTTTTGGATTTGAAGGGAACCCAGAGAAGATTAGAATGGTAGAGAGAATGATGGATAAAGGGGAAAATGGAAAGAAGGATTTTCCCATTTGTGATAAATGTGGAAAGAATCACCTTGGTAAATTCTTGAAGGGAATGTGATTTTGTTATAAGTGTGCAGAAAAAGGAAACCAAGTACATGATTTCAAGGGTAAGAAAAAGGTGTCAAATGTACAATGCTTCGTCTATAAGGAGTTGGGACACTATGTGAAACAATGGCTAATACTCAGATTATACCACAAATGATGTTGTTGGAAAATAATCAAGTTATGATATTACTATAGATGAAGTGTAATAACTAATTTTCTTTTGTTGATATTAAGAAATTATATCATTTATGTGTTGTTTCAAATATGTACTGGTTATAATAATTATAGAGTATATAAGGACTGTACTGCAATAATATTTCATTAAAGATTTAATATTGTTTTGTACTAAGAATAGTGACTCAATAACAAGTTAAACGTTTTGGAAAATACATGGTTGAAGGAAAGATAAACATTAATATTGTCCTAATACTGTGGTACTGATTTTGGAATAAGAGTTGATTGATTTGGATAAATTATATTGGATATTCTTGACTACATTGGAACTAATTAATGATTTTTTATTCCATCATTGTTAGTGATTACAACATTTTTTTATTTAAGAAGTATATATAGTATTCTATGATTTACAGAAGGAATAATTAAGTACATATCTATTCAAATATAGTTTTCTAGAAATTCATTTTATAACTATGTCTTAAGAGAATACACGATGAAGATATTCACATGTATATTATGTGACCTTCCTTATAAATTTTGGACTGTGAGTTCGGATAGAAGTATTGTGATAAGTTTAAAGGTTGGAATAGATTAAGTTTGATATTGGATACTATTGTTAAGGTTAATTCATTTCTTATGATTATTTTTGGAGTTTCATAAAAAGGACAACCCAGAAGTCGGGTGACAACCCATCACGTCTGGTAAGGCCGCGAGACTTGAACCCACAACTGAAGGGCGACAAGGGTAAATCACCAACCACTGGCCTACCTAATGTCCTAGTTTTTATAATGTATTTTTTTCTTAATATCATGACAAATGAATTATAAATTCATTATTTTTGGAACCTATATGATTAGGATAAATAGAATATTTTTGAATTCTATTATCTTCTGGAGTGAAATATGTGTTTGTGGTAGGAATTAGTTGAAGGATGAAACTCTACATGTCAAGTATATTTTTTCCTCTTATTCTATGAATAAATTAATTCTTAAACTTTAGGGAAGGGATAATAAAACCAAAATGTGTTATCCTAATACCATATGTTTTTTTTGAACCGATGAAATTTTAAATCATCATAGATTGATGGCATTGAGGCCCTCAATTTTAAACTTTTTTGTGATTGATGACCTCAATCACTCCCTATATATATTTAAGTTTTTCCTCCAATTATGTGTCTCTAATTTCTCCCAATTTTCTCCTAATTGAGATCATAATTTTCTTGTGACTTTTTCATTTCTATTTCCCTCTTATTAAGACTAAATTTCATTAACCCAATTTCCAATGTGGGTTCTCCACAAAGGTATTTCTCAATTTTTAACCTTTTATTTTCAATGAAAATTTCAAAATTGAAAGAACGTAATTTATTGAAGGAGGGGAGATTGTAACACCCTGAGATTTCAATTTACATTATCTCTTTAATGAAATTCAATAACTTGTGCTACATGCAACACCGAGTTCGAGCGCACCACTACTTACCAAACTAGCCATTCAAAAAGTGATTATAAATAGTATTAACTACATTTTGAATTTTATTTACTCCATATAATTTTAGAATCCAAATTATATGTTTATTAGACATAATATAAGAAAAAATACTTTTTTTCAGATAAAATAAGTATTTTTCAAAAAATGCAATTTTACCGCCTTTTAATGGCGAACATTTTTTAAAACCAATATCTGAAACTTTTATGTATTCAATTTAATTAAATTAAATTATTATTTACAATCGAGAGATAAAAATTTAGTTTGGATAATTTTTTTCGTACTTTTCTAAAAACATTCATATTTTGATGAATAGTTAAATATACTAAATTTTAATTAAAACAACTTTTTAAATTGAAATAATTTATAGTGTTAAATTATAAATTTGAGTGGTTTTAAAGTATAATTATATTATATTTTTATCATTTAATATAATTAAGGTCATTGGATGTAATTTAATATTTTAACTGGAAATAATCAAGTGTCAATCTTTTGATAGTTATTATTTCTTAAAAACATGTTTTTTGTTTTGACAATGAGAATTAATTTTAAATTAATTTCCACTACTACTGTGTTCTGAATTTGGAAAAACGAATTCCATATTTTGAATCAAGACGTCAAAATTGTGTAAATATGTAACTTTTATTTTTAGACATTCTGAATATTTACTTCTGTAAATATTTTATTTACCATGGTTAAAAGGTAAATCCGGTACATAAAGGTAAACAAATATTATAATAATAATATTAAATTACCCTAACATGTATCCTATTCCTATTTTTTGACATATTTCCAACCATGGGCATCCTTGGGTCGATTTTTGGGATCTCATGAATCAACTTTAAAGTGATAATGAAATTTTATATTAAATAATCTAAAGCAAAGACAAAAATAAAAAAATCAATTATCTTTTAGTAAAAAAAAAATTTATATGAGATTATATAATTGGTCTATTTGACTATAAATATTAATTATAAATATAAAAATATTTCCTACATAGTTATATTTTATTTATAATATTTATACTTAAAATAAATATATTTATATATGACACAATAATGATGCTGTATTTTCTTTATCAATGAAAGAATCAAATAAATGATATTATAAATTTTAAAATAAATGTAATTTTGAAGTTTTGATTCCATTAAATAATTTTATAGGTGAATATAACATGTTATTATTGATTAAATTTATTTTTTTCTAATTAATCAAGTTTTTATGACTTTCACAAAAACCAATAACTAAATAATGTCAAAATTGACATAAATGAATTTCTAAAACAATTACTTTATTATTAAATGATATAATAATCCAAAAAATCTAATTTTTGACCAAAATAATTATATAATAATATATATGACATTACAGAACCACTTGTGTTTATCTTGGAATTTTATAGTAAGTTTATTAACCATTTATTTTAATAATACAAGAATATATCATAAAAGTTAAACTATTTAACTAAATGTTAAATCTAAAAGATAAGGTTAATATGGTGACCTAAACCTGTCTAAAACCTAATGGTTGAGAGGATTTAGATCCATACCCACGTTATCCAAGAAATAAATCTTTTTTTAGCCATTAGAAACAGAAAATTATTTTATTATAAAATAATATTTCAATGTTTTCCTAAAGTAACCCCCACCACTCTTATAAAATGGTACTTCCCCTTCTCTTAATTTCAGACCTCCAAATCCATTTGGCTCAGCCAACCCCTGCGCAAAAATCCTTCCAACTTCGCCAAATTAAACCTATAGTCCTTAGATTGATAATAAACCCAACCTAAGGATCTATTTTTATCAACTCAAAAGGAAACACTCGAAGAAGAGGTAATAATTTCACCACCCTCTTTCAAGTTTATTTCTTCTTCCACTTCCTCTTTCATTGTTATTCCAATACCAAAATAATAAATCCAATAACTCCTACATAAATTTATGTTATCATAAATATTGTAAAACCATATTTGTTATTCTATCCATCCTATGAATGACAATGTCATCATACGTGGGTACGCACAGGTTACCGTCTCCACGTTGTGGTGTAGTTTTTTATTCAAACACATCATTATCTGGATGGGTATAATAATGATTTTAATTAATGTAAATAATAAATAACATTTTAATGATTATTTATATATGATATAACATCCAATTACATACGATTTCACCATCAATATAGTGATATTGTCTCTCGTGTGTACGTACAGATTACCGTCTCCAAGAACGCGATGAGATTCATTCTCCATCGTAATAATTCAAGAATAATTTTCATTTTATGATTAAAAATAAGGTTCATGACCATAATATAATTATATATATGAATAAAATACATCCTATCAATATCAAACATGGATTACATAACCAAGTATCTAATGGAAAATGAATCAGTTAATACCAGAAACGATGATACCACTAAAATATTATTAACAAGGAAATATTAGAGGACAGTATATGATATCATATTTAAGTATATAGTTATTTAATAATTTCATAAAAATGTTTTAACTATTATACAAGAGGTTAACATAACATCGACTACGGAAAAGTACAAGGTAACAGTTAATTCTACAATCTATTAATTATCCGAGTTTGTTTTTACGTGTGTATCTACTGGGACCTTTTTATCATCCACATCCGTGTTTCATAAAAATATTTTCAATAAGAATATTTTAAGGTTTTATGGAAGGGAATTTTTAACTAGATTATCATTCTAAATGGTTTATGTCATGACCCGTCCTCAGGGATCGTGCCATGACTACCCCGAGCCTGCCTTCTATAGTATAGGGGCTGACGAGTAGCACCAAAGGAGTAATCCCGATAAAAGGGAAGGCATTTTCCTTTTAACCTATAACACACATACAGCCTGAACACAAGAAGTAGAGGAAATAACGGAAAATAAACACAAAGTAAAATTGAATCAAAAAGTAAGTACTGAAATAAAGGGGGCAGGAATATAATCCCAACAGTAAAGTACAATAGTAGAAAAGTAAACAGAAACTACTGAGTCATCCTCTTGGAATCCCACCTGAATGATGGGTACAGATGGACCTCTCCTTCGACCTGGTGGTGAGTAAGGTCATGGGACAAGTTCTCAACTAGAATAAAAACCTCTTGTCTTTTGGGGGCGCACCACCTTTGTTAATAGTGTCCTATCTTCTTTCATGGTGAAAGCTATGGATTCCACCTCCGTACCGAAAGGAGTGATCAAAACTATTGACAGGGTGCTGTATGGTTTCATTTGGGATGCCCTATCTGAAAGCAAGAGGTATTGGGTCTTTTGGGAGAGGATGGCCCGCCCTTTCCATGATGGGGGGATCAATGTGCGAAGCATGGGTGGCATGGTCACCTGAATGAATGTGAAACTCGTATGGTAAGTCATTGAGGAATGTACCTTGTGGGGTAGCACTATGTCTTGAAACTACAGCGGTAACATGGATGGAACTGTCACCCGGAGATCTCCTTTTTGGGAAGGAATTTTCCCTCTCATCCAGAAGCTTCACCATCATGCTCGGTGGATGGTGGGGGAGGGGAATATCCTGTTTTGGTCCCATAATTGGGTTGGCTCGGTGATTGGATATCCGGGGTGCCCAGCCCCTCTTATCTCCTTTCATGAGGCGAGTCTGCAACAACCTTTCGGTAAGACAGTGCTGGATAAGGATCAACTTTCTATCTTTGATATGATCACCCTCAACGCAGATCCTGACAGATGTGTGTTCACCCCATCGAGGTCGGGGAACTTCATGCTAAAGGAAATTCGAAAGATCTCCCCCAGTTCGGAGTCCAATGACAAATGGAATGCGATAACATTGGTTAATGGGATCCTAGAGAAGTACGGATTCCTCATTTGGAGGCTCTGGAACAGAGTGTTTCCTACTGACGACAACATCATGAAAGTGGGGATCAACCTGTCCTCCTGCTGTCATTTCTGCAAGGGAAAACATGAAGAGAGTGCAGACCACACTTTTTTTTAAGGGGAATGGGATCAGAGCGTGTGGAAGTTCTTTGGCTCCCTTACCACCATCCCTGTCGTGGGCACGAGTACAGCTTCATTCCAGGACAACTGGTTCCAGGGGGTGACGAACATGGGACTGGAGTAGTCAGCTAGGGCGGTGATCCATAATGTGGGCAGTTTGTGTTTATGGCAGTCTAGGAATTAGGCTAGGTATGAGGGGATTTCATCCACTGAAAGGACCATCGTTATGAGGATGAAGAGTCTACTGGTGGACATGGATACGTTCTTAATAAACTGGCGGGAAGCCCCGTCCATGAGGTTTCTCCATTCAGGCGCTTCAGGACCGCTTGATCGGAGAAGATGGATCAGTTGGTTCCCCCCTCCCCCCACGTCAATGGCCACAAATTGAACACGGATGGGTCCTGTATCGTTGGTGACATGTGGGGAGGAGGAGTGGTTCTGGATTCAGGGGGAAGTGTCTTCCTTGATTTCACTACAAATTATGGTAGCGGCACCCCAATACAGGCAGAGACAAATTCATTTCTTACCGGCCTAACCCTGTGTAAATAGAGAAACCTGGTGATCACGTAGGTGGAAACAGACTTGATGATTCTACAATACACTCTTCATGGAACTAGATCCATACCTTGGTCTATTGAGTATACCATCAGAAGATGAAAATATTTTCTCAACCATAACATACATTTTACTCATACATGGCAGGAGGGTAACAAGGTCGCGGATCACTTGGCTATGATTGAAGAGCACGGCTACAACGTCAGATGTCTCCCTAACATTACCTCTCTTAAACCAAAAGGACGCAATTTTATCCTATGTGATGCTCTTGGCCTTTACTATTTTAGGCCCCCACAGGGAGGGGGCCCTTGCCTCCTCTCCTCCTTGCCCCTAGCTTTGTACTTGGTTATTTGGAATAAATTTAATAATGATGATGAGATGGCCCTCTCAACACCCCAGGTCCATCTGTCCGATTCATATACGTCTCGATAAGTGGTCCACCTCTGGGTACCGTCCAGCTTCACAACACTCTGCCTCGATCAATGTTGTTTGTTGTCTGAAACCAACACAACGAAGTGCGGGCATTGCCCGTGCAGAGGTGAGTATAACGATACTCAGTAGGGACACCGAGACCCCCGAATGACTCCCAGAATCCATGAAGGATAACCTACAAAAGAAAATATTCTATCACAAAGTATCAACCAACCCTATATTGGTATATGACCATGCATATACCTAAGTTATAAACCGTAGTTCAGCTCTAACTCTCGAGCCCAAGAACAACCCAGTCCACACATGATAGTAATGTCAATCACATAGATGACAATGATTGAAATTCAAAACTCAGCTCACATAGGTAAACATCTCTTATATATAGATAGAGATGATCAGATATAGTCACTGATTTATCTAAGATGTAAGACCCACACATGATACTAGACCAGTTATGCTGTCTGACCCAGACAGGATACAAGACCAACTACTCTGTCGGACCCACACATGATACAAGAATAGAAGTCAAGACTGTCAGACCCACACATGATACAAGAACAGTAATCATCGTTGTCGAACCCATGGAGGATTCTGGTACAATATCCATCGTTGTTGAACCCATGGAGGATCCCAGTGCAGTAGTCGTCGTAGTCGCAGCCAGCTCTAGGGTTCCCTCACATAGCACGCTTGATTCTGGGAGGGTCCGCCCCTCGAGCCAAGTGTAAATACATAAACTATCATGATGTCCTGAGTTTATGTATCCCGTAGTTCTGTCTCATCAAAAGGAACCCAACGTGATAGACGGTGCGTCAATAGAACGCCCGGTCTGAGAGTTATTAGCATTTTCATTCCAAGGTCCCGGTTAGACTTAAACTCATTCCAAACCTAGACGTTTTCCAAAGTGTCCAAAACTATAATATATTATCGCAAAAGGAATACCTCAACACGAGGATCCCTGTGCTACAGACGTCGCGTCGATCAGACATGCGGTCTAGAAGATATTCACATTTAATTGAAATGGGCCATCCCCTTCAAGCCCAGTGGGCTGGCGGGTCGGGCCGACCTAGTTTGTCGGGTCCGACCCAGCTGGGGGTTGGCTCGGCCCGGTGGAGCTCGACCCACCCGCGGACCCGGCCGGCAGAGCGGGCTTGTCTGGTTTGCCCGATGGCACCAAGCGTCGTCGCCTCTCCCTGCCCGGCCGGCCAAAGCCTGCCGGTTTTGTTTAGCGCGAGTGGCCCGCACAGCGGCACGCAACTACGGGCCACTATCTTCTCCGCAATGCAGCGTCGCGGTCCTCCCTCCCAGCCGACAGGCGGCCAGCCGGTTTGGCTCGTCCGAGCGACCCTCGGATGCGGGCCTCATCTCCTCCGCACGGCACCTGCGGGTGTCGCGGTCCACCAACCCGGCCGGAAATAGCCGACTAGTTCTTCAGCCTGAGCGGCCCGTGGTTGCGGGATGTGGTTTTCCCCCACGTGGCTGTCGCACGGCCATCGCCTCCGATCGATGCCATCTCTTCCGACATTTCCATTGTTGCCAATACAAACAACGATCAACGGAGGGTCGTCGGGCCCTGTCTGTTTGGCCCGCGCCCTCTGCGTTAGACAATAACAAAAGTCCATAGTCAAACTAAGTATTCAAAAAGATCAAGGGTATAATTTTTTTCATTTACAATTATACAAAACCCCCTACCTTGATTCAAGGTTCGATCGTCGTCGAAGTTACGGATGACGGCATCGCGGAAGTCGGGCGTCGCGAAAGACGGACGTTGTTTCGTCAACATTGGAGGGAAAGACATTGGTGATGTTCTTCATAGGTGGAATCTTCTCCCTTGGCACATAAGAAGAAGAAAGAAGATTGGTGTCGCCGTTCTTCGTCGAGAGAGGAAATTGTGCTTTGTTGGAAGAAGGCCCTCTCTAGTCTCCAAAGCTTCACCAAGACAATATGTGCCAACACAAAAATAATAGATTGGATATTATTTTTTTATTCTTGATATGAATTTAAAAATAATTCATATTTGGTGAGCCATTTAATTAATTTCTAATTAATTAAGTGAGTGTTGGCATGTTTAATGGAAGGAGGTGAAATGTTTAAGAGTTAAAGGGGGTTCATGGGAGTAAAAGGGGGAGTTGAGGGTTTAGGTGGTCATGTGGGCCACACCACACCTTACCCTCTCATCAGAGGTTATGTGGGATGTGGGACCCACCTCCAAATCCTCTTTGGAGAAGATAACCACCCCCTTAACAAAAAATATGTAACACATAATTTTTGTTTATTTTAATAAGAAACCCCAAAAATTAACTTCTCCTCCCGACCAAACGCAACTGCGGTAATGTTCCCCTTAGGCGAATACCGACGCTGCGAGTTCATCAGTGTCCTTGGATTTTAATTCTGAGCACCGGTTCAGAAGATAGAAAAACATTCACGTACGTTTACGGAACGTACCTGAACAAAACTTCACTAATTTATTCCAGACACACCGGGCCTCGAAATCAGGCACTGTCAGAAACTACAGACTCGTAAAATTCCAAAGAATTTAAAAAAAAATCCTTGAAATTTTTGAGTATTTAAAT
Source organism: Viscum album (assembly GCA_963277665.1). Classification (NCBI taxonomy): domain Eukaryota; kingdom Viridiplantae; phylum Streptophyta; class Magnoliopsida; order Santalales; family Viscaceae; genus Viscum; species Viscum album. Next base: position 111,912,575 of record OY728134.1, on the reverse strand, counting down.
TACCCCTACCACAGTGCTTTACATCCCCATAAAGTTATAACATACACTAGGGAATCAAATGAGGGTACTGAGCACGCATCTGAGCCTCCCGCTCCTATGTGATCTCCTAGAGGTTTCTGTGCTGCCAGTGAATGTGTACCAGAGGAATCAACCATAAACGTAAGAATTGCTCATGTCGATCCTTGATCTCTACTGGAACCTCTGTGAAATTAACCCCATCATCTATGTCTAGCTCCCTATGGTCGATGATGTGGGATGGGTTGTGCACGTATCTCCTCAACTGAGATACGTGGAAGAAATCTTGGACCCAGTGCAACTGAGGTGGAAGGGCCAAGTAGTAAGCCACCTCGCCTACCCTGCTGAGGACCTGGAAAGGTCTGATGAATCGCAAATACAACTTACAACCTCATCCAAATCTCTGTAGACCTCGTCGAGGTGAGACCTGTAGAAAGACGTGGTCTCCATCCTCGAACTCTAGTGGTCTCCATCTCCAATCAGTATAGGACATCTTCCTTCTCTGTGTAGTTTTCATCCGCTCCTGGATGATCTCTACCTTCTCTATCATAGCCTACACCATCTCTGGTCTTATAAGTGTTGACTCCCCTGGGTCAGTCCAGCACAGAGGTGAACTGAATGGTTGGTCGTACAGTGCCTCATAAGGTTCCATCCCAATGGTGGAGTGGTAGCTTTTATTATACGCAAACTCCACCAAGGGTAACTGATACTTCTAGCTGCGACCAAAGTCGAGGACAGATGAATGGAGCATGTCCACAAGAGTCTGAATGGTCCTCTCAGTCTGACCATCTGTCTGTGGATGGAAGGGGTGCTCATGTGAAGCTACATCCTAAAAGCCTCCGGTAACCCCTTCCATAGCCAGGAAGTGAAACGAGCAACTTGATCAGAGACAATAGTCGATTGAACACTATGAAGTCATATGATCTTCTGAATGAAGCAGCGTCCCAATCGCTCTACTAAGCACTTCTCTCTAATCAGTAGGAAGTGGGCCGATATGGTGAGTTGGTCTATGATCACCCAGATAGAGTTGTGCCCTCTGGATGTATGTGAATGTCCCGTAATAAAATCCATAGTTCTCTCATATCAATTCCACTCTGGGACCTCTAAGGGTTGTACCAATCCTACTGGTACCTGGTGATCTACCTTCACATGCTGACAAGTGAGGTTCCATGAGACAAACTCTGCTACTACTTTCTTCATACCTAGCCACCAGTGTTGTTGTCTGAAATTCTGATACATCTTCTCAACTCCTGGATGTACCGGTAGTGGGGAAGTGTGAAACTCTCTCAACGCCTCCTCTTATAGTGCAACTGATACCATGGTACATACAATGAAGGGGATGATGTGCTCCCATCTTTAGAAAACCAATCATTTGTATGACCTGAGTATATCTGAGCACGTCGCACCTCACAGTCAATGTCCCCATGCTGCACCTCTATGACTCGCTGAAGAAGTGGATAAGTGACTGTGAGGGATGGTAGAAAGGTTGCTCCATCTTTATCCAAAAAGGATATCTGCAACACAGCCAACTGCTCAGTTTCCTCTTATAGTAGCTGAATTCCTGATCTTCTACTGAGAGCGTCTACTACAACGTTCCCCTTCCTAGGAGTATAGACTATCTAAAAGTCATAAATCTGGAGGAACTCAAGCCATCGTCGTTGTCTCAGGTCAGGTCCTTCTATAATAAGATGTACTTGAGACTCTGGTGGTCCGAGTAGACTGTAAAACACTCACCCATCAGATAGTGTCACCACATCTTCAAGGAAAATACCATTGCTGATAACTATAGGTCATGGGTAGTGTAGTTCTGCTTGTGTTGTCTCAACTGCTATTAACTATACGCGATTAATGCTTGCTCCTGCATCAGGAAACACCCAAGTCTGTTCCCTGATGTGTTGCATTAAACTAAGTACCACACACCCTCCTATGGTAGCCTCAAGATGGGCGCACTGGTCAACCTTTGCCTCAGCTTTTGAATGCTCAGTTGGCATCTCTCTGACCACACGAAGGGTTGCCCCATCTTCCTTAATGCTGAAAGTGGTGCCATAACTCTGGAGAAGTCTGGCACAAATCTCTGATAGTATCCAGCCAGACCCATGAAACTCTGTACCTCTGTCACACTGCTGGTTGGCTCCCATGAAAGTACTTCCTCGATCATTACTGGGTCCACTGCAACTCTAGCCTCTGAGATGACGTGTCCCAAGAAGTGAACCTCTTGAATCTAGAACTGGAACGTCGAGATGTTGCCATAAAGATGGTGCTCTCAGAGTGTGTCCAGTACTACCTGCAAATGGTAGGCATGCTCCTCCTCAGAAGTTGATTAAATCAGTATGTCGTTGATGAAGAGTATGACAAATCGATCGAGGTAAGGCTGGAAGATCTGGTTCATGAGACTCATGAACACCGTTGGAGCCTTGGTTACGCTGGAGGGCATAACCAAGAACATGTAGTGGCCATACCAACACCTAAAGGCCGTCTTCGGCACATCCTCATCTTGAACTCTAATATGGTTATAGCCTAACCTGAGGACTATCATTGAGAACCATTGTGCTCCATTGTGCTAATCAAATAGGGCGTCAATCCTTGGGAGTGGGTACTTGTTTTTCATGGTCACCTAATTCAGGTGACGGTAGTCGAAACATCATCGCAATCTCTCATCCGTCTTCTTGGAGAACATAATCAGTGATGCCCAGGGTGAAACACTGGGTTGGATAAATCCTCTCCCCTGCAAGTCCTCTAGTTGTACCCATAGTTCACAAAGTTCGATGGGAGCCATTCGATATGCCAGAGTAGATATCGGTGATGTCCCAGGGTATAGGTAAATGTAGAATTGTACCTCTCTGGGAGGAGGTAGTCCTTGAACGTCGTCAGGGAAAACATCCATGTACTGATCCACCACCACAAGAAAATTTAAACTCCACACATTAACCGCTCCAAGGATGAGACTGGTGAACCTGTGTGTGATCGGCTGCCCCCTCCTCTACGTACGTTTGTCCTTCGCTGCAAAGGATCCCTTCTCACCAGTGAAGGTGAACATGGTCCCATATGTGTGGATACACTGTACTTTGTGCCTAATACAGTCAATCTAAGAACGAACTGTGGTTAACCAGTCCATAACCAAGATGACGTCGTAAGGCATCGACGCCGCTACATGAAGATCCCTACTGAAGCTCTTGCCTCCTAGACTAAGCTCGAACTGCCAGCCTCAATGCGTAATAATCGAGTATGATCCTGTAGGATTCACTAGCCATAAGAATTGATCCAACAGCTCTGTCGGAATCTGTAATTTCCCAAAAAGGGAAGTGGAAATAAAAGAATGATTTGCACCTATGTATATAGGTACTGCAGCAAGGGTGGAGTTGACATAGATATTTCCAAGAATAATCTCAAGTGCGTCGTGGTCGTAGGCCTCAACTACTTGGAGCTGAGCCCGCCTCTTTCCTCCAGCTCCCTGTGGTCGGGGTAGACCTACTAGTGCTGGTGGTGGTAGAGCCTCGAAACGTCGCCCACCACCCACTGCTCGGCCATCACCTCTGCCATATCCTCCTGCTCCTAGCGGACCACCACAGTCGAACCTCTGCCTCTACCTGGGAGGTCCCTTTATTGTCTGCTGCTCATTTGCAGGGTGAGTCACGAAGTCACGAGCCATGTGGTCATGCCCGCCGCATGCATAACACTGCCTGCTCCTCATATAGCTGACTCTGTCTCGTGTTCCCCGCACAACCGAACCAGAATCCTGGGATTTCCCACCTGATGGCCTGGTCCACTTGGACATCTGCGACATCTGTCTATTGCCTGCAGTAGAAGACTTCGCTACGTGTATCCCTATGGTGGGTCTCTCTACTAATGATTGCTCAGTGAGAAAAATATCTCCACTAGAAGGGATCTCTCTAGAACCCCCACCTGTTTCGGAATGCTGAGGGGAATCACCAAAGCCCTGATCTCATGCCTGATTCCCTGCTCGATGTTTCGGGCCCTGATGAACAGTTCCCGCACAATATCCATGGAGTAGCGTGATAGGTCGGGGAACCTCACTGAGTATTGAGCTACTGTCATGTTGTCATGTTATAGATGAAGTAACTATTGAATCCGCTCCGCACGAAGGTTGGATAGAACAAACTCTGAGTGGAAGTGACACTCGATGTATGTAGAGAGTAAAGATGACTTCTCATGCACCTAAAGCATCAGGCTCCACCATCTACCTGCTACTGCGTGCAAGAGGATCATGGAAAAAATCACCATAAGGTCGGCTGGTTTCCCTACCAATCTAAAAACCCTCACAATATCCTCCATCCAATCCACAGCTGCCTGAGGGTCCGTCTCTCCCCGGAACCTGGGTGGCCTCTGTCACTGGAACTCATGCAATGAACTCAGGCGACATGCACTCTCTACTGCTGGGGCTGGTGGTGTCGGTGGCCCAGCGGGTAGTGGTACTGCTGGTGCCTCCGCTGTGATGGGGCCCTAAACCGAGGCCTCATCGCTCGGTGGGCTACCATCTCGTACGTAACTGGGAACCCTAGCCGGCTGCCTTCGTGGGGCCATCCTAAAAAGAAACAGGTGTGCCACGGTTAAGCATAATACATGGTGAGCTGACACAAAGTAATCACAATGAAAACATTTCAATGTAAACACACTCGCAATCAGTTTTTTCATGCACTGAGTCAGAAATCAGAGGTCAGGGTCCTAGTGTATGGATATGTCAGCCGACGCACCAACACTGGACACCCTGGACTGAAAACCACACTCAATACTCTTAACACTATTGCTTCAAATAAATGAATGATTAGGGTCCTTAGTTATACGTTAGAACCGACTCCTCTAATACCAATTTTTCACGACCCGTCCTCGGGGCCCATGTCGTGACTTCCCCAAGCCCTCCTTCCATAGGCCAGGGGCTGGTGACTAGCACAAAAGTGGTAATCTCCATAAAATGGAAGGCATTTACTTTTAACATGTAACACACACACATCCTGAAGAAAATAATTAGAGGCAACAACTAAAAATAATCATTAAGTAAAACAAAATAAAAAAGTCAGTGCTAAAGGGAAAGGGGCCGGAAATACAAGCCCAACAGTAAAGTACAACTGTAGAAAAGTAAACAGCAACTACTGAGTCGTCCTCCGAGAATCCCTCCTGAAGGGTGGGTAAAAATGGCCCCCCTCAGCACCTCAGGTCTATCCATCCGCTCCGTGTACGTCTCTCCATGTGGTCCAACTCTGGGTACCATCCAGCTCCATAACACTCTACCTCGATCAGTGTTGTATGTCATCTGCAAGCAACACAATGAAGTGCGGGAATTGCCCATACATGGATGAGTATAACGATACTCAGTATGGACCCCGAGACCCCTGAAGGTCTCCCAGAATCCACGAATGAGAAACCACAAAATGAAATATACAATCAAGAAGTATCAACTAACCCCACTTAGGTATAATCTCATACATATACCTAAGTTATCAACCACAGTTCAGCTCCAACTCTCGAGCCCAAGAACAACCCAGTCCACATAGGAATGTAATGTCAATCACATCGTTGATAATGATTAAAAGTCAATTCTCAGCTCACATAGGTATACATATCTTGTATAGAGATAGATATTATCATATGTAGTCACTGATTCATAAATGCTTTCCGACACACACAAGATACTAGACCAGCAATGCTGTCAGACCCACATAGGATACATGACCAGCTACTCTGTAGGACCCACACAGGACACAAGAACAGAAGTCAAAACTGTCAGACCCACACAAGATAAAAGAACAGTACTCATCGTTGTCGAACCCACAGAAGATTCCGGTACAATATCCATCGTCATTGAACCCACAGAGGATCCCAGTACAGTAGCCGTCGCAGTTGTAGCCAACTCTAGGATTCTCACACACAACACGCTCAATTCTGGGAGGGTCCGCTCATCAAGGAAAGTTTCAATACATAAAATATCCAAATTTCTTGGGTTGATGTATCCCGTAGTTCCATCTCATCAAAAGGAACCCATCGCGATAGACGATGCGTCAATCGGACGCTCGGTCTGAGAGTTATAATCATTTCCATTTCAGGGGCCCGGTTGGAATTACACTCGTTCCAAACCTGGACAATTTCCAAAGTTGTCCAAAACTAACATATATATTTTCAAAAGGACTACCTCGTCACCAGGATCCCATTGCTGCAGACGTCGCGTCGATCGGACGCGCGGTCTAGAAGATATTTGTGTTTAAGTGAAACGGGCACGGCCTGTCAAGCCCAGTGGGCTGGCGGGTTGGCCAGACCCGGTTTGGCGGGTCCGACCTGGATGGGGGTTGGCCTGGCCCGATGGAGCGTCGCCCACCTGCGGACCAAGCCCGTAGAGTGGGCCGGTCTGGTTCGCCCGGTGCTGTAGAGTGGCGCCGCCTCTCCCTTCCTGGTGGGGCGAAGTCGGCCAGTTTTTTCCAGCACGAGCAGACCGCATAGTGGGCCGTTGTCCTCCCACGCGATGACAAGTGGTGTCGCGGTTTCTTCCACCTGGTTGGTTCTCCCACTGAGCGGTCCGAAACTGCGGGCCACAGTTTTCCCCACATCGCGGTGCCAAGAGGAGCTGCGGTCCTCCCTCCTAGTCGACAGGCGGCCGACCGGTTCGGCTTACCCGAGCGGCCCGTGGATGTGGGCCCCATCTCCCCCGTGTGGCACCTGCGGGTGTTTTGTTCCACCAGCCTGGCTGTCCATAGCTGGCTGGTTCATTTGCCTGAGCGTCCTATAGTTGCGGGCTGTGGTTTTCCTCCACTCCGTCGGCACGCGGTCGCTGCCTCCGGCCGCCGCCGCCTCTTCCAACACCGCCTCCATCGCCAATACAAACAAGGATCAACGGAGGGTTGTCAGGCCATTTTTTTCGGCACACTCCCTATGTGTTAGGTGATAAAAAAATTCCATAGTCTAACTAAGCATTCAAAAAGATCAATGGTATAATTTCTTTCATTTAAAATTACACAAAATCCTCTACCTCGATTCATGGTTCGATCGTTGTCGAAGTTGCGGAAGACGATGTCACGGAAGTCGGGCATTGCAGAAGAGGGACGTCGTTCTATCAACGTTGGAGGGATATATGTTGGAGATTTTATTCTCGGGTGGCTTCTTCTCCCTTCGTGCAGAGGAAGAAGAAAGAATATGGGCATTCTTCGTGGGAGTCGTCGTTCTTCGTCGAGAGAGGAAATTGTTCTTCGTTGGAAAAGGCCTTCTCTATTCTCCAAAGCTCCACCAATAGAATATGTGCCAACCCAAAAATAATAGCTTGGATATTATTATTTTATTCTTGATATTAATTTCAAAATAATTCAAATTTGGTGAGCCATTTAATTAATTTCTAATTAATTAAGTTAGTGTTGGCATCTTTAATGGAAGGAGGTGAAAAGTTTAAGAGTTAAAGGGGGTTCATGGGAGTTATAGGGTATGTTGAGGGGTTAGGTGCTCGTGTGGGCCCCACCACCCATTATCCTCTCATGGGAGGTTATGTGGGGTGTGGTACCCACCTCCAAATCCTATTTGGAGAAGACAACCACCCCCTTAACAAAAATTATGTAACACATAATTTTTTTTATTTTAATAAGAAACCCCAAAAATTATCTTATCCACCCGACCAAACGCAATTGTGGTAAAGGTCTCCTTAGGATAATACCAACACTGCGAGTTCATCAGTATCCTCAGATTTCAATTCTGAGCACCGGTTCAAAATATAGAAAAACATGCATGTATGTTTACTGAACGTACCCGAACAAAACTTTAGAAATTGATTCCAGACACACCGGGCCTCGGAATCAGGCACCATCAGAAACTGCATACTAATAAAATTCCAAAGATTTTATTAAAAAAAATTCCGTGAAATTTCCAGGTCTTTGACATTTATATATTTATTCTTCTAAAACATTCTCATTAATGTACAAATTTTCAAAATGGTTTTCAATGATTAATTTATAAGGAAATGAATGTTTTAAAAATGTTAATTTCTTTCAAAAGATTCAAAGTTGTATGGTACACATTGATTCAAAAATTTCTTTAAATATTTCCTTTCAAAATTATGTGAATTTTAAATGTTTTCCTGAAACATTTATATTTCTCTCAAAGAGTTTTACAAATCATTTTCATCTATGTCAACATCCTTTGATAGATTTTAATCATGTTCCAAGTTGGTTTATTGTGATACAAATATTACATATTTTATTATAGGTTTTGTGATATTTTTGACTTTAGAAGTGTTATTTTTACACCCTTCATGATTTATGGATAAAGTATTGACATTTCATATGCTATATTTAATAAGAATGTTTATGTAATGTTTAAAAATTTTCATATGAGGAATGTGTTGGACTTAGTATGTGATGAGTGGAGGTCGCTATATCTCCTTGATTCATTGGTAGGTCTACTGAGACAAACTACTGTCTTGGCACAAGGCCTTGAAAAAATATTATTTTTTGTCTTGGCACAATGTATTGACTATATAGTTATGAAGTTTGGCATTATGCATTCCATCATTATGAAAGTGGTTATTGATAGTGCATGTGATTATTTGACTAGTAGAATATCCACATGAAAAACTAATTAACATTATTTGATTGTATCTTTTCCATATTATGCTGAAGATTATGTTTAATAGGCTTTTGTTTTAGTCTTATAAATTGCATAAAATGTTTATTCTTATTTATGAAAGTTTTCGCTATATTGTTATCCTGACTGAGCATCTGAGCTCACCCATTTCTATATTTTATTTTTCCCAGGATGCGAAGAAGTATTTCTTTGTTGGCCTGTAGGGATAAGCTAAGGATATGAATGTGGTCAATGGATACAATGATGTTGTTATTTTTATTCCATTATGTAATGTAAAACTTATGAATATATCTAGTACTTTCAAGGCTACTAAACCGATCGGTCTTTTGGGACATGATTCCTTGTATAATGCCTATGTTATATAATAATGCTCCCACTCTAGGTAATTGGCGTCGGAGCATTACAATTTTTAGGTAAAAGTTTTTTAAAACAACAATGGAAGATTTCTTTTTTAAAATCAATTTGGAAGAAGTGTTCATTCCTCAGATATCCCCTCACCAGCCTTGTTGAATCATTATTACAATCCTACTCTCATATTTTGTCTCTAATCCAGTGAAATCTTATTGGATCACTCTCTATTGGAATTTTCAGCTCAATTGGAGGGATGAAATTATCACTACAAGCTCCAATCTTGCTTATCCCAATAATCAGAGACCTTCGATCATCCTTAAATCAACCCACAACTCATGATCAAAAAAATGGATAAGATGTAAGTTTCATCTTGCTGGAATTGAGGTAAAAAGATAAGATAAATTCAATGTTAAAGAAAAAAAGGAATCTCCTAATATTGATGCACTTTGAAAAAAATTAGAAATTATCATAAGAGATTGGACATTTAAATTATAGAATTTAATAACAGATGATAGGGGGAGCCCCCTCGATAACTATTAATAAAATGGCCTTAATAAGTGCTAGAAAAGTGAATTAAGAGTGCTAAAAAAGAATTGTTAATTGATGTGAGGATATAGGGGGTCCCTTTTATCCGTGTCTAGAAAAGTGCTAATAAAGGTGCCTTTTATCAGCGCTAAAAAAATCCCTGGTAAAAGTCCCCTTCATCAACAATTTTTTAGCGCTGATAAAAGTCTAGAAAATATAAATTATATATATATAATGTAGGGGGGAGATTTTAACAGCGCTTTACCCCCCACCACCCCTTTATCAGAACAAGGCGGACCACCCTCAATCTCTCCAACGTGTTGTCCTTCCCGTGCATCCCCCACACACGCGCACCTTCTTGATTTCACCCGAACTCAAACCCATGACCTCCCCCCTTGCGTGCCTCCTACTTTACCACTAATCCATTTCATTTTATTCTCTATTTGATTATATATCTAATTATTTATATGTACAGTTATATTTATTCGTATAATAATAAATATTAATAATAATATAAATATATTTAGTTATATTAATACATATATATTTCTTCATATATTAGTAAATATATATTCATTCTTATATTAATATATATTTATATTAATATGTTATATATATATATATATTTATTTTTATATTAATATATATATATAATATTAGTTTTAAATACATTATAAAATATGTTTTTATGTGTGTTTATAAATAAATAAATAATTAAATAAGTAAATACATATATATATATATATATACAACACACACACACATAAATTTTATAATATGTTTTTTATCATCTCCAATTCCATTAAACAATGGATCACTTGGTCACATGTTAGGATGTTGACACCTATTTTATTTTTGACACGTTGCAATCAGCTAACTAAAGAAGTGAGGGGTATGTTAGTCTTACACAAAAAATAGGTGGTAGATTCTCCCTCTCTCCAATCAAAAAATTCTCACATCACCAATTTATAATATTATATTATGTATTATACAAAAATAAAAATTTTTATATGTTTAACAACTGAATATATTTTTAATATGACATTTTATGTTTTCTCATATAAAAACAATTATGACGGATTGTTAAAAATGATCAAAAAATATATGTTTTCAATTTTTTGATTATTTGAGTAAAATGAATATATTTTTATTTATATTTTTAAGTGCATACATTTTTTTAAACATATTAAATATTAATGATTTAATTTTATTTTAAAACCGATTATATCTTTAATTGAATGATATTTCATTTTGTTAAAAAAAATAATGTTACTTTTTTTAAAAAGAATTAAAAATATATGTGTGATAAAAATATATTTTTAAATTATTTAGGAGAAAATTAATAGATTTTACTTGATATCATTACCGTCGTACAATTTTTTAACACATAAAAAAATATTGAGTCTATTATATTATAAATACAATTATTAATGTATTATAAATACAATTATTATTGTATACATTTTTCAATGATAAACAATATTGTTTTTGTAAAATTTATGTAAAAAATGTAATAAAAATGTTATATTATTTCATTTAATATAAATATATTTGTTAGAATTTCAATTTTATTAATATATTCTATAGTTTTGGAAAGTCCACTAGAACATTCACTGGAATGTCCAATAGAACCTCCACTGGAACGTCCAGTGGAACCTCCACTTCCTCCACCGGTACATCCAGTGGAACCTCCACTGGAACGTCCATTGAAACCTCCACTGGAACGTCCAGTGGAACCTCCACTGAAAAGTCCACTGGAGCCTCCACTAGAAATTCCTCTTAATAGATTTTTAATTATTATTATTATAGGTGTTGAATAAAATATATTACATATATTATATATAATTTCATTTAATATAAATATTTTTTTAAAAATTTCATTTTTATTAATACATTCTATAGTTTTATAAATATATAATTTTTTTTATTGTGTTACTTCTATTGATAATTCAACTAAAAATGCCACTGAAACCTCCACTATAACCTCCACTAATACCTCCACTGGAACCTCCACTAAATCCTCCACTGAAACATCCACTAGAGGTTCCACTAGAACCTGGAACCTCCACAAAAACCTCTAGTAGAACAACCACTGGAACCTCCACTAGAACCTCTAGTTTAACTTCATCTTAATAGATTTATAATTTTTATTAGTATAGACGATGAATAAAATATATTACATATATTATATATAATAACATTTAATATAAATATATTTATTAAAATTTAATTTTTATTAATATATTCTATAGTTTTATAAATATATACTTTTGTTGTATAGCGGAAAATCCAATGAAACATGAACTGGAAACTCAACTAGAACCTCCGCTGGAACTTCCATTGGAACCTCCACTATAAATTCAACCAGAACCATCACTGGAATGTCCACTGGAACCTCCACTAGAACATCTACTAGAATGTCCACTGGATCCTCTACTGGAATGTCCACTGGAGTTCTACTGAAACCTATAACATCCATTGGAACTTTTACTAGAGCCTTCACTGGAACCTCCATTGGAAACTCCACTAGAACCTCCACTAGAACTAGAAAATCCACTGGAACTTGCACTTTAACATTCATTGGAACTTCCACTGGAACCTCCACTGGAACATCCTAAATATGTACATTTTATTTACATTATCATTCATGTGTTATATATATTTTTAAATGGTAAATTATATTATTTTTTTGAAATTTATGTATAAAATTTAATAAATATTATATGTAATTTCATTTAATATAAATACATTCATTAAAATTTATTTTACTTTTATGCATTTTATTTTTTATTGTTTTTCAGTTTTATATAATGAAAATTATTCACTGATATTTTTACCTTTAAATAAAATTTTTATTTTTTCTTTAAAATGGTATTTATAATTTTTATTTCCATTATAAAATATATTCTTTTTATGACCTTAAAAAATTTCAGCATAATAATGGTTATACATTTATAAAATAGCGAGTTTATCTTTATTTGAGAAAATTTTATTATTTCCAAAAAATATTTTTATTTATCTTTTAAATGTAATAATGTTTTGGTACATTTCTCCAAGTACATATTTTTAATTTCATTCAAAAAAATATTTTTTAAACATGAAAATATTAATAGTTGTTTACAATATTATTTATGAAATAAAAAATTGATATATTTTAAAAAATAAAAATTTATAGGAAATTTTTATTTTTCAATGTTATAATTTTTTTGTAAATTGATATGTTTTAAATAGTAATTTATATCTACTTTTTTATATCTATTTCATGGATTTGATATGTTTATGTTTTGTATCAACATTTTTTATGTTTTTTTTATATCAAGTTTTTTATAGGGTATTATTTTTTAGTAATTTATAGAGTTTTTATAGAATTTTAAATAGAATTTTTTTATTCAGTGTTTTTGTTTTTTGATATGTTTTTTATATGGTTTTGATAGATTTTTTTAATGTTTTAATTTGTTTTTATGGTTTATTATAGTTGTATGGCGGTAATAACAGCAAAGGGTAAAAATGGATTTTTGTAAAAATTATGACACCTGTGTTTTTTTGGAATTTCAATTCAACGGAAATTTTTTAAATAAATGTGTCATTATCTTGGGTAAACTATATATTGCAGTTATTTGGTGTATTGGAGACGATGTCAATCCCTACTCGGTGGGGTTGATTCCCTGGGGATGTGCGCGACTCGATCTTCTCATGTGAGTGTAACATCACGGTGGTCGGAGATAGTACGAGGCAGGGGTTCTAGTGCTGCATCAGAGGTGGAGCAGGTTCGGTGAGCACTATCGGTGGTCTTTGACAACTCTGGTGCAACATCAACTTCTACGGCAGAGCAATGGATCGGTATTGCCGGTTGCTATAGGGGTTCACAGGCGATGATGCCTAGTTCTTCTCCCTATAGCTCGACGATGTGGGATCTTCTCTTGTTCATGAAGGAATGTGACTAACAGTGTTTGGACACTTCTTCAGTGGGGGTGATGAATCTGGTTCGTGCGTGGGTTTTGAGTGTGGCTTGCAGATCTGGTTCTTCTTCTCGGAAAAATCCTTGACAGGAACATAATTTCATCCAGATGTAGATCTATTACGGCATCAATTCAAAGCAGTGGCCACATGATGATTTCCTCCTCTAAGGAGATCAGGAATAATCCCATGCTCGAATACAATAGGGGTTGTAATGGTGAACATTTAGGGTTTTAAGTGTTCAAGAAAGTCATAATGATTCAGTAAAAGTGTTTGTTAAAAATCTAGTACTTCTAATGAAAAGTCTGAATCGATACATCGCAACGGTATATCGCAAGGTTGAGTCAATACTACTGAGTTAGAACAGTGACTCGAACTAGTGAATCACATCATTAGCTCACACCGGTGACTCACCTAATGGTCAGCCATTTCCAATACTTTGTTAAAATTTCAGATTTCTCTAGTTTTTCCAGTTTCACCCCTTTAACATTTTATTTGAAGTAAAATGAGTTTAATACAATATTTAATGGTTTTTTAGCCATTTTAAATCATATATATATTCTAAAAACATGAATCATCCCTTGATTTCCAAACCGCATGTTCTTGGTCATGATTCTTCTTTAATTTATTTTAAAAACCATTTCCCATGTTCAATTAGGATCTAGTCTTTCTAAATTAGAGATCATATATTCCACGTGTGCTTCACTTTCTCTTGGTACTAGGTGCCCGAAAACATTATTCTTTGAGGAGTCGTGCTTTCATGCTGCACCAGTTGGTTCGTGTTTTCCTTGAATTTTTTTTCTTCATGCACACCCCTTGCTTTGGCGCAGTAAGGGTTGATCGCTTCTTTTTCCAAGTATGGATTCCTTCATCTCTCTTTTATTTTTGTATCATGTGGGGTTTAGTGTATTAATGAATCCTTGGTGAAGATAACATAATACCAAAAAAATAAATATAATTTAATTTTTTTAATATCAATATGTGGGGCCGGGAAAAGTGACTTATGTTCTCTTTTATTATCTATTGATGTTGTGAATTGAATGGGATATATGCCTATTGGAAATCGTGGTTGTTGTTGGTCCTTGGTTTCACAAATAATGTTTAAGAATGCATTTTTTTCTGCTTATTCTTAAATAAATGTGTGGAATATGTTAATCATTTATATTCATATAAAAAATGGATGCCCCAGGATCTTATGGATTATTTGATCACACCCTTAATTTAAGAAGTGGAAATTAAACAATAGCTCTTATTTGTGAAAACTAAATGAGTTTTGTTATGGTTGTGAATCTTGGTTTTTTGTGGGTTTTGTGTTTTGGGGAAAACTAGATGTAAGTGATATACACAAGTGCTGTGATCAGGTTGTGAGGTTATGCGTTTATGGGTGTGGTGTGGTTATGAAGCGGGGATGCTGAGAATGGTTGTGATGTGATGTGTTGCTGGGTGTGGCTGTGATGTGTTGGGGGTTTTTTTGATGAGAGGATGGATTGGGCGGCATGAGTTTGAAGAGTGTTGATGGAAGTTGTTGGTTTGGGTAATTTCCCGGAGTTTCTCCATGAGTAGTATGCTCAAAGATTCAATCAGTGTCTCAGGATTGGTTTTTTATGAAATGAATGGTTGTTAAATAGAGATTAAATGTGAAGTGGGTTAATTTACCATGGTTCTTCTTCCTTTGTGTGACTTTTTCTGTGTGGTTTGTTATATGTCGTGCTTGGTAGTTTCCCGGATAACAATGGAATAAATGAATTGTTTAATAAATATTGATAATTGGTTAAATAGAATTGGTTGGGGGTATTATTTGAGTTGCGACTTATTCTGTGGTTGTTCATTTAGAGGTATCAGGAAGGTTGGTAGTGTTATGGGATGGTTGTTTGTTGAGAGCCCATAGGTTGAGCTAAGTGTTTGGTATATATATGTATTACTTGTATTTTTTCTTATGATTTCTATACTAAACCCACCCTAGTTGAGAACTATGTGCCAAACACCCCCATCATCACAAGGGAGGGTTTATTTCCCAAACATCCTGGTGGTGGGATGGATAGAGGGCCACCCGCTCCTCCTTGCTTCCTCTTCATGACAGTGATATCCCAAGATTCTTCAGGAAGGTTGTTGTTTTTGAGGACCAGGTGTGTGTAGGTGAGTTGTGCTTCTTAGGTATCTTCAAGATAAGATGTGATGTGCTTTCCCATGTGTCTTTGGGATGAAGTGTGGTTTCTAGCTCAGGTGTTTGCACGCGGGATGTGATGTGTTATGTGGTCCACATGTATGTGGAAGAGATGTATGTGGTATGTGGCCTAGGGGTATGTGGGCAGGATATGATGAGCTTCGTTTTCCCAATTGATCGGACTAGCTACGAGGTCCAGGTGTGTGTGAGTGGATTGTGATGTGGTATGTTCAGAAGTGGTTGGAGTGCTAGGACGTTTGCAGTTAGGTTGTGAGAGTATCTAATCAGTGGGAAAGTGGATTGGGGTACCCTACTATCGATGTGTATTATATTATATTACTTGACTTCCGTTATTTGGTGAGAATTCCTTAGTGAGGTTGGGGTTTCTAGTATACCTTTTTAGGTGTTGTCGTTTTCTGTTGTTTTCTCACATGGGAAATAGTATGATTGTTTCCCTTATGCATTAGATACTTTGGTTTTCTCTACTGAATTTACTTGTATGATCACCCTACATATATAAAACTATTTTCAGGTTTCTAGGAGGATTACATATACCGTGTTGGACCTTAGTAGCATGGACATTGGGATAGTTTCCATGTCACTACATATCCTTGTTTTTTTGGTATTTACATTAGATTTTTTATTGTATTTATAATAGTTTTGTTTTAAACATACATGTGGGACAAATTTTGGCTTTATTAAATATATAACATACTTGATGTTATTTGGGTTGGACCTTTTTATCTACCGATATTGTTTTCTTAAAAAGTGAAATGTCTACCATTTTTGTGAGATTATATACCATTGTTGTTGTTTGCCACCCCGGGGCCTATTGAAGGTGGGACTCGAGGGTCATTGTCTCCCTTTATTCATTTCCATTCTAAGAGGGGCATCTTTAGAGGGAGGAGGTCATGGAATAATGGTATTAGAGGTTTATGATTAAAATTTAGGATGATATTTGGAGTTAGGAATAGTTAGGATTGCATGGGTTGGTAGGGAAATAGTGTTAGGTGATCTTGGTGTGTGCAATAGGCTAGGGAATACTAGAAAGGTCATGAGATTTTTAGGTCCCCTGTGATCTAATGCATTGACTCTGCGCCTACCAAATAACCAAGTGAGGATACACTGTTTTCAGGGTAGAGACCCTAGGAATGGTACATTTATCATAATGAATTGTGTTCTTATCTAAATTAGGTTATTTTGGGGAATTTGAAATAGATAACAAAATAAGTTAAATAAGTTAAAATTAATCTAAAATAAAAATTCCATACAACTCAGGAGTAGGAATTCCTTGTTTACCCTTTTAGATATGGAACCTGGTCATTGTCAATGTGTGGCTTGGGCAGTGGATGCTCAGTAGGCTGATCTGGATGATTGGCGGAAGGTTGATCTAGTAAAGAAGGATGATCAGTGGAAGGGAACGTTAGATGATTTCTAGGGGCATGCCTTGGGAAAGTACAAGGGAAGTTTTTTGGCATGAAGGTAGATAGCTGGCTCGAGGAGCTTGAGATCACCTCCAGTTTGATCCCGGCTTTGATGGATTACTGGGTTCCCTTGGAAGTTAGTCATATGTGGGGATATGTGCATCAGTAGTGCATGTTGTACCTGGGAGAGAGGAATAATGCTAAAGTTCTGTGGGTCAATTTTGAGAAGGATTTTCGAGCAGAATTTCTTTCATCGACCACGAAGGCTGAGAAGAGAGAGGAGTTACTCTCCCTCTAATAGGGGAGTATATCAGTTCAAGAGTTTAGTATTAAGTTCAAGTATCATCTTCACTTCACTCATATCTCTTTCCAGATGAGGAGTCTTGTGTGATATTCCTAGAAGAGGTACTTCGTCCTTCTATATAGTATGTGGTTACTACCTTTACGTTGTTGACATTCTTAGAGGTTCAGATGTAGGTGGAAGTGATTGAGAGGATGAAATCATGAGGAGGTATACCATGAGAGGGGATTCATGAGAGTTCTTTATAGTGAAAGGTTACCAGCAGCAGGTCTCAGGCATTAGGGCCTTCGAGGTTTCGACTAGTAGTGAGACGACATCATCAGCTTCTTTACCAGTCTTTTGGTGTCGAGAGTCATCATGCCTTTACTATAGGATTTGGACTTTTGTGTTTCTTCTTTGGAGTATGTGAACACCTTCATAATCAGCATCCTTCATCCATTCGAATTTAGTATTGTATAGGTGGGCAGGTTCAGTGCCCACCTCAACAACAGTTGTCAGCTATGCCATTTCCGCAATAGAGACAATAAGTTGATGCTCTACCGAGGGGAGATGGAGAATGTAGAGACTGACCTCATGGTGTTCCTCACGGACCTCGATCCAGGTGTGTACATGGTTTCGATCCTCAATAGAGGGGCATAGGAGTTGGAAAAGGTCAGTTTCACATCACAGAGGTGGCCATTTCAACATTTCTAGATACCATTAAAGGTACAATCAACTTTTTTAGTACTTTTCTTGTGCTTTGTTTGATTCAAGAGATTCAAATGCCTTTGTTGCACCCAATCTATCCCATGCTCTGGGACTAGATGTACAGAGGATTCCCATTCCCCTGGTGCTGTGTACTCCAGTCAGAGGTCAGACCAACTTGTTTGATGTGTATCAGGGATGTAGACTGATGATAGGACCACATCTATCCCATGGGAATCTATTCTCACTACAGATGAAACCATATGATTATATTCTCAGCAGTGACTAGTTTTATTCATGGCATTCCATTCTCGACTACTTCTAGAGAAGAGTTGTGTTTTCAGACATGGATGACCGACATGTGGTTTTCGTTGGAGAGAAGAGCTTCCAGGTGGGAGGTAGGCATACAGAGAATCTTAATTCCTTTTTGATGGACATGATAGTGGATTTGGTGGACGCTGAGATGGTGGAGGTTCCTAGAGTTGTTGGGGAATTATTATATGTTTTTACTAGGAGGTTGTGACTCTACTCCCTTGAAATGACGTTGATTTTTTAATATAATTACAATTTGGTTCTTATCCAATATTGATGTCTCCTTATTAGATGACACCTTATGAGTTGTGGGAGTTGAGGATGAAAATTTATGACCTGATAAAGAATGGATTTTTCCATCCCAATGTGTCATCGTGGGGTGCTCCGGGGTTGTTTTCAAAGAAGGAACATGGTAGTATGTTGTTGTGCATAGAATACTGGAGGTTGAATCAGATGACAGCCAATAACCTTTACCCCCCCAACGAGTTGGCGATCTTTTCAACCATCTAATAGGATAAATTTGGTTCTCAATGGTCTATTTTTGGTCTGGATATCATCACTTTAGGGTAAAAAAGTGTGATATCCCAAAGACTTCATTCAAATGCATGTATGGGCACTTCGAGTTCAAAGTTATTCCATTCAGTGTTCAGAATGAACAATCCATTTTCATGGGTATTAGGAACTCCGTCTTCGATGAGTTCTTAGAACAATTCATGTTTGTATTCATCAATGACATCTTGATCTACCTGAAGTCTAAGGAGGAGCATACTAGAAATCTCATGATTGCCTTGCAGTTCTGTCGACACCACCACCTCTACAAAAAGTTATCCAGGTGAATTTTCTAGAAATGAGAGTGTATTTACATAGACATGTGGTGTCACGGTAGGGTGTATCAATGGAACCATCGAAGATTGAGGTAGTTATTTATTTAGAAGAACCCAATAATGTTGAATAGTTTCATTGTTTGATTGGTCTGGTGGATTATTATTGTAGATTTGTCCCAGATTTATCTCATGTTTCATCTATATTAACTAACCAGACTAGAAAATACCAAGATTTTGTGTGGAGTGAGTAGCGCCAGGAATAATTCAGTTATCTAAAGGGGAAGTTGGTCAGTGCTCCATTGCTCTGGTTGCTAAAGCAAGGGGTGATTTCTGAGGTGTTTTGTGATGATTTACTTATAGTATTGGGATGAGTCTTGATAAAACAGTCGAAAATGATCTCTTATGGGTATAGGAAGGTATGTCCCCATGAACCTAACTATGTCACCCATGATTTGGAGCTAGTAGCAGTCGTTCTTGCACTGATGTTTTGTTGACATTACCTCATTGGGGAGAGCTTTATGGTCTTCATAGATCACAAGAGTTTGAGGAATATCTTTTCTCAGTGAGATATGAACTTGTGATAATAAATATTGATGGAGTTTCTTCATGATTACAATTTTTATATCTCTTAAACCTCAAGAAAGAGGAATTCCATGGATGATACTTTGAGTAGGAAGTCACAGAAGGAGGTTGTTCATGAATTTTTGAATCCTTAGCAGGTAATGGATGAGTTGGAAGCCCTACACATAGATGCAAGAATGGATTGTGTTAGAGTCTATTTTTTCTATATGATAGTGTAATTTTATTTAATGTAGTAAGTGGAGGATTATTAGTGGGGATACTTATGGTTAGAGGTGATGCATGGTAGCATTGACCATGGTGATTCCCTTGATGGATGTTCAAAGGATGGGCAGAATCCGATGCAGTTACATGGAAGGCTGTTTGATTGAGTGGCGATGCATGAGGGAGTCCTCTGTGAGTTTCATAGCTCAACCTTAACGGTACACCCAGGAGCATCCAATATGTATCGTGGCCTGAGGATGCATTTTTGGTGGTCTAGGATGAAACAAGAAATGTCGTAGTTTGTGGCAAAGTTCTTATTGTTCTGGTAGGTGAATTCTGAGCACCATGTTCCTAGTGGTTTATTCCGTCCCTTATATTTCCCGGAGTGGAAGTGGGATGAAATCTCAACAGATTTTATCATAGGGTTTCCGAGAGCACATGGATATCTGGGTAGATGTGGATTGATTTCCGAAATGGGATCACTTCTTAGAAATCAAGTAGTCTGGAATAATGGATGATTTGGTAAAGATATATGTGGATGAGGTGGAGTGGATGCATGGAGTAATGATATCCATTGTCTCATATTGGGAAACATGTTTTACCTCTCGATTATGGAGGGGATTAAAGCATGCTTTTAGAACTTATTTACACCTCACCACTGCTTTCCACCCATAGATAGATGGAAAAATAGAACAGACAATCCATATTCTAGAAGACATGTTGCATGCATGCGTCTTGAACTTTTAAGGATATTGGGTATGAAACTTTCCTTTGGTAGAGTTTTCATACAATAATTTCTATCAGTCTTCCAATATTATGGATCTGTTGGAAGCTTTGTATAGAAGACTCTGTCATTTTCCTTTGTACCGGACAGAGGTTGGAAAGGCAGCTATTGTTTCCCTTATGTTGTGCAGAGCATGATAGAGAAGGTTAAAATTTTCCATGGGAGGATGAGAGTTTCTCAGGACTGGTAGAATTCATTTGAAAATCACAGGAGAAGGCCCTGGAAGTTCGAGTTTGGGGACCACATTGTAAGAACCCAGATCTTCTTTTTAGGTATGGATCCTGTTTTCGGGTTGTTCTGAGGAAAAAAGAATGAAAAAGGATTTTCTATGTACATGTCATGTACTACTGAGTACACTTTTTGTACCTATCGTTCCACATACAACCACGTTTTGACTTTGTAACAGTCCAATACATTGTCGTATGGTGACATGGAAGACCCTCTTAATTCAATGGTCGGTTAGGGATACTACAAGGCATGTAGTTTTAAAGAACATGCCATGTCGTTTTCATTTTATTTGATATATCAGAAGTGGGTTGCCTCTCATGTTCGGAAACACCTTATTCTTCCCATGTTTTGTACAAGATCATTTTAGAGTGATCAACAAACACCAACCCCCTATTCTCCATCTGAGCTCCGATTGAGACACCAACGGGTGCGTTAGAATCCCACTAGTGAGTTCTCAAAACCCCTAGATCCTTTCTTCCTGATTCCTTATTTTGACTGAGTTATCGAGGGTTGATCATTTTTGACCGTTTTGTAGGTAAATTCCGTTCTCAGATGGTTCAAGGACCAAAATTCAAGTATATCGATCATACGACATCGAGGTAGGTGATCTTATTCCTTTTGTTGTTTTTCTTTGATTATATATGCTAAAAGTGCCACATAACCACTTTCAGGGTATTGTGTGATTAGGAATTAAACCTTATTTATTACATGTTATGGTTTTATTGATTGATAAAGGGGTTTTTCTTATACTTAAGGTTAGATACCTTGTTTTTCGGACACCCCATGGGTTTGTTTTCCTTGATTGACTGGTTAGGGCAATTTGGTCTAGGTTGCGTATGAGGTGTATCTTGTTTTCTATGCCTTGAGTTTCTTAGGATAGAATTTGAATAATTATATGAAATTCCATGTGTGATGGATTGATTAATGTTTGATACATGTAATATTTTTAATTACATGTGGTGATTTTGATGAATGTTTTATGCCTTTTATTTCCGAAGGACTGTGAGGGCTTTTGGCCAGGAAAACTATGGGGGTTTCTATGTTTATTTCCAATGGACCATGAGAGCCTCTGTACATGGAAACTGTGGGGGCATCAATGTTTATTTACAAAGGACTTTCAGATCCTTGGTGTATAATGTTGGACATGGGGTTTTAGACAATGAGAGATTTCCCAGGTGGTCGTTTATAATTGATTAATGTCTTGTTGGACCAAAGGGTTTAGATTATGAGATCTTTCCTAGAGGGTTGTTAATAATTGTATGATTGTGATGAGTCTCCCAAGATAAAGCACCATATTGGATTCAGTCTTACTTGTTTATTTAGATGGCCTTTTGAGACATTTGTTTTATTACTTTACATGGAGAATATAGAGCTTATACTAGATCCCAGGGATTCTTGATTCAATGAAATGAATAATTGGTAAATGTAAATGAATGTAATAGAAAACAATAGGATTGTTTACTTTTGAGTACATCCTAGTTTATTACATCAATTTTTTAAATTACCTTCTATATATATTCACTGACAGTTAGGAACAGCTCTTTTGAATTTTCTATACTAGGATTCATCTCAAACTCAGTTTGGGTCATGATTTTGGACCAAAAAAGAATATATAATTGTACGTATATATAAGGGAAATCTTCCTTCCACATTAGGTACTTGATTTCTGTTGGAGATGGAGAGAATGGGACCAAGCTGAGGCTGTGATGCTGCTGAAGTTTACCTGTTTTTTCGTACTTTGGTTTTTGTATTGCTTTCCAGCATTGTGACTTTTTTGGATGATTTCTTAGATAAATATTCCATGAATCATATATATGTAGTTTGTGGATTCTATTGGATTTACTTTATATCTTCTATTATTTACTTTTTGTGGTATTAATGCTTACCCTTTTTTTATATTTAGATTCTATTGTATACTCTTCCAATGAAGGAATAGTTTCCCTAATTCTGAACCTTATCCTTCACTACATGTCGGAAGCCTCTGGTGTTTTTGTAAATTCTCTTGAGGTTATGTCTTCAATTGGGTTCGGGGAACTTTTGGGTGGCACCCAGATCTGGGATGTTACAAGGTGGTGTCAAAGGAACTTTATTTCCTTCTTTTTCTTACTGTTTGGCTATATTAGAATGGGATAGGAAGGAAATGGTGTTTGGTAATTGGTTATGCCAAGGAGTAGCTACCCCGTGTATAGGTAAATTCCAAATTACCTTGAAGTGAATTTCACTTTATATATTTTGATCTATTAGAGTTGATTCTATTTCACCTTTGTGCGACACACTTGTTTTGGGCTATTAGTATTGTTATAATTGCGGTTTTATTCTATTTCAACCTGATGAGATGAGGGTATTCCATCTCATGCATCATTTAGGCACTAGTTAGAAATCACACAACATGAATTCTTTCCATTCCATTTTGAGAGCATTCCAGATTTCATGATGTTGTGATAGAAGTTGTTCTTGATATGTATGATATTGTGATAGATGTCGGGATAGAAATACCTATTATTTTGATTGTGTATTGGTATATGTAAAGTTTCTTTTGGATGGATTCCAATCTTTGGTCCCTACGGTGTTATGGTCCCTCTTAGATCAGAATTTGGGGGATCATGTTGGAATTTTAATTTAATTATATTAAAGTATGAACAAGGATTCCAAAATTTGATTCGTTAGGAGTATGGGATCTCACATATCATAACATGGCATGCCTTGGCCAAAATTTAAGATTTTGGGGTTCCATAGAATTTTTGTAGGCTTACTGTCTGTATATCCCATAAAACATGGAATGTGATGTTATGAACACATTCCATGTGTTCTTATATTCTAGAATAAATGAATTTTATTAAGTACACACGTTGTACCATATGTAAATGTCGTGTAGTTGTTGACCATGTGACTGACTGTGTGAGAAGAGACAAAGGTTGGTAAACTTTTGGTAGAACACACTGTGTATTGGGAGTACAAGTGGTATTGTAGTTGACCATGTATCTGGCCATGTGACTAACGACACGGGTGGATGGAATATTTGTTGTACACACCGTGTCTAGAGTGTGCGCGACCTGTAGTGTTACACCAATAGAACCATGTAGTTATATCCATATAGAAGTACCTGTGGAGGATGGAATATCAGGTACATGACGTGTCTTATGAGGAACATGTCGTGTGTATGGGGTGTTACATGACTTCATTGACTGGGGTACTTTCTCAGGTCAAGGCTTAAGGGAACATGTCATGTAGGGGTTATACACGCTGTGTAACCCTATTATCAAAAAACCAGAATGCCTTCCTTCACCTGTTCCATTCCTGCACTTCTGAGTTATAGTTTTCTTTAATCTCGTACTAAGGTGTGCACTTGACCTTGCAGATTCATGCCCCCAAGACGTCCTCCGGTTTTATTCCAGGTACAGGGTGATGATCCAAAACTAAAAATGTTATATCAATGATTGCCAGTAGATCCTCCCATTGCGCTCATCTTGGCACTAGTTGTCATTCTAGGAACAGGTGCTGATTCACATTTCCGTAAAGGACATACGAGGATGATGTAGAATTTTTAGGGAGAACTACATCCATCCCCGACTATGGAAGAGTTGATGTGGGTGTTCTAATAGTAGGATCCTCATACTTTTTTAGTCAATGGAGGACCACAGGCTATAGAGTCACGGTTTGAGGCCATTCTTTATATCCTAGATAATCTGGAAACACCTCCTGAGGAGAGGGTGATGCTCATGACTTATATGCTATATGATTCCACCATGAGATGGTGGGATGTTGTTTCACTGGCGGGATGTCATCAGGATATGACTTGGGAAGAGTTTCATAAGACATTATATGATTACTTCTACCTTGAGGCGTTGAGGGCTGACCAAGCCCAGGATTTCATACATTTGGAATAGGGAACTCTTTTAGGGATGGGTTACCCTTCTCACTTTACAGATCTTTAGTGCATCGCAACTCTTTTGGGGGGCAATGAGTTATCACAAGCTAGGAGATTTTAGGATGGTATTAGGTACAACATCTGATTGTAGGTGAATGTTTTCAGCTTGAAATTAGTGACTACTATAGTAAACCAGGCCCTGATTTATGAGCACAATCTGAGGGAGTTTGGATCTGCGAGCCAGGGTGGTTCAGTATTCAGGGATGGTACTCCTTCTAATGATAGAATGAGGTTCCACAGAGAGCCTTTTCATGGTGATTCTTGTAGTAGGGATATATCTTTAGGTAGCTAGGTGAGGTGCTACCAGTGCAGGAAAAATGGGCACATGAGACCATAGTGCCCGAGAAACCCAGTTTTGTACTGATCTTATGAAAATATGGGCCATCTTCAACATTATTGCTTGATGTTCTCACAAATATCTAGTGATATGGGATCTGTTACGACTACATGTATAGGAGTGTGGTCACCAGTTCCACATCAGACTAGGGATTGGGGTTTATCGATCCATTCAGGTCAAGGAGGTGGTTATGGCTATGGTATCCAGATGACAGGTTTTCAGAGATAGTATGGTGGATCGGCTTAGGATAGCCAAGCAGGGTCATAGGTCCGTGATACAAGTCATACTTTTTCAATGGAATAAACTCATCCAGAGCAGGATCCATGAACCTCTACGGTTAGAGGTATGATTCTAGTTTCCTTAGTTTTAGATTCTTCTATTTTTGATATAGGGTCTTCCCATAGTTTTATATCTGTTGTTATTGTGGAGATTCTTGGGATCCGTATCCTTACTTATGATGATTTCATCATGCTATATAGTTCATCGGGGATTAGGACGACTGGTGTGTGTCAGTGAAAGGAGTTCCCTCTTGAGATTTTTGGGTGTCACTTCTTATGGGACCTTCATGTCTTAGAGATGACATGCTTCGATGTCATTCTTGGAATGGATTGGTTGGTATCCTTTCAGACCTTTTTTTACTATTATAGCTTTTGGATGAGATTCACATCATAAGATGAAAGATATTTTCTATACAAGGGAGAATGTGTAATCTAGGAGAGTAGAGATAGACCCGAAGATCATGGGTTAGGTGGAATCCCAAACCAGATTTCTAGTCTATATCTGGATGACTTGGGGTCTTCCCAAATGGTATTCCATCTAGTGTTGGATCGTCTCAGAGATGTATTTCATATGACTTTTCAGTTTTACCTAAAGAGAGAGAGGTATATTTATCTATTGATCTTGTGCCAGGAGTGGAACCAATGTCTATTCCTCCTTATAGGATGGCTACACCAGAGTTACCTGATCTTAAGAAGCAGCTAGAGGATTTGTGAGAAAATGGATACATCTGACCCAGTACTTCTCCTCGAGGTTTTCCTGTCCTTTTTTCGAAGAAGGAAGATGTTACTCTTTGACTTTGTGTGGATTATCGGAAGCTAAACCATTTTATATTCAAGAACCAATATCCATTTCTGAGAAATGATGATCTCTTTCATTAGATTCTACGATCCCAGTTGTTCTTGAAGATTGACTAATGATTTGATTATCATCATTTTCACATTATAATATTATATATTTCTTATATCCTTTTGTAGAAGTTATTGTCTATATGAGTATTTGGTTCTGCCGTTTGGTCTCATGAAGTCACCAGCATTTCTCATGGCACTGATGAACCGTGTGTTACATCCTTGGATTATTTTGTGTCAGTCTTTGTGGACAATATCTTATTGTACTCTCAAACTCGACATGACCATTCCATCCATATTGAGATTGTATTGATTACACTAAAAGAGAATTATTTATATGATAAGCTCTCAATGTGCCACTTTTGGATAAACCAGATTCATTTCTTGGGTCATGTCATCTCAAAGATAAGAGTATCAGTAGACCCAGAGAAGGTGAGCGTGATAGTTTCTTGGGAGCAGCCAAACAATGAATTTGAGGTATTAAGTTTGCTGGGGCTGGCTGGTTACTACATCTGCTTTATTCAGAACTTTTCATTCTTAGAAGCACCACTGACCTGCCTAACTAAGAAGGGTTTGATGTACGTCTAGACAGATTCCGATGATTCAACCGTTCAACAACAGAAGGGGAGATTGACCTCAACACCGATACTAATTTTTCTAGAACCGTGTAAGAGTTACATCATTTACTGTGACACATTAGATATCGGGGTGAGATTAGTGCTTATGCAGGGGGATGGAGTCGTTGCATATGAGTCTCGACAATTGAGGCCACATGAGAGGAACTACCCTAATCATGATATTGAGTTATTTGCAGCTATGAATGCTTCCCACTATTGGAGACATTATCTTTTAGGAGATCATTTTTTGGTGTACATGGACCAAAAAATCCCCATGTACATCTTTACTCAGCATGGTATGAATTTGAGGCAGTGAAGGTGGGTTGAGTACCTTTAGTCTTTTGACTATGAGATTCACTACATGCCTGAGAAAGGTAATGTAGTGACTGATGGGTTGAGTATAAGGACTCAGATACAGGCAGTTCAGGAGTCCAGTGGTGAGTGGAAACTTATGACTATTTTCTCTAAGATTCATTTGGTGGTGAATGATAGACAGGTGAAGACGATTTTTTTCTTCAATATTTGTCACCTCTACTCTACAGGGTCAAGTGCGAATGAGGTAGCTATCAGATTATGAGGGCCTAGTCCTATTGAAGAGTATGTCAGGTGATGACCCTACTATTGGGTGGACCGTAGGTGAGGATGAGTTTTTTCATATTCATGGGTGCGTATGCGTGTCGACAGACATACACACGGAGCTGTTTCAAGATCTTCATTGCTCAGTATGGGCAGTTCATCCTGGTGTCACCAAGAAGTATCAAGATCTACATCGTTAGTTTTGGTGACCAAGAATGAAAATGGGTTTAACTAGTTTTGTTATGATATGTTCCACCTATCAATAGGTAATGGTGAGGCATCATCATTCGACAGGGCTATTACACTAGTTACCTATTCTCGTGTGGAAGTGGAATGATGTTGCGATGGATTTCATGATGGGTTTACCAAGGTCACCTCGAGGAAATGATGTTTTATGAGTTATTATTGACAAACTCATGAAGGTTTCACATTTTCTACTGGCTAAGGAAACCTTTAGTTTTGATGAGATTAGAAATTTTTACATCCGAGATATAGTACATTTGAATGGGGTTCGACGCACTATCATTTTAGAAAGGGATGCTCGGTTTTATTCTCATGTCTAGTAGGGACTACAGAGGGATTTGGGTACATAGGTACATCTAAGTATAGTTTACCATCCCCAAATAGTTGGCCACTCTGAAGACACTATTCATTTTTTGGAGGACATGCTCCGAGCATGCGTCTTATATTTTGGGGGCTCTTTGGAGAGAAACATTACCCTGGCAGAATTTTCCTACAATAATATTTTTCAGGAACCATTTTAGATGGAACCTTATAAAGCTTTGTACGGTAGGCCATACCGATTAACATTATGTTGGCTGGAGGCAGGAGATACATCTATGTTGGGACCTCATCTTGTCCATGAGACCATTGATCAAGTGGAGTTGATTCAGAAGAGGATGGCTACTGCACAGTCTCGACAGAATTCTTATGTTGATCAATGGAGAAAACCTATGGAGTTCGAGGTTGGAGATCATATTTTTCTACGTGTCATATCGAGGTTGGGACATAGGATGATTTAGAGACAAGGGAAGCTTTCACTGAGATACGTCAGGCTGTTTGAGGTTTGGGGGAGAGTCACGCCGGTTGCCTATCGATTGCAGTTACCTCAGAGTTATAAGCCTATGCAAGAATTATTTCCCGTTTCATAGATACAATGTTACTTTTCAGACCTGTATCATGTTTTTCGACCCGATGAGTTTTAGTTGGAGGAGGATTCATCCTTCAAGGAGAACCCTATTAGGATTCTACAACACAATATTATGGTTCATTGTGGCCTGTCTGTTCCTCTGGTAAGGGTGCTATGGCAGCACGAGAATGTGCAGGACAATACATGGTAGAGGGAGA
This sequence comes from Viscum album, assembly GCA_963277665.1. NCBI lineage: Eukaryota > Viridiplantae > Streptophyta > Magnoliopsida > Santalales > Viscaceae > Viscum > Viscum album. The sequence continues at coordinate 111,883,720 of OY728134.1, read as the reverse complement.
CTGATGTGTGATCGTAGTGGCTATAGTTGTTCACAAATTCTTCTTCACCACCCATGTAAGGGAAATTCAGGGATTAATTTTTTAAGGGGGAAATTTCTAATAACACGGATCTTCTTTTCAGGTATATATCTTATTTTCAGGCTGATTTGAGGAAAAATGAAGAAAATAGGATTTTTAAGTACACATTGTGTACTTATGAGTACACATCCAGTACTTCTGATTACACACTGTGTACTTCTGAGTACACATTGAGTACCTAGATTTCCACGTATAACTTTTTTTTGACTGTGTAATGGCCGAATACATGGTCATGTGGTGACGTGGTAGACTTTCATAAGCCAGGGGTCGGTTAAGGTTACTATACAGAATGTAGTTTCAAAGAACACACTATATAGTTTTCTTTTTATTTGATATATTATAAGGGGGTCACGTCTCATGTCCATAAACACCTTATTCTTCTTATTTTTTACACAGATGCGCTAAAAAGTGACTGAAAAACTCTAACCCCTGATTCTCCATCTGAGCTCTGATTGGGAAGTCGTCTGGTGCGTTGGAATCCCACCAGTGAGTTCACCAAACCACTAGATCCTTTTTTATGATTCTTTATATCGATTTAGTTATCAAGGGTTGATCATTTTTTACCGTTTTGTTGATCTACACCATTTTAGGATTATTCAAGGGCTGACATTCAAATATATAGATCTTACGACATCGAGGTAGGTGATATTATACCTTTCATTATTTTTCATTGATTATATATGATAAAAGTTCTGTATACCCACATTCATGGTATTTCCTGATTAGGAATTAAACCCTATTTAATAACTGTTATAGTTTGATTGATTGATAAAGGGTTGTTTCTTATGCATAAGGTTAGATATCTTATTTTTGGGACACAACATTGGTATGTTTCCCTTGATTAACTAGTTATGGACATTTAGTCTATATTTCCTATGAGGAGTATCTTGTTTTCCATGCCTTGAATTTCTTAGGAGGGATTTTGATTGATTATATGAAATTCCATGTCTGATGGATTGATTAATGTTAGAGCCATGTAATAGTTTGAATTACATGTGGTGATTTTGATGAATGTTATATACCTTGTATTTTTAAAGTACCATGAGAGCCTTTGGCCTAGAAAACTATGGGGGTGCCTATGTTTATTTCCAAAGAATTGTGAGAGCCTTTGTCCGTAAAAACTATGGGGGTTTCCATGTTTATTTATAAAGGTCCGTGAGAGCCTTGGTGTTGAAGTTTTGACCCAAGGGTTTAGACCTTGAGTGCTTTCCGAGGTTTTCATTTACAATTGATTAATGGAATGTTGGACCAAATGTGTTAGACTGTGAGAGCTTTCCTAGAGGGCTGTTATGAATAATTGAATGATTTTGAGGGTTCTGCCAATATAAATCACCAACTTGGATTCAGTTTTACTTGTTTATTTAGATGGCCTTTAGAGACATTTGTTTGGTTACTTTACATGGGGGATATAGAGATTAGGCTAGATCTTGGGGTTACATTATTCAATGGAATGAGTAATTGATAAATGTAAATGAATGTAATTGATAATAGTAGGATTTTTTTACTTTCTATTACTTCTTAGTTTATTTCTTAATTTTTTCAAATTACGTGCATATATATTCATTAAAAGTTAGGCACATATCTTTTGGTGTTCACCTACTGGGATTCATATCACTCCGTATTTGGGTCATGATTTTGGACCCAAATATATTATATGATTGCAGGTATAAATAAGGAAATCACCCCTCTTCATCAGGTACTTGATTTTGGTGGGAGCTAGAAAGCATGGAACCAAGCTGTGGCTTGCGATGCAACTATAGTTTACTTATTTATTTTGTATTTTGGTTTATTTATTGCTTTCCAGCAATGTGACTTGTTTGGATGCTTTCATAGTTACATATTCGAGGAATCATATATCTGTATATTGTGGCTTCTGTTGGATTTACTTTTAGTCTTCCACAAATTACATTTTGTGGTATTACTGCTTACTCTTTTGTTTTATATTTTGATTTCTCTATGTACTCTAATAATGAAGACATAGTTTCCCCAATGTCTTACCATATCCATCGTTACTAGTCAACAGCCTCTGTAGTTTGGGGAAATATGCTTGAGGTTATGTGACCAACTCGGTTTGGGGCACTTTTAGGTGGAAACCAAATTTGGGATGTTACACACGTTTTCTTGAAGGTTTCCCCGTGATGTGGGAAATAGAGGTTTGACAAAGGTAGAATGATTTCTCCCAGTTTCCTCGGACCCTTCAAGGGGTTTGGGTGTGTTGGAGAGGTGGCATTATAGTTGGAATTTCCACCATAGTTAGAGAGGATCTATGATGTCTTTAAAATCTCTCAACTATGTCGGTATCTTCATGATGATTCCCATGTTATTTGTTGGGGATAGTTGGATATCGAAGATGACACGACGTACATGGATCAGTTAGTAGAGATCAAGGATCATCTGGAGAAGGTGTTGTGTGGGCAGACTATTCCTCTGGTTTATGTGTTGTGGAGGAATGGTGGCTTGGAGGAGAGTCATTGGGAGCGAAAATCACATATGTGTTTCCAATACCCATAGTTGTTTTGAGTTTTTCCGTATTCTGTTTTCCTTGTGATTTAATTTTGAACCATGTTTGTTATGACAGGAGATGTTTCCTTGTTGTATAATGTGTGATAATGTATTGACGTGTGAAGAGAGGAGAACTCGATTCCTAATCAAGACGCATTATTTACAATGTGATTAAACCTATGCAGCTATGTCTGTGCCACCCAGAGTGGATAGTATCTTCACATAGGGGAAGGAATTACCAAATTAGCGTGTTAGGACACTGTGGTTATTGTGATTTTGTGGTGTGACTTGTGTTTATTTGGGTTAATGGATTTCATAAGAGGTTTTCTTGGATGAGGATGTTTTAACTCTAGATTTTGAACAAAACTGAGTGGTTTATCATTGAATTTTGATATGAGTAGTGGTGTTTCAAGATTATCTATATCCTTGAGAGGTATCTCAAATGGTGTTTGTTCAGATCTCTCTTTTACATATGGGTTTGGTTTTGAATTCTTGGGGGTGAGAATAGTTTGAGAGGTATCTATTGCAATGGACCAGAACTCTCTGGTCCATTACATTGTGAAAATTAAGTGTTTGAAGTGTTTGAGGTGGTCATGGTGAATCATTTATAGAGTTTGTCAAAAATCCAGTGTTTTCAATGGTGAGAAATAACTAGTAGGTCACAATGGTAGGTCAAAATGGTGACTCACACCGATAGGTCTCCAACAGTGAGTTACGGTGATAGCTAACAATGGTGATTTAGGATCGGTGAATCATCCACCGGTAGCTCAGTACGGTGAGTTGTCCACTGGTATATCTGAATGGTGAGTCATCCACTAGTAGATCAAAATGGTGAGTCTTCCACTAGTATCTCAGAATGGTGATTCATCCACCAGTAGCTCTAAATGTTTAGTCATCCACCGGTAGCTTGGAATGGTGAGTCATCCTCCGGTATCTCACAACGATGAGTTAGGACTGGTGAGTCAGAATGGTGACTCGCACCGGTGACTCACATCGGTAGCTCATACTAGTGACTCACCAAATGGTGATTAATTTCTAATAGTTGGAAAAAATTCTAGATTTATCATTTTTTCCATTTTCTTCCCTTTAACTTTTTATTTGACATAAAATGAGTTTAATACCATATGTAGTGGTTTTTGGAGCCATTTCAAACCGTATCTATCATCCAAAAACCTAAATCTTCCGTTGTTTTCCAAACCATGTGGTCTTGGTAATGATCCACCTTTAATGGATTTTAAAAACCATTTATCCCCTTGAATTAGGATCTGGAATTTCTAACATCAAGATCTTCAATTCCTTATTCAATTCCCTTTCTCTTGGTATGAGGTTCCCATAGAGTTTCTTCCCTAAGGATTTGTGCCTTTATGATACACCATTTGGTCCGTGTTTTCCTTGGAATTTAATACTACATGTGAACCCCCATCTTTGGAACAATATGTAAGGGATGATCGATTCTTCTTCAAAGAAGGTATTCCTTTATCTCTCTTTTCTTTTTCTATAATGTGGGGTTGGTGTATGAATGTATCCTTTGTGAAGATAGAAAACTACCAAGTAAATAATAATAATTGAATCGATTTAAGATCAATATGTAGGGCTAGGAAAAGTGACTTTTATTCTGACATGTTATCTGTTGATGTTATGAATTTAATGGGTATATGCCTACTGAAAATTATAGTTTTTAGTGGTCCTAGGTTACGCACAGAATGTTTATGAATGCATGTTTGTCTGCTTCACGTAAAGAAAATGCATAGAAACTATTAATCATGAATATTCGGATAAAATAAATGGATTACATAGGATCTTATGGATTAAATGGTCACACCCTTAAATTAAGAAGTGGAAATTGAACAATGAAACCCTTTGTGAAAACTAAATAAGTTGTGTTATGGTTTCGATGCATGGTTTTCTATGGGTTTCATGTTTTAGGTAAAACTAGATGGAAGTTTTATACACTAGGTCTATGATCAGGCTATGCAGTTTTGTGCTAATGGGTGAGGTGTGGTTATGCAGCGAGCCTACTAAGAATGGTTATGATGTGATGTGTTTCTAGGTGTGGCTATAAGTTGGCGGTTTATTCTGATGATTGGATGGATTGGGTGGCATGAATTTAAAGAGTGATGATGGAAATGGTTGGTATAGGTAATTTGCCCAGATTTTCTCCATGTGTATCATGCCCATAGATTCACTCCATGTCTCGATATCGGTTTTGTTATAACATGAATGGGTGTTAAAGGGATATGAAATATGAAGTGGTTTAATTAACCATGGTTCTTCTTCCTCTGTGTAACTTTTTCTGTGTGTCTTGTTATGTGTTTTGATTGGTAGTTTCCCAGATAGTAATGGAATAAATGAATTGTTTAGTAATGAATGAGAATTGGTAAAATGAATTGGATAGGGGTATGATTTGAGTGGTGAATTATTGTATGGTTGTGTATTTAGAGGTTCTAACAAGGTTGAAAGTGTTGTGGGATGGTTGTTGGATGAGAACCCATAGGTTGAGATGAGTGTTTGGTATATATATGTATTACTTGTATTTTTTCATTTTTATTTCTATATTCACCCCACCCTAGTTGAGCACTATGTGATGAACACCCCTATCATCATGGGATAGAATGCATTTCCCAAAAATCCTAGTGGGAGGATGGATGGATGGACACATTCTCATCCCTGCTCCCACTTTGATGTGGTGATAGCATAAGATTATTTGGGCAGATTGTGCTTCTTGAGGCATAGGTGTGTGTGGGAAAGTTGTGCATCCCAAGTGTCTTCGAGATGGGATGTGTTGTTCTTTCCCAAGTTTCTTCGGGATGAGGTGTGGTTTGTGGCCCAAGTGTTTTTGGGAAGGATGTGATGTGGTATGTTTCCCGTGTGTTTACGGGCGGGATGTGATGAGCTTCATTTTCTTAGGTGACATGACTGGTTGTGAGGCCTTGGTGTGTGCGGGTGGGTTGTGGTGTGTTATGTTTGGAATAGGTGGGAGCACCAGGATGTTTTCTGTTAGGGTGTGAGAGAGACAAATTATGGGGAAAGTGGTGTGGGGTACCCAAATATCGATGTTTATTGTATTATATTAAATGACCTGCATTATTTGGTGAGTGATCCTTAGTGAGGTTGTGGTGGTTTGTATACTTTGTTAGGTGCTGTTGGCTTCTTCTATTTTGTCATTGGGGAATTAGTATGATTCCTTCCCTTTTGCATGAGAGACTTTGGTTTTTTCTTCTAAGTATTCTTGTATGATCACCCTCTGCATATAGACCTATTTTCATGTTTCAAGGAGGATTATGTGGATTGTGTTGGACCTTACTAGCTCAGACATTGGGACTGTTTTCATCACACTACCTAGCCTTGTTTTTGGTATTTAATTTTGTGTTTTTATTTTATTTGTAATAGTTTTGTTTTAAACATTCATATGGGATGGATTTTGACTTTCATAAATATATATAGTCCTTGATGTTTGTTTGGATGGACCATCTTATCTCCCAATCTTGTTTTCTTACAAAGGGAAATGCCTCCCATTTTTGTGAGATTGTATACCCTTGGTGCTAGTCGCCACCCTAGGGCCTACTAGAGGCATGACCAAGGGGTTATTACCTCTCATTATTCATTTCAAATCCAAGAGGGACATCATTGGAGGTAGTGGGTAATAAAATGGGTTCCACAATATTGAATTAGAAATGCTCTGTAGATAGGTTCACAATGATTCAATTTCTTAGATTTTCGGTTAACTTTATCAAATCCAAGTGCTCCGCTTCTTCTATTATTATTCTCATATTCGATCATGGATTTGGGTTTGTGGTGTATTTTCTATAGTCAGTAGATAGTGGTGGATGTGGAGATGAAGGTAGAAAGGGAAGGGGGAGCGGTATCAGTGTAGGGACAATGCTTCCATGGGTGATTGGTAGGTCATGGAGATAGCATGTAGAGGAGGTAGCCATGGATGCAGAGTGTGTCCAATGGTAGCAGGGAAGTAGGCTAGCATTAGATTGGTGAAAAGTTTGTATCATGCTACTGTAGATGTGGCGGGGAATTGTAGAGAAACATGGGAGAAACATATTTCAAAACAATGGAATGACATATTTATGTTGTTAGCAGTCCTCTTCCACCGGTAGTAGAAATAAAGGATAGTATCAATGTATTACTGTGGGATTTTTTTGATGGTAGTAATTTTTTTTATTACTGGTGGTACCACTATGGAAGACCGATAGTATATAGAGGTCACTTCTAGTGGTAGGTGGTGGAGTAGTAGATGAAACATGGGAGATGGTGGTTACACAACAGGATATAATAGATGGAGCAATGAGAAAAAAAATTCATGAACCTACATTCATTAATCAAATTAATTACAAATTGATAAAATTTTTAAAATTAGGAATTCTATCCTTCAAAAAAAATCCATAAAATTATTTTTCAAATTAATCAATTAAATATATAATTTTCTCAACATATAATAAAAAATCTCAATATAATCGAAATTGAAATTTAAAAATCACAATTAACCTTTTAAAAGAAACTTAATTTGTGTATTTTCTTTTAATTTAGAAATGATTAAAACAATTAAACTTTAAAATTAAATCCATTTTAAAATTGATTTCAAATAATTTTATTTCAATGTATTAAAAATTGATTTCATTTTCAAATTTTGATTTGTCACTTAACAAAATAAATTACAAATCAATAAATATAATTATTTGATCCATTAAATAGTTAATTCCATATTTCATAAAGTTCACAAAACACTAGTTTTACCCATGATTTGATTGAAATGGGGGGTAATTTCAAAGAATAACATATAATTGTTTTGGAAATTTTAATGTCACATCTGCCTCATATCAATAACCTCTATTATTTGCTAAAGGATGAAAGATTGTTTTCCAAGATTTAAATTCATCCAGGCTATCACCACCTCAGGTTAGGAGGGGATGATTCTCCGAATATTACCTTACAAAATAGGAATGACCATTTTGAGTACTTGAAAATATCATTAGTGTTAACCAATGTTGTTGTTGGGTAAGTTGTATGTTCATGAAATCGAGTGTTACATGTGGTACCTTATTCTATTATTTCTAATAGAGATCCATGGTTTACCAACTGACTCCTCAAGGGTCACCATGATGTGATGGGATCCTAGGTAAAGTTGCAATATCCTATCATTCATAAATGGATGACCATACATAATGGAAAATCGATTTTTTTGAGTATAAGCTTCCTACTTGTGTCTTGGACTTGGGAGGATCATGGGACACCGATATTTATTTGGTTTAATTTAGCTATAATAATATCTACCGGTCTTCAAGTAAGATGGATATATTTGAGGCTCTTTATGCTAGACCATGTCGGTCACCTCTCTACTGGATTGAGGTGGACGAGACCTCTCTGGTAGAGTCGAGCGTTGTGTAGAAGATAAACATCATGATTTGAACTATCTTAAAAACAATTTCCAACTTCTTAGAGTAATCTCAAGTATTATATTGATTTTTTAATTCATCCCTTCGAATTCTCAGTTGGTGATCAATTATTTTTAAGGGTTTCTACTCGGTTGAGTCACCGATGACTTGGGAATCAAGGGAAGATGGTTTTTAGGAATGTTGTGCACTTTGATATTGTTGAGAGGATTATGAATGTGGTATATCAATTAGTATTTATTCCTAAACTAGAATCAATTCACAATGTGATTCATAATTCTCAACTAAAAAAGTATAATCCATTCCCCTTTGATATCTTGAATTAGGAAGAATTCAAAATAGAATCTAATACATTGGTGACTGAGCAACAAATTAATATCAGTGAATCCTAAGAAAAAGTGTCAAGTGGGAAATATTTTTTTGGTCCAACCTTTATGGAAACATGGGAATAATTCTCATGATACATTGGAATTGTAATAATTTATGAAGGAGCAATGGACACTTCCATTCGTTTATCATTCTTCAGGTTGACTTTCTTGGAGTAGAAAGTGATATGGTGAGATGCATTGTCACACCAATGGTGTCACTTTTAAGTATGATTTTTCATTATTTTATTCTTTTATTTTATATCCCTTCTGGGTGATTTTTCCTTTTAATTATCGGGATTTTTGGAAAATTGGGTTGTCACACAGTTAACACGTGGTTAGGAGTGACTATGAAACAACCTTGTAATAGACCTATAACTTTTAATAGATGTCTTTTTCATAGTTCCGAACAGTGTAGACCAACCTTGAAGGTTATTGGGTAAAGTAATGGTGATCTATATGACTAGTGCATAGTTAAGATTTCTAGGTTTTCATCCCATAAAACAAATAATATTAAATTTTTTACTTTTTCCTCCTTTTATTTAACACCTCTAACCCTCATTTATCACCTCACTCGACCCAGAAGCTTCCCAGTCTCCGATAAATCCATTATTTATCCCTCATTAGTGGTAATTTTATGTTAATTTCACTAAGGGTATTCGAGTATTCCTCAAGTAAGAGACTTCTGCCCTCTTTTTAAGTTACTTTATTCCTTTCTCATTATTTATATCTCTTCTCCATGGTCATGATGGACTAAAGCTTGTGCAATCATAATTAAAAGGTGTGGTTCATGATTTTTTTATCCTTTAATTGATTCTATAGTTTATTTCTTCTCCCTTTCTTGCATGTTCCATTTGATTTTCAATATTTCTCTTGGTTAAAGGTAGGTGGTTGAATATGTGTTACTGAAAATCAAAAAAATAAAAACAATATTTTCCTACTAGCAAGTGGCGAGTAGGATCGAACCCAAGGGAATGTGTGTGAGATGATATAAGGGCTTTATTTAATGTCCTAAAATATATAAAATATGGGAATAAATGATTTGATGAAATTTCATGGATATATTTTGAGAAAAATGTTGAAGTGTGAATAGGGTATTGGTTAGATAAAGTTAAGCTATGTTGTTAGTAGAAGGCATGCTGACAAAATATTAGAGAATCTAAATGAAAAACTCGTTAAATGTTGTTCTTGAAGAGAAAAACTGATCAACTCAACTACAAAACTAAACCCCTATGAAATATTACTACTGTAATTTTCGAGAGTAATGGGTACTACTAACTAAAATACTATCTCTGTCTAGACAGTGTTTCAAATAATTGGGAGAAATGAGTGATTGCATGATCATTCAAGGCATTCACTATCATTAAACAAAAAATGATCATCCCTTCCTAAACCTACTTCTCACTATTTCGAAAATTTATAGAAGTGAAAAAATGAATTCAAAATCACCTTGATGTAATTTTCAACTATCATTACTTCAATCAAAACAATACTGATTTAAATAAAAAGGCTTGGAAAGATGAATTGTGGTTGTGAATTAACGAATCAAGAACATGAAAAGAATTAAAAAATTGAATCAATCATATTCTAATTTTGTATTTAAGTATAGGAAATGATTAAAAATGAAAGTAAAATTCATGAGTGATATTAAATAGAGATAAAAAATAAGAAAAGAAAAAAGAAGACACTGAGATTATTCTCTGTCAAGTCAGAGTATTTCTCTCCTCACATCATCTTTGACTTTCTCTCATTGATGAAGTTCCATCTCGTGCTCCCAAATAACTATCCCCCCTACTCCATAAAGAATTAATTTTATAGAATAATGGATTTACCAATTCTTTTCCATTGTTTTTTCTATAAATTAGATATTTATTCTACCATCTTAGATAGGATAAACTCATGTGTCAGTCATCATTGACAACCTTACTATACGTTGTGTTTCATAAGGCTTGTTATAAAAAACCTGCACATTATTTCATATTTAAATATGATTTATTTCATAAACATTCACTTAATATATCTCAAAATATCGAGAGGTATAGTGTATTTGGTAAATTAGTTACATTACATAACAACTTAAAACATTAAAAGAAAAATCTTTATTGAAAACATTTCTAACATAACCAAAATGTTCTTTTGAACTCAACACTACATAGGATAACCTGAGAGCATACATAAGAAAGGGGTGATCTATAAAGCCTAGTAAGAGAATAAACAAGGCATAACATGAGGAATACAAAAATGATAGACAATAGGCATATCAATGGATAATAAAAGAAACATGAATAATAAGACATGATATTGCATGATAATTATAACATGGGAAATGTGGAAACAACATACAACATTATGTAAGCATGAGTTATGGCTCGTTGCACATGGAAGAGCATGAGTCAGGGCACATTGAACAGGGAGGATCATGAGTCAAGGATCATTTCACATAGAGGATCATGAGTCAAGTCTCATTGCATATGACGTATCATGATACTAAACATTTCCCAATGCATTAGAGCTCTATCTGGGCACATCCTTCAAAATCATTTAATTATCATGTTTAAGTGTGCCACATAGATCATATAACATGGATACTTTCAACATAATAATTTAGTATACAATCTAAGAATGTGTAATAAAAACTTCTAATTCCCAAATAAATAATTCTATATGGATTAATGTAAATACCCTTGATAGATAAAAGGGGTATGGTATTCACTACATTGTGATTTTGGCATGGAAAGTCCTGGTGCAATTTCGACAGAATAACGATGTCATATAGGATTTCATAAAATGGTTAGATGATATAGAAAGGGGTATATCATCATTTATACATGAAATGGACAGTAATAGGGATACATAAGAACATATACCAACATAGTAAAAAGTAATTTAGAAGACGTAACATAAAAGGAATGTTTGATAAAAGAGGAGGGTGAAAGACTCAAAACTAAATTTCAGCATAGTAACGAGTGTACATAAGGGTTCATAAGAGGGACAAATAAGAGTGAAAGGGTATCCCAATATTTAAATATCAAATGGAAAATAATGTTTAAAGGTAATAATGTATCCCAACATAATCTAATGTAAATAAAAAGGGCATATCATAAATGAAGCACATGATAAAAAGAGGAGAGAGAAAATTCCTTACGGAATTTCAGCATAGTAACGGCTTAGGTAAGGGTCGAAATTAGGGGGAATAAATGATAAACCATACAAATAACTTCAATTAGATAGTAATTTAATGATTAGAAATTAATTTAAATATAATCAATTGAAATTAAAAGAACTAATCTCAAGAAAAAGCTCGAATTCAAAAGAGGGGAGAGAAATCCCTTACTTGGATGTGTGAATCCAAAGGAATATGAGAGGCTTATTTGGAGATTGGGTCATATTTGGAGGACTCTAGAGATCATAGGTAATAATTTTTATTATGTTCAAGGATTTTTAGTGAAGATAAATGGGATCTTAGGTGGGTTTATATAGGGAAGGATGAGGAGTTCTTTATTATTTTGGTTTTGGGCACAACACAATAAAATATTCAAAACCACAAACCATCCAATGGTTTTTTTATCACGGTTTCTAGAAAAGGAGAGTGTATTAAATTATTTTATAAGGCCTAGTTATGACTATAATAAAATATTTCCGTTTCTTATATGGATTTGAGTTATACATCAAAAGAAATGATTTTAAAATATGAAAGTATATTACAAGTCTTGGAGGATTCACTAAGGAGTTATAAAACAAAAAAAACATACATAAAATTAAATTATTCTAAAGGAAAACATATGTTTTTCCTAGGATACATTTTAAATTTTTTATTACATCACAATTGGGACAATATGATGTCATAAAACACACTGTATATTTATATGGTATTTATTTTTTACACAAAAATTCAACTATATCAGAAAATTATGAAAAAATAACCCTTGGATAATTAAAACGTACTGATTTAAAAAATTATAGTTATTTTATCCAAATAATTTTTGAAATATATGAATTTTAACTTTTAAAATAAAATCTGATTTTTATTTAAAATGATGGGTTTTGACAAATAATAGTTTTTCAAACCCTAATAAATATTAAAATTGACATTATAAAAAATTATATGATCATTTATATTTTAGAAAAAATTATTTAACAATAATATTTTATTAAAATATTAATTTATTTCAAAATTACATTAATTCATCAACATTGATTTCATAATTGAATTTGAATATTAACCCAAAAAAACTATTTTTCTTTTAAAATTCATTTACAATGTAACAATAATAGAAATAAAATATATTCAATATTATATACAAAAATAATGTACATATTTCAATTACTGGGGTATTGATACATATCTTTTTATTACACCAGCATATGCCCTGAGAGTACGGTGCGCGATGGTGGGGCTTTAATGGGACAAATCGATGAACATGGTTTGGGTCGTGTTCTTGATGAGCTTGAACTCCTCTCGTAAATTATTTCGTTGATTCTTAAGTTATTGGATATATTCTTGGGATTGGTCTAAGTAATATACCAGTAATTATATATCCCCCATAATCTTTTATGAATAAAAGGATTTGTTAAAACCCTGTATTTATATTAGTCATGTGATCACTGTTCAACAACTATATTATCAATTGTAAATATACTTAACGATCATTTAAAATCCAAATTGATAAAACAAAAGAAGTATATATTTTTTCTATATCCATAAGAGATTAAATTAAATCAAATGGAAGAAAATTTTATTCATAAATGTTTGGGTCATTACAATATTCCCCCCTTAAGAAATTTCACTCTCATAATTTCCTTTTCTAATACAAAAATAGATGAGGGTAACTCTTCTTTGTCACCTCCTATGGTTCCCACATTGGATTCTCAAACTTGTGGTTTCACCACAACACTTTGACGATGGGTATTGTCATATTTCTTAAAACATTTTCTCTAAAATATAAGATCATAACTGGATTCTCCTCATAGAAAATTTCATTCTCCAATGGTACCACCTGTAGATTGAGTACATGTGATGGTTCTGGTATGTACTTTATTAAGATGGTTACATGGAATATATCATTTACTTGAGATAGGTTCGGTGGGAGTGCTAGTCAATAGGCCACTTCTCTATTGCGATCAAAGATATCAAAAGAGACAATGTACCTTGGACTAATGTTTACCTTCATCACAAATCTCATCAGTCTATTAAATGGGGATATGTAGAGGAATACCATGTCTTTAACATAAAACTCTAAGTTATGCCGATCATTGTTAGTATGTCTCTTTTGTAAACTCTAAGAAGCTTTGATGTGCTACTGGATAGTCTTAACTTTCTGCACTATATTATAAACCATTTTAGGACCTAGAAGTTTTTGTTCCCCAACATCATACCAACATGCCAGTGTTCTAAACCTATTCCCATAAAGGACTTTATAAGGGTCCATTTGGATGTTTGAGTGGAAACTGTTATTGTAAGGGAACTCTACCAAAAGAAGATGTTGGTATCATTCACCATTAAAATCCACTGAGAATGCTCTCAACATGTACTCACGTTTTTGGATAGTCCACATATATTGGCCATCAGTTTGATGGTGATAATCCATATTGAAGTTCAACTAATTGTTTATAACATACTGGAGAATTTTCCAAAACATTGTGTTGATTCTTGGATCTCGATCAGACACAATTGATAGTTGTACTCCATGAAGCCTTTCCACCTCTCTAATGTGTATCCATGCTAGTTTATCCACTGAGAAATTATATTGAATTAGGATGAAGTGTGTAGTATTTGTATGAAAATCCACAACAACCTAGATAAAATTATTTCCCTTAGATTTATTTGGAATTATGGTGACAAAGTTCATGGTGATGTCTTCTCATTTCCATGTTGGTATGGGTAATGGTTGAATCATCGCCTTAGAATTTTTCCTTTCGTCATTCACTTGCTAACATACCAGGGACATTAATGTATATTCCTAAATATTTTTATTCATGTTATCCCACCATTAGTGCTCTCAGGGATCTCAATACTCGTAGGAGGTTTTTAAACACTCACAAGCCTCGTCTCTTTTCCATTTCAGAACCTAAAGTCAACTTCAAAACGTACTTCATGAGATTTGGTGCCCTTAATTACAATTTTCTAGGCTCTTACAAAAATGGTCCTCAAACTGACTCTATGTGGATATTTTATCACAATTCCTTAAAAAATATCAACATATTTAAAAATACTAACAAAAACTTACCTGTGATTTCTTGTGGAATGGTAGGCATAACTTTTTCACTTTGGTTTATGACAATAATAGATATCAAGATAGAAGAGTTTTATGGAATGATATTTTTGATATGGCCAACTTCATTCAGAACCCTTGGGTTGTAATGGGAGATTTCAATGCCATTCTAATCTCTTGTGAAAAAATTGGTCCCTCATATATTTCTATATCCTCAAGGGAATTCAGGGCATCTGTTGAGGACTGTAACCTTTTTGAAGTCTCTCTCACTTGTGCTAAATATACTTGGTACAGAAAACAAAATATCAAAACTGTTTCCAGTAAGCTCTATAGGGATTTTGTGAACATGAAGTCCCATGATATTTGGGATAATATATCTAGTATAACACTGCCTAGACTTAATTCTGACCATCATCTGATTCTAGTAAGCCTCCATATGAATGACTGTAAGCTAGTTCTTCCTTTTAAATTTAATAATGATTGGTCATTGAATCCTGATTGTGTCACTTTTATTCGTAACACTGGGAACTCTTTGAAACACCATAAGGATCCTTTTTCCTGCATGTTCAAGATGAAAATTCTAAAACAGGCCCTTAAAGGATGGTGTAAATCTACCAAATCTCAAATTGATCTAGATATTTTCTCCCTGGAAAGTGATCTCGGCTGCGTCCAAATTCAAAGTACTAATTCGGATTTCAATATGGACCCTCAATTGGAAGAAAATATCTCCCTTAAACATAATTCCCTGCTCACTTTTAAGGATAATATTCGTAAGAAAATGTTTAGGACTAAATGGCTTGAAGATGGTGATCGCAATACTAAATTTTATAATTCCCTTCAAAGAATTAGAAAGGCAAATCACCCCCTTTCTAAGCTTATCCATAATGACCTGATCATTGATTCTGAAGAATCCATAACAGATCATGTTATCTCGTATTTTTACAAAACAATTAATGGCCCAGAGATAAACATTGATCTCAGATATGATATTATTCCCTTAATGGAAGATGAAAGAGATAATGAATCTATTTTAAGCACCCCTCTTGATCATGAAATTAAGGATATTGTCTTTGGACCTAATCCAGATAGTGTGCATGGTCTAGATGGGTTCAATAACGGCTTATTTCAAAAGCATTGAGACATTATCCACAATGATGTTTGTAACCTTATTAAGACCTTTTTCATTCATGGATCTCTACCTCATGGAATCAATGCTGAATTCATATCTTTAATACTCGTTGTTGAAAATGCCTAAGAGATCCATCAATTCAGGCCTATTTCTCTCATCAACACTATTTATAAGATCATTACCGAAATTATTGTGAATAGACTGGAACCGATTTGCAATAAAATTGTGTCATGGAATCAGTTCAGTTTTATTAAGGGGAAGGTTCATTCTGGACTGTATTTGTCATCCCTCCGAATGTACCAATAGTCTAAAAAAACACTAGAGGAGGATGTGTGGCCATTAAACTTAATATCAGAAAGGATTTTGACACCATAGACTAGAACATTATCTTCAAAGTTCTAAAAAACTTAGGTTTTCATGATTCTTTCATTAGAAGACTGAAAACTTTATTTCGCTCTGCTTATATTTCTATCTTGATTAATTGCATCCCTAGAGGTTTTTTAAAATGATCTAAAGGAGTTAGGCAGGGTGACCCTCTTTCTGCCATCCTCTTTGTTATTGCTAAAGATTACATAAGCAGACTTCTCAACAATATGGTTGCTCAGGGTCATCTTAATCCTATACAAGTTTCCAGAAACCTTAATACCCCTACCCATCTTTTATATGCTGATGATATCGTCTTGTTTCTTAAAGGGGATCAAAATAACATTCATGTCCCCAAGAAATATCTTCATCACTATGAGGAAGTCTCAAGAAAAGAGATTTCCTGGAATAAATCTTATATTTTTTTGGAAAGAGTATTCCTGTTAGAAGAAAATCTAGCATTACTACCCACCTTGGAATTAAAGAAGGCCTCTTACCTTTCACTTACATGGGTGTCCCAATATTTTGGGGTCGTCCTAAAGCTAGCTACTTTGTTAATATCATTGATCAAATCATAATCCAAGTTTCTTCTTGGAAAGGGAAATCTCTCTCCATGGATAGAAGAATATGTCTGGTCAAATCGACCATTGTCTCTAAAATGGTCTACTCTCTTATGATTTATAAATGGCCTGCTGACATATTCAGGAAAATTAATAGTTATATTAAAATTTTCATCTAGATGGGTAGTATTCTTGAAAGGAATCTTGTCACTATCCCTTGGAAATCATGTTGTAAACCTCTTGACAAAGGTGGCATTGGTATAAAAAATTTAAAGCTATTCAATAATGCTCTGCAGGGTTGTATTACATGGCGTATTATTAATTGGACTTCCAAATATTATGAATTCCTAAAACATATATTACACGCTAAACTTCTAAATGGGAATCTTAATTACATCAACTCTTCGATCTGGACTTATATTAGGGATTCATATCACAATATCATGGAAAATTCTAGATGGATGGTTAGTGCTGACTCTTCCATCAATTTTTGGTGTGACAATTGGTGTGGTAACCCCTTGATATATTTGTTACCATCTAATATCATTCCAGAAGATACTAGTAATTCCATAAAGGATGTCTTAAATTTTCATTGACATTTCCTCCCTAACAATATTGTGAAGATTATTAATAATCACCATTTTTCTTCTAATGGTGACTTCCTTGTTTGGGAACCTGCTTCTAATGGAATCATAGACTCTAAAAAATTCTATAAGCATAAATTTTCTATAAATGAATATAATTTTCAATGGGTGAGTCAATCTAACAAACCTTTGATCAAACCTTCTAGGCACACCCTCATTTGGCGCATTTCTCATAATACATTTCCTACTGAAGCCTATTTGCAAAATTTTAACATACAACTATGCTCTAAATGTCACTTGTGTAACAAACACATGGGAGGATGCTAATCATCTATTTTTTGTCATGTGAGATGGCCTCTTCCTTATGGAATTATGTTCTAAAATTATTTAATTGCAGATGGACCCTATCTAACTATATTTGTTTGTTTTTAAAAAAATGCATTAGATATGAAGCCTCTCTACAGGTTAAAAATATTTTTCTTGCGGTAGTGGTGGAACTCCTGCATGATATTTGGTACGTTAGAAATGATCTTATTCATAATAAACACTCATTCAGTCTCAATGCATGCAAATCTCAGAATCTTATTGTGATTTATGAAGTTGCTTCAATTCAAAAAGACTATTGCAATAACTCGGTTGGCGACTTGGAGATCCTTCGCCATCTCTGTGTACCTAGCATTTTCCCAAAGACCAAACGTCCTTTTGAAGTATTCTTGCAATCAACGATGCCGGGATGGATCAAAGTGAATGTTGATGGTGCTTCTAAAGGAAATCCAGGTCTTTCCAGTTGTGGTGACATCTTTAGAGACTCAGCTGGACAGTGTCAGGGTTACTTCTATGCTGGATGTGGTCATTCTTCATCTCTGGAGGCAGAAATGCTATGTGTCATCCATGCAACCGATTTTTCTCTTCAAAGTGGTTGGAGAAAGATCTGGATTGAATGTGACTCTGCTACTATCATTCATGCCATGTGGAATGGAATCATTCATCTTGCTTAGCCGCTCACCACTCTTTGGATGAATTGTCTGAACTCGCTCCATGGGATTGATTACATAGTTACCCACGCCTACCGTGAAGCGAATTCTGTTGCAGATGCTCTTTCTAACAAAGGAGTTCATCAGAGCATGAATTGGCTGGACATGCTTCATGATGACTTATTATACATGTTTGATAGAGATTGTAAAAAAATCCAATCCTTATATCTTTTGTAATCTTTTTCTTTTAAATAAATTGTTCTTTGGTCTTTGACCAAATCATTAGCTTAAAAAATTGTGAAAGGATTAATGATGTTCCTTTCTTTATGATTCCCATGTCCATCCACTTCAAATATAAGAAGATCATATCATTCTCAATTCTCAATGATTGTAGAATTGCTGGATCCTTTCAACATAGAGAATCATTCACTTTGTTTTCTTTCTGATGATGGTAGTGGATTGAGTAGACATAATGCTTAATAAGATCCAACCATATTTAGTGGTGTATGTTAAAATATTTCTATGTGAATATATACTTATAACTTTTGTGATCCATATATATTTCATACTTCTCCCTAAAGAGACAATGGCGTAAAATTTTCAATTTAAAGATCATATCTACAAACTATAGATAATGGGTGGGATATATTTTCTCCTAAATTTTCATCTTCCTTATGGCATAGGTATTATTTTTTTTTTATCATCACACATTCCAATCCCTTATTCAAAGAATCACTGAAAATTTCAATGTGTTCCCCACTTGTGGGTAGTGTGAGAAAATAGGTAGTGATAAGCCTTATTTTCAACTCCATGAAGCTTTCTTCACATTTATAATTCTACGAAAAAATGACTCCCTCCAGAGTTATCTTGGTAAGAGGGTTTGAAAATCGTGAGAAATTTCTCATAAATCAGTGATAATATCAAGCTAATCCAAGGAAGTTATGGATATCTGTCACCGATGTTGGCCTCAACCATCTCTCAATTGATTTTTTCATTGAAGTCTCCATTTATATCCTGTTAATTATCATGATATTCCCTATGAATGAGACTTCATTCATCCAGAACTCATACTTGTTGTACTTTGTATAGATCTTCTCCTTTCGCAAGGTCTATCACATAGTGCTCAGACGATCCTCATGTTCCTCCTTGGTTTTGTAGTATATTAGAATACTGTCTATAAAGACTATCACAAATTTTTTGAGTTAATTTATAAAGACTCTATTTATGAAGTCCATGATTATTTTTGGATAATTAGTGAGTCCGAATGACTTCACTATGAACTTTTAGTGCCCGTACATTGTATGAAAAGTAGTCTTGGGGATATCCTCTTTCTTTAACCTTACTTGGTAATATCCAAAAAAATCCACCTTAGGGAAGTATTGTGATCCACATAGATGATTGGATAAGTAATAAATTTGTGGAAAAAGATACTTTTTATTTATCGTGATTTTGTTGAGCTCACTATAATCAATGAAAAGGTACATTGACCCATCCTTCTTCTTGAAAAAGAGGACTGATGCACCCCATGGTGAAGCACTTGGGCATATAAACCCTTTATCCGGATTCATTATTAGTTGTTTCTTTAGTTCTTCAAGTTCTACAATATCCCTCCTATATGGAGTCTTTGATATTGGAAATTTCACTGGTATAAGATCGATTGAAAATTCAACCTCTAGTCTAGGGGGAATACCAGTCAATTCATTAGGAAACATATCAATGAATTCCCTCACAAAAGGAATTTATTCAAGGATTGTTCATTCCATAGACTCAATCATTTGAGATAAATACAATTTCTCATTGGGAAATAATATCCATGCTTGAGATGATGGTTCTAGAAAAGATTCATCATTCTCCTTGCACATTTATATAATTGGGGGTCAATTCTCTATATGGAGAGTGATTCTCCTATCATGGAAATTTATATTGGATCTATATAGGAAAATATAATCCATTCCAAAAATTGCATAAAATTACACTTGGGGAAGTAGGAAAAGTTTCTCCAGGATGTCCATTCCAAAAATTATGATAGGGTAGGAGTAATATGCATGGGATGCAACTATTTCCCCTCTTCCGTCATCACTGACATCTCTACTTCCATGATTTCTAGTGGTGCTTGAATAATCTACTAAACATTCATAATATAAATGAACACGTAGAACCAGAATAAAAAAGTACATTGGATATTTCAGAATGAAAAAATAGTGTACCTGTCACCACTTCATTTTTGAGATCCACCTCAGTAGTGGTGATGGATAAAGATCACCCTCTCTACCTTGGAGTTTTTTGGTTGCCACCGAAAACCCTTGGTTTAGGTAATTTATTCTCAAAGTGCCCTGGTTCCTTGAAATTATAGTAATGAACAATGTGATGAGGGATGATTTGATAGATCTTATCCTCCATCACAATAGTGGGCTTCTCTTGTTGGAAATTTTTAGCTAGGTGCCCATCCTTCCCTCACCTAAATCATTTCCTTGTCCAATTTACAAAATTTTTTGGGTGCTTCTTTCAACACCATTGATAAGTGGGATGCTAAAATTTCTTAGCACTATTGGATTTATCCGTTGGAAAACCATAATTAAACTCCACTTTTTATTCTAATCCCCATGATACCCCTAAGATTCACCTATCTCCATTTCAACCTTTAGGTAACATTAGAAAAATTTCCTCACAGCTATCAAAGTCATCGATTTCTAGGGATTTTGGTTGACTAGGCTTTATCACACCAAATAAGCGGCCAACCTTGAATTTAGAAGTAATTACAAAAATGGAGGGGTATCATGAAAGTATTATGAACTTTTCCTTGTACAACCCAATAGATTCATCATCGTTTCGATTTATTACAAGGAAATGTATTTCCATCTTACGAAGGAGGTTTCAAAGAAATAATTTTTAAAAAAAAAATTTCTGAAATTCCTTCCACTTTATTCCTTTGATCTATTCCTTAGGCTTTGTATTATAGATCAATGTAAAAAACTGATCTGCTTCACCCTCTTTATGATAAACATCCAGAAGAACCTTCTCTTGTTTGTAACATTGAAGGATGGAGAATATATTTTGATTGGAATTGAATCATTTTTTCAAGATTAAGGGATCAGTTTATCCATTGAAAGTAGGAGGCCTTTTTTGCATGAATCGCTAGACTACGGGTTTCCCTATTTGGGGGGTTGGGGGGTGTGCGCTCCTCGTAGTCCATATTTCTATTTAGAATTAGAGTTAACTGAGAGAGTATCTTGAAAAAATTTCTGATTCCTACTCCCATCAGGTAGGGCATTTCATTGGGGAAATCATTACACTTCCCTTCACATCGGTTGTTAGCACGATTCTTCCTATTTCTATCCATTGGTTAGTATAAAAGGTAAATTATGGATGAGTATCTTAATATATTAAACACATAATGTGGAATACAATGATGATAAATGGATAGCTTATTAATTGAATTTTTCTCCTTAACTTGTGATTTTATAGGTTTCAATATATGTTATCCATGATCTACTTTCCAATATATATTCTTATGTAAATTTGTATGTTCCCTTAATAATGGTTCGTAATTAGATTTTGAATTTACCAAATAATATACCCAAAGAGTGTCAAATTAGGTGCATAGTAAGGCCCATTTTCATGTACCAAGTTACCCCAAGTCAAATGTGGAAAACCTTGTCATAGTTGTTACTCCAAGGTTCATATCTGCCAGAACCATGTCCACTTATAGTATCCCGATAGAGATGTATTTTCCTGATAAACCACATTCTCTATACTCTCCAAATTTTCATAATTAATTCTTACACCACGCCTTATCCCTGAGGGTTTTCACTATGGTTTTCTAATCCAAATCCTAAAAATAACTAAACTTATCCTCTGATACCAACTATAACAACCCTTCACTTTATATCATTTTTAAAAATGATTCATTGCATAAAATTACACTTAATACAAATATGAAGATCAATAGGTCTAGTGTATTTAAGAAATTAAGTACATTAAATAACAACTTAAACAATGAAAAAAATATTTATTGAAAACTAATTTAACATAACCAAAATGTTCCTTCATATTCAACACTAAATGGGATAAACTGAGGGAATACATAAGAATGTGGTGAGATATAAAGATCAATAAGTGAATAAACAAGGCATAACATGAGGAATAACAAACATGTTAGACAATAGGAAAATCAATGGATAATAAAGTATCTTTAATAATAAGGTAAGATATTTCATGATAATTATAACATGGGAAATGTGGAAACAATGTACAATATAATGTAAGCACGAGTCAAGGCTCATTGCACATAGAGAAGCATGAGTCAAGGTTCATTTCCAATGAAAGAGCATGATTCAAGGATAATTGAACATGGAGGAGCACAAGTAAAGGCTTGTTTCACATTATGTATCATGATACTAAACATTACCCAATGAATTGGAGTGCTATCAGGGTTCATCCTCATTAATCATTTCATTCTCATGTTTAACTATGCCAGATAGTTTATATAACATGGATTAATTAAACATCATAATTTTTTCCAATATCTAATAATGTAGAATACATATATTTGTGTCCAAAATAAATAAGTATTTGTGCATTAAGGTTAATACCCTTGATAGATAAAAGGGTATGTTATTCACTACATGATGATTTTGGCATGGAATGTCATGGTGTAATTTCAGCAGCATAACGACGTCATATAGGAATTCATTAAATGAGATGATGAGAGAGAAATGGTTATCTCATCATTTAGACATGAAATAGATATTAATAGATATATTTAAGAATATATCCCAACATAAGAAAAAAGTAATTTATAAGACATAATATAAAAGGAATGCTTGATAAAAGAGGAGGGTGGAAGATTCTTACAAAATTTCAGCATAGTAACAAGTGTAAATAAGGGTTCATAAGACGGATAAATGAGAGTGAAAGGGGATACCATCATTTAAACATAAAATATACAGTAATTGGGATTTTTATGAATGTATCCCAACTTAATAAAATGGAAATAAAAAAGGGCATATCATAAATGAAGCACCTGATAAAAATAGGAGAGAGAAAATCCCTTATAAAAATTTAGAATAGAAACGACTTAGGTAAGGGTAAAAATGAGGGGGAATAAATGATCCAAAATACTAATAACTTCAATTTTATATTACAGTAATTATTATAAAAAAATGTAAATATGAGAAATTGAAATTTAATGAACTAATCTCAAATAAGGTTCTTGAATTCCAAGGAGATGAGATATATCCCTTACTTGGATGTCTAACTCAATATGATTAATATAGGCTTTTTGGGAGCTTGCGGGAACCTTATTATGACTATAGAGAGTATAGGGAAGAGTTTGGATAAGATTTAAGTAGTTTTAGTGAAGGGAAATGGGATATTGGGTGGGTTTATATAGGAAAGGAGATGGATTTCATTATTATTTTAGTTTTGGACACTACATAATAAAACATTCAAATCCACAAAGCATCCCATGGTTTTTTTCAATAGTTTTTGGAATAGGGAATTGTTTTAAATAATTTTATAAGGACAAGGTTCAAAGATAATAAATTTTTTCCCTTTATTATGTGGAGGTGAGTCATACTTTCAAAGAAATGATTTTAAAATTAAAAAATATATTATCAGTCATGCAGGATTCACTAAGGAATTATAAAATAAATAAAATGAACCTAAAATTATATTATTTTAAAAGAAAAAATATATTTGGCTGGGGAAAGCTTTTATAGTACTTATTATATCACTATTAGGCCAATATGATGTCATAAAACACTACATATATTTATAATGAATTTAATTATTCCCCAAAAATTCGGATCTTTCAGAAAATTATAAAAAATTCATCATTCGATAGTTCTGATATCCTGATTCCCAAAATGATATCCATTTTATACAAATAATTTGATAAATATTTTAATTTTCACTTCTAACATAAAAATCTTCATTTATTAAAAATGATATGTTTTTTACAAATAACAATTTTTCTAACCCTAATAAAAATTAAATTTGACTTTATAAAACATTATATGAACATTTATATTTAAAAAAAATTAATTTAATACTTATATTTTATTATAAAATTATTTATTTCAAAAACCCAATAATTCATAAAAATATATTTCTTAATTTAATTTGAATATTAACCCCAAAATACTATTTGTGCTTTAAAAATCACATACAAGGTAACAATAATAGAAAGAAAAATATATTTAATACTCCATAAAAAAAATAATTTACATATTCCTATTTCTAGGGTCTCGATACATATCTCATTGTCATACCAACATACTCTATAAGAATAAGGTGTGCAATGGCGGGGCTTTCATGGGGTTGTTCGGTGAACATAGTTTGGGTCGTGATCTCGATGAGCTTGAACTTCTCCTTTAAACGGTTTTGATCATGCTTATGTTGTTAGATCTCAGCTTAGGCTTCGCCAAGGAAAATATCCAGAAATGCTATATCTACCTTATAAGCTCAATAAATGGGCTTTATAGGGTATGATCCTACTAGTTGATGCCATCATTTCTTTGTTTGTTCGAAAAGGATTTGTTAAAACCCTATATTTATATTTGTCATCTATTCAATGTTAAATGACTATATTATCAATGGTAATGATACTTAATAGTAATTTAAAATACAATTGGATAAAACAAAATAATTTCATGTGTTTTCTATATCCATAAGTCATTAAATTAAATAAAATGAATGGGAATTTTATTCATAAAATTTTGGTTCCTTACAGGTGTCATCACTACAAATATAGCATTAGGTAAAACAATCAAGAAAAATATTACCACTTCAACATAATCTTAAATGTTTCATCTATAAATAATCATATCCCTAACTTAATTTTATTATTATTAATGTATAGGTGGAACCTTTAATGAATATCTTAATCAAATATTCAATAAAATACATCTTTTTATTGGTCTCTTCAAACCATGATGGCATGTCACACAGATTGGGAACTCATGTTCCAATATTCATCAGCATCGTGTCTTAAGACACTGTTTTATTCATAGTCCATTATCTCAAGCTTAATTTCTTAATTAATTCAAAGGTTCAACCTCATCTAACCACAATCCCTTCGCAGATCCTCCAAGAAATTTTATCAATCAGGTGGGATCATCCATTTTCGTCATTATTATTGGTTAAATAGGGTTAACTGATTCCCCTATGAATATTCATCAACAATTCAACTTTCAACACATAAATAAAACGGCATTGATCATGAACTTTGATCCCTTAATCTTCATTGACTTTGCTGTCTTCTCCCACAAGAAATAATGGAAAATCCCATTTCACCTCAGGCCCTACCAGTCTACTCCCATGAAGAAGCTTTACATGTGTCATTAATGTTGGCATATCTTCCTCAATGGAAAGGATCAAATCTATATTTTAAACTCTCTAATATATATTTTGACTCCAACTTCCATCATATTGAGTTTCATCAGTGACTCCTTAGAGAAGCATCACCTGTAATCGGTCATCTTCCACATGTTGAGCTCTACCAGTTTCAAACCATGGGAAGATCTAGAATCCTATTCACAAATTTGGACTTCCCGGTAGATTAGGTCAACTTAATAATTTGTCTTTGGGAATGAAATTACCTCTTCAGTTTTAGAACTACAGTCTTCAAACTTTTATGAGTATAGGTGGATCACATTTAACCAAAAACCCCTTTAATCGAGCTCAGTATCAATCTTCAGTGATTCCTTATTTAGTGTACAACATCGCCAAAGTGAAACTATTTGAATTTATATATTGCGTTTCATTTATTCTTAGTGAAGCTCAAGACTGATCCTAACTTCCCTATACTCATTCATTACACCTCAGTATCCTTTAAATTTTAGGTTTATAGACTGTTTTGGCTATACGAGTAAAATAAGCTATGTAGAATTTTGGTTACATTAACCTATTGTGGTTGAAAAATCCCTTACATAGAATTTTGGTTATGTGAACCTATTGTGATTGAAAAAACCCTTATATATGTGGGTAAAAAATTATCTTACTGATGTTTCTAATAATTCTATTACATGGGTGTTTTTGTATCTTCGCACATAGCGATTTAGTTATGTTGCAACATTAAAATTCTCTTACACATAAATTCCCATACAAAGTACAATTCTCATATAGGGAAATGCAGTTTTGTGTCCATTTGGATATGTGGAGGTGGTTTTAATAGGAAAAAACTATTACAAAGTTGCTGTTGAAAAAATAATCCAAAAGTAGAGAATTAAAAATCCATTCAAAATTAAATTTAAACTGAACACTAACTAAATAAATTAAATTTAAAATTATGAAAGAAAATAGACTCCAAAAATTTCAATTAATAAACACAAACTTGAATTTCAAAAAACCACATCATTAATAAATTTTCAATTAAATAATCCATTAAAATCATCCAAAAAAATGTTCTCAAAATATTTGGAAATTAAACTAGTAACTTTCACCATTCAATCACACAAAATCTTCTTTTTAAAAAATAATGTTCAACGAATTATATTTTCATCTAAAAACACAGGATAATTTTTATTTCTCCAAAAATAATCACATTTGAGCATTAAACCCATAGTTAAATCCAGAAAATAGATGTGGGAACATTTAATAAAATAGAATCACATCAAATTCCATTAAATTTAACGCATTGATTGTCCTTAGGAAATCAGTTAACAAACTCGGTGGTAGAAATTATATATCAAGTGTGAAAAAATGAGGTTATAATAAGAATTAGTTTTCAAATGTATTTCCTTCCATGGAATATCTAAATAAGTAGAAATGATTTCTCTCTTAAAATGAATAAGTTTCAATGAAAATTTGGTTACTTATTTTATAGAAATGATTAAAATTAAGAACATTGAAAAGAATTAAAAATATTTTAATTTAAATTAAACTGAAAATTCCAAAATTCTATTTACCTCCAAGTGAAAATACACATATAATTAAACGAAGAATACATACATATCCTAATGGATGACTAAGAATAATAAATAAAAATATTTGATAAATAACTCATTCAATGGGAAAAGAATAAAGTATGAAAGTTCAACCATGATTAGGATTTTCTTTTCACATTCCATTTGGATGCATATTTTATGAGTTTAATCCAAAAAAAATCATTTAAAGTCATAAATTATTGTAAATTTTTTTCCAAAAAATTCTCCAAAAGAAAGATGTTTCAAGGGGGAAATAAAATGTCATACCCAATTAAATCCATGGAGAAAAATAAAATAAAAAACTCCTCAAAGTGAAAAAATAACCTTTAATCTTTAGAAAAAAATTCAACAACTGAAAATGAAAAATGGAATCTTGAAAACTCAAAATTTTGAATATATGTTTTTTTTACATGTTTTTCAAAGGAAAAAAGATTATCAAAAAATAGACTCATTACCCACAATTAAAAAACCACATTTTTATAAATGTTAAATCTTTAGGTGGAAGAAGTAATTTTAAAAGTTAAAGTTTAAACAAATTATGAAAATCTGTAGTGAAAAGAATGTTCAAGGGTCATAAAAATCAATGAATCATACTGTAAAAAATTCCAACACCTTTCCAAAACATAATTAAAATTTTACATGTCTTTTCTATGTAAAAAGGAAAGAATGGTTTTAAATATATCTCAAAATCATAGAATGTTAAGAATCTATTACCAAAGAAAGAAGTAATTTAATTCAAAATAAATTTTAATGTACTAATAGGATTTTTAATTCTATATCAACATGATTTCAAAAATTCAAGATAGTTTTAAGCTAGACACCTAGTAAATAAAAACATACTAACCCAATTGAGTTCTATAAGTATATAAATTCCCTCATGCTTAATTTCAAGCATATAGAATTTTTCAAAACCAAAATAAAATTCACAGTACATGTTAATACCACTTATCAAGAGAACATGTAGTTACATTGAAAAATAAAAATTCCAATTAAAAATGGAAAATAATAATTCCCTATCAGCTAGTGTTAGTCCCATTATTCTCAGCTAAAAAAATCACTCCCTCATAACACACATCAAGACCCACCAATTCCATTATTAAATCACCTAAATAAATAGACAGATCTATCATAATATTCAATCCTTGAAAAAGATAATATAAAACCATGAAAAAATGTAATGAATGTGGCAATAAATGTTCCGTGGAACTTCTTGTGATATAATGATATAGGTAGGACGATGTTATTGATAGCACCTCGATGTATCCACAAGTCTCATGAGATAAATAATTTGGCCAAACTATATGAGTTTATACCCAATAATTTTAAATTAGTTGGACAAACCAAATGTGTTTGTACCTAGTAGTTTTATATCAGTTGAAAAAACAAGATGATTTTGTACCCCAGTAGTTTCAAACAGTCTTGTAAAAGGCCTTTATGGTAGAGGTATCATGTTCCTGATACATGGAGTTTAATAATTAAGCTTTTCCTTCATTGGGAATTCAGTTATTATTATTATCCATGATATTTTTTAAGTGACATTATCCATGGATTCATTTCATTCTCAATTTATTAATTAAATGGAATTTTTTCTCAGTTACTTACCTTTCCTTGTTGATTAATTTTTATCTATTCATGATATATTCTATTTTACTTAACCCTTACCGTGCATTTTATATCACCCTTATTTTTTCTTCTTTACCTAGGATATGGAGAATAATTATTAAAATTATTTCAAGGATACCAAGTGCTTTCCATTTCTATGATTTTCATTTTATATCCCTATGTAAAATGACTAATATGTATGTATCTAGTTCTCCAAAACTACTAAACTGATTAGACCTTTGAGATTTTACCCTTTACATCTATGCTAATGTAATAAAGAAGAAATTGGCTCTATGTTACTTGGGTTGGGGTATTTATAGTTGGTATCAGTGAGGTTTAGTAGAAACTGTAGAAATTAAATTTAGGAAAACATAGATTTTGGAATATAAACCTATGATAAAATTCAAAGATAAGAATAGAATAAAATCCTAATTTTTTGGTAAATAATATATTATGTGGTTTTTAGTTGAAATACATCTCTGTTTGGATACTACATGTGTATGTTGTTTTGCCACAGTTGTACCTAGGGGTAATAAATCTGAAAAGGGTGCATTGAGATTCACCTGATCATCACATGGTACATGAAAATGGGCCTTACTGTGCACCTAGTTGGACACTCCTATGGTATATTTGTAGGATAATTCACATTTTTCTTACAAACCATGATTGAGAATTTGATAATAAATATATATCCAATGAAACCATGTTTATGATGCATAAATGTTTTAACTTATGCTAAGTGTTACATCATATTTATAATTATAAATATTGATCTAAAATTCATAATTTCATGAGATAATATAGTATATTCCATTTTTTATAAATGGAACCTGAAAGGAATATTTTTATCAATACTTGTGGTAATGATTTGATTTTATAGGGTTTTGGTAGTCTTCCAAGAATCTAGGCGCTCACATTCATTGTTTGTTTTCCTTAGAGTCGACCGTGGCATTGGGTTTGGGGTCGTTGTGTGAGTTTTAATGTTTTTTTCTAATGTTTTTTGTTAAGATTTATTTTGGATTAAAATATTTTTAAAACTATGATTGAAAGGCGGCAGGTGTGCGGTCACGTTTCTGTCCAATCCAAAGTTGGCAGTGTGCCTCCTGCCTTTAAACTAAAAAAATTAATTATATATTTTATTATATTTATAAATATATAGATTTTTATATTATGATATATATATATATTGTTTTTGTTTTATTTTTTTTATAATTATTTTAATAACATTTGAAAGTTAAAATGTTATTTTTTTCAGAAATAGCTTTTGTTGTAGTCAAATTTGACACATTTTTAAGAACTAAGTATGGGTTCTTATTGATCTTCAAGTTGATATAAACATCATTGGGTGAAAATGGGTCTTTAAGAGAGAAATGGTCAGGAAATTTAAAGTGAATAGATATAAAGACAGGATAGTGTCAAAAGGGTTTAAACAATAATAAGGCATTGGATACAGTGAAAACTTTTCATCTGGGTCATCTACTTGGATTGTGCACACCACTTGGTTTGTTCAACTATAGAATGTGGAATTCACTAGTTCTTCTGGGTCATTTCACCACTACCTCCTTGTTAGAGGAATTGATTATTCCACAATCATTATCCCAATTTTTTATGTGATGAATCAATCATTTTTTCTTTGGGTCCTCCTCAACAATCCTTATTTTTTCTCTCACTTTCGAGTAACCCTAGAGTGACATCAGAGAACGTTGGATTTCATCCACATAACTGCTTCTCAATGACTTCCAGTATAGATATTATCATGAATCCATCATCCTAAATGAGATCTCATCCCTAGGTACATTTCTGATGGAGATCTAGTTCGCGTCTTCAGTTTGTAGTCTTAAACATCCATTCATGAGATCCAGAACTGGTTGTCACCAAGGGGCATCATTGTGAAAATGTTATATTTTTAAGTAATATATTTTGTAGTGCTCAAATTTGATACATTTTTAAGAACTAAATATGGGTTTTTTATATTCAATTTGATATAACTATCATTGGGTGAAAATGGGTCTTTAAGAGAGAAATGGTCATGGAAGAAAAATGGGTGTTTATTATGGTCCAATATGTATGGTTAGTTTTAATCTATAATGTTCAAAATTTATTATTATTTTATTAAAAATTAAATTTTAGTATTGTTTTAAATCATTACAATGGTATTTATAATTTTATTTTACATTCCTTTCATTTTCATTTATCTATTTTATTTATGAAACTTATTTTTTTCAATAAATTTCTAGTTGTTTAGGCTATCTTTTAAATTTTATTTAGATTCTTTTTATATGGTATATTTAATAATATTTTAAAGTTATGTACTTGAAATTTAATAATTATTCCTATGTTTCAAGTAGTCGACTTTGAAATCTTATAAAATATAAACTATGCCTAAAATTTTAATGAAAACTGAAACAATGGATAAACATGTAAAAAGGGATGATAGTAATAACAATATAATCATTTTAATAGACATAAAAAAAATACATGAACAAGTAAAATCAATTTCTATAGAGATTAGATTACATCCCACATGGTGGTATGTGAATGGTATGTCCATATTGAGATCACCGAGCTCCATTCTGGGGTGGAGTATGATGACCTTGAGAGGGATGATCCTCGGGCATTGTAACATTGACCATCGCATGCTCCACTTGTGTGTTAGTGGGAGGAGGTGTCAACTGCATGTCATAAAATGCTACCGATCCTTCTCCCACTAGGGTAATAGAAGTACCTTCCCTCATTGTAGTGGGGAACCAAGCCTGTGATGGATCTAGACCCCAAGGCTATGATGGATCTAGAGCCCGTGATAGAGAGAACTACATATATCCTATCAATAAATACGGATATCATGCTACATGAAGCACATCCTCAGTCGGTTGAGGATGAACTACTAGAGGGATGAACTCTTACTATGCAACATGTGATGCCTCAGGTGCAACACTACATAGTCTACATCATCATCTTCATGGCTCCTTAGCACTAGTAGCATCTGGAGGATTTCCCTCTGGTGAAATAATCTCCTCTCTCTGGGCTGGACTCTCGAAGATTCTCCTGAAAAGTGCACGACAAGATGACCACATCTCCTGCGCTTCAGCATGGATTACTACCCAGCTAAAGAGCCCCTCCTCCTCTTCATCACTCATACGAATAAGATTTTCTATATGATTACCCTATAAAGATATTCAAAATTAATTAGATAATAGTTCAATAAACAATGTAATGGAAATTTATTGACTTATAATATTATGAATCCCTCTTTCGTGTTGGGTAAGATACAATATATACATCAATCTATATGATGTCTCATACTCGACCTTCTCTGAGAGAAGGAATCATATTGTAGGTACACCCTGGATACGAAACTCTACATGTCTTCCCCAAAGGTTGAGATAGTCGGCATGTACTTGAATCAGTCCTCATCATGCCTCTATATCAGCTTCATGCCATGAAGTTTCTATATTTCTCTTAGTAGTAATGGAATTGGATGAACACAGAAAAAATGGTGCATGAATCTATTAGGATTCATTCACTCAATTATATGTAAGTGAATGAGGGGTACTACCTCTATAGTATCATCAATTCTAGAAATTAAATATACTAGAAACTAGTCTAGTATAGTCTAGCATGGAATCCATGTAATCTAAAATGACATGTGACCTTTATCAAAAAATCTCCTTACTAAAAAACAAAATTTATTCTATTATTAAATTTATTAGATAGTGATATATTGTATATATATACTTAGTTGGGTAAGAGACAATACAATTTGAGGTGATATGTACCAAAATGAGGTGTCAGAACCGTGATTAAATTATGTTTCTCAGACCACCTATAAAATAAAACATCAAAAGTGAAAAATAATGTGAAATTAAATTCAATAAATATTTGTAGAATATGAAACTAATAGATATGAGTGATCATACCAGCATCCAAATGGAGTGTCATGAATCACCTCTATAGGCTGTGGCGGACGAGCAAGTTGAGGGAGTACTGAGGGGATGCACTCACATGTCCACTTCTGAATAAGGATGACGCATTCCCCAAGATCTGTGTGGTTACTAAGAGATACCATGAATAATGCTTGGTATGTGTATTCTAAGCCGGCTGATCCCTAGCTATACATCCCAGCCTGATCAAAGTCCTCCAGTAGGGATAGATACATCTTGTGCACATGCTTCCTCAAGTGATCCATGCAAATGTTCCCTCCAATGAGTCGTACAGCTGGGGATACATCAAGTAGGTGGAATGTGTGTGTCTATGGTCTCCACATCCCCTTGAGGGCAGAAAGTAGGTGATGGTCAAAAAATTTGAAATCTGATACAGAAATTCCATATAATCCGAGATCGCATAAGTATGGTTTAATGGAATGTAGCGGCTCTCTGTGATGAAAATGGTGTACTCGACGCACCCTAATCAGTCAAACCTCCCCACCATCTAACGTGACCTGGGTAGCCTGCTGAGTGAGTGGTATGGTATCCTCTATCTATATATAAATAAATGAAATGATTCATAAGTGTAAAATGTAAATATAACGTTATGATTAGTAGAAGGTTATGAATTTTAGAATGTAAGAAATGTCATGGTTCTTCACATTACTTTATAAAGTTATTTCATAAAAAAAGAAAAGGGCAAGTCTTAATGTTTTTCAAAGCATATTACTATAGTGTTTTTATGATATGATTTCTCCTAGAAAGTTGTGATTTGTAAGATATGGTTTTATATATTTATATATACAAAAAAAAATTTCTTCATTATGTAAAAGTTTATTATAAAATGGTGTGATTTTTAATTTATGTATGACTTTCAACATGATGGAATTTTTCATTATTATTTTATCACATGTATACGTTATGGTTTATCCATGGAAAGATTTGTTATGTGTTAATGTCACCTCAAATTTACTTTTCATATTCCTTTTAATTTCACTATGAAAGGATTATTTTTATTTGATTGTAAAAGTATTTGGTGAAGTCAACCAATTCTACGAAATGAAGAAACTTATAATAACACCATATAATTAACTATATTAGAAGATCACATAAGAGACAATACATAATTGTGGATGAGAGTGTGAAATCGATCCAGAAATGATATGGAATCATTTCTGTTTATGACCTTCTTGATGATATATGGTGTATCTCAAAATTTTCCCTTTTCGTGAGGTCAGTCCATCTCGTTCCGCATTCAGCTAGACTTTTCTCTCCCTAATTTATGAAACCTATTGATTTCAGGTATAACTATTGGCTGTCCTTTAGGCATTAGGAAATATCGAAACTCCACAATAGGAATCCATGGTGTTTCATAATAGTTATGAATGATGTCCATCTAGTACATTGGATCAACATATGCTTCCCATGATATGTTCTTATATGCAGAGGTTGTGATTGCATGTGAGCATAGAAACTATAAGGCCTAAAATATTCCTCATTGTCATTACCTCGCTTCCAGTAATACCACCATTTTCTCCCCAATGCTATTTTTTTATGGGGTATAAACGCTCTTAAACTTCAAATAAATAGTCTTTGTAGAGAAAAAGGTTGAAATTATAACTAGAAGATTCTTCAATGTTCATTACAATCTCTCATTGAATGTGACTTCCATACCTTAGACCCAACTAAATTCTTTCTCAGGATAGTTTTTTCTATTAATGAAGTACTTCATGAAATGATATAATATCTCTTGAACTAGGGTAGTTATAGGTAACATGCAAAGCCCCTTGAAGATGCCATTAATGTACTCTACAATGTTTGTGGTCATGTGTCCATACCTTTTCCCTCCATCATATGTCAATATAAATTTTTCTTTTGGAATCCACATCATATAATCAAACACTTCTTGATTTACCATGTTGAATTATTCAAAATTTTCTTCAAACAGCCGTTGATCTGGCACATATGCTACACAAAATGATCATATTTCACATAAATTGATTTTATCTTTATGTTGAAATAGTAATAAATAAAAAAATACATTACATACCTATCCTCATGATTTCCTTATTCATAGGTTCATTATGGAATGTTTTCCTCCCATAAATAGCAATGTGTCTAATACAATACGAATGATTTGAATTTGGGGGGTCTCTATGTATCAGGGTCTGCATTGACTACCTCAATGATTGCTCGATGTCGATCAGATATCAAAGAGAAACCCTAAATGCAGGTGAAATGGTAGCTTATACTTTCCAAAAACCAACTCCATGATACATAGTTTCCTTTCCCCACAATGTAAAAGGAAAGCGAAGGAGGTGAATAGTTTCCATCTTGGGTTTCCACAATCAAAAATATGTCCTTGTATTTTCTATATAGAAACATTCCATCAATCTGAATGAACTATTTTTTGAAATGATATATAGAGATACAAGGGAGGAATTCCCAAAACAAATGATGAAATTGAACACGAGAAGAATCAATTTGGTTATCTTGAGACACATGTTTGTTTGTATTAATATGGAAGAAAACTTAGTTATTGTGCATAAATATGGATATCAATTGCGGCAACACACGTTACAATTCATCCCAATAACCATAGACTTTCTTAATTGCCTTTTTTTCAACCATTACTTATTATAGGAAATCTTATAACAGAATGTTTGTTTTATCCTCTCTGGCACAAGGTCTATAGTAACATCTTGGCATGTCCGAATCATCTCAAAGACAATGGATGGAAAAAATTCAGCATCCAATGATGTATGATCTTCTATTAGGATTGGATGAACGTAAGTATGAGTTGCCTCAATCCTCACGAATACCCAACCTATAAATAAAATGAATGTAATCACCCTCAAGAAGAATCTACAATCGTCCCCATACTTCTCACACTGTATGAGATATTTATTACGACATGATTCATAAACTATATATCTGCAGTGCCTCTCGGCGTGAAATATATTTAGCATGATTTTTAATAAATCATTACTTGAAAAAATTATTCCAATATATATGGTTTTGTCCTGCTCACTAAACCTATCTAGTAAATCTTCAGGAAACTCACTTGCGGGTGTGAGAACATTTTAGTTGAATTTAGGAACACGTGTCATTGCTTATGACCAAAATGAAAAGAGTGGGGGATGATTTATTATGTTTCGAGGATACTATACAACTAATGCATTTCTAGAATCATTCTCCCCAATTTCGACTGCTCCCCCACATTAGCACTATTTTCACTATATTCTCCATCATTTCAAACATCCTCATCAGAATTTGGATTTAAATGTATATCTCAGAGATCATATAGGATTCCCTCTTCTTCATCATTTGGAATAGGCTAAATTTCATTAGGCGGACCATCATCAACCACTCTAGTAAGTATACGTCTTTGTATTACTAGATGTTGTTGTTGTACATTATAAAAATCAAAATATAACTCCATCATGGTTCCATTTTATCACTGAGAAAATAAATTTATTTCTTGGAAATAATGCGTATAAGTAACCAATGGACAAGATAGATTCCATATTGTTGTTGGGAATTGGAATTTTTTATAACTCATAGACTTCATCTTTTGATCGAGTCCCATATATAAGGAACCATGAATTCTATATTAAAGGTCACTTAGGTTTACAAAATTAGCTGCACTAACCATGGTTTTTGGATGTGTACTATAAGAATATCCTTCCTCCGTTTGAATAACCTCCCCATAGATGTACACACAGAAAAACATGACCCTCTATGTCAAAAATATTTTTTGATGAAGATTATGATAGTGTAACTAATATTGACAATGATGGTTGACCATGTAATATTTATTAGAATGAAATTTTAGGGTACCTTTTTATACCCTAAAATATGATAGTAATGTTTCGTTATATAAATTTTTATTAGAATATAAGTCACATAATGTTTTGTAAATCGAGGTAAAAAAGAATAGAAGATATCAAATTAGTTTATTTATCATTTATAAAATTACAATTATGATCGTATAAAGTGAAATGGAGAAGAACAAACACATTAAATAATACATGAATTTTTTACAACATACAATAAATACCTTGACATTTTTCAATAGAACATGGGTTTGATGAGATGAACCTCACTTCAAACATGAGGTAAAATGCAACTGATTTTCATTTGGATACATAATAACATCTTTTAATGATATGTACTTAACTTCTTAATTTTAAAAATCGTTAGGCCTTCTAATGACATATCATAGATGTTATATTAGATGTCATTAGAAGGCTGAAAACTATTAATAATTCAAAAGATAAGTACATATCTTTAGAAGATGTTCTTAAGATACTAATTAAAAATAAGCAAGATTTTACCTCACATTCTATGTGAGGCTCATCTCATCCAAGCCATGTTCTATTGGGAAATTTCATGGAATTTCTTATATGATTCAAATAATTCATGCGTTATTTAATGTGTTTATTCTTATCCATTTCAATTTCTATGATCATAATTTTCATTTTATTAATGATAAGTATTAATAACTCATTATTATATGTAATAATTTTTTATTCCTATGTTATTCCTGAATTAATATATAATTAATCATTAAAAATAATAACTATTATTTCTAAACTATATAATCTTTATGATACTATAATTTTAAAACATCTTCTTTTATATAAACCTATGATACTAATGTTACTTAGTATAGTTTTAAATAGTCAATAATTCTTTAATCACTAGTTAATCATTACTAATTTATTCAATTACTAATAATAACCTTCATTATTTAATGTCTTTTTCATAGTCCATTTCATTTTTTATGAACATAATTATTATTTTATCATTTATAAATATTCTGAATTGATGTTTTCTTTTCTTAGGTATTTTAGTAGTTTATAAATAAAATATGAATAGTCTAAAGCATATACCCCATTATTATATAACCATGAGTGTAGCAATGCCCATTTTCATGAACCAGTTCCCGTTCGAGTCTATCTCAAAGTGGTGTTTTCATGTTTTTCCCATGGGTATATACGTGCCAGAGCCACAACCACATGGTTGTATCTAGATAGGGATTTTATTACATAGATAACCACATAATATTTGTTCTACCAAAATTTTAGAATGTTTATTCCTAATGTATTCTATAGATAATCTATAGTTAATAATTATTAATAATAACTATTATTTCAAACTATATATAACAAAATAAATTAATTAACAAAAAAAATATTTAGAACTAACTAAACTACATTAATAATTAAATATTTAAAACTAAAAAAATTAAATTATTTAAATAAATAACATTAAATTAAATAAAAAATACCTCTAAATGATGCTTTTCAAATAAACCGGCATTTATTTTAGACCACCAAACCCACCACACGTGAAACTAAATATTTTATAGACAAAAGCAGTGGATTGAAGTGAGATGGGTGAAAAATGAAGTGAGGAGGAGGAGGGAGGGTGAGTGCACTTTTATAGGGAATTAAAGAAAAGGTGGTAGGTGGATGTTGGCATTGACCGTTACATTAGATAAAAGGTGCCAGTGGGGTCGACACCTTTCATGTAACGTAAAGGCGAAAAGTGGAACCCCCCTTCCACATTTTTCATGTCATAAATTTGAGCCAAAAGCGGTGGGGGGAGGGAAAGAGGCAGTGGGGCTACCACCTTTCAAGCATATTTTAAAAAAAACCTTGACACAATTTAAAAAAACACACATAAAATAATCTGGTTGTGCTACCAACGAGTGATAGTGGTGGAAGTGGAGATGGTGGTAGCAAGGGTAGGGGGAGGGGTAGTAGTCTAGGAATTGTGCTTCCATGGGTTTTTGGTAGGTCATGGAGATACTTTGGGAGGGAGTAGTGGTGGATGCAAAGTGTTTGCAATGGTTTTAGGGATGCGAGGTGGGAGTGGAATAGAGAAATGACAACATCATGCTATAATAGATGTGGTGGTGCATTATAAAGAAATAGGGGACTGACATATTGAAAAATAGGGGAATGAAATATTGATATCGGTAGTGGTCCTATTCAACTTGTAGTAGAAACAAAGGATAGTAAAAATGTACTACCTTGGAAAATATTTTTATTGGTGATGGAAGTAGTTTTTTTATTGTTGGCGGTAACATTATGGAAGATCAGTTATAGGAAATGGTTACTTCTGGTTGTATGTAGTGGAGCGGTAGATGAAACATGGATGATGGTGGAACTATAGTGGTGGCATAATTTTTTTCACGCACTGGAATTCATTAATAAAATTAATTAAAAATTAATAAAATAAATAAAATTAAGAATTCTAGCCTTCAAACAAAAAAAATCAAATTCATAAAAATATTTTTCAAATTATTCAATTAAATATCTAATTTTCACAACAGACAATTAAAATTCACAATCTAATTGATATTGAGAGTTAAAAATCACAATTCACTTTTTGAAACAAACCTAATTCATGGATTTTAATTTATTTCAAAAAATTTTAAAATAATTAAACATTAAAATAAAATCCATTTTAAAAATTGATTTAACATTTTTTTATTTAATTTTTTTAAAAAAAATTCTTTCCAATACATGTCTTGTTAATTAACCGTGAAACGGATAAATCATTAAAAATCAGTATTTGATCCATTTAACAGTTAATTCCAGATTTCATAAAGTTCAAAAAACAGTAATTTTACACATGATTTGATTGAAATTGGGATATTTTCAAAGAATAAAAACGTTTTTTTTTTGAAATTTTAAGCTCACACTAGCCACATATCAACAACTTATTTGATTAGTTGAAGAAACAATGATTGTTTTCCAAGATTGAAATTTATTTAGGATATCACCAACTACTGGTTGGAGAGGTTGATTCTCTTAAGATTTCTTTTAAAATTTGGTATGACCATTTTGAGTACCCTATAATATCATTCGAGTTAACCAATGCTCTTGTTGGGTAAGATTTATGTACAAGAAATTTAGGGTTACAGAGGTTACATTATGCTATTGTTTCTAATAATGATCCCTAGTTTACTTCCTGACTTCACAAGGGTCTCTAAGAGGTGATGG
Organism: Viscum album; assembly: GCA_963277665.1. NCBI lineage: Eukaryota > Viridiplantae > Streptophyta > Magnoliopsida > Santalales > Viscaceae > Viscum > Viscum album. The sequence continues at coordinate 111,844,083 of OY728134.1, read as the reverse complement.
GATCCTAGGTAAGGTTGTAACAGCCTATCATCCATAGATGGATGGACATAAGAAATGGACAATCCATATGTTCAAGTATATGCTGCCTTATTATGTCTTAGACTTAGTAGGATCAAGATACACCCATTTTCACGTCTCAGACATAGATTCCACTGAGGAGATAACCCAAGTCTGGTGGGAAACATGGCCTTAAGTGAATATCCCAAAATGTGAGAGGCTGTTGACTTGTAGTGAGAGCCTAGGGTGTGTCCATAGGGAGACTATTCCATAATTACCAAAGAATTGCACATGAATAATTATAAACAAAGGTAAGTAGACGAACCAATATGTAAACATAATGCACAGTAGAAAGAGACAAAGATAAAAATAATTGAAATAACTGGAATAACATACAATATTTGATGATGATATATGTCATGTCACCATAAATATAGAAAATATTGATAAAAAGTAGCAAATAGACATGAAAAACCCATTGTGGAAAAAGAAATACACAAACTATCGCAAGAATCTAGAGCTACATCTCAGTCATCTACTACCAGATCCATTCAATTATAGTAATAAATCATGTTTCTAAAGCATTATGATTCCCTTTATCAACACCTTCATAAATTTAATCTTCCACGAGTACCAAACTTTGTCTGGAGAAGGTGTGAGATTAATCTTAGTGGGCCACCACCAATGCTGTCTATAACATCCAGCCAGTGTAATGAAAATGTAAAAGTGTGCATGCATGCATATATAAATTAAAGAAGTGCTATGTAACTAAATACCCAAGTACCTGCTTCATCCCTCAGCTGGTGTCTGAACATGTAACCAATACAGTAATTAATTGATTACTAGTTTATATAAACAAGTCACATGAGGCATAGCCAGCACTGACATCACCTCATGATAGCATAAATATTGAAGGTTCCAAGATGTAAAAAGGAAACCATAATTGATAATTAATATGAATTGGTTCCATGGTAATCACAAAAAACCCTAGACCTAAATTATGGTAACTCAATAGTAACTGAGTCTAGCTAAGAGTCAAGAGTGTAATCCAAGGAGCATCATCCATGGAATTCCCACAATAATGTTTCTAACCGAGTCCAAGGAATTCATCCAAGGTAAAATGGAAGATTAGTAGTGTCTAGTCTCAAGGATGTAACCATGGAACCTTGTGTCATGTTGGATCTGAGGAGTGTATCCAAGGAATCTTGTAATAACAATGAAGGGATCCTACAATGTCATACCAAGCATCCAAAGGTAGACAAGGAATGTGTTCCCTGGTAGGTATCACCGAAGTAAACCAATATCCTTGAATTGGGATGATGTCCTAGACTACCCAAGGAACTCCCCAACGAATCCAAGAGCTAACATGAGTCAATCCATCCTATAAATATTTCAAGGTCCATGTGCATAAATATCCACCATACATTTAATTGAATACTATTAATTTGGTCATATTATATTTATATCATTAACAAATTCTCGTTTTTTAAGCCTCGACTTTCATTGGTTTGACAAGGCCAAGTAGCATTCAACCTTTTAATGAAAACCATGCATGTCAAGTTCAATTAATAAGGCTCCCTCCACTACCTTTCATGAACATGGAAATGTGAAATATGGAAATGCAACCAAAAATTCCTTTACATTTAATAAGTTTAAGTCATATACATAATATTATTTCAACAATATAATTTGAATGAATTACTTAAAATTAGTCACATACCTTAGGGAGGACAAGTGGAAGTTACATGGTATAATCCATTCAAAATTTTATGATTCAATGGTAATTTCATATAAGGAAGCTTACCATTAGTGTGGTTAATCTCTAGAACACCCGAATGATGAAGTAAAAGTTCTAAAATATAAAAAACTCAATTATGGAATATCACCCAACATGGGGTGTTAGGAGTTGTGTATGTAACAACAAAAAACCAATCACATTTATGGAAAGAGGATAACCATACAGTTCTAATGAATATAATCATGGAATATAAAATCAATAAATTGAACCTGATGATATCAGCAGTCCCTACACATCAATTCCAAAATCAAAGAACTTACGGGATGAGTTATAGACCACCCAACTTAGGCTTGTATGACTCTCCTTGTCTAGTATTAGACTCTTATTCATCATGGAATGAAGTAGATCTATAAAAAGAGTAAAAATGATCACACCTCGATAATTAGGCCGAGAGAAAGATAATCAAAGAATGGTTAAAAATGACTTGAGTACATACCATTGTTCATCCAATGTGATGAATAGAAGCTTGAACAGATCTCAGATGAAGGATATATCTTGATCCATGGGTTAGGCCTTTAAAAAGATCCAATATGGGAAAAATGGAGGTTCACCCGGCTTGAATTATTATTAGAGAAGATGGGTTATGTTAATTATATCATTAAGGGTAAAAAGGAAAATTTTTCCCAAAATTTAGTATGTGCATGGTTTGGCTGCATGGTTTTCCAAACTATGTGCAAACCCTACATAGGTACCTAGAGAAAAGGAGTAACTCGCACAGTTAAGCCACATGGTTTGAGAAACTATGCACCAACCATGTGATATGGCTGTACTTGAAAATGATGACTATCCACACAGTTTAGACAAACCATGCATCCTCATTGCACAATTTACTATAACCGTGTTACAAGGCCATTTGTCCCAAAAATATGGGTTCCAGGATCCGACTGATCCTCAAACACCCCTGAGTCCTTTATTACCTCTTTATGAATCCAATTTAGGTCTATAAAAGTTAATTATACCAATATTTTGAGGATCCATACCTGAGTCAAAAAATAGGTTCTTACAGCATCCCCCATTAAAGGAACTTGTTTATGAGTTCACCTTCAAGGGTGGAGAAACACTATCTGAGAATAAGTATAGCAACAAAGAATGTGCATTGGACTCCCTCTCCCAAGTCTCATCTTGTACATGGATGTGAAACCAAAACACCCATACTATAGGGACATGCTGGTATTGGAGATCCTTTGTTCACCTTTCGATAATGCGTATTGGATACTCCTCAAAAGTAGTATTAGCATCAAGTTCAACTTCCTCGAGATCAAAAGTATGATATGGGTAGCATGATAATAGAAAATCTGTGAAACATATAAGATTCTTTCATATCACGATACCTCTAAGGTAGTATCAACTTATAGACTGTCAGGCTAACTCTTTCCAAGATTAAAGATTGTCCTACATTACGAGGTAAAAACTTACATTGCTTCTGTAACTGTCTATTCTCTAGCCAAGGAGATACCTATAGGATAACACAATCCCCAGCCTCTAACTCTAGAAGTATCAATAATGATCGACATAATATTTATATCTAGACTAAGCAGCAAACAGACACTTCCTGATTAGATGAACCTGCTCTAAAGTTTCTTGTATGAGACATGGACCTATTAGTGCTACCTCACCTACATCTAGCCAATACAAGGTTGAATGACACAACATACCATATAAGGCCTCAAAAGGATCCATCTAAATTGTAACATTAAGGATGTTATTATAGGAAAAATTTGATGAGATGGATATGCTTCTCCAAATAACTATCGAAATCAAGGACACATACTTGGAGTATATCCTCTAGAACATTTATTTTCTATTCTGTCTGTTCATCATTTTGAGGGTAAAAATCTGTTCTTAGAAACACATGTGTCTCTATAGATTTCTGTAATCCCTTCTAGAACCATGACATGAAATGAGCTTCCATATCAAAAATGATACTACAAGTAACGCAGTGTAGTCATATAATCTCACGAACATACAATCGTTCTATCGCATCAATTGAGACAGTATCCCAAATATGAATGAAGTTGTATGCCTTTGTTAGTAAGTCAATTACTACCATAAAACATCACTACCCCTTAGTGACCTAGGTAAGACAACTACGAAATCCATAGCAATAAATTCCCATTTCCATTCCAGGACTGGATGTATCTGTAATAGGCTAGAGGTATTTAGTGCTCCACTTTCACCTACAAACAGGTTGAACACCTAGTGATAAATCCTAATATCTAACATTTCATCCCAATCCATCAATACTGGAACCACATATCTTGATACATTTTAGATATTCCTAAATGAAATTACCACTAATAAGCATGGGTATCTTGCATTAACTTATCTCTTATATATGTAGGAACCCAGACATTCCCATGAATACGCATGATGTTGTCTCTATCCACAAACCAATCTGAAGGTGGGTTATCTTCTGATACACTCTCACAGAGAACCAAGACCTCATTATCTGAAAATTGTCATCCCTTCACCTTATCAAGGATTGAAGTTGTAACTATTAAGGATAAAAGGTAAGACTACTCATAAATATCATTTAAATCTAGATGCATCTAAAAAATAGGGCCATTAACTTCCATTCATCACTGGATTTCTGTACAGCATGTGCCTATGTTTTTTTACTCAATGTGTCAGCGACTACATTTCCCTTTCCATGAATATATTAAAGCTCGAAATCAAAGGAATAAAGATATTCAACCCATATTCATTGTCTAATATTCATCTAATTCTATGAAAATATACATTTGAGGCTCTTTTGGTCGGTGTACACCACAAAGAGCTTACCCAAAATATAGTGTCTCCAGCATCGTAAGGAATGGGAAACTACTGCTATCTCAATATCATTCATCGAGTAATTTCTCTAATGAGGCATTAACTACTAAGATTCTAATGAAATGACTCTATCCTCCTACATCATCACTAATCCTAGGATGATGCCTGATGCATCAAAAAAGATGATAAAACCTATTCCAATATATGGAAGAATCAGAATATGTATCGAGACAATACTGCCTTTCAGCTCCTAAAAGGATTTTCACACACATCTAACTATAGGAACTTAAAACCCTTCATTGTAAGGCCAGTAAGAGGTGAATCAATGCATGAAAATTCCTTTATGAAAGACCTATAGTATCTAGACATCCCTAATAAATTTTATATATTAAACACATTCTTGGGTAGCTCATAGAAAACCACCACACATACCTTATCTAGTTCAACAGAGACTCATGATTCTGAGATAATATGGTCCAAAAAGTGAACTTTTCGAACCATAAGTGGAACTTTTACTTCTTGGCATAAAGCTTATTCTCTCTTGGAGTAATAATAATTATCTCAATCTACTTGGCATGGTCTCTATGAGGGTGAGAATACACCAAGATTCCATCCAAAAAGACTACGACAAATGAATCCAAATATGGGTGGAACACACTATTCATCAAAGCCATGAAAATAGTGGGTGTGTTTGTAAGATCGAACAACATAAAAAGGTAACCATACATCCCATACCTTCTACAGGAAGTTGTACACGGTATGTCTGATGGCCTGACTCGTACCTGATGATAGCCCAATGTTAGGTTGATCTTAGGGAAGACCCTAGCTCCTCAAAGCTGGTCAAATAGATCATCTATTTGATGTAGTGGATACCAGTTCTTGACCATATGATGGTTCAACCATCTATAATTAATGCATAGATGAATGGTCTCGTCCGCCTTCTTGGAAAAAGCCCTGTAAAACCCCAAGATGAAGTGTTGGGAAATAAGAAACATTTTGCCTCAAAGTCGTCTAACTATCACTTGAGCTCATGGTTCTTAGTATGTTCCGTCGTATATTGAGAAATGGATACTGGAAATGTTCTTGGAACAAGATCGATTGTAAAATCTCCCTCCCTCTCAGGAGGTAAACTAGAAATGTAACCAGAAAAAACATCCCTAATATGATCTACTACTAGATGTAATTTATCTTGGACTAACTATTGATCCTCCATGATGATATTGGAAATATGGGTGCTTACCCCACCTAGCCCATGATGTTCTGGTCTGGCTCCACTAGCCTGGATTTCCCACTCACCCTTATGTAGATAACTATTGACCTATAATGATTTATACTTTATCCTTAAATGATATAAGTCTACAAAGCCATGATAAGGAACCAACCAATCCATCCAAAGAATGAATTCGAAGACCATAATCTTGAGAACAAAGAGGTCCAATAAGAAATTATAATTGCATACCTCAAGGGGATAGTGAGTACATTATTGTATGCCCTCTGATCATACACATAATAGTGTATCTAGGGTCATTACACCATAGTAACACTGTATTTACATCCCAAAACTTTCCATGATAGATAAAGAGAAAAACAAGTGTGAATCACATATATCAAATAAAGTAGATACTATAGTGGATTCTCCAAGAATAGTACATTGTAACATAGATGGTACCATCTCATAATCCTCTAGGTATCAGTTATAAAGCATACACTTAGCCTAATCCATGGACCTCTTCAACAGCAAGACTACCATGCTCAAAACAGATCTGCTGGCGCTGATGGGGATTAGGGGTCTGCTTACCATGTCCACGACATCCTCCACGATCAGTCCTTCCAGTGCTACTCCAACCCCCCACCTGATGCTGAGAAAAAAAGTCATGCTCCTGAATGTGAAGTTGGTGCAGATCCTCATCCACTAGAAGATGATATGATGGTATTAAAAAGTGATAAATATACCCCATACAGCGACAATCTTAACACTCTAGTGGGTCTCTATCACACTACATCATCATTTTCCCTTATCATCCACACTAATGGCATACTATAGAGCTACCTACATGGGTACCCTGGTTGCCATTGCTCTGAAATGAAACCTTAAGGGATCTCTTTCTACCACCAAAAGAACTACTGGCCAGCGTTGGAACTAATACTTTATATCTGGTACTATCACTATCCCTTAGGTTGCAATCCGTGATTAGAGATTGATTTCAAATCTCAAAAAAGATCGGTAGGTGAAATACATTCACTTGAGTAAAAATAGAATACTAGAGCCCATCCTCGAAGCGTCTATAATGTGAAATATAATCAGTGGAAAGAAGCTTTGAAAAGTGCTACAACTCTATGAATTTCGTGGAATACTCCATAACTGACATAGAACCATACTCAAGATGTATGAACTCTTTGGCTCAGTAAGCTCTCCATGTATGACTAAAGAAATGATCATATAAGGCGTTTTTGAAATCATCCCATAATATACCCATGATGATGACTAGTCTGGGTAATAAAATCCCACCAACACTTGGACAAATCATGCTGTATGTAATTAGAAAGTTTGAACCTCTGATCTGGAGGTGTCTCTAGATTCTCAAAGATAGACAATGTGGCCTCTATCCAATACTCAACATCATGTGGACCACCATCCCGTGAAATGGTGGGAGTATGCTGCAACTGAAACTCAAGAGTTAGATTAGCCATTATAGGTGCATCTCATTGAGAACCATTCATATACTACATCAGACATAGAATAATATGATGGACTTGGGCATCAATTCCCTGATCAGGTATATCAGGATATTCCTTAAGTGGCACTCTTGGTGGTAAGACTTGTGGCTCAGATCCCACCGCATTTGGAGCAAGGTCATCACCACCTTTCTAGTGTATGACATGAGGACTTGGTGGCGGCATTAGTCTACAAATACAAAACACACACCTTAGAAGAAACTCAAAAGCATAAAGATAACATCACTAGCTGAATCTGAATGTATGAAAACTCACTATCCAAGTCATAATACCCGCAATACCCACATATAAGGCAAGGTATAGGTAAGCACACTGTTATAAGTTACATGGGTTCTAGTGTATGAAGGGTCAATAGTACTTTGCCTCATCATTTATTGGAAACCATTTTATTTCATTTTATATTTAATTACCATGATCACTCATTTACCTTTTATATGCATGAAAATGAAGGGATAATGTAACGCCCCGAACCCAGCTACCCAGAGTCGGTGAATTACTTCGTAACATTGGCATCATCACAAAAGATCAAGTCTCGAAAGACCGATTAGTTTAGTAGCCTTGGAAACACTAGATACATTCATAAATGTTACATTACATCATAAAGTGAAAATCTACAAATACAAAGTCTCCATAGTCCACACTCATATCCTCTTTTGACTATCCCTGCAGGTCATTCATAAAATACTTCTTCACATCCTGGAAAATATTAAAACATTGAAAGGGGTGAGCTTGGATTCTCAGCAAGGATAAAAATATTGCGGAATCTTTCATAAATAAACATAAACATTTAAGGAAATGTATAACTAAAACAAAAGCCTTTTAAACTTGAACTTAAACATAATATGGCAATAGTAAAATGAGATAATGCCATTTACTTATTCACATGGATATTATACTGGTCGAATAATCACATGAAATATCAATAACCATTTTCATAATGATGGAATGCATAATGCCAGACTATCATAACCACGTAGTCAAGGCCTCGTGCCAAGACCACAAATTAGATTTTGTCAAGGCCTCATGCCAAGAAACTAGTTTTTCTCATGAGACCTAACGATGCAATTTTTTTCAAAAGATACTTACGTTTCAAATTTCTCAAATATACTCCAGTATTTTTCTGAAAACATTATACAAGCTTCTGAAAGCAAAATAACTAATTATGAGACTGCTCGACTTATTACAGGCCGTGATGGGTCCATGCCCAATCTCATCCTATCTACCACACTCGAGAGTCGGTTTTTCTGAAAACTTTTTTAAGATTGCATTAAATACGTAAACATTTGCACTGGATTTTCATATATTTGAGAGAAATATCTCTCTATTGTTTGAAATAATTTGAAAATCACATAATTATATAATAAAACCTTTTTAATAAACGTAAAAGACAAAGGGGTTTATACACCTTATAAAAGAAAGTTGTGTATAAAACTAAATATGCCTCAATGAAAGGAGATTAAGACGAAGTCCTTACAAAGATCATTTTTAAAATAAAATATATCTATTATATGTGTTCATTATAAGTGCACATAATGAAAGTACAAATACAAGATATGACATAATAATATCATGACATAATTTGAAAGTAAGAGATTAACCCAAAGAATGGAAATTGGGTTAAGAAATTCCCTTACCTCGTGTTCGACTTGACTCGATCGTTCTTTAACCTCCTGAATAATAAACTAGAGTTAATTTAAATTTACTTAAGAACCCTATTCATGTTAATCATTCCTTTTATATCACTTATTACCTTGTTATGAACATTATGTAATTATTTAAGTTAATAACGGTCATTTTGTCGAACTTAGGTACTTGAGTCAAAAATAATCTTCTTATAATTATAAGTTGGTCATGTGGTGAAATATCCATTATATCCCGAATTATATTCATGATTTAGATATCATATATCTCATATATATCCAGTATATACATGCATTTATAATATTCCATAACGTTTAGAGGTAAGAAACAAAATGCACCGTTCATGGAGACGGTAAGTCGTACGTACGCATGAACGCTACTTTCATTTCTATTTCATATTTATGGGAATGAAGTTATAATTATATAAAGTTATAATATAATTCAAGTATAATATAATGTATAATACCATTTACTCCATCCTTTATACATCCCACATATGGCATTAACGATTCAGATCACTTTGAGGGGGCGGTAGTCCGCACTTCCTAAAATAAAATTATCGCGTTTACCCATAATGGAAATCATAATGTATTCCACAAATGAGAAATAAATAAGCATAAGGAAAACATAAAAATAATATATATATATCATATATAAAAATAGTGTCATCGAAATGTCCACCATTAGAGGTGTTATATGAGTGTTGAACAATCATCGTTTCGTGAGGCAGAAAATCGCCATCCACAGAAACAATATATTTTTAACCATTAGATGTAGGTGTGTGTAAGTGTACCTCGAATAATTCTTATAAAAACATCCTAGTATATTGAGTATACTGGTTTTGTTACAAATGAAATGAATAAAAATATTTTAGGGGGTTGGATAAGAAAAATAAAACAAAATAACATAAGAGAAGACATTACCTTAAATTCGGGTAACTCTTTTGATTTGAGACAAAGGCTTCATTGGGAAGAATTATGCCCAAAGTGAGGCTTCTAGGAGTAAGGGAGGGAAGTTGGGAGAGTATTTGGGTAGAGTTTGGCCGAGAAAAATGGCTTGAAAGTGTGAATAAGGTGTTAGAGGTGGGGGCCTTTTATAAGTGGAGAGGAGGGGCACTCTCGGAAAGTAATGAAATGATACTTTATTATACAATGATTTATCGGATTCTAAAGCTCCCACACATATATAATTCGAGGATAAGGTGATAATGGTTCGAAATATACTCATACAATAGGTTTTTGACAAGTGTAAGACTTGGAATTTACATTATATTTTCCTTTTATTTAAATCGTTAATTAATGAGGTAATTGGTGCATCATCATGGTGTCTTAATAATTTACTTTATTTAATGACTGAAAATTATAAAAAAAATATCATAATGTAGGAAATATTTTAGCTTTATAGTTAATATTTATAGTCAAAAATATGAATTGTATAACCACATTTAAATAATTGTTTTAGTAAAACAACTTATGTTTGTGACATTTTTATTTTAACTTTAAATAAAAGTTATTTATGTCATTTTTCTACCAAAGTGGCTCTATGGGGTCCCCAAGTTGACCCATGGATTTTCATGGTTGGACATGACTCATCCAATAGGGTTAGGATAAGTGTAAAGGTCATTTAATATTATTATAACATTATCTTTACCTTAAATTACACTAATTACCTTTAATCATGATTATTTAAACTTAAAAGTTACTATTCACCAAAAATTATTTTAAACCCATTGAACAACATTTTACTTCCTAATGACAACCATGTATGTCGGATTTTTGAAAATAAAATCACAAAATTGGAAATGTTTCATTTAAATGAAAAATTAGTTTTTTAACTACCACTTAGTGGTTTCACTATTCATCAAAAATTGAAGTTTATCAGAACAATGGCAAAATTTCACCCTAAGAAATAATTGATATTCCGAATTCAAAAATTATGTCTCTTTTATGAAATTCCAAACATATTTGTTGCATTAATTAATTTTATAATTAATTCCCACTGTCACAACAAATAGTGTGTTTTTTAGAAACAATATATATCAAAAGATTGACAATTGTTTATGTCTAATTTCAAAGTGAAATTAATTCTAATGAACACCATTGGATAAAATGGTAAAAATATATTCTAATTATACTTTAAAACCACTCAATATTATAACTTATCACTATAAATTATTTTGATTTAAAAATTTGTTTTAAGTATTTTTCACTATTCATAAAAATTTGGAAGTTCTCAGAAAATTTCAAAAAATTCAACAAAGGCAAATTTCGACATTCCGAATCCAAAAATTAAGTCCATTTTGAAATATAAAATTTCTATAATTTTAAAAAGTGGGTATTAATATTCAAAACAGCTACATTTATTAATCGCGGTGTGTTAGAACTCGAACTTGCGTACAATGCAAGCTATTGCATTATTGAAAGAGAGGCGTATCGTGGAAGCTCGGGGTGTTACATTCTCCCCTCCTTCAATAAATTGAGTCCTTGCAATTTGAAAATTTTCTTCTAAAATAAAAGGTTTAAAATAGAAAATACCTTTGTGGAAAACCCATATCGGAAATAAGGTTATTAAAAATATAACTTTAAAAGAAAGAAAGATAAGTACAAAGGTCACCTGAGAGAGCCCATACTAGGATTCTATGAAAATATGGATATGGAAGAAAAAAACCATCAAGGTTTGATGGAGAGTTGTAGAAAACAAGATTAGGATAAAGTTAACCATAAGAAAATCACAAACTTGTGATTGGTTAAACTGTCATTGAATCCCTAGTTGGAAAAGTTAACAGGCAACATTTTTGTTTTAAGTTACCTTTTATAAAGTTGAGGAATTTATTTAGGAGATTTACTAATAATGTAAGGGAATATACATACTTGTCATGTATACTTTCATTCTTTAATAAATATTTACCACAAACCCATCTTTCACTCTAAAAGATAATAGAACTGAAAAATATTCTATTTATCCTAATTGTATAAGGTTCCAAATATTAACACATACCATTTAGATTAGGAAAACTATTTTGTAATAACCAGTGACTTCCTGTAGGCTAGTGGTAGGTAATAAAGGCATGTCACACTATGGTTGTGGGTTCGATTCCTGCAGCTTTGTCCGACACGTCGGGCTATGCCCCACCCTGCAGGTTGTCCTTTTCCGAAAACTATAGTATTATAATATTCCAAAAATAATCTTCATAAATGTTTTAACCTTAAAAAATACTATCCAAGGTTCAACTTCATCCCTTCCAACCTATATAGTTATCCATAATACCTCTGTCCAGACATTTTCTAAAAGGTCTCTAAATTCCAAAATTAATTGTAACATCAGATTCCCCAAACAAAGTAAAGTTTCTCTTATTGTCACATACTAAAAACATGATTACCTTCATCATATTAAAACCTTAATAAAATCAACAAGTACAACATTAAATTCCTTATATATATATATCACATTATTCTAATAACCAGAATATAATCCATGAGTCCAAAAGCACCAATACATTAATTATTCCACTTCAACTATAGTCACAGCATAAGATTGTACTTGATCCCTTGGCCTTTTCTGAGTTAAGTATCCCAGACACTTAGGACATTCATTTGCATAATGCCCCATTTCCCTACAATTGTAGAATTCAACATTGATAGCCTCTTTCTTTCCCTTGCAATCATGAGCCTGGTGGCCTTTTTCCCCACATTTATAACAAACTCTCATTCTTTTTAGGAAATTACCAGGGTGATTCTTCCCACAATTATCGCATAATGGAAAATCCTTCTTTCCCTTTTTCCCTTTATCTGTCTCTTGTTCCACTGTTCTCTTCTTCTCTTGCTTTACATTGTTGTCGTAACACTTAGATAATTCTTTTTCTGTCTTGATAGCACACGGGACAATATCTTCGTATGACGAGAAGGTTTGTGAGACTAATGCTCGATGGAGAAATGGTTTTAACCCATCAAAGAAATGATCAATCTTACTTCTTGGGTTACGTATATAATATGCAGCATGTCTCTCTAACCTTGTAAAGTTAGCCTCATACTTTGCGACATTCTCATCCTCCTTTTGTCTCAGACTCAGAAATTGCCTTTCCATATCTGTTCGATGGTCATGTGGAAAGTATTTTTCTAAGAAAAGATCTTTGAACTCCCTCCATTTCATATTTGATACTTCATCATCTTTTTGTGTGTTTTGAATCAATGACCACCATTGATCGGCATCTCCAGTGAGGTGGTAGACTGCCATGACAACCTTCTCCCTTTCGCTACTCCCCAAGGCATGGAATATTTTTTCTAAGGATTTTATCCATTTTTCAGCTACTAATGGATTTGTAACCCCATTTAACGTTGGTGGTTGTTTCCTTATGAAGCAGTCTAACATTGATCCTCCACGTTGCGGATCAGGGTGCCCCATACGAGTAAGGTTATTATTCATAACCTGATTGAGTTGTCCGAGTATGGTAATAAGTTGATCAGCACCATTTGTATCTCCAGATCCATAATAATTATCTTGAGCAGGAGGGATATCCCTACACGGAGTGCGTGCATTGATACGGTTTCCATTACTTCCACTAGGATCCATTTCTAAACAATGGCAAAAACTATATTAGTTTATGAATCAAAATACATAATTCCATACTTGTAAAATACTTAACATAAATTGAACTATTTATGGATATAATCCACAAAAATGTTTTCTTTGAGGAAATATATACTCATAACCCTTCATAGTGGTTTGTAAAGAAAATGAGAATTATCCTTAGCATATCCCCCGGGAGTGTCGTAACCAAGAGTGTAGCAAGGCCTGTTGTCGTGCACCAGTTCCCGTTCGAGTCTAGCTCAAAGTGGTGTTTTCAGGTTTTACCCCTAGGTACATCTGTGTCAGAGCCACCTCTACCTTCTTGTATCCAAATAGGGATGTATTGCTCGAAAAACTCACAAAATATCTATAAAACCAAAATTCTAGGAAGTTCTTCTATACTAATCCTCAAAGTCTATCTTCGGGCTATGTGCTCTAATCAGAGTTTATCTAAATCTAGCTTCCATGGTTAGTACTAACCTCCCTCTGATACCAACTGTAATGACCCGACCCCAACTACCCAGAGTCGGTGCATTATTTCTTAACATTGGAATGATCACAAAAGATAAAGTCTCGAATGACCGATTAGTTTAGTAGCCTTGGAAACACTAGATACATTCATAAATGTTACATTACATTATAAAGTAAAAATCTACAAATACAAAGTCTCCATAGTCCACACTCATATCCTCTTTTGACTATCCCTGCAGGTCATTCATAAAATACTTCTTCTCATCCTGGAAAATATTAGAACATTGAAAGGGGTGAGCTCAGATGCTCAGTAAGGATAACAATATTGTGGAAGCTTTCATAAAAAACATAAACATTTAAGGCAATGTGTAACTAAAACAAAAGCCTTTTAAACATGAACTTAAAAATAATATGGAAAAAGGAAAATGAGATAATTCCATTTACTTATTCACATGGATATTCTACTGGTCAACTAATCACATGCAATATCAATAACCACTTTCATAATGATGGAATGCATAATTCCAGACTATCATAACCACGTAGTCGTGGCCTCATGCCAAGACCACAAATAAGATTTTTTCAAGGCCTCGTGCCAGGACAATAGTTTGTCTCATGAGACCTACCGATGCAATTTTTTTAGAAGATACTTGCATATAAAATTGCTAAAATATACTCGCTTGTTTTCTGAAAAAATTATTCAAGCGTTTGAAAACAAAATAACAAATCCTGAGACTGCTCGACTAATTACAGGCCATGATGGGTCCATGCCCAATCCCTTCTTGTCTACCACACTCGAGAGTCGGGCTTTCTGAAAACTTTTTTAAGCTTGCGTTAAATACGTATACATTTGCACTGTATTTTCATATATTTGAGAGAAATATATCTCTCTTTTTTGAAATCATTTAAGAATCATATAATTATAAAATAAAACCTTCTGAATAAACGTAAAAGTCAAAGGGGTTTATACACCTTATAAAAGAAAGTTGTGTATAAAACCAAATATGCCTCAATGAAAGGAGATTAAGAAGAAGTCCTTACAAAGATCATTTTAAAAATAAAATATATCTATTATGTGTGTTCATTATAAGTGCACATAATGAATGTACAAATACAAGATATGACATAATAATATCATGACATAATTTTAATGTAAGAGATTAACCCAAAGAATGGAAATTGGGTTAAGAAATTCCCTTACCTCGTGTCTGACTTGACTCGAACATTCTTTAACCTCATGAATAATAAACTAGAGTTAATTTCCATTTACTTAAGAACCTTTTTTATGTTCACTATTCATTTTATATCACATATTACCATGTTATTAAAATTATGTAATTATTTAAGTTAATAACGTTCATTTTGTCGATCATAGGTACTTGAGTCAAAAATAAACTTCTAATAATTACAAGTTGGTCATGTGGTGAAAAATCCATTATATCCCGAATTATATTCATTATTTAGATATCATATATCTCATATATATCCAGTATATACATGCATTTATAATATTCCATAACGTTTAGAAGTAAGAAACGAAATGCACCGTTCATGGAGACGGTAAGCCGTACGTACGCATGAACGCTACTTTCATTTCTATTTCATATTTAATGGAATGAAGTTATAATTATATAAAGGTATAATATAATTCCAGTATAACATAATGTATAATACCATTTACTCCATCCTTTATACATCCCACATATGTCATTAACGATTCAAATCACTTTGAGGGGGCGGTAGTCCGCACTTCCTAAAATGAAATTATCGCGTTTACCCATAATGGAAATCATATAGTATGCCACAAATGAGAAATAAAGAAGCATAAGGAAAACATAAACATAATATATATATCATATATGAAAATATTTTCATCAAAATGGCCACCATTAGAGGTGTTATATGAGTGTTGAACAATCACTGTTTCGTGAGGCAGAAATTCGCCATCCACAGAAACAGTATGTTCTTTAACTATTAGATGTAGGTGTGTGTAAGTTTAGCTCGAATAATTCTTATAAAAACAACCTAGTATATTTAGGATACTGTTTTTGTTACAAATTAAATGAATAAAAAGAGTTTAGGGGGTTGGATAAGCAAAATAAAACAAAATAACATAAGAGAAGACATTACCTTAAAATCGGGTAACTCTTTTGATTTGAGCCGAAGGCTTCCTTGGGAAGAATTCTTCCCAAATTGAGGCTTCTAGTAGTAAGGGAGGGAAGTTGGGAGAGTATTTGGGTAGAGTTCGGCCGAGCCAAATGTCTTGAAAGTGTGAATAAGCTGTCAGAGGTGGGGGCCTTTTATAAGTGGAGAGGAGAGACACTCTTGGAAAGTAATGAAATGTTACATTATTATACAATGCTTTTCGGATTCTAAAGGTCCCAGACATATATAATTCGAGGATAAGGTGATAAGGGTTCGAAATATACTTATCCAATAGGTTTTTGACAAGTCTATGCCTTGGATGTTACATTAGCTTTTCATTTTATTTAAATCGTTAATTAATGAGGTAATCGCTGCATCATCAAGGTGTCATAAATAATTTAATTTATTTAATGTTTAAAAATTATAAAAAAACTATAAATATGTAGGAAATATTTTTAGATTTCTAATGAATATTTATAGTCAAAAATATGACTTTTATAACCCCATTTAAAAAATTGTTTTAGTAAAACAACTTATGTTTGTGACATTTTTATTTTAACTTTAAATAAAAGTTATTTATGTCATTTTCCTACCAAAGTGGCTCCATGGGGTCCCCAAGTTGACCCATGGATTGTCTTGGTTGGCCATGACTCATCCAATAGGTGTAGGACAAGTGTAAAGGTCATTTCATATTATTATAACATTATCTTTACCTTAAATTACACTAATTACCTTTAATCATGATTAATTAAACTTAAAAGTTACTATTCACCAAAAAATTATTTTAAATCCATTGAACCAAATTTTACTTCCTAATGACAACCATGTATGTTGGATTTTTGAAAATCAAATCACAGAAGTGGTAATGTTTGATTTAAACGAAAAAATCAGTTTTTTAACTACCACTTAGTGGTTTCACTATTCATCAAAAATTGAAGTTTTTCAGAACAATGCCAAAATTTCACCCTAAGCTATAATTGATATTCCGAATTTAAAAATGATTTCTATTTTATGAAATTCCAAACATATAAGTTGAATTAATTAATTTTATAATTAATTCTTGCTGTCACAACAAATAGCGTGTTTTTTAGAAACAATATATATCAAATGATTGACAATTGTTTATGTCCAATTTCAAAGTGAAATTAATTCTAATGAACACCATTGGATAAAATGATAAAAATATATTCAAATTATACTTTAAAACAACTCAATATTATAACTTATCACTATAAATTATTTTGATTAAAATTTGTTTTAAGTATTTTTCACTATTCATAAAAATTTAGAGGTTCTCAGAAATTTACAAAAAATTCAACATAGGCTAATAGCGACATTCCGAATCCAAAAATGAAGTCCATTTTGAAATATAAAATTTCTATAATTTTAAAAAGTTGGTATTACTATTCATAACAGCTACTTTGATTAGTCACGGTGTGTTAGAACTCGAACTTGCGTACAATGCAAGCTATTGCATTATTGAAAGAGAGGCGTATCGTGGAAGCTCGGGGTGTTACAGATAAGGACATGAAACCATTCAAATTTTACATTTATATTTTCTTATAACTTTTGTCAACATCCCTTTAAATTGGATTTTCATTCCTAGTGAATCAGGTCCCATACTCCTTATCACTGAAAATAACACCCATTTGAATTTCTAATTAAAGGATTGATTTGGTAAATTACTTGTTTTAACTCACAAGGGCCCATAACACCTCATGAATTGAAATAGGAAACCACTCAATCACATCCCATAGTAGTACCAGAAATATACAAGGAAGGGTCACTCAACAATTAGAGGCATATAAAGCAATGAATGTAGTAAAATTCACTTATATGTCATGAAAATATACATGACACATTAATTCTAGATGCCTATAATGATGCATGTAACAAATATTTGTGACCTCTTATCATTGGTCAAAGTATGAAATTAAATTCTAAATTAGAATAATAATCAACAATTCCACACATCATGTACATCACCCAATGGTGAAACGATATCAGCTGCAATAGGCAAAAGAAGAACAATAATTGTAATATAGTAAACCCAACCTTTACCCCAAACATGGGTTCATGATTCCCAATAATGGCATATAAACATGTCCCAAGTGTTCTTAATTTCTTAAATATTGTATCCAAATAGTAAAGTATGAATGGAAATCCCTCTGATGCCTCTTTGTGACATCCCAAACCTGAATGAAACATAAGAGGTTCCCAAAGCTCGGTGAGCCACATGGCATCAAGGGAATCTCCCCAAATTCTAGAAGATGATGAATAGGAACAAGGGCCTAGGTTGTGTCTGTGGGGATACTATTCCCTCATTACCAGAGTGTACATAGCAGATAATTATAAACAAAGTTAAATATAATAAGCAATAATTAAACATAATGCATAGAGGAATGTGACAAGGATTAAAATAACCAAAATAACTAGAAAAACATAAAATAGTTGATGATGATATATTTTATGTCATTAGAAATATAGAAAACATGGATAAAAATTAGAAATAAAAAATTAAAAACATAATATAGAAAAATAAATACAAAAAATATCCCAAGAATCCAGAGATACAACTTGATCATCTACTACTACCTCCATCCTTGAACAATAAGAAATCAAGTGTCTAATACATTAGGCTTCAATTTTTCAACACATGCATACATGTAATCTTCCATGGGTGCCAAACGGTACATGGAGAGGGTGTGAGATATATCTTAGTAGCCTACCACCAATGGTGTCTATAACATCTGAACCATGTAATAGAAATGTAACAGTGTACAAACATGCATATATAAAGTAAAGCAGTATAATGTAACTAAATACCCACGTACTTGCTTCAGCCTTAGGCTAGTGTAAGAACATGTAAATAGTTCATTAATTAATTGATTACTAGTTTATATAAACAATAAACATGAGGAAAATCTAGCACTAACATCACCTCGTGATAGTAGAAATAGTGAAGGTTCCAAGATGTAATAAGGAAACCATAGTTGAAAATTAATATGAAGTGGTTCCATGGTAAAAACCAAGTAAACTTAGAACTTATGGGCATCTAAGTCAGTAGTAACTAATTCAATTTAAGGGGAAATAGTGTAATCCATGGATCATCATCCAAGACATTCCCAAAATAAGATTTCTAACTGAGACCAAGGAATTGATCCAAGGTAAAGTGGAAGATAAGCAGTATCCAAGCCCAATGATGTAACCAAGGAATATTATGTCACTATTGATCCAAGGATTGTATTTGAGGAATCCTATAAAAATAATGAATGGAACCTATTGTGTCATATAAGACATCCAAAAGTATAAAATGATCGGGTTCCTGGGTAGGTCTCGCCCAAGGTAACCAACATCCTTGAATTATAATGACGTTCTCAAGTACCAAAGGAATTACCTTGAGAATCTTAGTGATAAAACGAGTGAAGAATTCCTATAAATATGTCAAGGACCATTTGAATAAAGATTCATGTTACATTTAATTCACTACAATTAATTTTTTTATATGATAACTAGTCCGTTAAAAAAATCACTTGCTTCAAGCCTTTCCTTTCATTAGTTTTAGAATGCCAAGTAGCAACAAACATTTTAATTAAAACCATATAAGTCATGTTCAATTAATAAGTTTCACTCAAATTCCTTCCATGAACATGGAAACTTATGCTACATATGTGCTACCAAACATTCCTTTACATTTAATATGGTCAAGTCATATAATTTAGTATCCTTTCCATAATAACATTTGAATGAATTACTTACAATTAGGAACATACCATAACTGGGTCAAGTTGAAGTGACATAGTATATTACATTCACAATTTCATGATTCAATAGTAATTTAATACAAGGAGGCCTAATATTAGTGTTTTCAATCTCTAGAAAACCTAAAAGATGTATAAAAAGTGTTACAACACTAAAAATTAAATTATGGCATATCACCCTACATGGGGTGTTATGAGTTTTGGACGTAACCACCAATAACCAATATTGTTTGTGGAAAGAGGATAACCATATGGTTCTAATAAATATAAGCATGGAATATGAATTCAATAAAAAACACCTAATGAAATTGGTGGGCCCAACAAGTCAATTATGAAATCAACAAACTTGATGGTTGTGTTATAGACCACCCACCTTAGTCTTGTATGACTATCCTCATCTAGTATTAGCCTCTAATTCAGCTTGGAACAGATTATATTTGAGAAAAGATTAAAAACAATCACACCTTGATAACTAGGTTGAGAGCAAGAGAAATGATCAACAGCTAAAAAGGACTCGATTATGTACCATTGTGCATCCATCGTGATGAACAGAAGCTCGAACAGATCTTGGATGATGGAGATATCTTGATCCCTATATTAGGACTTCAAAAAGCTCCAAAATGGGAGAAATGGGGGTTCATCACATTGTAACTAATATTAGGGAATAATGTTTATGTTTATTATATCATTAAGCGTATAAAGGTAAAATTAGCCAAAATTTATCCTATGCATTGTTTTCGAAACCATGCACAAACCATACATGCGTACATGGAGAAACGGGGGAACTCACATGGTTAGGATGCATGGCTTGAGAAACCATGCATCAACCGTGCGATATGGCTCTACCTAAAAATGAACACCATCCCCAAGGTTTAGAATAACCATGAATCCTCCCCACACAATTTACTCTAACCATGTGACATGATCATTTTCCCAAAAATTTGGGTTTTGGGCTCGGAACGAGCCCTAGACACCCTTAAGACCTTTATGAACTCATTAGGGATCCACTTTAGGTCCATAAATGTTAATTAGGCCTAAACATTGAGGATTCATACATGATTCAAAAACTAGGTTCTTACGCTGATATTTCTTTTGTTTAATTTCCCTAAAACAATAGCTACCGGTATTCAAATAAGATGACTATGTTTAAGGCTCTTTATAATCAACCATGTCAATCCCTTATCTACTAGACTAAGGTGGATGAGACCTCTCTTGTAGGGTCGAGTATTGTGTAGGATATGACCAGCTTGATTCAGACTATCTAGAAACGATTTCTAACTACTCAGTGTAATCTCAAGCCTTATGTTTATCATTGATGTCATCCCTTGGAATTATCGGTTGGTTATCGAGTATATTTAAGGGCTTCTCCTCGGTTGGGTCATCGACGACCTGGGAAGTAAGGGAAGAACACATTGAGTTATGTTGTTCACATTGAGATTGTTGAGATAATTTTGAAAGTCCCATATTGATTATCATTTCTTTCTCAAGAAACATCAATTCACAATGTCTTCTATGTTTTTAGTATAAAAATAATAATTTGGATCCCTCTCATGTCTCTAATTGGGAAGAACTCAAATTAGAACCCGATCCAATGGTTAATGAGAAAACCATTCATATCATTGAATCCTAAGTAAAAGTGTAATATGGAAAATATATTCTATTATTCATGTGTTATGGAAACATTTGAATAATTCTCAAACAACTTGGGAATGAGAATCATTTATGAAATAGTAGTTTCCTAATTTATTTTTGATTATTATTTGGGTTGAATTTATGAGGGTATAAATTGATATGGTGAGAATAGTTGGAACACCAATGGTGTCACTTTTGGGCAGTAACTTCCCTTATTTTTTTATTCAATTATTTTCTATCCTTTCTGGGTGATTTTTCTTTTGAATTTTGGTAATTTTTGAAATATTGTGTAGTCACATGGTTAGTAGTAACCGTGAAACAACCATGTAACATACTTGTAACTTTTAACAGATGTCTTTTTCATGGTTCCAAACCATATAGACCAGCTGTGAAGGTTCTTGGATAATGTAATGGTGATCTGTATGGCTAGAGCATAATTTAGAATACTTTGCGGTCTACCCAGAAAATTAAAATATGAAATGTTTACTTTTTCCACCTTTGGTTTAACACCTCTAACCCTCATTTATCACCTCACTCAACCCTGGTGCCACCCCTTCTCTCACTAATCCCTCCTATATTTCTTCTTAGTGGACATTTTGTGTTGATTTCACTAAGTTTCTTTAAGGTTTCATCAATTAAGGCTATCCTCTCCTCTTTTTAAGATTCATTGTTTCTTTATCCTTAGTTATATCTCGTCCCCATGGTCATGGTGGCCTCGATCGTGCATCATTGAAACTCATGAAAAATATAATTTAAAATTTCCTACTAGTAAGATGTGAGTCAGTTCAAACCCAAGGAAAGGTATGTGAGATGGTCTAAGGGATTTATTTAATGTCCAAAACAATAGAAATAGGAGAAGAAATTATATGATGAAATCTCATGGATAGAGTTTGAAAATAAGTTTGAAGTTTGAATGGGGGATTATTTAGATAAAACTAAGCTAATTTAGAAGTATAAAGCATGCCGAAAAATGATTGGAGAATATGATGGAACAACACTTTAAAGATGGAGTTGAAGATAAAAATTGTTTTAGTCAAACAAAAAACTAAACCACTGAGAAGGATTACTATTATCTTTGTTGAGAGTAATGAGTGATACTGTCCAAAACACTATCCCTGTATAGATATTGTTTCATTCAGTGGTATAAAATGAGTGATCACATAGTTATTCAAGTCATTCACTATCAAAAAACCATAAATTTCTATCCTTTACTAAACCTACTGCTCATACTTTCTACACTGTGATGAAGGAAAAAAATGATTTAAAAAAACCGCCTTGATGAAATTTTCAACTATAATTACTTCAATCAAAAATGATTTTATCAAAGAAAAATGGCATGAAAGATGAATTGTGGTTACAAAGTAAAAAATCAACAACATAAAAAAAATTATAAAACTGAATCAGTTGTATTCTACCTTTTCATTCAAGTATAGGTAATTATTAAAAATTTAAGTATAACAGACGAGCGATATTAAATAGATATAAAAAATTAAAAATTAAAAATAAGGGATTGGGATTATTCTCTGTTGAGTCAATTTATTTCTCTTCTCACATCATATTTGACTTTATTTCATCGATTAACTTACATCTCATAATCCCAAATAATTCTTCTCTCTACTTCATACTAAATAATTTCCCTCGAAGAATGGATGTCCAACTTCTTTTTTGTTGTTTATTCCTTTAAATTAGAAATTTATTCCACCGTCTTATCTAGGATAAGTCTATGTTTTAGTCATTACTAACATTATTTCTATACATTGTCTTTCAAAAGGCATGTCATCACTACAACTATTTCTTTATGTGAAACTCTCTAGAAAACTACCATCACTTTAACAACCAATTAAATGTTTCATCTATTAATAATTATATTCCTAAAATAATTATATTATTATTTAGGTAAAGGATGAATATTTCCTGTATATCCTCATCAAATTTCAAATCACAAACATCTTTATACTGGCCATTCAAAACCATACTTGCAGGGCACACAAATTTGGAACCCATGCTCTAATCATCATCAGTGTCGCATCTTTATCCACTATTTGATTCATAGTATATTAGCTCAAAAATAATTTCTTAATTATTGCAAAGATTCAACCTCGTCTAACCATAATCCATTCATAACTCCCCCTAAAAATTTTATCAAGTAGATAGGGATCATGAATTTTCATCCTTGCAACTAAATCATTAAGGGAAAATAATTCCCCTCTACATATTCATTACAAATTAAACCTGAAACACATAACTCAAAATAAAATGATCATGGATTTTGATATCTCAATCTTCATTGGATTTGCTTTCTTCTCCCATAAGAAACAATGGAAAATTTCATTTCACCTCAGGTCCTACCAATCTTTTCTCATGAAGAATCTTGATGTGTCTCATTATGCTTGGTATATCTTCTTCCATGGTAAGGCTCAAATCCAAATCAGTAACTATCATCTCTGTATTGAGACTCTAACTTCAATTATATCGATTTTCATCAATTAATCCTATGAGAATCATCAATTTTACTCAATAATCATCCACACGTATATAATTACCAGCTTAGAACCATAGGAAGATCCATACTCCTCTTAAAAATATAGACTCTCAGGTAGCTTAAGTAAACTTATTTATTTATCTTCGAGGAATAACCATACCTATTCAGTTTCATAACTACAATTATCAAAATATAATGAGTATATGTGGAACACGGGTAGCCATGACCCCCTTTAATCGAGCTCATCATCAATTATTTAGTGATTCCCCAATTAGTCTTCAATATCACCTCAATGAAACTGTTAGGTCCACAAGCCTGAATACCCTGAGAGGGGGGTGAATCAGGGTGTGACTAATTTAAAATGAATACCCACTCGGATCTTATTTTGCTATTAAGAAAAACACTCTTCTCTCTCTTTTTTGTTGCATAATATAAACATAATGTAAAGCAATCACATGACATAGCAATTTTACTTGGTTCACCACTAAGGGATACGTCCAAGGAGCATACGCCGACAGGTTGCTGGTCGTACCAAATTCCACTATACTTCACTAGCTATTGATTACAATGTTCTGGTACAGTCACTCTATCCCAAGATCACTGCCTTTGCAAGGTTTAGGGTCAGCTCCCTGCTTTCCCAAGGGTCACTCCCTATTTCTCTCTCTATGGCTCACTGCCGGTGGAGAGGATCACCTTATTCCTCTTCCTATGCTCATTGCACTTGGAAGGGATCCGCTCATAGTTTATAAAACTATAGGTCTCTTCATTTGCATGAAATAATGCATCTTCAACTGTTGATAGATGCTCTGTTGAAGTCCAACTTTCATCCACTGATGAATACCACTTTTCCTTTGACCACTGGGCAACTACCTTTGGAAAGTACCTTTGCAAAGTATCCTACTTCACGAGGAGTCCAATTTCACGAAGCTCAAACAAGCATTCACGAAGCTCCTGCCTTTTCATGAAGCTCTCTTACGAATCAATCTCACAAAGCACTCATGCGAAGCTTAAGTCGTTGTAGAGAAACTTCCCTCGTGAAGCTCACTGAGCCAACACGGAGCTCACAACTTTCGCGGAGCTACAATAGCCGCCGCGAAGCTCCTCTTTGGTGAAGCACACTGGCTCCGTGAACCACATTCGCGATATGAGTGCAAAATATTTTCTCTAAAAATTTCCTCTACTTCTCTCGAGGGGTCAGCCTCTATTTATAGGCGATTACACCGACCCTCGAACTTTCCGTGCGAAGTCAACGCCACGTCATCTCAAATCGCGAATCTCCAAAGTTTCCGCCAGAATTCTGTCGAAATCGAAAATCACCGCGTCAATTTTCCGATCATGGATCTTGTCGTAATCGTGGATCATCCCGTCAATTTATTCGCGCCTACACTGCGAAGCTCCCTCGAAATTACATTCAGCGCAGTGAAGCTCTCTTGTAAAGCCCTTCACTGCCATGATGCGCTTCAGCCTCTTCCGTTCACGAAGCTTGTCGTAATCGCGAAGAATCACCGCCTCAATTCTTATGGTCTTCGCGAAATCCAAACCATGAAGCCTCTCTTCGGGAAATTCATGCCATTTCCATATTTAATAATGATATTCATGGAAATCCTATTTTCGCGATGCTCATCAAACTCCAAATTTTGCACCCCAAACATTTGGCAAACACTGGGAAACAGCGCCACATTGTACTGCTCTTTTGTACCGCCTCCAGATTGTCATTTCCTTTGACATCATTATTTGTCAACATGTATTGTCAACAACTTCTCGAGAACTCAACAATTCTCTATGGAAACCTACTTTTTCAACAAACACAATCAACCCAAAAATGCTGCAATGATTCCTTGAGGTATTTTTTCCCAACAATCTTCCCCTTTGGGTTTGTTGACAATTCTTCATAACTCTTCTCAGAATAATTTTCTGCACGTTGATACCTCAATGAGTCTTCTTCTAGTCGCTACCACCATTTGCCTCTTGTGATTCGGATAGCGTTCAAGGATTTACTTAACACATACTCTAAGCCCACATGATCAATGCTTGGCGTGAGAAACAAGAGTAGTATGAAAAGTTCATCAATGATTCACTTCATGTCGAACACCAATTGTCGATTCCAACCTGATACCTAGTCTTCAATTAATCCCAATTGTCGAACCACACTGATCCCAATTGGTGATAGCTGGATACCTTCGCTCACCATTCCAACACCATTGTTCTACTTTTATCATGATCCTCAGCTGTCATGATATCTATTCTTTGATAGATCACTTATAGCATCGTCTGATTTAAAACACTCCCCCTTTCTGTTCATAGCTTCATCCCTTTTCAACTTCAAAACCGCTTTATCCCTATTTCCTGTGTTTTCCATGCTATGCTCTGGCTAAGCACATTCAACTAGCGTCAACTCCCCCTATCTGGTTGCTCCACCTATCAGCTTCTCCCCATATCATTCATGATTTATCAAATCTCCACATTGTCTCACCCTGGAACAATCACTATTTTCTCCCCCTTTGTCAACGAACCCAAAGAACACTCTTTTGTAGTCTATAACATAGTAGAGAACACATATCAGCACATTAGGGAAATATACATCATACCTCGGGGAGAGGGGGGATTTCACATCCACACGCTTTTAATTGTGGGGAATCGACTGAACTCCCAAATCCAGTCGATACCTTTCAAATGCTTCCTTGGATAAGGCCTTTGTCAGAATATCTACAACCTGTAACTCTGTAGGCACATACTCCAACTTCACAATCCGTTGCTCCACTTTCTCCTTGATAAAATGATATTTGATCTCAATGTGCTTTTTCCTTGAGTGATGGATGGGATTTTTGCTGAGATTTATAGCATTTGAGTTATCGCACTGGATTCTGATCGGTGACGTCACTTCAACTCCCATATCTTCAAGCTACTGCTTTATCCATAATAGTTTGGTGCATGCTTGAGGGGCCGCAATATACACATCTTCTGCAGTGCTCAATGAAATGAAATCTTACTTCTTGCTTAGCCATGAAATAAACAATCCACCAAGATAGAAAGCACCACCTGATGTTGATTTCCTATCATCCACTGAACTGGCCCAGTCTGCATCAGTATATCCCAATAACTCTGTCTGAGATTTATTAGTATATATCAAGACGAAATCCACTATGCCCTGGATATACCGAAGTATTATTTTCACTGCAAGCATGTGGATTTCCTTGGGATTACTCTGATATCATGTTGCTTGTCATGTGGCCAAAACAATATCAGGCCTTATTGTAGTTAAGTACAACATACTCCCAATAATTTTCTTATATTCGGTGATATTAACTGCATTTCCATCCTCATCTTTTGATAATTTCATCAGGGTAGAAACCGTAGTCTTCATCTCCTTGGACTTCTCCATTCCAAACCTTCTCAGAACCTCCTTGGCATATTTGGATTGAGAAATGAAAGATCCATTCCTTACTTGTGTCAACTGTAGACCAAGGAAAAATTTTATCTCTCCAATCATTGACATTTCAAACTCATTTTTCATGAATTTGGAAAACTGTCTCCACTGAGCTTCATCTGATCTTCCAAAAATTATGTCATCGACAGAGACCTGCACCATCATCATTTGAGTACTATTTTTTTTGAAATAAAGATTGTAATCAACTCCCCCACGCTGGAAACCATGCTTCTTCAAGTACTGATCAAGTCATGAGTATCATGCCCTTGGTGCTTGTTTTAGCCCATACAATGCCTTCTTCAGCCTGCAAACATTATTCTCATCCTCATGAATGAGAAAACCATCTGGATGCTCAATATACACTTCCTCTTCCAGAACACCATTAAAGAATGCCGATTTCACATCTATCTGGAACACATTGAACTTTCTTTGCACTGCTATGGCCAAAAATAATCTTATTGTCTCCAGCCTTGCAACTGGTGCAAATGTCTCGTCTACATCAATTCCCTCTATCTGGGAGTATCCCTTGCACACTAGTCATGCTTTGTTTTAAATCACAGTTCCATATTCATTCATCTTGATGTGATAGACCCATTTAGACCCGATGACATTCTTGTCTGCTGGCCTTGAAACAATCTCCCATGTCTGGTTCTTCTCGATTTGATCAAGCTCTTCATTAATAGCATGAACCCAGTATTCATCTTCAGCTGCATCAGAAAAACATTTTGGATCCACCTAAGATAAAAACGATGTTTGATGTAATGGATTCATTCTTTGATCCTGAACTGGAGTTGTCTGATCACCAATGATATTCTACCTATCAATTTCAGTTCGACTCTTTGGCTTCCTTGAAGACACAGACTTGACAATTTATTCTTCATCATCAGTATCTTCTTTTGAGTTAGCCTCTACCACTTTTTCTCCCCCTTTGTTTCTTACTTCATCATCACTTTCTTCCAGGAACTGTTGACTGGGTTGTTGAGTATTTTGTTCATTTTCAACTATAGTGACATCATTGCTCTGAACAATTTTTCCTAGCCTTTTGTTGAAGCATTTATCGCTTTGCTTTTCCCTCAGTAGACAAGGAATATCCCCTCATCTCATCATGCCTCAAACCTCCTATGATTTTCATTGTTGAGAATGAAACACTTGCTTCCAAAGATCCGATAGTATTTCAACGTTGGCTTCTTTCCGTACCACAGTTCATACGGAGTCTTCCCTTGCTTCGGACGCAACAGAGACCTATTTGAAACATAGACCGATGTCAACACTACTTCCTTCCAAAATTTCTCTAGTAGGTCTTTGTCAATAAGCATCATTCTGGTCATGTTGTTGATGATCTGATTTCTCCTTTCAACCATTCCATTCTGTTGGGGAGTTCTTACTGATGAAACTTTATGGCTTATCCCTTGTTTCTCGAGATACTCTTCCACTTGACTGTTTGAGAATTCTGTACCATTATCTGTACGGAACTTCAAAATTTTCTACCCAAGCATCCATTATGATTCCCTCTTGTACTGTTTTATGCAACTAAACACCTCTGTCTTATGGTTAATGATAAATACCCAGGCCATTCTGCTGTAATCATCAATGAAAAGAACATAGTACCTTTTCCCATTTATAGTTCGTGGTGAGATAGGCCCACATACATCAGCATGAACCAGTTCAAGCACTCTAGTTGATTTCTATTCCTTTGGCCTGTATGTCTTTCTGATGATCTTCCCTTGTTGGAAAGCATCAAACGTATGAGTGCGATCACGTGATAGTTTGGGAAGGTCTCTAGCAGCATCACACTTTACTAGATCCTTCATAGATGGTTGGCATAGATGACCAAGTTGCTTATGCCACAGCTGGTTTTCTTCCTCTCTGGATAAAAGACATGTATCTTCTTCCCCACCTACAAGGAAGAGATTTCCAGTTGACCTTTTTCCCTGCAGAACAGCTGCTCCATCTTTTCCTTTCACAACACACTTCTTATTGGTAAATCGGATAGAGTGCCCAAAGTCACATAGTTGACTGGCACTGAGTAAGTTATGACTATGACCCTATACTACCAAGACATCAGCATGTCTCATCTCTTTTCCCCCAAACTTGGCTTTCCCTGAGACAACAATCTTCAGGCCTTCATCATTTCCAAATTTCACAACTCCTTCTTTGTCATATTTGATGCCTGTAATAAGATCCTTATTACCCATCAAGTGGGATGTGCAACCACTATCAAGGATCCAAACACCAGATCGATCTGATACTTTAAGGTCAATCTACGCCACCACAGCCTTCTCATTTTTCTTCTTCTTGGTCCATATTTTTCTTTCACACTCGGCACGGATTGAGACTTCTATTCTTTCTTAGAGTATGATGGACCAACCTCATTTTGCAAAGCCGCAAATCTATTCTGCATTTTTAACTCACCTGTCAGTTTATTGAACTAATTCTTGTGAACGTTTTCATTCTGCTTTGGCACATTTCTCTGAATGGTTGAAGTACAGTACCTAGCCATGTGCCCAAATCCTCCACACCAAAAACAGTGTCCTTCAAAACATGTTCTGGAAAACCGTTCTCTGTTTGGCTGTTATCTCCGTTCTTGTTCCCTTCTATATCTCTTGGGTATGGAACACACATACTGTGAATGTCCCATTTTCCCACAGAAATAACACCTGATATAGGATACATTCCTTCATGATACTTCAGCACTACGATTTTCCCTTTGGGATCTCTGAATATTCTGATTTTGTTTTGTGCCAAAATCAACCTTCAATTTCGGGACGGGTGCTTGCGGTCTGACATTAACTGCCACAGATTTTTGTTTCTTATCAAGCCCTAAATCAACCTTAGCATTTGAGCTTTCTTGCTTCTCCACTCCTACTGAACTACGAGCCTCCTCTTTCACCTTCTCTGTCTTTTGAATGGCCTACTTTTCTGATATCACATTGGGGGTCAAGAGTTTTTCTTGATCCTTCCTTTTTCGTCGCAGACTAACCACTTCTTCTTCAATCTCTTTGATACGTCGGACCTGCTCGTTTCCTATGTTAGTCAAACAATCAATTTCCTTCTTTTTTTCCTCAATTTTAAGCTTATGCTCAACAATATTTTCTAATCTTTCTGGTGTTGAGGATTTTATTCTTTCAATTTATTCTAACAGTTCTTACTTTTCATCATCTTGTTGTTGGATATAGAGTTTGCCATCAAGAACCAATTTATTGTATTTCTTCGCTTTGGCTCTCTAAACATCTATCTCCTCAAGAGCTACTTCCAATTCGGGTTCCATATCAACTCTCCCTTCAATTTCATCTTCTTCTTCAGCGTCAACTTCTTCATTTTTCTAAGAACTACTGACGACCACTACCATAGCATTTTTCCTACGATCTTTACAATTTTCAAACACCGCAACCTCTTCATCCTCAGACACCTCTGAACTTTCAAATTCTTGTGAAAAAATATTCTTTTTCTTGACGACATTTCTCTTGAATTGCTTCTTCCCTTAAACAAACGCCGAAGTCTTCTTCTTGGGAATTTCAACTTCTTCATCATCATCATCATTAGAATGAAATTTCTTGGGGGCATCTTGCCACAATATGACCAACCTTTCCACATCGAAATAATGCTAGTGGAAGTTTACCTTTAAACTTTCCTCTTCCTCTTTGAAGATTTGAAGAAAGGAATTAAGTCACCTCATTTGTCTCTTCTTCTTCATTAGAATCATCAATGGTGAGTTTCTTCATGGCCTTGAATACCACCTCATTGGATTACCCCTTTTCCATAGTCTCGTTATCATCGTTTCTCATTTATTATGGAACAATAGTGCTGTGCAGTTTATCCAATGTCAGTTTTTTGGGTCTTTATCTTCCAAAACAGAAACTTTTAGATTGAACCGAGGTGGATGTTTTCTCAATATGCACTTCAAAATTTTATATCTTCGATAATTTCTCCAAGACCCCGCATGTCTTCTTCGAAAACATTTACCCTGTCAAAGAATGCATCAACAGACTCATTCGGGTTCATTCTAAGATCTTCATACTTGTTCTACAACACTTGCAGCTTTGCCTCTCTGACTTTTGTATCCCCTTCATAAATATTCAAAAGCTTTTCCCACATGGCATGTGACGTTTTGTATGACATCACCATTGTATATATGGGATTTTAAATGGATCCATCTAAGGCATTGATTACTTTGGAATCAGCATCCAACTCTTTATGCTCAGCTTCTGATAATGCACCACTAGTAATATCATCTGTGATACCAGGCATAGCTGCTGAAAACACATCCATTCCCAAAGACCGGAAATAGTGTTGCAATCAATTCTTCCATATTTGAAAATTACATCAGTCGAAGATGGGAATCCCTCTATGATTAGTGGAATCATTTGATAGAAGAACTAATATCAACCTCTCGCTCTGATACCAATTGTTAGGTCCACAAGGCTGAATACCCTGAGAGGGGGGGTGAATCAAGGTGTGATTAATTTAAAAAGAATTCCCGCTCTGATCTTGTTTCACTGTTAAGAAAAACACTCATCTCTCTCTTTCCTGATACATAATATAAACAGAATGTAAAGCAAGCACAGGACACATCAAGTTTACTTGGTTCACCGCTAAGGTCTACGTCCAAGGAGCATACGCCGACAGGTTGCCGATCGTACCAAATTCTACTATACTTCACTAGATGTGGATTAAAATGTTCGCGTACAGTCACTATGTCCCAGGCTCACTGCCTTTGCAGGGTTTAGGGTCAGCTCACTGCTTTCCCAAGGGTCAATCCATATTTCTCTCTCTCTCTGGCTCACTGCCGGTGGAGAGGATCACCTTCTTCCTCTTCCTATGCTCATTGCACTTGGAAGGGATCCACTCACAGTTTATAGACCTATAGGTCTCTTCATTTGCATGCAATAATGCATCTTCAACTATTGATAGATGCTCTGTTGAAGTCCAACATTAATCCACTGATGAATACCACTTTGCCTCGGACCACTGGGAAACTACCTTTGGAATGTACCTTTGCAAAGTACCCTACTTCGCGAGGCTTCCAATTTCGCGAAGCTCAAACAAGCCTTCACGAAGCTCCTGCCTTTTTGCAATGCTCTCTCATGAATCACTCTCACAAAGCACTCCCGCGAAGCTCAAGCCGCTGCAAAAAAACTTCCCTTGAGATGATCACTGATCCAAAGTGGAGCTCACAACTTTCGTGGAGCTACAATAGCCGCCGCGAAGCTCCTCTTTCTCGAAGCACACTGGCTCCGCAAACCACCTTCGCAATACGAGAGAAAAATATTTTCTCTAAAAATTCTATCTACTTCTCTCGAGGGGGTCGGCCTCTATTTATAGGTGATTCCACCGACCCTCAGACATTCCTCAGGAAGTCAACTCCACATCATCTCAAATTGCGAAGCTCCAAGGTTTCCGTCGGAATTCTGTCCAAATCACGAAGCACCACGGCAATTTTCCGATTGAGGAGCTCGTCGTAATCGTGGATCATCCCGTCAATTTCTTCCCACCTTAACTACGAATCTCCCTCGCAATTCCATTCAGTGCCGCGAAGCTCCCTTGAAAATCCCTTCACCGCCGCGATGCGCTTCAGCCTCTTCCGTTCGTGAATCTTGTCGTAATCGTGAAGAATCACCGCCTCCATTTTTCTGGTCTTTGCAAAATCTGAACGATGAAGCCTCTCTTAGAGAAATTCTTTCCATTTCCATATTTAATTATGATATTCAAGGAAATATTATTTTTTCTATGCTCATCAAACTCCAAATCTGAAATGGAGCCACCTTGTACTGCTCTTTTGTACCACCTCCAGATCGTCCTTTACTTTGTCATCGTTCTTTGTCAACACAGATTGTCAACAACTTCTCGGGAACTCGACAATTCCCTATAGAAACCTACTTTGTCAACAAACACAATCAACCCAAAAATGCTGCAATGTTACCTTGAGGGATTTTTTCCCAATAAAAACTATTTGAGTTTATATATAAATTTTCATCTATTCTTAGTGGGGCTCAAACTCAATCATAACTTCCTTCTACTCATTCATTACAAATCGGTATCCTCTAAAATTTGGGATCACAAACTGGTTTGTCTATATAAGGAAAATACCCTATGTATAATTTTGATTACACGATCATTTTGTGGTTGAAAATTCCCTTATATATAATTTTGGTTATGTGAACCTATTGCGATTAGAAAAACCCTTATGTAACTGGGTAGAAAATTGGATACATGTATTTTCTACTAATTATATTATTTGGTTGTTTTTGTATATCCATACATAGATATTTAGTTATGTTGAAACATTAAAATTCTCTTAGATAGAAATTCTCAAACACAGTCCAATTCTCAAACAAGGAAATCTGGTTTTGTGGCCCTTTGGATTTGTTTAGGTGGTTGTACTATGAAAAAAATATTATAATGTTGTTATTGAAAACAAATTCCAAAATTAAAGAATTAAAAATACCTTAAAAATGTAAATTTAAATTCAATATTAACTAAATCAAAGAAATTCAAAATTGTGTATTAAAATACACTCCAATAATTTCAATTAATAATTTATTTCAACACAAATTCAAATTTCAAAAAACACATCTAGAATACAAGTTTAATTAATGTAGCCATTATAATCATCCAAAATGACTATTGTCAAAATTTCTGGAAATGAAACTAAGAAAATATATGAATTCAAGCACAAAATATCATCTTTTAAATAAATATTCAATGAATTATATTTTCATATAAAAACTAAATAGTAATTAGTATTTCTCCAAAAATAATCACATTTTAGGCTTAAAACCCCAGTTAAATCCCCAAAATAGATTTGGAAACAGGTAATAAAATAGAGGAAAAGAAAATTATATCACACCTAACTCATTTATTTTTATCATGTAATTAATTAACAAAATCAGTGGTAGAAAGTAAATCTCAAGTGTGAAAAACTGAAGTTCCAATAAGAATTCGTTTTCAAATGCATTTCCCTCCATGGACACTATAAAGTAGTAAAAATGATTGATCGCCTAAAATGGATATGTTTTAGTGAAAATTTGGTTTATTATTTTAAAAAATTGATTCAAATTGAAAACATTGAAATGGACTAATCAATATTTATTTTACATTCAACAGAAACTTCCAAAATTTTATTTACCTCCAAGTGAACAAACACCCATAATTAAACAAAGAATAAATATACATCCCAATAGATGAGAAAAAATAATAATTAAAAATATTGAATAAATAAATCATCGATAGACAAAAGAATAAATAATGAAAAGTTTAACATGGATTATGATTTTCATTTCATAGTTCATTTGGATGCATATATTATGTGTTTAATCCAAAACAAAATGTTCAAATCCAATGATTATTGAATACTATTTTCCCAAAATTTTACCAAATAGAAGATGTTTCAAGAGGGAAATAAAATGGTGTGCATGACTAAATCCATAAGGAAATAGAAAATATTAAACTACTCAAAGTGTAAAAATAACCTTATTTGTTTATAAAAAATTTCAACCACTTAAAGTGAAAAATTGAAGCTTGAAAACAAACAATTTTAAAAAAAATATGAAATTTTGATGTGTTTTTTAAAGAAAAATAGTTTATCACAAAATATACACATTCCCCACATTTAAAACACATCATTTTTCTCAATGTTAATCCATAATGTGGAATAAGAAATTTTAAAAATTAAAGTTAAAAGAAATTTTGAAAATCCGTAGTGAAAATAATGTTAATGGTTCATAGAAAATTCAAAGAATCATACTACCATAGATTCCAACACTTTTCCAAAACATAATTAATATTGTACATGTCTTTTATTTATAAAAATTAAAGAAGGGTTTTCGATATAGATCAAAACTATATAATTTTATGAATTGATTACTAAATAAAGATGTATTTTAAGTCAATAGACATTTTAAGGTGCTAGCAATATTTTCAATTCTATATCAACATGACTTCCAACAATATAGATAGATAAATTCTAAACACCCAGTAAATAAAAATAAACTGACTCAATTGTGTTCCATTTGATGTGAAATCCCCTTGCACTTAATTTCATGCATATGAAATATTTCAAAACCATAATAAAAGTGACACTTCATCATAATACCACTAATCAAGGGAACGTTTAGTTATATTCAAAAATTAAAATTTCAATAAAAAATTAAAAATAATACTTCTCTATCAGTTACTATTTGTTCCTTTATGATCAACTAAAAAAATAACTCTATCCTAGCACACATCAATCCCCTCCTATTCCATAATTAAATCAATTAATGGAATAGATAGATCTATAATTATATTCAAACCGTGAAAATTAAAATATGAAACTATGTAAAAATGTAGTGAAACTGATAATTAAAGGTCTATGTTTTTTGATGATAGGTCGAAGCTACAGTGGGAAAACATTTTAAATTTAAAAATAGGGAGATTATTAGCAAGGAGTCACATTTCAAAAAAAATATAGAGTTTTTTTAATTTTAAGGAAAAAATATATCTATTAAAACATGATTTATATCCCATTCATTACTAGATTTAAATTCCTCATTCGAGCTTTAATAACACCCTAAGGTTTTAAAAGAGTAAAATCATGTTCAATAACTTATCTGACCTGAAACACCAATCATAAAAGAGAATATAACACCACATGACTTTATAATATATATATTTTAGATAAATTAAATATCATAGTTAGCTTGTAATGCATGCAAAACCGAGTTTTAACAAAACAAAATACTCTATTAAAATATTATTATTGAAACGTGACCATTATAAACTAGTAGTCAATATGTAGGGTATGAATATTAATAAAAAAATTATGCAAAAAATTTCCTTTAAATGTGTATAAAATAAATTCAATTGTAAAATATTGATTATAAATAAAATAATAACCATTTAAAAGATAAAGAAAGGTTTTCTGAAAAATTGTATTTTACTGAAAGACATACTAGTTGTACATTTTTCATATAATTTAAAATTAATTTTTACCAATTTTAGAAACATTATTTGAAAAAATAAAAATAATTTCTGAAAAGTGCATGTAAGAATTATTTTTGGGTTAATTTTAGAGAATCTTTTGAAAAGATAAATCTTCCAGTGAATTATGAAAAATTCTGAATTTTAATATAGAATAATTTTTCATTATAATTATTTATACATTTAAATTATATTATAAAGTGGTTTTAAAGTAATATTAGTTCAATTTTATATCAATTAATCCAATTTATTTCATTGTAATAATTTTCATATTTAATTTATAAATAAAAATTTGCAAACTTTTAAACATTTTTCTCTAAAAACTCATTTTCTCGTCACGTCTGTGATATAAATTTTAAATTAAAATTTTCTATTTATATGAATTGGGTTTTCAAAAATAGATTAAATATTTTTATTTATAATAATTTATATTATCTAATAATTTCAACTTATGTTTTAACCAAAATGAATAGTGAAAATAGAAAAAACAATTATTATAATTAAGGTAAAAATTGATTTACATGGGGTTAAACTAAAAATATATGGGTTTAAATTACCTGAAAAGTTTTATAAATATATTTAATGGACATATTTAGACCATATAATATCTAAGTCTCGATAATACTCCATTTTGGACCCTTGTCGTATGTGAAAAACATGGGTACACCTTTTTCTTCTCAAAACTTTTAAGTGTGCCACTCACATCACTTATAAAAGGCCACCCACTATCCTTTCTTATTTACTCCTTAAAACCCTTTTGGTTTGGCCAATACATACCCAAATCACATTCCATATTCTATCCTATCAACCTATAGGCCTTATTTTTTATAAATCAAACCTATTATTTCATTGGTGCAAACCTAAGGAATATACCCGAAGAAGAGGTAATGTTCTTCAAGGATCGTTTTTATTTTATTTGTTACCCCAACTCCTTAAATTATTATTAAACAATGATAATATAATAAACATACTATAATATATATAAAGATATTCTATTATGTTAATGAAATTGCCTAAAACCATATCAACTTCCATAAAATGGTTTATGAAATCATCATCCACATACATAGCGGACTACCGCTTCACAAACTGATGCCATTCAATTTTCCATTACCACCTATCATAGTTTGGTATGATGGTAGATATAAATAATATATATGATACTTATAAGATATAAATTTAGAGTAATTATATCATATATTCCTTTTTTTTACTTTCCATTTCATAGTATATAAGATAACGTCGCTTGTGTGTACGGTGGACTACCACCTCGCGAAGTGAAGTGGTCCCCCTTTCACTAATGCTTTGAATGGAAAGTAATAAGGATATATTTAATGATTATATATGATATAAATGACATAATTATGATATTAATTAAATATTTATCATTTTGAATATATAATATATATCATTTTCATTCGTACCTTTTCACTCAATGAAAGATGACAACGGTGTTCGTGTACGTATGGACTACAACCTTCAGGAAACGATGTGAATCTCTTTTCATAACCACACCACATGGATGATATATATAAGTATATTTAAAGAAATATTATATTATTTATAATATTATTATAATTGTATAAATATAAAATATCACTTACCTCCTTTCCATAATGTACATTGAATATTGTAAGCATTACTCATGCATACGTAAGGCCTATCGTCTACATAACCGTAACATACTTCATTTCTAAAAACCATATTTAAAAATTGCTATTAAAATTATAATTTAAGTATAAATAAGATAATTATTTAATGGTTATTATTTTGGATATGATGGAACTATATAATATGCATAAGAACATGATCTTTAATGACAAAACACAGATGAGAAAATAAGGCAATTAACACCCAAAACTAATGAAATATTATAATACAAAGGGTAATAATATGTTATAATGTGATCATATATGATGTTATAAATATTAACATGGTAATATTATAAGTTAATAAAAATCATAAAACCACTATATTGTTTATTAAATCAAGTTCAACCAAAAATCAATTCGAGGTAAGGGATTTCATCGCAATTTACATTCCATTGGTAGTTATTTGTTATTATACACCAATTAACATTTTGTGGTGTTTATAATAATTCAACATGTACTATCAGGATTCAGTCATACATCATGTCATCTTATGTTTCACTTTGAATTATTTCATCATTGGGGATTTTACTTGATAATTATCAAGTGGTAAAAGTTATTCTACAATCTCACTTTATTTTTGGATTATTAAATTTCTATTAAAATTATCAACTTATGGAAATACTTTTTCATTAGACATTATTTTTTTTTAAATATACATATTTTTTATGATATATATGATTATTTACTAAACCATATACCATTTATATTCATGGTGTTTACTTTGAAAGTTATTTTATTTACTAGGGAAACATTGATAAATCTGTATCCTTTACTCAATACGGCTATTTTATGATAAGGCACATTGATTCATGAATGAAATAGATTATATAATATATGAGGAGTTATTATGAGATACATATATGGTTTGTTATAGATTATATATATCTCTATGTTTCATTTATAAGTCTCATGAGACAAACCATTTGGCCAAACCAGATGAGTTTATACCCAGTGGTTTTAAATCAGTTGGCCAAACTAGATGAGTTTGTATCTAGTAGTTTTAAAATAATTGAAAAAACTAGATGAGTTTGTACCTAGTAGTTCTAAACCGTCTTGTGAAAGGTATTTATGATAGAGGTATCATGTTCCTGAGACATTACCTCCAAAAATTAACATTTTCCTTCATTGAGAATTCAGTTGTTATTATTATCCATGAGATTTTTTATATGATATTATCTATGGATTCATTTCATTATCAGTTTAGTGATTAAATGCATTGTTTTATTAGTTAATTACCATTCCATTTTGATTACTTTTTATCTACTCATGATATCTTTTATTGTACTTCACCCTTACAAAGCATTTGATTTTACCCTTATTTTTTCTCCTTTACCCAAGATATGAAGAATAATTATTGGACTGAGTTCAAGGATACCAGGTGCATTCCATTTGTATTATTTGTGTTTTATATCCCTGTATAAAATGGTAACATGTATATATCTTGTTATCCAAAACTACTAATCCAATTGTAACTATGGGATTTGACTCTTTGTATCCATTCTAATGTAATAAGTCACACCTCGATTATGGGTTATTAGGGTTGGGGTATCTACAGTTGTTATCAGAGGAAGTTTTGTAGAAACCTTGGGAACTAAATTTAGTAAAACATTGATTTGGTATAATAACACTATGATAAACTTATAGGATAATAATAGAATAACATATTAATGTTTTGGTAAGTAATGGATTATGTGGTTTTTCCTAGAAATACATCCTTGTCTAGATAATACAAGTGTATGTGGTTTTGGCATAGATATACCAATGGGTAATAACTATGAAATAGGATCATTGGGATTCACCTAATCATCACCTGGTGCATGATAATGAATCTTACTGTGCACATGGTTTCACACTCATGGGGGTATTCTTAAAATAATTCATATTTTTCATACAAAACTTTATTTAGAATTTGAATATAAAGATATCCTAAAAGAAACCATGTTAATGATGCATAAATTTATGATAAGTGTTATAACCTATTTAGAATTATAAATTATAATTTAAAATTCAAAATTCTATTGGCTAATCCAGTTTAATACATTATTTATAATTAGAACCTTTAAGGAATAAGGGTATTAATACCCGTGGAAAATTTAGAGATTTACCTTTTGAGGAATCTAATATAGTGGGTATTTGAACTAAGAAAATAATGTCTATATTAGGGAATCTTAATCAATATATGACAAACAACCTTTCTTGAATGGAGAAACCTATTCCACATTGAGATTCTCCTATGTCGGATTGATTAACCTGACAGAATCCCTCATCATTTGGTGGACTAGTAATCCAATGGTAGACGGACAATGGATTAAGTCTATAGAAAAGATATTTATTGCCTTGTGAAGTCGTGAAAAACAAATTTCTACAATTGTAGTGTATTGTATAAAATGTGACACAAATCAATGGTGGCATTGATCCAGATCACTAAGTAGGAAGAGGAAATAAAAATCACAGAAGAGAAATATTTTAACGAGAAATTCATTAACAATTATTTACCTTCTGATAATCAAATTAGATAAAGATAAACTTCTTTATATTAAATAAAAATGTACAAGAAAGTGTTTCAGAGTATGAACCACATTTGCATGGTTAGTTAGGTATTATTAATATTACTAACTGAACATGAAGTAAATGATTGAAAATTTCTTTAAAGGGATTAATCCATGTATCTGAATGGGATATAGTCTCTCAAAACTTTTCTTCATATAATGAAATAATTTTCTGTTCTATAAATATAGAGAAATAATTCTACAATTCTTATAGATTCTAAGGGAAGTAAGAGAAGAATATGGCGGAGAGAAAAATAGAAAAATGGAAGAAGGGAAAGAAGGATTTTCCCATATGTGATTATTATTGAAATAAACACCCTGGTAAATTCTTGAAGGGAATGGGAGTTTTCTACAATTATAGAGAGAGAGGACACCATGCTCATGATTTTAAGGGAAATAAAGAAATTACAAATGTGAAATGCTTCCACTGTAAATATATTAGTAACTACACCAATGAATTATAAACATGTCCAAGCTATATTCCTTTAAAGTAACTAAGGGATCAAGGTCGAGATTATGCTATTAATACAACTAAAGTGGAATGATTAATTATCTTGTGTATTTGGATCGAATAAATATTCCTTAAAAGATTTTTATTAGTGATATTCTCATTATAAGAATCATAAAACTTGTACGGAATGTAATACAGTATTATTTATTAAAGTATTTGAAAGAATGAGTTGAATGGTACTAAGAAAAATAATTCAATGGAAAGTTTATTTTTTTAAAACTCATTATAAAGGGAATATGACCCTTAATATGTGTTCTATGTTGAGATAACAATGACAATGATATGTTTATAGGATAGTATTGGTGACCATGAATTTTCCCTATGATTTTATGGTTTATGTTATCTTTCTAGAGTTTTCTACATGTTTGTATCTATGGAATATATTGAATAACCTGAGATTTTATTTTTGGAAGAATGTATGTTTTCATTAAGGTTTTTTGTGATAATGTTATTCACATATTTGGAATGTGACATTAATTACACTTTATATTGTTTGGGGAAAATAATTTTGATTTAGTGGCCTTCCTTCTAAATTTGGTCAGATATATTTTGGATGAGCCATAAGGTAAACTATTTATTTAAGGTATTAAGTTAGAATTTGGGTTTTATTGGAAAATTTTTTATAACCATTTTGGTTTTAGTAAAGATATGAGGAATATCTTGTTAATATTTTATGGATTATATGATCTCTTCAAAGTTAATTTCAGTACATTGGACATAAAAAAAATTGGACATTCATTTCATGGAGTAAGAAATTTATTGGAAATTTATTGAAGAAATAAACGAATGAAATTTTTCCTATGAAATAAAAATATATCAAGTAAGTATATTTAATTATAATCTTAGAGAGAAATAATTCCTCAAGTCTAGGAAAAGGATCTTGAAAAAAAAAATTGTTCTATTATCATCATTTATGATGATATCAATAACCTTCTTCGTACACTATTTTATGTATTTATGGTCATTAAATTCCTCATGGATATGTTCTATATCACTATCCATCAGTATTTGGGTATCTTTTTTCTCTTCTATTACCATGTTTTCATTTCCCACCTATGTTCTCTTATTTTGAAACCTATTATGTATTATTCCATATATCCTTTGTTATTATCTTTATCTATTATTAATAGAATGTTTTATTAACTCTTTCTATGATATGGTTTTTCAAAAATGGTATTATCAAATTTCAAACACTTTAATATTGATATCATGGATAAATTTTTAGGATACAATTTATTTAAGGGGGGAAGAATTTAACAACCTAAGATTTTAAAAGAGGAAAATCATATTCGATACTGTGTATACCATGAAACACCAAGATTCAAAGAGAATATGAAAACCCAATAATTTATGTTATATTTATTTTTTAAAAAATTCTATTACTTTGATATCTTACAATGTACGCAACACCGAGTTCAAAGAAAACTAAATATTATTTTAAAATATTATTATTTAAACTTGACAATTATAACCCAGTCGTTAAGATGGAGGGTATGGATAATAATAAATAAATTATGAAACTTTTATTTTTTATAAATTTATAATATAAATTAAATGGTTATCTATGTATTTGAAATAAAATAAAAACCATTTGAAAGAGAAATAAATGTTTTCCGAAAAAATAGTATTTTTCTGAAAAGCATATTAGTTTTCCATTGTACACATAATATAATATTAATTTTTACAAATTTTAGAATTTTTTTTAAAGAATAAACTTAATATATTAAATATAAATGTCAAAATTATCTTTGGGTTAGTTTTTTAGAATTTTAGGAAAAGATAAATTTTTCAGTGAACAGTGAAAAATATTGAATTTTAATTAAAAACCATCTTTTTGTTTAAATTATTTATAAAGTTAAATTATATATAAAATTGGGTTTAAAGTAATATTGGTTAAATTATATATAAAGAAATCCAATTTAGGACATTTTTATCATTTTTATATAGAATCTTTTTAATCTTTTGAAGATTTTCACTTCGAAAACTCATTTTCTCATCGCGTCTGTCAGATTAATTTTAAATTAAAATTTTACACTTCTAATAATCGAATTTGGAAAATAGATTACATATTTAAAATAAGAATAATTTATAATACATAATAATTTTTGTTAATTTTTGACAAAAATTTATAATGAAAACAAACAAACCAATATTTACCGTG
This sequence comes from Viscum album, assembly GCA_963277665.1. Taxonomy (NCBI): domain Eukaryota; kingdom Viridiplantae; phylum Streptophyta; class Magnoliopsida; order Santalales; family Viscaceae; genus Viscum; species Viscum album. The sequence goes on along the minus strand of OY728134.1, from coordinate 111,800,827 downwards.
ATTAAGGTAAAAATGGATTTAGTAGAGGTTAAACTAAAAAAAATGTTTAAATAGCCTAAAATATTTTCTATAACATATTTAATAGAAATATTTAGAACCTATTATGTATAATACTCTATAATAATTCATTTTTACCCTTTTTGCATGTAAAAAATGTGGGTATACCTTTTTCTTCTCAAAAATTACAAGTGTGCCACTCACCTCACTTATAAAAGGTCACCCCTCTCATATCTTATACCCAAATTAAAATAAATTTGGTTCTGTAAATACCTAACAAAATCACCTTAAAAAATTACATATTCAAATTTTATAAGCCTTATTTTGGGTTTACATCCAACCATGTAAGGCATTGGGGCAAACCTAAGGGGGATACTCGAGGACGAGGTAACGTTATTCAACGATCGTTTTTATATTATTTATTCCTCAACCACCTCAAATTATTATTAAAACATTATGATATAATAATATAAGTATCTTACATATATTAATATTTTTTAAGTTAATTTAATTACCAACAACCATCTACACTTCCATCAAATGGGTTACGAAATAATCATTTGTCTGAACGGAGGACTACCGCCTCACAAACAGATATCATTCATTTTTCCATTACCAACTCTCAAGATTGGGTATGATGATGGTTGTAAATAATATATTTATATTTATATCAAAATTATACATATTTAAATTCCATTATATAGGATATATGAAAACTTCTCTCAGGTGTACAACGAACAATCGCCCCACGAAGTGATGTGGTTTGTCTTACACTAACTTTTTATATGGAAAGAGATAAGTATAAAATTAGTTCCTATTTGTGATATACAAAAAATAATTATTATATTAATGACTTCTTCATCATTATTAAAATATATTATTTATAATTTTCATTATTATCCTTTCACTTAGTGAAATATGATAGCATCTTCTGTGTACGTGTGGAATACCGCCTTCACGAAATGATGTGACGCTCTTTTCATCATCACACCACATGGATGATATATATAAGTATATTTAAAGAAATAATTTGGTATTAATGATATTATTATCATTATTTAAAGATAATATATTACTTACCTCCTTTCCATTATGATCATTGAAAAATGTAAATGATGCTAATGCGTACGTACGACCTACCACCTACATGATCGTAACGTGCTTCATTTCTCAAAATCATCCTCCATGATTTATCATAAAAGTATAATTAAAGTGTAAATATGAAAATTATTTCATGATTTTTATTCTTTATATGATGTAAATATATAATATACAGAAGAACCTAATCTTTCATGCCAAAACGCACATGATAAAATAAGGCAATTAACACAAAAAACAATAAAAATAATGACATATTATTAATGAACGGGTGATATGATTTTATAAAAGGATCATATATGATTTTATAAATATTAATATTATTATATTAAAATTTAATAACAAGTTTAAAACCACTATTAAGGATATTAAATCGTGTTCATCCAAATGGAATCACGAGGTATGGGATTTCGTCTCAATTTACATTCCATTGGGACTTATTTGTTATTATGCACCGATTCAATTTTATGTAGTGTATATGCTACCACTTTGACATGTAATTTGATGACTAATTCATAATTCATGGAATTTTATGTTTTAATTGGAATAATTTAATCCAAGGGAATTTTAATTGAAAATTACCAAGTGGTAAAAATTGTTGTAGAATCTCACTTTCTGTAGTAATTATAATATTTCTCTTAAAATAATCATTTTCCGGAAATCATTTTTCCTTTTTCATTAAATTTATATTAAATATAAATATTGTTAAATTATGTATATTTTTTTATTAATTTTATCCCATTTTTACATATGGTTTCTACTTTGAATGTTATTTGATTAACTGGGGAAATATTGATAAATCGGTATCCTTTACTTAATACAGAAATTTAATGACAAGGAATATTGATCCATGAATTAAATTGATTGTTTGATATATGTGGAATGATTATGACATTAATATATGGGTGAGTTATGATTATATATATCCCCTTTATGCATTGACAGGGCTCATGAAAAAAATCAGTTCTCCAAAACAGATGATTTTGTACATAATAGTTTTAAATCAGTTGGCCAAACTAGATGAGTTTATACCTAATAGTTTTAAATCAGTTGACTACAACAGATTAGTTTGTACCTAGTAGTTTTAAATTTTATTTTGAATGGTATTAATGGTAGAGATATCATTTTCATGATAAATAACATTCAACAATGAATCATTTTCATTATTTAGAATTTAGTTATTATGATTATTCCTGAGATTTTTAAAATGATATTATCTCTTGATGAATTTAATTATTAGTTAATTTATAAAATTGAATGTTTAATAATTTAAATAACTTTTCCATATTTATTATGTTTTATCTAATAATGATAATTTTTTTGTACATAACAATTGTTGAGCATTTGATCTCACCCTTATTTGGTTTCATTTCACCAAGATATGAAGAATAATTATTGGAATGAGTTCAAGGATGCCAAGTGTTTTTTATTTCTATGATTTATATTTTTTATCCCTATATAAAATGGGTATCATGAAAGTACCTATCTCTAAAAAACTATAATATTGATTGGTACTTCATGATTTCACCCTTTGTATCTTTGTTAATGTAATAAATCAGACCCTAGCTCCGAGTTATAGGAGTTAGGGTTACTACACATTCCCAAAAATCTAACCATAGTCATTAGGAAGGTGTGGATTCTTATCTAAAAACCACAACATGTGTGTTTCTCATTTATTATGTGAAAAATATGTATGTTTTGATATAAATGTTCTAGTTAAGCTATTATGTTCCCTAATAATTACGACACACCATTAGAAGACCCCCTTAATAATTGTGAAAAGCACGCTGTCCAGTTTTTGAATAAAACTGTACATGAAGTCCAATCATGTATTCAAGATAGAAATGAACCATTTGGAGTTATTTTGAAGTGAAATCATATAATAGGGTTCTTCCAAAGTTATGTCATAAAGTAAGAAATATTTTCTCATTAAAAACACTTTTGTAGTATATTAAAATAAAGGTGAAAACTGCTAAGTTTCGAAAAATATATTAAGAAAGAAGGTTCTTCATTTCTATTTTGAAAATGTATTAGATTATTTGAAGCTAATTATAAGAAATCATCTATATTTACCTCTACCTAAAGGATAAGTTCGACAAATTTTTTTATTTTATCAAGCAATAGAGTGTTGAAATTTGAAAATCAATCAAAGATGAACATTTCAACCTCCATCAAAACAAATTACACTAACTCTTTTTTATTCAATTTAATTTTTTTATCAAAAGGTATAGGTTTATATTACTAAACAAATGAACTTATTTAAATTTCTTAAATTTCGATTTTTTGAATTTATTGACCTTATTTATGTCTCCAACATTGAATTTCAGTTTTAGCTTTTTGATGAATTGTATCATTTATGTCCAAAAATATTTGGTTAATTGATCACTTATTTAAAACATTAGTTTTATATTCAAATATCTTTTTTAAAATTTATGAATTTCAAATTTGATGAATTCGTAAAAAAATTTCCCTTCATTGATCACCATTTATAATAATTATTCATTTAATGACACTAAATATGAAAATTATTATTCAATATTTGAGAGTTATCCCTATCATTTTCTAGACAACTCAACACTAAAATAAAAAATTTTTCATTGTTATAATAGAAAAGAAATCCCCCTGTGAATTTTTCCAAATCCTGACACCCATCATCATCTTAACCTTTATAAAATCAATATAATAAGACTCTTAAAGAAACCCCATTATTGTAAAATTGAATAAGAAATAAATTTAATCGATCTCATGCATCATAAAATCTCTCCTCAATACACTTAATGAAGTCGATGATCAGGTTCCTATATTATTGACATCACTGAATAGATATTCTATTCATTTCTGATGTATCAAGGCTATGATAAAAGTGAAGAAAGATATTTAACAATATAAATTTATATAGAAACCAAGTTTAAAATAAAGATACAATGATAAAGCAATTTAAATAAGACGGTTTAAACAATAATAGATTTTGTTATTGGTTTTATTTTTTTTATCCAAGGAAACTCAACACCAAGACTTCTCTAGAATAGTAGAAAATTTCGAGAAAGTGTCTTTGAAGATTGAAAATAAAATTTATATTTTCCTACAAACAAGTGGAAAGTAGTGTAAAACCTAAGAGAAAGTGTGTGAGATGATCTAAGGGATTTATTTAATGTCCTATGATATAGGAAATAAGAGAATAAATTTTTGATGATATTTAATTGAAAAGGTTTGAAATAATGGCTGAAGTGTGTATTGGGAATTTTTTTAGTTAAAACTAATATATGTAAAGAAAATAAGGGATTATGAAAAAGGATTGTAGAATATGACTGAACAGATCATTGAAAGATGATGTTAATGAGAAAATATGTTCAACACAACTAGGAAACCAGAACACTAAAAGATCCCTATTATCACTGTTAAGAGTAATAGGTACTACTGAACAGATCTCCATCAATGTCCATAAAGTTTTTCAGAAAAAGTGACAAATTAGTGATCACATAGTCATTTAAGACATTCACTATCATGAAACCATAAATTTCTATCCCATCCTAAACCTACTGGTCATTCTGAAAAGAATTTATTGATAGAAAAAATTATTTAAAAACCACCATGATGTAATTTTCAATTTTCAATAATTCAGTAAAAAATAATACTAGATCAATGAAAAAAATTAGGAATAATGAATTGCGGTTGAGAAGTAATGAATCAAGAACATGAAAAAAATTAATAAACTGAATCAATTATATTATCCTTTTGTTTTCAAGTATAGTGAATGATCAAAAATCAAAGGAAAATTCACAAGAAGTATTAAATAGAAATATAGAATAAGAAAAGTAAAAATAAGATATTCAGATTTTTCCTTATCGTGATGAAGTCTTTATCTCCTCACTTCATCTTTGAATTTATCTCTTCAATGTTGTTCTAGCTCATGCTACCAATGAATTATGTTCCATACTATGTAATGGCTGGATTTCATAGAATAATGGATACCCCCTTATTTTCTGTTGTTTCTTCCTTTAAATTATAAATTGATTCCACAAAAAGAGCCAAAATAAAATCAAGTATTAGTCATTAGTGACATTATTCTACAAATTGTCTTTTAGAAGGTGTCTCATCACTGTAACTCTAACTTTAGGTAAAACTTTCTAGCAAACTAGTGCCACATGAATAGTCACGTAAATGATTAAATTATCAACCATTATATTCCTCACCTAAATTTATAATTATTTATATCCAGGTGGAACCTTTTCTGAATACCTTCATCAAATTTTCAATCACGAACTTATTTATATTAGTCACTCCAAACCACACCACCATGTCACACAAATTGGGAACTCATGTTCCAAACATCTTCAACATCATGTCTTCAACCACCATTTGATTCATATTCCATCAGATAAACAATTAATTATTAATTTATGCATGGATTTGATCTCAGTTGTCCAAAATACCTTCTCATATCCTCCCATAAATTTCATCAAGAAGGCGGGGTGCAAGTATTTTCATCCTTGCAACCAGATCATTGGGGTGATTGATTCCCCTCTCTATATTCTTCATCAATTCAAATTTCAACATGTAACTCAAAATATAATGATAACAAACATTGATACCTTTATCTTCATCATATTTTGTGTCTTATCTCATAAGTAACAATAGAAAATCCCATTTCACCTCAAGATATACCATTCTCCTGTTACAAATAAGCATGATGTATCCCCTCATGCTCGACATATCTTCTTCCATAGAAAGTCTAGAATCAATATGTATAACTATCATCTATGGACCATTAATCTAACTTCTATCCTAGAGGGTTTCATCGATGACACCTATGAGAAACATCAATTATGATCGATCATCATCGAAACACCATGCATTACCATCTTCAAACAATGAGAAGTTCCAGACTTCTCTTCGCAGAGTAGAACTTCCTGGTAGCTATAATAATCTTCATAATTCAATATCAATGAATGATACCACCTAATTGGTTTCAAACCCACTATCATAAATATTCTATGAGTAAATTTGAATCTCGGGTACCCACAACCCCCTTCAATTGATCTCATCATAATTTCTTCAATGATTCCACATTTAGCCTTCAACCGTACCTCAGTGAATGTTTTGAGTTTAAAAATCCCATTTCATATGTTCTTATTAGATCTTAGGGTCGATCTTAACATTTCTATAATCATTCAATGCACGTCGGTAACCTCTAAAATTTGGTTGTGAAAACTAGTTTGGCTATTCAAAGAAAATAACATTCATAGAATTTTAATTATGTTAACCTTTTTTTCTTGAAAAATCCATTTCATATAAATTTAGTTACATGAACCTGTTCACTTGAAAAATACCCTACACAACTAGGAAAAAATGGCCACATTGAGATGTTACTAATTTGATTAAATGGGTGATTTTGTATCTCTATAAGTATCTATTGGGTTACATTGCAACATTAAAAATATCTTATGTATAAAGATCCACACACAACCCAATTTTCATATGTGAAAATATAGTTTTGTGATCATTTGGATACATGGAGGCAGTTGCACTTTGAAAAACCTCTAATAAATTTATTGTTGCAAATAAATTACATAAGAGGAGAATTAAAAATCCATTCAAAATATTAATACAAATTAAAAAATGATTAAGTAAATGAAATTATAGATTATGAATTAAAATACATTGCAACAATTTCAATTAATAATTTATTCCAACACAAATAAAAATTACAAAATTCACTTCAAGAATAAAATTTCAAATAAATCACTCATTGAAATCATCCAAAATAACTATTCTCAGAATGTATGGAAATTTAACTAAGAATATTTCAGTATTTAAACACACAAAATTGTCATTTTTAAAAATAATATTCAATGAATTATATTTTCATATATAAAACAAACATTAATCCATAGTTCCCTAAAAATAAAAACATTTTAGAATCAAAACCCTAGTTAATTCCCAAAATAGATGTTGAAACATGTAATAAAGTTGTGTCACATCAACGGTTTCGTGATATACCATTTCTTTATGAACTAAATGTTCCCTCAGAAATTTATAAAGTGTGTTTTAATTATTTTTATATATAAAAGGATATTCTGGAAATTAATGGTCTGTTGAGTTGATTTCAAAATGGGTTCCTATTTGATTTTGGCGGAATTGGATTACAAATATGCAAGATTTGTTATGGGATACCTTGGAAGTGTAAATTAGATTGATTGGAAATAGGATATCATATGGGAACCTCAAGTTCCTAGATGGGATGACTAAGAAAATTACTATAAGGAAAAGATTCACCCCCTCTACCCCTAGATTAGGGAACAATGCTAACTAAAGCAATTATTCTTTAGATGTGGTTACCACTAGGACGTTGGCTTAGTTCTACCTAGTGGTTCATGCATGGTAATGAGTGTCAATGGTTTAATCATCGTGTATGATGGTCCTAGAACGAGGCATAACCTTGGATTCCCTAAGGTTATCCCATGGGGATTAGGTTTGTTTTATTATTATTATTACTCATCCATTTATATAAAATGTAAAAAGAATGTTTCCATTTGAATTTTTTCAAACAATAATGTTTATAATTTTCTAACAATGCTTATTTATGAAATGATTATTGGGGCCCTACAGGGTTTCTGGGCACACACCCTTTTTTTTGTTAGACATGGGTAAAAGAAAGGAGTCACATAGAGGTGAAGGGTAATCTTGATAGTGGATTTTGGTTGTGTAGAACTTTTGTTTATTTTAAGCACCATATATATTACCCTATTTCCCCTTCTTATATATCCTTATACCTCCCCATCTAGTTCATTTTGTACATGGATATTGACCATCTTTTTCTATGCTTGGATGATATTTTTTATGTGGGATGTTTATGTTTTGAGATTTCATTTATATTATGTTGATTAATTTTTTGGGAAAACTACTGCGAAAATAAATCCATGCTCAATAACTATGTAATATCCCAATATTTAAAAACAAATACTATGTTCGATAGTGTACAATATATGCAATACTAATCTTAAATGAACAACAAAATAATATTATTTAAATGTTATCATAATAACATAGTTTTTAAAACGGTGGTAATGAATATTATTAACCACATTATGAAATATATAATGGTCATACTCATTACTAATGTATTAATTATTGTTTAGGAAATAATTACTCAGTTTTTAGTAACGTCATTTTATGCATTAAAAAATACGTTTTATTTAAAAATGCTTTTATTTCTTTTTATAAGTGGATGATATAATGAATTTATGACACTTTTAGAAATGGTATTTTATAAAAAGGATATAATATTGGAAATAAACATATCAAAATTATCTTAAGGTGAAAATTTGATGCTTTTTTAAATAGATTTATTTTTCAATGAATAGTTAAAAATACTAATTTTTATTGAAAACTATACGTTCAATTAAAGTATTTCTAAAATCAAATCGGATTTTGGATTAGATTTAAAATTTAATTAGTTAAATATTATTTAAAATAATTCAATTATTGTTTTTGAAATTAATTTTATAATTGAATTTAGTATAAAAATATTTTAAATTTAAAATGGGCATTTTTCTGAAAAACAATTTTTCATTGCGTTTTTCTGGTTTAATTTTAGATTAAATTATTACACTTCTATATTTTTACTTTTAAAAAAATTATTCCATATTTTAAATCATGGGGTATAAATTTTTTAAATATTTCTCTTTTATTTTTGGAGATTAAAGATAGTAACTTTAGTAATGTATATTACCATGGTAAAGGGTAAATCGAGAAATTCATGTTAAAAATAATATGGTATGGACAAGAAATGAACCTAAAACTTCCCTTGATTTTACTTAATGATTCTATTTTTTCCATAATCATACAATATTCAGTTATATGACCATTTATTTTCATTTGGATGTGATTACGATCTTTATATTTTTTTTAGTTAATAAATAATTACCTTAAATGTTTACGCGACGCTAACACATTAATTATTCACTTACTGGAAAAGTAAAATAAATTATATTAAAAATATTAAAATTAATATAATTTTAAATAATTTAAGTGATAAAAAATTTATAGATAGATATATTATGTTAGGGATGTATTAAAAGTTTTAATTATAATTTCTTTTGTTTTATGGATGTTATTAAAGTCAAAGTAAAAGAATAGTTATAAAATTAACATTATAGATATTTTATGAAAATAATATTTTATTTAAATAATTAAAATTCCAAAACATATTATAAGTTTCCAAGTGATTAGTATAATGTTTAAAATACAAAACATTGTCTAGGTATGGGTCTTTTTTCCTTTTATAGTAACTATATTAACCCCTTATGAGTAAACAAATAGAGATCATTATAATTGTCAAAAGCGTTAACGAAGGGTTTTAAATAAAAAGGTAAGGGTAAAAATGTTATCCAAACGTGTCTAAGTTTTATTATATAATATTATTTATATTAATACTCATTCTATATTTGAATATTATCAATTTTAATCCATTTTTAAATCAAAATTAATATATATTAATTTAATATTTTTAGAAATCCCAAGAGTGTCCCTCCTCTCTCTTAAAAAAGGGATCCTCTCCTTCTCATTTCTCCACACTCAATAGATCAATTGGTTCGAAAAATCACTAATAAATACCTTAATAAAATTCCTAAATATTATCTAAAGGTATTATTTGTTCATAATATAGATATTATAGGTCTTAAGGTGTAAAGAAAAGGAGATTGTCTGAAAGAAGAGGTATAACATTTAACTGAATTCTTTATTTTATTTCTTCTTCCACCTTCTAAAAATATTATTCAACCATGAATATATAATAACATACGTATATAACATATAATTATTTGTTATAATGTTAATGTAATAACATTTATCCATCTCCAACCTCTATCAAATGGGAAAAGAATCCATTGTTTGTGTGTATGGTGGACTACTGCCTCACAGACTAATATAATTCATTTTCCACCACCACATCTCATGGATGGTTATAAATAAGGAATTAATATTTTTATATGATATTAATGACATATTTATCATTAATAAAATATAAAATATAATTTAATTTCTTAATTTTCCATTCACTAAAAGTTGATAACAACGTTCATGTGTATGTGTGGACTACCACCTCTAAAAAGCGATGTGATTATGTTTTCATAAAAACAACACATGGATTAAAAATATAAGTTCATTTATATAATTCATCGGATATTTATGATATTCTTATCATTATTTAAAAATAAAATAATACTTAACTTATTTCCATAATGGTATTTGAAAAATATAAACATTACTAATGCGTGCATACAGCCTGTCGTCTCCATGATAGTAACATAGTTCATTTTTCATAACCATATCTAATTGTAAGATTTAAATTTATAATATATATATATATATGATAATTATTTTGTTATTATTATTCTATATATGAAGTAATAATTACCACTTTGACCATATCCGACTAACCAATGTCATTTTGGACATATGAACCCCATATACATAAAACATCCGATGTGAATTTAACTGATTAAATAATTTTATATAGCATGGTAATGGATAAAATAAAAGGAATAATAAACTCGAAAAGGGATCTTAATAAAGAAAATAATTAAAATAATCTTATTATTTATAAATATAAGGAACATATATGACGAGTTAGGCTTGAAGTAAGGGACTCTTTACTCCGTCATTTTGAATGGTTTATAGATTTATTTTCTAAATATTTTTATTCCTTTTCTATATTAATAATATTAATTTATTAATAAATTTATATAAACTTAATTTAATTATAAATGAAATTTTATGTTTATTTTTAATTTACTTCAATGGTTTATCCAAAGGAATATTTTTACAAAATATTTTAACTTTATTTACAAAAAGACAAAAGGAATGTTTTATTTCAATGCATACAACGATAAAGACTTTTCCCACTACTATAATAATTATTCGAGGTTTGAATTATTTTATAATATTTCATGTTTTAATCAAATAAAAACCCCCTTTCCCTTTGTTCTAGGAATTTTAGTTTTTTAAAATGGGTTTTAAAAGATAGGGATATATCAATATCTGAAAATGTTTTCTTATGGATGAAAATAACATTTTTATGATGTAGTATTTTATGTATTATGTTATGTTTATTGGTAATTATTTATGAATATTGGTAGATTTTTTATAAATTGGGGGCACATGAGCCCGTTATAGCTCTCTAATGTATTGGGTAAAGAGACAAAGATAACTGATTAGGTTTCTCCTGAGATTTCTGTTGACCTCACCTGTTTTGATAATCCCAATCATGCTTTCATATAATTTGATAATCCCAATTAATTCCTAACTATATATATTAATTCTTTCAAACCTATGATATTCTATTAACAAGATGATAATAGTATTAAAATAATCCCTGAGATATGTTAATTCATGTCTATCTATGTTTATATGAGTTCTAAAGTTCTTCTAACCCATTCTGATATGTTTTGCATAAAACAGACAAGTGTTGAGTCACCGATCTATGTATAGCTGCTGATAAAGAGCTACCGGTACTCAGTATACCGATAGACAGAGTCACCGATACACAAAGGTCACTGATATGTATAGAGCTACTGACATGCATTTCTACCTGTTGTTACCAATAGAGTAAGCCTGTTGATATGAGTACAGACAGCCACCGAAAACCAGAACTACCAACAGACAGACCAGAGCTACAGATAGACAGATAGCTACCGATAGAACCGGTTCACAGATAGATACCAATAGAAGTCTGCTGATATTATAAGTCTACTGATACGAGTGAAAACAGCTACTGAAACAAGGAGCTACTGATGGATCAAGAACTACTGATGTATCAAGAGCTACTGATAGAACCAGTATACCGAGCCACTGATAGAGAAAGTCTACCGATAGAAGGAGTTACTGATACATAGAGCTACTGATACCAACAAGCTACCGATGCAAGTTCAAAGAGCTATCGATGGAAGGACCTGCTATACAAAGTCCACCGAACACATTTACCAACACGATCTACTAATTATTGACCAACCAGTCAAACCCTATTCTCTTTATACTATTTATTTATTAAGATAACGGTAACATTTGATGTTTTTAATGCAGTAACTGTTATTTAATGATATATGTTTCCATGTTAGGGAACTGTACCTAGTAACCATTAAAAAAGTAATTATTCTTTTCTGCCGAAGCTGAAAGCTATAAAGGGATAGAAAAAGATCATGCAATATACAATTTTTGAAAGAGAGAGAATCAAGGCACTAAGAAGACACACGAAGGGTGAAAGAGCCAAGAGTTGAAAAACTTTCAAATGTGGTTCATTTTTCACTAGTCAACATCCATACTCCAAGAATCCTGGACATAAATGAAGGAAATTTTTCTAGAGGAGGACACAAGTTGCATCTTGAGTGAATAACTACAACAAACATTTCATGCACTCAGGCTGCTAAGCTGGACCAAGAACCAAGGACGAAAATGAAACTCTGTTTTCTGAATAAGAAACCAGAGAAGGACTCAGAAGCTTTTCAGATAAACCAAACGAGTCCAGAGATACACTGCTAATCACTAAAGCATTTCTAAACTCAGTGATACTTATCTTAGTGATTCTTTTATTTACATTTCGAGCAGTGTGTGTACCCTATTTATTTTACACACATACTGACTCATGTGCTAAGCTGGAGGATTCTTAAATCCTCACTCAAACTTCATATCCCTTTGTTTCCCACTATGGATAGTGGTAGAGGTCTAGTAAGACCTAGACAGTCTGTGTGTTGTTGTTTGTTTTTTCAACGAAGAACTGTAGTAGAGGACTTTGGACCTGGACAGTAGTGTACTGTTGTTTACCCCTGATCTAGGGTGTGGATCAATTTATATAAATTGTGGAGAGGACTAAGTCTCGGCAAGAGACTAAACCTCTTGGTTAACTCTGATGTGAATTTTAATTTAAATCTCTATGTATACTCTATATTTATTTAATATTCCACTTCTATTACTTTGAAATACATAATTATTATAAAGATACATTGATAGTTAAATTAGCAAGTGTTTATACTTATTGTAAACCTGTAAATTAGTTTAAAATTTTAATTTCATATTCAGATTAAGTCAACTGAGACCTAATAAATCTTTGAGAAACTGATTGAACATTTATACTCTGTATAGATTCACTACATTTTAACATTGTTTTTAAAATGGTGTATTTTAAGGGAAGCATTTTTAAACAAATTTTTTTATTAGAACTCAATTCACCCCCCTCTTGAGTATCCACTCCGACCAACATTTGTTATCAGAGGTTGTGTTTTTGTTAAAGGATATTTGACATACTATTTTTTTCAAACTGTTATTTTAGTTGCATCTTTAACGATCAGAAATTTCTATTAATTCAAAATTTTATCTCTTTAAAACTATTTTCTAAAATCTATCTATGGATAATAGATAAGAGGGTGTTGCTACTAACCGGCCACCATTCTTTAATGGAACCAACTATGCCTAGTGGAAACTAAAAATGAAAATTCATTTAGAAAGTATGGGTTTTGATATATGGACTGCTATAGAGTCTCAATATAAAATTCCTGAAACTGAAAGAACAACATGGGATGAACCTAAAAAGACTAATTACATTAATAACTGTAAAGCTATGAATGCTTCATATTGTGCTTTAGGAGTTGAAGAGTTTAATAGAATATCTACTTTCAAAACTACTTATGAAATATGGGATACTTTGGGTGTTTCTCATGAAGGAACAACCAATGTTAAAGAAATGAGATTGAATACTTATACTATTAAATATGACAATATTAAAATGAATACTGATGAACCTATTTCTAATATGTATCTCAGGTTCAGTAAGATAGTCAATACAATGAATTCACTTGCTAAAGCTTTTCCAGCAAAGGAACAAATCATGAGAATCTTGAGATATCAACTAGACCGATGGGGAGACACATCTGTTTCAATCAGAGAATCATGTGGTATTGGAGCTCTTCATGTCGAAGAGATTATTGTAAAACTAATGATGTATGAGGAAGAACTCAAGGTTAATAAAGAGTAATATGGTGAACCTAAGAGAAAATCCGTAGCATTCAACTCTACTGATTCTAAAAGAAACTACAAGGAGACAATCCATGTACTTACTGAAAGATCAACCATTGAAGATTATGATTCAGACAGTGATCCTGAAATGGCTCAGATTGCCAGAAGGTTTAATAAATTTTACAGGAAGATGAAATTTTTTAGAAAATCAAATTACAAAGGAAAGTATGAAAATAAGGTACATTGGAAGAAGGACTGAAAAAAAGACAGATAGAAGTGATGAAGTTGATTTCTACGAGTGCAAAAGAAAAGAACACATTAAAGAAGACTGCCCAGATCTAAAATTCAAGAAGAAATATGATTACAAAGAAAGTAAGTACAAGAAAGCTATCAAGGCTACCTGGAGTGCATCTGAAGATAGCACAATTGAATCTAAAATGTCTAATTCTGAAAGAAATCATGAAAACATGTGTTTCATGACCAACACATCTGAGTTAACCTTAGATACTCATGTTTTAAATTCTTATTATTCTGGAGATGATGTAGAATCTGATTCTGATTTTGAAAACATGACTAGTGAGGAATTATTTGAATATTTTAATATACTGGAAGAGACATGCAATTAACATAAGGATAAATAAAAATCATTGAAGAAATAGCATGATCTCACTACTATAGTTAAAACCTAACTTACTATTGAAAAAGAGAAATATGCTCAACTATTAAAGGAAAACAATGAACTGAAAATGTCTAATGAGAAACTTAGAAAAGACTTAGAGAAGTTCAAAAATGGGAAGGATACACTAACTCAAATTCTAGTAAAGAAAATGGCACCTAAATACACTATTGGAATAGGCTACAAACCTGGACAGAGACAGATTACTAAGAATAAATTTATTCCAAAATCTGGACAGAATGCTGGTAGTTCTAGTTCTAGACATTCATATAAATCAACTAGTGATTCACATAGTTATAGATCAAATAAAATTTATCTTTAAAAATCTTTTGATTCTGTAATTTGTATGAAACCCATAAGACAAATGTGGGTACCAAAATATTTTATTTCTATCCTTTCTGGTCCCAAGAAGATCTGGGTACCAATGTCATTTTCCATCTAAATCTGTTTTGTAGGAAACCTGTTTGAAGAGTTCTCACAAGAAGGTATGGTACATGATCATTGGATGTTCGAAACACATGTCTGGAGATTACTCATTCTTTAAAAGCCTAATCAAGATTGATGGAGGCCATGTCACCTTTGGTGACAATTCTAAAGGAAAAATATTCGGCCTAGGCCAAATTGGTAACACTAATTCAGTTTTAATTTCCAAATTTTTATTTTTTGATGGACTGAAATATAATCTGTTAAGTATTTCTCAATTGTGTGATGACAGTTTTAATGTCAAATTTGAAATTTATTTTTCTAATGGTTTTAATTCGAAATTTTTTTTAGTCTTTTCTGCATTAATAAATGAAAATATTTATGCAGTTGATTTAAATTCTTTATCTAAGCAAAATTTTACTTGCGTAAATGCTTTTCATAAAGAGTCTTGGCTTTGGCACAGAAGATTATTACACTGCAACATCCATTCTCTTAGAAAATTGACTAGGAATAATTTAGTTAGAGACCAACCTAATCTTGAATTCCCAAATGACAAAGTTTGTAATCCCTATCAAAAGGGAAAGCAACATAATGTTTCTTTTAAATCAAAAAAAGATGTTTCTACTTCTCAACCTCTCGAGTTGGTTCACATGGACTTGTTTGGACCTTCTAGAGTTTCTATTTTAAATGGGAAACACTATGTATATGTCTTAGTAGATGCATTTTCAAGATATAATTGGGTATACTTCTTATCTCACAAAAGTGAAGCTTGTTCTTACTTTATTAAATACTCCAAATCTGTAGAAAAACATAGTGGACTTATGATTAAAATTATAAGAAGTTATCATGGTCGTGAGTTTGAAAATCAAGAATTTGAATCTTATTGATCAAACAATGGCCATAGTCACAACTTTTCTGCTCCTAGAACACCTCAACAGATTGGTGTAGTAGATAGAAGAAATAGAACCCTTCAAGAAATAGCTAGAACCATGCTTAATGAGTATGACCTACCAATTTACTTTTGGGATAAAGCTGTGAATACAGCTTTTTATATCATTAATAGAGTCTTAATTAGACCAGTTCTTAAGAAGACCCCATATGAGTTGTGGAATAAAAGAAACCCCAAAGATAGTTACTTTAGAGTATTTTGCTGCAATGTTTTCTTTCATAATACAAAGGATAATCTTGAAAATTTTTCATCTAAGAGTGATGAAGTTATTTTTCTTGATTATTCTTTAAATAGAAAAGCATATAGAGTCTTTAATAAAAGAACCAAATGTGTGGAAGAATATGTTCACATCAAGTTTGATGAAACTCATCCACATGAGACTAAAACTTCTCTTGAAAATCATTCAGATGATTTAAGTGTTCTGAACCTTAAGGATACATCTAAAGAACCTACTGTAAAAACATCCAATTATGGACATATTCCAGAATCTGCTGCTATGGAACCCAAACCTATAGATAGACCTGAAATTTCCAGTCATACCATTACTAGATCTACAAGGATTCTAAACAATCATCCTTTGGATGCTGTTGTTGGTAATCTTGATAGAGGGACACAAAATAGAGATTCTCTAAGAAACTAGTTTGAACATCAAGCCTTTCTTTCACAGATAGGACCTAAAAATGTCAATGATGCTATCATTGATGAATTTTGAGTAATGGTTATGCAAGAATAGTTAAATCAATTTGAAAGAAACAAAGTCTGGGAATTAGCTGATAGACCTAAGGCAACATTAACAATAGGCACAAAATTGGTTTTTAGAAACAAAGTTGATGAGTATGGAAACATAGTTAGAAAAAAACAAGATTAGTTTCACAAGGATATAGTCAAGAAGAAGGTATAGACTATGAAGAAACTTTTTCACCTATAGCCAGATTAGAATCCATTAGGATCTTACTTTCATATGCTACTCATCTTAATTTAAAGTTATATCAAATGGATGTCAAAAGTGATTTTCTAAATGGTTGTATTATTGAAGATGTTTTTGTTGAACAACCACCTTGAATTACTAATCCCCATTTTCCAAATAAAGTTTTCAAACTATCTAAAGATTTATATGGTTTAAAACAATCTCCATGAACTTGGTATGATAGACTTAGTAATTTTCTTATTTCAAAAAGTTTTACTAAAGGGATTGATGATCCAACTTTTTTTATTAAAAGAATTTCTAGAGATGTTCTAATAGTACAAATCTATGTTGATGATATCATTTTTGGATCTTCCAAACACTCTTTATGTACCGATTTTTCAAAGAGTATGAAAAATGATTTTGAAATGAGTTTAATGGGATAACATAAAAAGTTTCTTGGATTTCAAGTGTTTCAAAATGAAATTGGTATTATTTTGAATCAAAGTAAATATACAAAGGATCTTTTAAAAAGTTTTTGTTTTGATAGTATTAAGGAAAGTGATACTCCTATGAGTACAGTCTGTAAATTGGATGCATATGAAACTGGGAAACCAGTGGATCAAAACAATTATATAGGTATGATTGGATGCTTACTTTACCTTACTGCTAGTCGACCAGATATTATGTTTAGTGTGTGTATGTGTTCAAGATTCCAAGATAACCCAAAATAATCTCATTTACTTGCTGTTAAAAGAATTTTTAAGTATCTTAAACATACTATAAATGTAGGTTTGTTTTACCCAAAAGGACAATCCTTTGAGTTGATGAGTTGTTCAGATGCTAACTTTGCTGGATGTAAGTTGGATAGAAAAAGCACTTCTGGAACATTTCATTTATTGGGAAAGTCCTTAGTATCATGTTATAGTATGAAAAATGATTCTATAGTATTTTCCACTACTGAAACAGAGTATATAGCTGCTGGTAGTTGTTGTGCACAAATTTTGTGGATATAACGCACTCTTTTGGACTACGTATATGACTTTTTGCACGTTTCAATCAACTTTGATAACACTAGTGCAATAAATATCTTGAATAACCATGTTTCTCACTCTAGGACCAAACACATTGATGTAAGGAACCATTTCTTGAGAGATCATTACCAAAAGGGTGATATTACTCCTGAGTTTATAGGCACTGAACATCAACTAGCCGACATTTTCACTAAACCTTTGAGTTCAGATAGGTTAAGTTACATTAGACACGAGTTCGGAATGTTTAACATCAATCGGTATCTATACTCACCGATGTCAAATCCTCACCGATGTGAAATCCTCACCGATGTGAAATCCTCACCGATGTAAAATTCTCACCGATGTGAAATTCTCACCGATGTAAAATTCTCACCGACGTAACCTCGCTGATATGAATTCTCACCGATGAGTGCACTGTTTTAAAACTTATGTCTGCCACCAGAATCTGAATCGTTTTTAATTTATTTCATTTTATTTATTTATTTTATGATTCCTAAATGATAAAACTAGATTCTGAGCTACTTCTCAATCCACCGAGCCTCAAAACCTTGACCCTCAAACTTTTGCTCCTGAATCCTTAGAGAACCCAAAATCCTTTGAATATGAGATGGAAAAAACCAAACTCCCTTCTGTTAGAGATGATTCCTATGATCCTAGATGAAATAAGTAGAGGACCGAGCAAGAAGCAAGTGGAAGTGTTGCTAGAACTAGGTTGGGGAGATGACCAGTGAATCCTTATTTGAAAAATTGTGTTATTATAATTGAAAAGGAGTTGTGTGTAGATTGGTTTCTGCCCAGCAATTCCTTAGTACTTGATGTACATGAATATCATAAACTAGTAGAGTGTTTTTTGAACAAAAATGACCCTTACTTTCCAAAATTAGTGAAACAATTTTACGAGTTTGTGACATTGAAAAATATGAGAATGAAAACCGAGTAACCTCTTTTGTGAATGGAAAGGAGATTTCATTTTCATCTGTTGAGTGGGATGAGTGCTTAAAAGTTCCACATGAAGATGTATCTGGATATTTCTTGAGAGCCATGCCACCTGCCAGTGATATTTTCGATTATGAGAATGCTTTCGAAGAGCTGACGGGTGATGGAAGTCAAAGATAAGTAGTTACTGCAGAAATGGAGGGAGAGAACAGATTGTTGTTCAAATTTGTTCAACATACCTTGATACCGAGGAGTGGAGACTTTTCCAATTTGAGATATCAGGATATCTATCTCCTGCATGTCTTAAGACATTGTGTAAAGGTTAATTTGTGCAGATTACTGATGATCTAAATGGATGATATGACAAGGCCTAAATCAAAGACAAATTCCCTATTCTTTGCTAAGTTGATCTTTGTGATGATTAAAGTAAAATTGGTAGCTGAGTCTCAAGATGAGACAGTAGTAGTCAAGAATAACTTTTGTATTACATCCACAGGTTGTAAATACATGAGGATCAATTGGAACCCTTGTAGAGGAGAATGGGTCAATGATGACCAGAAGGTGTTTGGAAAATTTAATCATGTAAATCATCCTTCAAGACCTAAGGATGTGAGGGATCTAGGACTGGGACCTGATGAAGAGGTTCCAGAATACAGTGATGATTCAGAAGAGGAAGAGTCCTCTACTGATGAAGGAGGAGATCCTGACTTACCTCCTAGCCCAACTCTTGAAAATAAATATCATCATAAATTAGATAAGGATGAAGCTGATTTAGAAGATGTTGAAGTGGCTGATGTAGAAAATGAAGAAGATGCTCATGAAAGTGAAGCCTCTCTGTCAGCTGATTTGAGCCAGAGTCCAGGGATTGAAAAATACTTAGTGCCTACTACGAATGAAAATGAGGTTTACATACACATACCTAATCCAAAAGACCCTCCTACTGTTGCAGAGGAATAATTAACAGTAGAAGATTATAATCAGGATGGAAGACCTGCTGAGAATGCTGCTGAAAATGCTGTTGTTTTACATAAGGATGAACCCATTGAGGGGGAGCATCAAACCAATTTTGGAAGTCTTACAGTGGCTGCTGGAATTGAATATTGGGCAGAAGTCCCAGGGTTTGTAGTCTATGGTTTAGACTATCTAGATTCATATAATGAGGCATCTCACAATAGACCAAAGATTTTTTATAATATTGAATCTGAGTTGTTGCATGAAGATGTGGTCAGAATGCGTGACCGGGATACTTTGAAGAAAAAGCTCAAGAACAGCTTTGTAGAAGATGTAAAGAATATGGATGTTTCTATGGTATCTTCAATTAAATCAGTTATGACTGATTCAGTGGTCAGTTTAGCATCTGAAAGAGTACCCAATGTAGTTACACCTGCTGATATGATCACAAGGGCTGATCTGGAATCCTTCATGGATGAGATGAAAGAATCGTTTAGTGCCTCAGTTGCTGATATGAAGAACAGTTTTCCTGAATAGATGAGTATGTTGGAAAGATCTTTTGAACTTTATCTTTCTTGTAATTTGTCAAACATTATGAGTGAGATAGTGGAAGAAGTTAAAGACAACTAGGCTCAAGTTTCAAGACTTGAAGAAGATCTTGAATCTCTAAAGGAATCTGTTGTTTCTTTAGAATCTTACATGAGCTCAAAATCCCAAGAAGATAAGGATGTAGCTTATGTGAAATGTGTTGTAAGCCAGATGGTTTCAGTATTTGAAGGTTTCAAAACATCAATGAAAGATCTTATTAAAACCCAGGTTTCCCAAGTTCAAAATCTTATCAGTGGGTTGACCAAAATCTTCAAAGAGACTATATCATTCTATATTATTTCTCTTGCATCCAAACCTTCAATGGATTTGAATCAGTTTCGAGCTGTGATGAAGAAGGAGCTTGGTTTAACTTCAACCAGTGGCTCTGTGGACACATCTGCACTGAGTAGAGTTGTACTTTCTACAAGAGATTCAGGTCGAGAGATAATGAAGATAGTCTAAGGCTATATGAGAGAGGCCTCTGCCTCTCAGAATGAAGTGGAAGAAATGGTGGACTCCTATTTGTCAAATATTTACACAAAGACCCAAATGACCAGTCACTTCAAGCTTCTGATAGAAAATATGAAGCTGACTCCTGTCAATCAAGCATTCCATGAACAAGTTAGAATGATAAGATAATTTACTCCAGCATTGGACAAATTTATGGAGAACAAAGATGACTTCATATCTGCCATGGAGAGTGGAGGAGGAATAATTATGGACTTCAGAAATCTGTTGCTGCCTTTTCTGTATGTTGATGCTAGGCCAGTAATTGTACCTCCTGCTTTTCCTGCCTCTGTCTCTATTGCTTCTCCATTTCAAATGACTCCTGCCCAAGCAATTCAAAGCCTCGCTCCTAGGATCACACAATATACTCCTCACTATAGACCTGGAACAGTTTCGGTGGCTCAGCCTCCTATGATCATTTTTGGAATTCCTAAGCCCTCACCTACAATTACTTCACCCAAATCCTCTTCTACTCCCAAAGGAAAATATCACATTGAGGATGTGGATTAAACAAGTGACTAGACTATTTGATAGGAATCCATTGTATTTTGTTTTATGTATCTGTACCTTTTTGCAACATCTAATACAATTGGATTTCCTTTCTTTCTCATTGTGCTACTTTTTTTTCTTATTGTTTCCCACTTTTTGATTATCACAAAGGGGGAGAAATGTTCTATATGAATTTTCTACAGGGATATTATGGGAGAGGAATAGTTTACAAAGCATTTACAAAGGGTGAGAGGGTATCAAAGGGGGATAAATTTTTTCTAAGGAAATGATATCATGCTTTGCCCTTCTGATACTAGTGCTTTTAATTTCATCCTCTGATACAATTTCATTTAATTATCTGATACCACTAAATTTTACTTTTGATATCATTGCATTTAATTTTATCTCTGATACTATCACATTTTCTTCCACCTATGATCCATTATGTTCTATAACATACTGTTTCTCTGAGATAATTTCATTTAATGATATATCATCTAATACAACTGCTCACTATTTTACAACTATAATTTTATAAGTTGTGATTTTCAAAAGGGGGATATTGTTGACCTAAACTATTTCGATAATCCCAATCATTCTTTCATATACTATGATAATCCCAATTAATTCTTATCTATATATATTAATTCTTTCAAACCTATGAGATTCTATGATCAAGATGATAATAGTATTAAAATAATACCTGAGATATGTTAATTCAGTTCTATCTATGTTTGAATGAGTTCTGATGTTATTCTAACTCATTCTGATATGTTTTTCATAAAACAGACAAGTGTTTAGTCACTGATCTGCATATAGCTACTGATAAAGAGCTATCGGTACTCAGTCAACCGATAGACTTAGTCTACCGATAGACAGAGTGACCGATACACAATGGTCACCGATATGTATAGAGCTACTGACGTGCATGTCTACCAGTAGTTACCGATAGAGTAAGCCTATTTATAAGAGTACAGATGGTCACCGATAACCAGAACTACTAACAGACAGACCAGAGCTACCGATAGACAGATAGCTACTGATAGAACCAGTTCCCAGATAGCTACCGATAGAAGTCTGCTGATAGTATATGTCTACCGATACGAGTGCAAACTGCTACCGATATAAGGAGCTACCGATAATGCAAAAGCTACTGATGGATCCAGAGCTACTGATAGAACCAGTCTACCGAGCCACTGATAGAGCAAGTATACCGATAGAAGGAGTTAGGGATACATAGATCTAACAATTATAACAAGCTACCGATGCAAGTTCAAAGAGATACCGATGGAAGGATCTGCTACACAAAGTCCACCGAACACATTTACCGACACGATCTACTAATGATTGACCAACCAGTCAAACCCTATTCTCTACATACTATTTATTTATTAAGCTAATGGTTACATTTGATGTTTTTAATACAGTAAATGTTATTTAATGATCTCTGTTTCTATGTCAGGGAACCATACCTAGTACACATGAAAAAAGTAATTATTCTTTTCTACTGAAGCTGAAAGCTATAAAAGGACAGAGAACGATCAGGAAATATACACTTTTTGAAAGAGAGATAATCAAGGCACTAAGAAGACACAGGAAGGGTGAAAGTGCCAAGAGCTAAATAACATTCAACTTTGGATAATTTTTCACTAGTCTAAAAACATACTCTAATAATCATGGACATACACAAAGAAACTTATTCTAGAGGAGAACCCAAGATGCATCTTGTGTGAAGAACTACAATAAACATTTCATGCACTCAGGATGCTAATCTGGACCAAGAACCAAGGAAGAAAACGACACTCTGTTTTCTGAACAAAAAACCGGAGAAGGACTCAGAAGCTTCTCTGATAAACCAAATGAGTCCAGAGCTGCACTAATAATCAGTAAAGCATTTCTAAACTCAGTCATACTTATCATATTGATTATTTTATTTACATTTAGAGTAGTGTGTGTACCCTGTTTATTTTACACACATACTAACTCCTGTGCTAAGCTGGAGGATTCTTAAATCCTCACTCAAACTTCATAACCCTTTGTTTCCCACTGTGGATAGTGGTAAAGGTCGACTAAGACCTAGAAAACCTATATTCTGTTGTTTGTTTTTCCCATGAAGAATTTTTTTAGAGGTCTTTGGAACTGGACAGTATTGTACTGTTGTTTACCCCCGATCTAGGGTGTGGATCAATTTATATAAATTGTGGCGAGGACTAAGTCTCGGAATGAGACTGAACCTCTTGGTAGACTCTGCTGTGCATTTTAATTTAAGTCTATAAGTATACTATATATTTATTTAATATTACGCTGCTATTACATAGAAATACAAAATTATTTTAAAGCTACTTTGATAGTTAAATTATCATGTATTTATACTTATTGTAAACCAATAATTTAGTTTCAAATGATAATTTAGTCTTCATATTAATTCAATTAAGACCAAATCAATATTTGAGAAACTGATTGAACATTTACACTCTGAATAGATTCACTACAGTTTAACATTGTATTTAAATTGGGGGATTTTAAGAGAAGCATTTTTGAACAGAAATTTTTATTGGAACTCAATTCACCGCCCTCTTGAGTATCCACTGCGACCAACAGTTTCAAAAATATATTGCGATGGTTATTCCAAATATAACTATGATTGTTAGTTTATGGGTAACTGTGATGGTTATTTTATGTGTAATAGCTATGGTTATTTTATGTGTAACGATAAAGGTTATCCTATTTTTAAGAGTGATATTAAAATTATACCCTAAGTTACCTATATGATTTATCCATGCCTTTATAATGACTCTTAGTTTTCCATGTAATACTTTATAATATTATATGGATTATTTTTCAAATCTATGTACTATGATGTCATGATATTCTAAGCCATGGTGAGCCTAGAATTGATATTTGAAAAATATTAAAAATATTAATATGATGCAAATTATTTTTTTTTGAAAAAGTGGAATAAATTATGAATAGAGGCTCAAATCAGAAATTTGAAGATGCCATTGATTTTAGAGTGTGGGATTTACCCTAGGCATGACATAATCTTTATCGACATCAAAAATTTCAGTAAAGTGTTATCATGGGCATAAATAATAATATGAATTAAAATAATTTTATTATTTCTTTATTTCGACGCAGAAACCTAGCATCTTATATTTAAACATGCATATAACTAAATTCCTAGGGTTAACTACATAACCTATGGATTGAGAAGAGTCATTTGATTGGATATTTTAGAGTATCGTTAGTGGACGACATTGGATCATATCTATATTGAGGATCATTGTGCCATTGGAGATTGTGGATCTCTCTAATGATGACAGCGTATGACCATTATTCATTAATGATCAATCCAAACACCAAGTAGGATGTTTCATTTATGTGATTTCAATCCATTACTTTTAACCTATTCGAACATTTATAAATTCTAAAAACAAGAACTGAATCACACATCAATGGTTTATTTATTTATGACATATTTATTTTTTCATTGATTATTCCCTATTCGTTCATCTATTTCTTTGACAAAGGATCAAGGAAGGAATGAACAAAGGCCTAGATTTGTTCTTCCGGTTTTTGGTTTGTGGATTACTCTCATGTTTCTTAATACATTCATCATGAGAAGTTTATTTGGCCCATGGTTCGATGAATACTAAAAATATGATTGTAGTGATACTATTCTTCAGTTCAATGGATCAATATTGCGGGTGAGATTTGTGGTTGAGGGTGAGATCAAGGAGTGATGATGATTAATGATGATCAAAGGTAGATCGAAATGGACCAAAATTTCACATACTTACTTTTTCGATGTGTTTTGGTGATATCAAGGCTTGACAGTGGCATTTTATGAGTGAATTTGAAGCCCAGATTCAAGTCTCTAATGGCGAGAAGGTCAGTGTAAGGACCCGGCCGTAAACACTACTTAATCTTTAGTTAAATCAAGAATTCATAATAAGGATCTTTTCTGGTATATAAATTTAGAGGAATAGGTCATAAAAATTACATTACATCTCATGAATTAAAAAGTATACACTTCTACTCAGTTTACATTTTTTCATAAAATAAAAACTCATAAAAAAAGAAACATGTCTAGTTCCATGTTTTAGATAGCATGTCTTTTCCTTCATCGCATCATGGACCCTATTCATATTTAATTCCTATGAAAAACATTTCGAAACATCGGATGAGCATAAAAATCATAGGAAGGGTTATAAAATAACGAAATATAACATTAGCCCATCAATAAATATAAATCAATGAAACAATACCTTTCAATCAAAACATACCTCACGAAATCATAATATTTATGAATAACACACATAAATCATAAATCATAAAGATAAATTATTCCATACATAACATACATATATTGTAACTTTCACAGCTACGTAGGGAGTTACATTTGAAATACCCATCACAGTATATTCCCTAAATCTCTTAAGAGAAACATTAACGTTTACCTCAGTATTGTTACCCAATGCATTGGAGAACTATCTCGGGTTCACTCGCCCAAGGATTATTGTCGAACAACCCGTATACGTAAAAAATCCCCTATAACCATAACATGTTCACAACACATAAAAAAGCATAAAATAATGATAAAAGTTCCACATTGAAATCACAATATATCATTTCAAGATATTGACATAATCGTTTCTTTATCAAACAATTTTTAAAACCATTTTAAAAAATTAATAAAGAGATATTTGAATCAAAGTGTCCCATACCAGTTTTAAAATTTTAATGGAATAAACATTTTAAAACATTAATTTACATATAAATAAATCCTTTAAACCATTTCAAAAACATGGTCATTAATGAGATGTATTAATAAGAATAAATCTTTAGAACATTTAAAACAATGTGTTAGTTAAAGCGTCTATTACCAATTGAGAAAATACTTGAATAAAAATAATTACAGAATAACATTAAAAAAATTCTTACAATATCATGAGAATAAGAGGATTAATTATATAATATGTCAAAGGGCAGTATATACACCATATAAAAGTGAATTGGTGTATAACAACAAATAAGTCTCAATGGAATGTAAATTGGGAGAAAGACCCTTACGAAGATTGTATCCTTAGATTAAGGATAAATCAATGACATAATTAAGTTTGAAAAATAATAATAATCCTAATATAAGTGGATATTGAGTGTAAAACAATCAAAGACAATTAACACATATTCATATCATGACATAATCAAGAAGTAAAAGTTTAACCCAAAGTATTGAAATTGGGTTAAGAAGTTCCCTTACAAAAATTCACCACCCTAATGACATTACATAAAAATTCAGAAAATAAGTTGATGAGAGAAAATAGGGTCTCTAATCACAAGGAAATAAAATTTAATTCAATAATTATAGTGATGAAAATATCCCAACATTTGAAAATTTAAATTTAAATACATGAAATAATTCTTTTACTAAACAAGTACAGTGAAAGGTTCCCTCACTGATTTGGTAAATTACGAAATAGACATCCCATTAAAGAAAAATCATAAAATGAATATAGAATTACCCATAAATTAATGTATATTATAAAAATAATACAATAATTGGCAGTACATAAACCACAAAAAAAAAAGAAACGGTGGAAAAAATATCATGAATCTCACAAGAATAATAAGTGGGATGAAAACCCTTTACCTCATGTATGACTTGACTCATTTGATCCTTGTTCTTCCTAAATAATAAACTGAATTTAATTTATAATTTCTTAAGAACCAATTTAAAGTTTATTATTCCTTTTATATCACTTATTACCTTTTTAAAACAATTAGTTAATTACTTGAGTTCATATCATACATTTTTTTATGTTCGGAACTTGAGTAAAAAATGAGCTTGTTATAATTAAAAACTGTCCATATGGTCAAAATTCCATTATATCCAGAATTATATTCATGATTTAGATATAATATATATCAAATATATCCAGTATATATGTATTTAGAATATTCTATAACATTTAAACATAATAAATTAAAAGCACCATTAATTGAGACGGTAAACCGTAAGTATGCATGAACGCTACTTTCATTTCTTTTTCATTTTTAAATTAATAAAAAATATATGATACATAGGTATATTATAATTAGATTATAATATATATGTTATATATGCTAAATAATTTCATAAATTCCATACTTTATACATTCCATGTATAGCATGAATGAGTAATATCACTTTGAGGGGGCGGTAGTCTGCACTTTCTGAATTGAAATTATCGTATTTACACATTACGGAAAGAAAAAAGGAAAGCTGTAAATGAAAAATAAAGAAAAATAGAGATAAAATAAATATCATAAATATAATATATAATTATCGTTCCATCATAATGGACACCATAAGAGATGGTAGAGGAATATTGAACAATCATCATTTCGTGAGGCAGTAGTTCGTCGTCCACAGAAACATTATGTTCTATACCCATTAGATAGAGGTGTTTGTGTAAATGTAATTTGAATCAATCTCATAAAAACAACCAAGTTTTTTTAGTATATAGTTTTTATTATGTAAATAATGAATAATAAAATAATAGGGAGTGGAGAAGGAAAATAAAAGAAAATAACTTAAGATAAAATGATACCTTTAAATCAGGTAACTACCTTTGGTTTGAACCAAATGGATTTATTTAAGTTCCTTCTATCTAATATAAGGCTTATAGTAGAAATATATGGATATTGGGAGCTTATTTAGATATATTTTGGATGATCCAAGGTGATTGAGAGGTGTTAGTAATGGGTTAAAGGTGATGTTCTTTTATAAGGTGGAGGAGAGGCTCTTTAGGAATGTTTGAAAGTATTATTTTCTTATAAATATATATTCAGTTTAGAAACCTCCAAAACTCATTAAATTAAAATATAAGATGAATATTGTTCAAAATAAAATCATCAAATAATAATTGTATAGGTTCTGGATAGTTTTTGAAATTTTATAATCTCATTTATTTAAATAATTCATTAATAAGGTAATCATTGCTTCATAGTTGTGTCATAAATAATATTATTTATTTGATATCTAAAAATTATAAATAAAATTACATGATATAATAAATATTTTTATCTTTAAAATAAATTTTTATATTTGAAGGTATAACTTATATTACCCCATATAAAAGTTGTTTTACTAAAAGATAAATGTTTAGGTTACTTTTGTCTTATTTTAAAATTCATTAATATAAAGTGTCATTATCACTCCCAAGTAGCTCCATGGGGTCCAAAAATCAACCTATGGATTCCAGTGGTCAGAAATAACTCAAAAAATAGGGTTAAGATAAGTTTAAGAGTAATTTAATATTATTATAATATTATTTTTTACCCTTATTTACCAGATTTACCCTTTAACCATGGTAAATAAAATATTTAACGAAGTAATATTCATAATGTCTAAAAATAAAATTTACCTATTGACAAAATTTGGACCTCCTCATTCCAAATATGGAATCCATTTTTCCGAATTCAAAACAAAGAAGTGGAAAAAATTAATTTAAAAATAATTCCCACTATGAAAACCAAAAGGCGTGTTTTTAAGAAATAATACCTATCAAAAGATTGACCTTTGTTTATGTACAATTTCAAAGTGAAATTACTTTTAATGAAAAAAATTGGATTAAAAGTTAAAAATATAATCTATTTATACATTAAAACAAATTATAAAGATAATATAACAATATAAATAAATTAGATTAAATGGCAGTTTGGAATTAAAATGCAGAATTTTTCCATATTCATTAAAAAATAAACTTTATCAGAAAAATAATGAAATTTCATCCAAATTAAATGTTGATGTCCCGATTATAAAGAAGATTTTGTTTTGTTAAATATAATATATAAAAGTTACAAAAACTAGATTTAAAAATGGTTCACCATCAAAAGGCGTTAAAATGACCTTTTAAAGAATATTAGAGTATTTCATGCTTAATATTGGATTCATTCTCATTTTAAGACTCTAAAATTTATTAGAAAAATTTAAAGACTTTTAACAAACATGTATAATCATATTTTCTTTAGTTATGTTCATTCCCACCAGTACAACAAGTATTTGTTAGCTACCATTTAAATACTTATAATATTATATTATTTTTTTGTATAACTCAATGTTGTGTGCAACATAAAATTTCAAAGAAACCCATTATTGCGAGTTATGTACGCTATACTAAATAGAATCCCCTTTAATGTAAATTTAATATTTAATTAACAAATATTAATAAATATGAAAATGTAATATTCTTTATTTACCTGGGATGTTACATCCTTCCTCACTTTTGGTAATTGCATCCTCAGAATTTTAAAATAGGGCACAAAAACTTCAATAAAGGTCCCACATCAGAAAAGAGTCAACAAAACTATCACCTTAAAGGAAAGAAAGAGAATTACATAGGTCACCCATGAAAACCCATTCTATAATTCCATGTAAGAAAACATGGATATAGAAGAGAAACTAACTATCAAGTTCTGATAGATGGTGATAGAAAACAAGATCAGGAGAAAGTTAACAACTAGAAAATCACAAACTTGTGATGGGTTAAACCATATTTGATTCCCTAGTAGGAAAAGAAAATGGAAAACATTTTTTCTTTCAGGTTTCCTTTCAAAATTTTGAGGATTTATTTTTTGAGACTGACAAACAAAATAAGGAAATATACTTACTTTTCAAGTATTGTTTCATCCTTTAATAAATTTCTTCCACAAACTCACCTTTTCTATAAACGGTGAGTACTCATGATGACATGGTCACACCTGAAGTGCTAGAATCAACTTCTAGAGAATCAAATAATCTACAAAAGAAGAACTATATATATCCCATATCTTTAGACATTAACCAAAACAAAAAATGGTTTGTACTAGATTACATAATCGCCAAAAAGGATAATCCTTTATAAAATGAAATACTACTATTAATCTCCAAAATTCTACAAAGAGTACCCAATGTTCAAGAAAGACCATTCAAAACACAATTGTCCCTAAAATTCATCAAAATAATCCAATCTATGTGGGAAACCCAAAATCCATAAGGATTTAATCACATAGTCTTTCACGATAAATCTTAACATTTATCTCCAAATAACATTAACTACTCATAAAGTCTCTTACAGATGTATAATTAATCTAGTCGCATATTCTCTATGATAGGTTAATGATTTCCATAAATAACCCAAATCCCCATACTTCCACAATAAATACATAAATTTCTCCAAAATAAAATTTCAACGATTACTCAGCAAATGATATCCTATAGTATTCTATTTCCCTTAAGCATATATAATGTTCCAAAAGATTAAACATCTTCTAAAATAACCATTATCATTTAATCACCAAATAATTTTCCTATATTAAGGATATACATTTGATAAAAAATAAGTTCCCAAAATAAAATTATTCTTGATCCATAAAATCATTTAACTAAAAAAAGAAAAATTCATACTAACCAGGGACTTCATGTATCCCAGTGGTAGGCGATGCGCCCCTGTCACCATTCAGTTGTGAGTTCGATTCCTACAGCCCTGCTAGATGCAACGGGTTGTCACCCATCTTGTGGGATGTTCTTTTTTTAAAACTCAAAAATAACCCTAACATGTTATAACTTAAAAGGTTTTATTATAAATTTAATTTTCATACTAATGAATTATGACCTCAACATCTTATATATTGTCATTTTTTCACCTATATATGACAAAATAAAACTATTCCCAATAAAAAGAACATCATACCTTGGTCATGTGGTTTATATTGTTTCATCATCATTTTGTTCACATAGGATGAAGGTCCATTCATTGAAACAATGATTTATATATACTTAAAATTCATTTGAGTCCTTTATCCAAATACACCTTGTACAACTTGGATCATTTGGGTGTTCGCAGAAAAATAGATTCAGAAAATAATCATGTATGACATATAATTTCAAAACATTTGATAAAACTTGTTTTTTATAAATCAGCCAGTCCAAATTTTATTTGGAACTTTCAATCAATGGTGCTTTTAAAAAACTATAATTATTTTATGAGAGACTATATTGTAAAAGAAAATATAATTAGGTTGAGCAAGGGTCTCCTTCTTTAGCATGTTTTTCAAAGTCATAATATGCTTCAAAATCTTGTGATAAGGTAAAATATTTCAAATTCCCTTGATAATATTTACCTTTATTGAAAATATGAGAATATTGTTAAAATAGGAATTGATAAAATACAACCCATGATCCACGATGATATTGAGGTATAGTAGACGTGTATGATATTTCAAAGTACTACATTCAAGTGAGTTGTATGCCAGAAAATGTTTCACAATCATCTAAACATGACTATGCAATAATTATTGCAAGCATGTCATTAGGAAGAGATAATAATGTTGTTTGAGATCCCCCTCCTTTCATTTGTTACTGAATTTCCATGATCAAAAAAAGACATAAAACAAGGATTTAACTGAAATAATCAACATAGAGAATAACCATGTGTTTAACGAAAACTTTTAATCCCAAAAGTTGTCTAAACATCCCATTGATATCAACTGGAAGAACCAGGCATTAAACACTACTTAATCTTGAGTTAAAAGAAGAATTTACATTGAGGATCTTTTTAGGTTCAGATCTTTAGAGAAAAAGTTCATATCAATTAAATTAAATCTCAAAAATTTCAAAGTAGACACTTCTACTCAGTTTCCATTATTTTCATAAAATAAAAAATACTAAAAAAAGAAACATGTATAGTTCCATATTTTATACAACAAGACTTTTCCTTGATCTCATAATTGACCCTATTCATCTTTAAGTCCTGTGAAAAACATTCCAAAACTTAGTATGAACATAAAAATATTTTTAAGGGTTATAAAATAGGTAAAGAAAATAGTATCCCATAAATAAATAAAAATCAATAAAACCACACCTTTCAAATATAAAATACCTTAGGAAATCATAATATTTATGAATAACAAACAGAAATAATAAATCATAAAGGTAAATTAGGGAATACATAACATACTTACATTGTATCTTTCATAGCTATGTAGGGAGTTACGATTGGAATACCCATCATAGTATATTCTCTAAATCTATTGGGAGAAACATTAACGTTTACCTCTGTCACGTTACCCAATGCATTGGAGAGCTATCTTTGGATATCCCACCAACAGTTTATCATGGAACCACCCTTATACATAAACAATGCCCAATAACTATAACATATTCATAACATAGAAATCAAGAATAAAGGAAAGATAAAATTTCCACATTACAATCATAATATATCATTTCAATATATTTACATAATCAATTCTCTATCAAACCATTTTCAAAACCATTTAAAAAACCCAATAAAGATATTTTTGAATCGATGTGTCTGATACGACATTAAAGATTTTAAAGGAATTGACATTTTAAAACATTAATGTCCATATAACTAAATCCTTAAAACCATTTTGAAAACATGGTCATTAATGAGAAATATTAATAAGAATATATCTTTAAAACATTTAAAACGATGATTAAGTTAAAGAGTTGATTTCCAATTGAGAAAAAACATGAATAAAAACAAGTATAGAATAACATTAAAAAATTATTATAATATCATGAGAATAAGGGGAATCATGAAATAATATTTCAAAGGGTAGTATAAACACTATATAAATGTGAATTGGTGTATAATAACAAATAAGTATCATTGGAATATAAATTGAGACAAAGTCCCTTACAAAGATCATATCCTTAGATTAAAAATAAATCAATGACATAATGCTGTGTGACAAATAATAATATACCCAATATAAGTATATATTAAGTGTAAAACAATTATATTTAATTAATATATTTTAATTGCATGACATAATCATGAATAAGTAGTTTAACCCAATGAATTGAAATTGGGTTAAGAAGTCCCCTTACAAAAATTCAGCAACCTGACGGCATTACTTAAAAATTAAGAAAATGAGTTGATGAGATATAATTGGGTCTATCATCACATGGGAAAAAAATGAAAATCAATAATTATAGTGAATAACATATCCCAACATTTGAAAATTGAAATTTAAAAGACATAAAAGAAGTCTTTGACAAAACAAGTACAGTGAATGATTCCCTCAATGATTTGATAACTTACGAAACATACACCCCATGAAATAAAGATCATACAATAAAGATGAAATTACCAATAAATTAATGTACATTGAAAAAATAATATAGTCATGGAAAGTAAATACACCACACAAAGGGAAATAGTGGTAAAAATAGTATGAATCTCATGGGAAAAAAAGTGAGATGAAAACCCCTTACCATGTGTCCGACTTGACTTGTTTGTTCATTGTTCTTCCTGAATAATAAACATAAGATAATATATAAATTATTAAACAAAATTTTCAACATTATTTTTCCTTTTATATCACATTTTACCTTTCTACAATAATTACTAATTTTTCATGAGTTCATATCAAATATTTTTTGATTTTTGAAACATGACTAAAAATGAACTTATTATAATTAAAAATTGTCCAGGTGGTCAAAATTCCATTATATCTAGAAATATATTCATGATTTAGATATCATATATATCATATATATCTATTATATATTTATTTATAATAGTCTATAACATTTGGACATAAAAATTAAAAGCACCGTTTATTGAGATGATAAACCGTAGAAACGCATGAACACTACTTTCATTTCTTTTTCATTTTTAATGGAGTGAAAAATAAATTATAAATATGTATATAATAATTTAAATATAATATATATGCTATATATGTTACATAAGTTCATAAATTTGATCCTATATATGTTCCATTTATAGAATGAATGAGTCATATCACTTTGAGGGGGCGGTAGTCCGCACTTCCTCAAATGAAATGAGCGTATTTACAGGTTATGGAAACCAAAAATGAATGATGTAAATAAAAAATATAGAAACATAGAGATAAAATAAATATCATAAATATAATATATAATTATATTTCTATCATAATGGACACTATAATAGGTGGTAGGATAAGATTGAACAATAATCGTTTCATGAGGCAGTAGTTCTCCGTCCAGAGAAACATTATGTTCTAAACCCAATAGATGGAGGTGTGTGTGCATGTTTATTTAGAATGCATATCATAACAACAACCTAGTATATTTATTGAACTAGTTTTAGTATATAAAAATGGAATAATAAAATAATAGGGAGTGGATAAGGAAAATAAAATAAAAGAACTTAAGAGAAGACAATACCTTTAAATCTAGTAACTCTGTTTGGTTTGAATCAGAGGCTTTGTTTAAGTGCCTTTTTCCTAAGGGAAGGCATCTATGAGAAATATAGGTATGTTGGGAGGTTATTTAGGTAGAGTTTTGACGTTCCAAGGGGATGTATAGGTGTTAGTAATAGGTTAGAGGTTATATTCTTTTATAAGGGGGAGAAGGGGCTCTTTAAGAAAGGTTGAAAGTATTATTTTATTGTAAATTTATTTTCGATTTCAAAAAGTCCAAAACTCATTACATTGAAATATAATATGACTCTTGTTCGAAATAAAATCATAAAATAAGAATTAGATAGGTTTTTATAGTTTTTCAAATTTAATAATCTCATTTTTTTAAATCATTCATTAATAAGGTAATAATCGCATCATCATTGTGTCATAAATAATTTTATTTATTTAATGTCTAAAATTTATAAATAAAATAACATGATGTAGTAAGTATTTTTATATTTAAATTTAATATTTATATTCTAAGGGATAACTTATATTACCCCATATAAAAATTGTTTTACTAAAAGATATATGTTTATGTTACTTTTTTCTTATATTAAAATTAATTAATATAAACTATCATTATCACTCCCAAGTGGCTCCATGGGGTCCAAAAATCAACTTTAAGATGCCCTTGGTCAGAAATACCTCATCCAATAGGGTTGTCATAAGTGTAAGGGTAAATTAATTTTATTATAATATTATTTTTCACCCTTATTACCAGATTTACCCTTTAACCATGGTAAATAAAATATTTACCGAAATAAATATGCGTAATGTATAAATATTAAATTTACCGATTTACACAATTTGGACCTCCAGATTCCAAATGTGGAATAAAATATTCCAAATTCAAAACACATAAGTTCCATAAATGAATTTAAAATTAATTCCCTCTGTCAAAACCAAAAAGCGTGTTTTTAAGAAATAATACCTATAAAAATATTGACCTTCGTTTATGTCCAATTTCAATGTGAAATTACTTTTAATTACCAAAATTGGATTAAATGTTAAAAATATAATCTAATTAAAATTAAAGAAAATTAAAAATATAATCTAACAATATAAATAAATTAGATTAAAAGGCACTTTTTAATTAAAATGCAGTATTTTGCAGTATTCATTTAAAAATGAACTTTATCAGAAAAATACCAAAACTTCATCCAAAGTAAATTATGATGTCCTGAGTATAAAGAAGATTTTTCTGTCAAATAGAACATATAAAGTTTCAAAAACTATATTTAAAAAGGGTTCACCATCAAAAGGCAGTAAGACGACCTTTTAAATAATATTAGAGTATTTCATGGTTAATATTGGATTCATTCTCATTTTATGCCTCTAAAATTTATTGGATAAATGAAAATACATTTAACAAATAGGTATAGTCATATTTTAGTTAGATCTATTCATTCTTGCCAATACAACGACTAGGCGTTAACTACCGTTTAAAATACTAATAATATTATATTATTTTTTGTATAACTCATCATTGTGTTCAACATATGATTTCAAAGAAAACCATTTTTGCATGTTGAGTACGCTATCAGACATAGCATCCACTTTAAAGTAAAATTAATTTTTAATTAACATATATTAATATATATGGAAATTTCATATTCTTTATTAACCTGGGATGTTACATCCTTCCTTCCTTTTGGGAATTGCGTCCTCACAATTTTAAAATTGGGCTCAAAAACTTCATTAAAATTCCCACATCAGAAAACAGTCAATAAAAATATCACATTAAAAAAAGAAAGAGAAGTACAAAGGTCACCTGAGACAACCCATACTACAATTCTAGGTAAGAAAACATGGATATGGAAGGGAAACTTACTATCAAATTCTGATGGATAGTGATAGAAAACAAGTTCGGAGGAAAGTTAACAACTAGAAAATCACAAACTTGTGATGGGTTAAACCGTCTTTTATTCCCTAGTAGGAAAAGTAAATAGACAACATTTTTTTAGGTTCCCTTTCATAAGGTTGAGGAAAAATTTATTGATATTGACTAATAACATAAGGAAATATACTTACTTTTCAATTAGAGTTTCATCCTTTAATAAATTTCTTCCACAAAGTCATATTTTCTCCAAATGATGAGTATTCATGACGACCTGGTCACACCTGAAGTGCTAGAATCAACTTCTAGGGAATCACATATTCCACAGAAGAAGAACTATATGTTTCCCCTATCTTTATAAATTATCCAAAACAAAAAATGGTTTGTACGAGATCAGATAATCGCCAAAAAGGATAACCATTTATAAAGTTAAATACTACTATTATATCCAAAATTCAACAAAAAGTACCCAAAGTTTATTAAAGACCAATCAAAGCACAATTATCCTTAAAATTCTTCAAAATAATTTAAATTATGCTTGAAACCCAAAATTCATAAGGATTTGATCACATAGTGTTCCACGATAAATCTTAACATTTATCTCTAAATAACATTGACTGCTCTTAAAGTCTTATAGTGAAGTGTAATTAACCTAATCACATATTATCAATGATTGGTTAATCATTTCCATAAATAACCCAAATCCCAATTTTTCCACAATAAAAACATAGATTCCTCTAAAATAAAATTTCAAACATTACTCCACAAATGAAATCCAATAGTATTTTAATTCCCTTGAGCATATATAATGTTACAAAAGAGAAAACATCTTCTAAAATAACCTTTATAACTTAATCACCAAATCATTTTCTTATATTAAGGATATCCATTTGATAAAACATATGTTCCCAAAATAAACTTATTTCTGATCCATAATTTCATTTTTAACACCCGAGACTTTTATGTTATATAAATCATCAATGGAATCTTTCACTTTCTTGGCATGCTTTACACAAAATCGCGACTTTCCTCGATAGCTTGCGTCGTACACAATAATGAGTTTCACTAAAAAACGATATGCTATTCAAATATTATTAAAACTAGCCTTTATGAAGAGTAATAGCCACTTTTTGAAATTTTTTAAATTTTATTATTCAAAATTGACTTCATTTTTGGATTCGGAATATCAAAATTAGCCTAGGGTGAAATTTTGGTATTTTTCTGAAAACTTTCAATTTTTGATAAATAGTGAAACCACTAAGTGGTAGTTAAAATACTAAATTTTTCATAAAACATAATTTTACCGCTTCTGTGAGTGGAATTTCAAAAATCCAAGAGACATGGTTGATGTCAGTAAGTAAAATGTGGTTTAATGAGATGAAAATAATTTTTGGTGAATAGTAACGTTTTACTTTTATTTACCACGGTTAAAAGTAAATAGGGTAATTAAGGGTAAAAATGAAATTATTATTACCCTAACACATGTCCTAATTCTATTGGAAAAGTTTAATTCTACCAAAAACAACTTTATGAATAAAATATGACCATTTAGGCCCACTTGGATTAGATTAGGAAATTTATTATTAATTTATTTAAAGAAGGGTTAAAATAGTTAAAATCAAAGTTTAATAACTAAATCATTTTTAATATAGGGTTAAACATAAGATAAATTCGACTATAAATATTAATTAGAAATATAAAAATAATTCCTACATAATTATAATTTATTTGTAATTTTTAGACTTTAAATAATTTAATTTATTTATGACACAAAGATGATGCACTAATTATCTTATTAATGAAATATTGACATAATTGATGTTATAAATACCCAAATAAATATAATTTGAGAATTTTTATGATTTCCACTTATTTTATAGGTTAATATGACATGTTATTATGGATTTAATTAATGTTTTTCGAACTAATCATTCTGGTATGATTTTCACAAAAACCAATTACTAAATAGTGTCAAAATTGAGAGAAAATAGTTTTTAAAACAAATATTATATTATTAATTGTTATTTTATTCCTAAAAATCTAATCTTTGGCCAAATGACTTAGATAAGTTTATATATATTAATAATAAACAACTTGGGGTTATTGTTTCTGCTTATATTATGTTTATTAACCTTATAGTATAAGAACACAAGAAGACACGGTAAAAGTAAAACTATTTAACTTAATGTTAAATCTAAATGATAAGGTTAAAATAGGAACCTAAACTTGTCTAAATTATATTGGATGAGAGGGTTTCGACCCATCACCACCTTAGCTTCGAAATAAATTAATTTGGAGCTATTTAAAACCGAACATGCCTTTATAATAAAATAATATTTTTAATTTTTCCAAAGGATCCCCTCTTCTCCCTTATAAAAGGGAACCTCCTCCCCCTCTTCCTCACACCACATTGAGCTTTCAAGCTCGGAAAAACCCTGAAAAATTCTCCTCTCCACTTCCCTAGAGACATCCAAGAGGTCCTGGTCTTTTTCAAAGATGAATTTTAGTGCCCTAAAAGGAGGTCTCAAAGAAGTACTTCAAAGGAGAGGTAATGTCTGTTACCGATTCTTTCATCTTTATTTCTTCTTCCACTTCTTATTTAGTTGTTTCACTATGAAGTAAAAACATAATTATCACTCATATAATAATATGTTATTATAAGTATGAAACAACCCTATTTCACCATCTATCCATCCTACGGAAAATGAAATCACCGCGTGTGCGTACGTACGGAATACCGTCTCCACGCCGTGATGTAATCTATTTTACACCACTACCTTACTTGGATGGGTATAATGGTGTAAATAATGAATATATATGATTATTATGAAGTTATATTTATTCTGAGATAGTATACATACACTCCAATACAATTCCACGATCATAGGAACGATATCATCACTCGTGCGTACGTACGGAATACGGTCTCCACGATGTGATGTGACTCGTTCTACATGATCTTCATTTCATAATGATTATATAAATGAATTGAATTAATTAATATGATATATATTACAATAATACCATTATATAAACGAGGTATCTATAACCTAAAAAGAATGATAAGAATTTATTTGACAAAACACACATAAGAACAAAAAGTAATAAACACCCGAATAAACAAGTAGTAATGAAATATTACTAATAAGAAGCTAAGAATATGACCATATATGATATCATAAAAATAAGAATGATTCTGTAATAAGTCAATAACATTATTTAAATCAATATACAGGAGGTTCGGACACTTACGAAGCAAATCGGACCTAAGGTAAGGGAAAATCTCGCAATCTCAATTTTTATTCGAGATTGTTTATATTTGAGAATTTACTGGGGAATATTTATCATCCACATCCATGTTTCCTAAATATGTTATATTTATATCCTTCTAAAATTGTTTATATCCAATTTTACCCTTCTGTGAGTTTTTAGTAAAAGATATGAAATGAATCTTTTGTCATTTTTCGCACAAGGTACTTTTTGACTTTTCCGGCAAAAGTACGAGAAGAATGTTTTTTAACTTATACGGCATGAATGGATTTTTAAAACATTATTTCCAAGAAGATTCCATTACAAGTTTTCAGGTTTATTTTTAATAAACTTCTTTTAGTTTAGAATTGTATGACATGTTAAGAAAGTAAAAGTGTATTTGAAGTAGAAAGGATATTTTTCTCAATAATGGAGTTCAAGAGTTTTATCAAAATTATTTTCCATCTAAGATAATAAAGGGTTGTGTTTCTATATCTATTATTACATTGATTTGAATATGTTGTGATGGAATTATTTTTATGAATTCCTTTATCTTATATGAATTGTTTTATGATGTCATGATGATTAAGAATCCCATTTTTATTACATGGGTTATGCAATGATGTATGATTTATGATTTTGAGGAAAACATAATAATGGTATCATTATGAGATGGGTGGGACCTATATCTCCCTCCAATGCATTGGGTAAAGA
This sequence comes from Viscum album, assembly GCA_963277665.1. Lineage (NCBI taxonomy): Eukaryota > Viridiplantae > Streptophyta > Magnoliopsida > Santalales > Viscaceae > Viscum > Viscum album. Next base: position 111,760,240 of record OY728134.1, on the reverse strand, counting down.
TTTTATATCTCATGAGATAGATATGGCTGGAACGGCAGGTTAAACTGGTTCAGTGAAACATGACTGAAACGAGGAGTGAACTCGGTTCCCAAATGGACTTTGTCCACTAAGATAGTCTTGGAAATGAGTCTTGACTAATAAGAAATTATTCATTATGATAATGTGTGTATGTCACAAAGTTTCATGTTTTATGTTATTATTATTTGGATTACATTTCACTACTATGATTTATCCCATGTTATGAAATTATGATTTCTTTTGCAGGTTAAGATTTCCAAAAGTTATGTTCTTATTTATATGATGTGATTGATATTTCTTTTGTTTACCCTTACTGAGAATTTGATCTCACCATTTTGTATGTTTTATTTCCCTAGGTCAGGAAGAAGGTTATTAAGTAATATATGTCAAAAGGGACTATAGATATGATGAAATAAATGGGAGATAGTGTAGATGATTTATGAACCAGTTGTTTATGTTTCCCAGTTTCTAAAGACACTATACCTATACGGTCCTTTCCTGGTTTTGTTATATGTTGTAATAAGTGTGCTTCAATTCTGAAGTAATAAAAATGTATGTAAATTATGGGTAGTTATATCATTTAACTAAAAATAATAAGTCATACAAACTAGGGTCTTCACGTAGACTTGTGGTAGGCGATGTGCCCTTGTCGCCCTTTTGTTGTGGGTTCGATTCCTGTGGCCTTACCGGACGCAACAGGTTGTCAACTATCTTATGGGTAGTCCTTTTTATAAAACTTCTAATAACCCTAACATGTTTTAACTTAAAATGGTTTATTATACCTTTCATTTTAATCCCAATACATTAAGACCTCAACATCTTATATTTATCAATTTTTTCACCTCCATATGATATAATAAAACTATTCCAAATAGAAATAACCTCATAACTTGATTATGGGGTCTATATGGTTTCTTCATCATCTTTTTCATGTAGGTAGAAGTTCCATGCATTCCAAAAATGATTTATATATCCTTTAAATTTATTTTCTTCCTTCATCCAAATACACCTTGTACAACTTGGGTCATATAGTTGTTCGTAGAAAAATAGTTTTAGAAAATAATCATGTATGACAAATAATTTCAAAACATCAAATAAAACATGTTTTTAAAAAATTTGGACCGAATTTGAGTTAAAACATTCAATCAATTGTCCTTTTAAAACACCATTAGTATGTGTTGAGAGACTATATTGTAAAATAAAATATAAAGAGGTTTTGAAAGGGTCACCTTCTTCAGCACCTTTTTCGAAATCATAATATGCTTCAAAATCTTGTGATAAGGTAAAATATTTCAAAATGCCTTTATAAAATTTATCTATCTTGAAAATATAAGAATATTGGGAAAATATGATATCATTAAATAAAACCAATGTTCCACGAGGATATCAATTTATAGTTGAGGTGACTGATATTTGAAAAAACTACTCTCATGTGATTTGTATTATAGAAAAAGTTTCGTAATCATCTGAACATGACTATTCAATAATTATTGCTAACATGTCATCAGAAAGAGATAAGAATGTTGTTTGAGATCCTCCTCCTTCTATTTGTATCCGAATTTCCATAAACTAAAAAAGTTATAAAACAATGATTTAACTGAAATAATAGACAAAAGGACTAACCATGTGTTTAAAGAAAACTCCTAATCCCTAAAGTATTCTAACCCTCCCCTTGATACCATCTGTAAGGACTCGGCCTTAAACACTACTTAATCTTGAGTTTAATAAAGAATTCACATTGAGGATTTTTCAGGTTTATATCTTTAGAGAAATATGTCATAAAAAATACAATACATCTAAAAAATTAAAAAGTAGACACTTCTAATCAGTTTCCATTTTTTTCATAAAATAAAACTCTTAAAAAATAGAATCATGTATAGTTCCATGTTTTAGGAAACATGACTTCTCCTTGATCCCATAATTGACCCTATTCATCTTTTACTCCTATGAAAAAGAATTTTAAAACATGGGATGAGAAAAAAAGCTTAGTAAGGGTTATAAAATAAGTAAAGAAAACATCATCCCATATATAAATACAAATCAATGTAACCATACCTTTCAATCATAACATGACTCATAAAATCAAAAGATTTATGAATAACACACAAAAATCATAAATCATAAAGGTAACATATTTCATACATAACATACATAAATTGTAGCTTTCATAGATATGTAGGGAGTTAGTATTGGAATATCCATCATTGTATATTCCCTAAATCTATTTGCAGAAACATTAACGTTAACCTTTGTCATGTTACCCAATGCAATGGAGAGCTATCTCGAGCTCACCCACCCTAGGTTTATCACGGAACCATTCGTATAGGTAATCAATACCCAATGACCATAAAATATTCATAACACATAAAAAAATAAAGTAAAGATAAAATTTCCACATTAAAATAACAATATATCATTTCAAGATATTGATATAATCAATGCTTTATCAAACCATTTTCAAACCCATTTAAAAAACATAATAAAGAGATTTTTGAATCAATGTGTCCTAAACCACTTTGAAGCCTTTAAAGGAATTAAAATTTTAAAACATTATTGTCCATATAACTAAATCCTTAAACCCATTTTGAAAACATGGTCATTAATTATAATTAATAATAAGAATAAATCTTTAAAACATTTAAAAAATTATTTTAGTTAAAGAGTCCATTACCACTTGAGAAAATACATGAATAAAAATTATTACATAATAACATTAAAAATGCTTATAATATCACATGAATAAGGGGATTAAAGATATAATATGTAAAAGGTCAGTATATACACCTTATAAAAGTGAATTGGTGTATAACAACAAATAAGTCTCAATGGAATGTAAATTGAGAAAAGTCCCTTACAAAGATCGTATCCTTAGATTAACGATAAATGAATGATATAATTATGTGTGAAAAATAATAATAAAACAAATATAAGTGGATATTAAGTGTAAAACAATCAGATATCATTCACAAATATTCATAGCATGAAAAAATAAAGAAGTAGACGTTTAACCTAAATAATTGAAAATGGGTTAAGAAGTTCCATTACAAAAATTCATCTGCCTAACGGAATTACGTAAAAATTCAGAAAATTAGTTGATGAGAGAGAATAGGTTCTCTCATAACATGGCAATAAAATGTATAGAAATAAGTATTGTGAATAACATATCACAAAATTTTAAAATTGAAATTTAAAGAAATGAAAGAAGTCTTTTACTAAACGAGTACAATGAAAGGTTCCCTCAGTGATTTGGTAACATATAAAACATACACCCCATGAAAGAAGGATCATAAAATGAAGATGTAATAACCCATAAATGAATGTATGATACAAAAATAATACAATAATGGGAGTATAAACACCACACAAAAGGAAATAGTGGCAAAAATATCCTGAATCTCATGGGAATAAAAAGTGAGATGAAAACCCCTTACCTCATGTCCGACTTGACTCGTTTCTTCTTTGTTCTTCCTGATTAATATACTTAAGGTAATTTCAACTTTCATAAGAAACTTTTTCAAGTTTATTATTCATTTTATATAACTTATTACCATTCCACAATAATTATTTAATTAATTGAGTTAATATTAGACATTTTTTTGATGTTCGGAAGATTAATAAAAAATGACCTTGTTATAATTAAAAATTGTCCATGTGGTCAAAATTCCATTATATACATAATTATATTCATGATTTATATGTCATATATATCATATATATACATTATATATGTATTTATAATAGTCCATAACATTTGGACATAAGAAAATAAATGCACCATTCATTGTGACAGTAAACTGTACGTACGCATGAATGCTACTTTCATTTCTTTTTCATTTTTAAAGGAATGAAAATAAATAATACATAGGTATATTATAATTATAGTATAATATATGTGCTACATATGTTACATAAGTTCAAAAATCCAATACTTTATATGTTCCATTTATAGCATGAATTTGTCATATCACTTTGAGGGGTGGTAGTCTGCACATCTGAAATGAAATTATCATATTTACACATTATGGAAAGCATAAAGGTATTATATAAATGAAAAATACAGAAGTATAGAGATAAAATAAATATAATAAATATAATATATAATTATAGTGCCATAATAATGGACACCCTAAGAGGTGGTAGGAGAATATTGAACAATCATCATTTCGTGAGGTAATAGTTCGTCGTCCACATAAACATTTTGTTCTATACCCAGTATATGGGTGTGTGTGTGTGTGTGTGTAAGTGTAGTTAAAATCCTTATCATAAAAAAAACCTAGTATATTTAAGATAATTTTTTTGTTATGTAAACAAGTAATAATAATATAATAGGGAGTAGAGAAGGAAAATAAAAGAAAATAACTTAAGAGAAGACAATACCTTTAAATTGGGTAACTCCTTTTGGTTTGAACCAAAATTCTTTCATTAAGTGCCTTATGGATAATTTAAGTCTTATATGAGGAATAGATGGATGTTAGGATCTTATTAAGGAAGATTTTGGACGAGACAAGGGGCTTTAGAGGTGTTAGTAATGGGTTATAGGTTATGTTCTTTTATAAGGGTGAGGAGGGGTCCTTTTGGAATGTTTGAAAGAATTATTTTATTATAAATTTATTTTCGGTTTGAAAAGGTCCAAAACACATTACATTTAAATATAGGATGACCTTTATTCGAAATAAAATAATCAAATAATAATTGGATTGGTTTTGGCTAGATTTTTAAATTTTATAATCTAATTTATTTAAATCATTCAATAAAAAGGTAATCATTGCATCATCATTGTGTCATAAATAATTATATTTAATTTATGTATAAAAATTATAAATAAACAACCATGATGTATTAAATCTTCTTATATTTCAAATGAAAATTCATATTCTAAGTTATAACTTATATTGCCCCATATAAAAATTGTTTTACTAAAAGATATATGTTTATGATACTTTTGTGTTATTTTAAAATTAATTAATATAAAATGTCATTATCACTCCCAAGTGGCTCCATGGTGTCCCAAAACTAAAATAAGGATTCCCTTGGTTGTAAATACCTCATCCAATAGGTTTAAGATAAGTTTCTGGGTAATTTACTATTATTATAATATCATTTTTACCCTTATTTACCAAATTTATCCTTTAACCAAGGTAAATAAAATATTTACCGAAGTAAATATTCATAATGTCTAAAAATAAAAGTTAAATATTTATACATTTTGATCCTCCTGATTCTAAATATGGAATCCATTTTTTCAAATTCAAAACATAAAAGTACCAAAAATTAATTTAATATTAATTCCCGTTTTCAAAACCAAAAAGCCTGTTTTTAAGAAATAATACCTATCAAAAGACTGACATGTGTTTATGTCCAATTTCAAAGTGAAATTACTTCTAATGATAAAAATTAGATTAAATGGTAAAAATAAAATATAAATATACTTTAAAACAAATTAAAATTATAATCAAAAAATAAAAATAAATTAGATTTAAAAGTAGTTTTGAATTAAAATGCAGTATTTTGTACTATTTATTAAAAAATGAACTTTATCAGAAAAATAAAAAAATTTCATTCAAAGTAAATTTTGATTTCCCAATTATAATGAAGAATTTTATTTTTTAAAATATATCATATAAAAGTGACATAAATAGATTTAATATTGGTTCTCCATCAAATGGTAGTAAAACGGCCTTTTATTGAATATTAGAGTATTTCATGATTAATATTGAATTCATTCTCATATTAAGCCTCTAAAATTTATTGGATAAATGTAAAGACATTTAACAAACATTAATAATCATAATTTAGTTAGTTCTATTCATTCACTCCAATACAACGGCAAGGCGTTAACTACTATTTAAAATAATAATATTATTATTTTATTTTTCAGCATAACTCAACGTTGTGTGCAACATAAGATTTCAAAGAAACTTGTTAATGCAAGTTGAGTACTCTATTATAAATAGATTACCCTTTAAAGTAAAATTAATAATTAATTCAAAATATTAATAAATATAAAAATTTCATATTCTTTATTTACCTGGGATGTTACATCCTTCCCCCTTTTGCAAATTGAATCCTTGAAAATTTAAAGTTGGACTTAGAAACTTCATTAAAAGTCCCACATCAGAAAAGGGTCAATAAAACTATCACATAAAAAGAAAGAAATAGAAGTACAAAGTTCACTAGAGAGAACCCAAACTAGAATTCTATGTATGAAAACATGTATATGGAAGAGAATCTAACTATCAAGTTATGATGGAGAGTGATAGAAAAGAAGATCAAGAGAAAGTTAACAAAAAGAAAATCACAAACTTGTGATGGGTTAAACGGTCATTAATTCTCATTTAGGAAAAGTAAATGGAAAATGTTTTTTTGTTTTAGGTTACCTTTCATAATTTTGAGAAATTATATTTTGAGATTGACTAATAAGATAAGGAAATATACATGCTTTTTATGTAGAGTGTAATCCTTTAATAAATATCTTCCACAAAATAATCTTTTCTCCAAATAATGAGTATTCATGACAACATGGTCAAACATGATGTGATAGAATCAACATCTAGAGAATCACATAATCCACAAAAGAAGAACTACATATTTCCCCTATCATTAGAAATTAACCAAAACCAAAAATGGTTGGTATGAGATCAAATAATTTCCAAAAAGGATAATACTTTATAAAAAGAAATACTACTATTAATCTAAAAAATTCAACAAAAAGCACCCAAAGATCAAGAAATACCATTCAATACACAATTATCCTTAAAATTATTCAAAATAATCCAAACTAAGCTTCAAACACAAAATTCAGTAGGATTTGATCACATAATCTTCCATGATAAATCTTAACATTTATCTCTAAATAACATTTAGTACTCTTAGGGTCTCATACTGAAGTGTAATTAACCTAATCACATATTCTATATGATAGGTTAATCATTTCCATAAGTAACCCAAATCACCATATGTCCATAAGAAAAACATAGATTTCTCCAAAATAAAATATCAACAATTACTCTACAAATGATATCCCATAGTATTCTATTTCCCTTAAGCATATATAATGTTCCAAAAGAGCAGACATATTCTAAAATAACCTTTATCACTTAATCATAAATCCTTTTCCTATATTAAGGATATCCATTTGATAAAACATAAGTTCCAAAAATCAACTTATTCTTGATCCATAAAATCATTTAACTAAAAATAATAAGTCATACTAACTAGGGAATTCACATAGGCCAGTGGTAGGCGATGCGGCCTTGTCGCCCTTCGGTTGTGGGTTTGATTCTTGCAGCCTTGACAGACATGACAGGTTGTTACCCATATTATGGGTTGTCCTTATTATAAAACTCAAAAATAACCCTAACATGTTTTAAATTTAAAGGTTTTATTATTCATTTCATTTTCATCCCAATACATTTAGACCTCGATATCTTATAAATTGTCATTTTTTCACCTTCATATGATAAAATAAAACTCTTCCCAATAGAAATAACACCTTACCTTGATCATATGGTCCATATTCTTTCATCACCATCTTGTTCACATAGGTAGAAGTTCCATGCATTGCAACAATGATTTGGGGATCCCTCAAATTCATTTACTTCCGTCATCCAAATACACCTTGTACAACTTGAGTCATATTGGTGTTCACAAAAAAATGGTTTTAGAAATTAATCATGTATGGCATATAATATCAAAACAACTGATAGAAAATCTTTTTTTATAAAACACTTGTACCAAATGTGAGTTGAAACATTCAATTAATGGTCCTTTTAAAATACCATAAGTATGTGTTGATCGAAATATTGTAAAAGAAAATATAAATAGGTTGCGCAAGGGTCTCCTTCTTCATCACCTTTTTCAAAATAATAATATGATTCAAAATATTGTGATAAGGTAAAATATTACACAATTATTTCATAATATTTACCTATCTTGAAAATATGAGAATATTGTGAAAATAGGATTTTATTAAATAAAACCCATGATCCACGATGATATCGATGTATAGTGGAGGTGTTTGATATTTCAATCAACTACTTTCAAGTGATTTATACACTGGAAAATGTTTCACAATCATCCGAACATGAATATGAAATAATTATTGCAAGCATGTCATCAGGAAGAGATAAGAATGTTCTTTTAGATCATCATCATCCCATTTGTAACCATCTTTTCTTGATCTGAAAAAGTTATAAAACAATGATTTAACTTAAGTAATAGACATAGTGAATAACCATGTGTTTAATGAAAACTCCTAATCCCTAAAGTTGTCTAAACCTCCCTTTGATACCAACTATAAGGACCCAGCCTTAAACATACATTTTTTTATTAAAACAGGTACCATTAATGACTAAAATCAGCAGAGGTATATGTGCAAAGCCATGAAGGGAAATTTTATAGCCAGAGCTGGTTGGAGTCGAATGGGCCTGAGGCTTTAAGCTGATGGACCGTGTTGTTACCTTCCCTTTTTGTAATGGAGAAAGTGAAAAAAAATGAAAAGCATTGGGAAATTGAGAGAATTATCATGATTATCATGCCAAATGACTGACGCCCACCATCGTTGTGGTTAATATCATCGATTACGGTAAGTCAGTCAGACTCAACAATTATATCACTCCATCCACATTACAAGGAAAGAAACATACCGTCAAGGATGACCATATCCTCAGAAACTGCAGGTTTCCAAGAAGTCTGATGTGATTCGTATTTCGCAGCATAGATTTCCTCCAGATAATTTCAGGTTAGGAGGCCGATGGAAATAGGCCCATCCTTTGGGAGAGACGTATCCATGTTAATATAATGAGTCCCTTCCGTGGGGGGATTCTAATAAGGGGGGAGGATAGGGAATCACCTGGAATAGAATTTCCATTGTGGTCTTTCCCACCCTCAATCCAAGAGGTGGCCCGTTCAATCCAAAAATTGGAGGGTTTGTGAGCTTGATGGAAAAAAACATCATTGCACCGGACCCAAATAATCCATGCCAGAGTGAAAATTGAACCCGAATAAGCCGAGGAAATAGAGGACCACCAACGCATCAGAAGATCGGGAAGGTCAGAGGCCAATGCCATTGATGTGGCAGAAGTCGGGTCCCATTTATCCCAAAGTTTCATAGCTCCTGGGCAATTAATGGTGTCGTGCAAAGGTGATTCTGGAATGTTCGGGCAGAAATCTCAAAAGGAATTTCTGGCAATATGTCGGTATGCGAGGAGCCTCATGGTTGGGAGAGTACTCGTGAAGATCTGCCACCAAAATTGACATACTTTTGGGGGAATGTTGTGTTTCCAAATAAAATTCCATGGTCTCTCATCCTGGCCGACTGAGTGGCTGCCCAGAGCCAATTTGTTGCTGGACCTCCCCATGTAATTTCCCAAGATATCATTGATCCAGAAAAGCTATCCAGGGCCTGTATTAGGGACCCATGGAATGCTAAGGATAATTCTTTGATCCCTTTCATTAAACCAATAGAGGATTTTTTTTCCAGACACCACCCCTGTCCCTGGTTGGAAAGGAGGCAGTTGACAGTGGCTTCTTCAAGACCTGGTTGAACGGGGGATGTAGCCCACATACCATCTTTATAGATAAGCAAAGGATCAGTCCAGATATTGACAGATGAGCCAGACCCAATCCTCCAGCCTAGTCCTTTTTCCAAGAGCTTTTCCCCCCAGACGCTTCTCCAGATGAAGCTAGGATGGAGACCAAGAGAGGAAGCCTGAAAGTCCATGTGGGGAATGTACTTATCCCGGAGAACCCGTTCACAAAGAGATGATGGACGGTTAAGAAGGCACCATCCTTACTTGGCCAATAGTGGATCATTGAAGAGATGCAGATTCTGGAATCCCATCCCTCCCTCTGATTTGGGTTTGCAGAGTTTATCCCTGGCCATCCAGTGGGGTCGATTCCATCCATCATTCTTCCCCAATAGAAATTGGTGGTGCGTTTGTGGATCTGGTTGACGATGATTATCAGGAGATTAAACAGGGAAATAAAGTTTCTAGTGATGGACTATATGATAGCTTTTATGAGAGTCACTTTGCTAGCATTAGAAATTCATTTAGGGGACCTGCCTAGAATTTTCTTCTCGATCCTGTCCACAAGACATGTGATGATTTCTTTTTGGAATTGGCCAATCACCATGGGAAGCCCAAGGTATGTCTGGTGTTTCACAACCATATGGATACCAACAGATGCACATATCTCATACCTCTTAGAATGAGGCACGCTAGCACTGAAGAAGATTTCAGATTTTCCATGATTGATCGATTGGCCAGATGCCCTCTCATACTGTTGGATCGCTTGGCTAATCACCTGGCATTCATTAATCGTTGCTCTGGAAAATAGGAGGCAGTCTTCGGTGAGGAAACAATGCGACACTGGTGGGCTAACACGGAAGACTTTTTCCCGATGAATAGATTTAGAGGATGCAGCCCTAGAAATAATATTAGAAGACACATCAGCCACCATAATGAAGTGAAAATGGGAGAGGGGATCTCCCTGGAGAAGGCCTCAAGATGGGGAGAATCCTCTGGTGAGCTCCCCATTGACCTTGATTTTGAAGGATATGGACAAGATGAAATCCATGACCATATCTATCCATTTAGCGCGAAAACCCATTTTCAGCATGACTACACGAATGATGTGCCATTCCACTCTATCATATGCCTTGGTCAGGTCCAGTTTCTAGGCCATGGTTCCTCTTTTCCCAGTAGATCTTGATTTCATATAATGGAACACTTCATAATCCACAATCGCATTATCAGTGATTAGTCTCTTAGCCATGAAGGCACTCTGATTCTAAGAGATAATATCAGGAATCCAAGGTCATAGCCGATTAACAAGGATTTTAGAGAAGATCTTGTAAGAGACATTGAAGGGGATGATAGGTCATAAATCTGGGATTTCCAGAGGATTCTTGATTTTGGGGATGAGGACAAGGACATATTCATTGATGGAAACAATGCTATTATTCCCAGCCCATATATTTTTTAACATGTTTCTGATGTCAGGACCGATAATGTGCCAATATTGTTTAAAGAAAAGGGCGTGGAACCCATCCGGTCTCGAGGACTTAGTGGGATGAAGATGCTTTAGAGCCAGGTGTATCTCTTCATCTGTCACATCATTGGTGAGCTATCTATTGATCTCATCGGTGATCATAGGTCTGATCCAGTCCTCGACCTCGGCAGATATGAAAGGGGAACCTGCAGCAAAAACGTTCTAGAAATAGTATGTCAAGGACTCATGGATACCATTGGTGTCAGAAACTTTTCTACCATCGGGTTGTAGGATGCACGTACTAGAGTTTTTCTTATGTCTAGATGAATCTTTCTGGTGAAAAACCTGGCTATTAGCGCCCCCCTCTTTAATGTGGCTATCTCGCACCTACATAGCCCAGAAGCTTTCCTTGACACATAGGGTCATGTCCAGCTCTCTTTGCGTGGATCCTATCTTGGAGAGAATGCGGTTAGAAATGGGTTGTTTGAGGAGGTTGTTCAGTCTCTTTTCAAGGACACTACAGTTCCGGTCGGGGTGGCAGAATTTATTATTGCTCCAAGACCTCATAACAGATGCGACCTATTGGAGATAGAGGAAAACATCTACTTGAGTGCTTTTCCAGCTTGATCCGATTACCTCTTCGTATTCCTGATCTTTTGATCAAAAGCTCTCAAATCTAAAGGGGCAGCTCTGTTGTCTATTTCGTTCGCCATGTGTGCAATCAATTCGAATTGGATAGTGGTCCGAGAAGTTAAGGTCTATGTGGCTGATATGAAACATGCTGAATAGATTAATCCAATCAGAAGATCCCAAAAATCTATCAAGACGCTCAGCAAATTGAGTGCCTTCAGTATTGCTGTGAAACGAAGTAAAAAAGATTACCTGTGTACCCCAGATTGACCAGATCCGCCCTAGAGACCGTGTCCATGAAGTTTGACATTGAAGCTGAGGGTTGAATGATTTCTCCCCTCTTTTCCTTATAGAACATAATCTCATCGAAATATCCTCCAAAGAGGATAGAGCTCGGTAATTCATGTCGCAGCTTGCATAGAAGATCCCAAGACCTCACCTTATCATTATGGGATGGCCAGCCATAGAATCCTACAAAGGTCCAGGGTGGGTGAGAGTCTGATTGAATAGTCACATACACATAATGTGAGGAGAAAGAAAATATTTTAATGTCGATATTGTCATTTTAAAGGAGACATAGGCCCCCAGAATGGCCTTGTCTGGGAACCAGAAAGCAGCCTTGGAAGCCTCACTTCATAGCAATACCATAGGTTTCCTTGTTTTCCAGTATGGTTTTGGACAAGAAAACTATATCTGAGAGACTTTGAGTGCAATTTCACTTAAGCATGCGAACCGTTCGTGGGTTTCCAATCCCACGACAGTTCCAGCATAAAGAAATCATTGCTCTAGGAGGGATAGGGTCTCACCCGCCACTTCCTTTGGTTCCTCTAGATTTGTTTTCCACTTTTCATTTTCCATATTTTGGTGGGACTCCTCCTTGGGTGCCCTATTTCATTATGTCTTTTCCTGACCCCAGTTTTAGGGTCTTCCAAAGGACCATCACTCTCTCCTCGTTGTACCCTTTTCCACGTTCAATGGGTAATAGGGCCCAGTAATGGAGTCCCCATCATTCCATGGGCCTCCATTGTTAAGGCACTTTCTGCAGTCGATTGTGGGTCAGGGTCTGGATCTTGTGGTTCTATGTGCATCAGTATTGGCTTTGAGCAGTGTATTGGTGGTTCTTTGTGATTTGTCGCCAACCCTATAGATATTTGAGTCTTGTCCTTTAGGGGGTTAGGATGAACTCCAGCATATCTCTGAGTAGGAGGGCTAGCATTAGGGTAATCCAATGGTCCTAGCATTTGGGCTTTTTCAGGTATGGGTTCTGCCTGACTGGTATGTGCCAACGTGAGACGGTCACGGTCCTTTTGTTTTTCCATCTCAGGGATGACAACATATTTATTCATTTTGACATGGATCTAAGGGCCATATTGGAGGATAATGTTACTTGATCAACTATTTTGTTTTGTGGTGCACTTTCTTTCCAGATGGCCAAGGCGACCATAGAAAAAGAAGAAGATTGGGATTTTCTCGAACTCGAATGATATCCAATCATTGGTATCTTCGATTTTCCGAACATTCCCCTCATTAGTGGCTCTAACACTACAATTTATGCCTTGATCTGAACCTCAGGGCCCCATTTTATTGGATATGAGCTATCCCAGTCAAGAAAGTGGCCTAAACTGTCCCCGATTTACCTCATGATTCGTTATGTTATGGCATGGATAGTGATTCCTTTAATTCGTATCCAAAAGGTGGAGTTGTTTAAATTCACTTGCTGCATATCGTCCTCCCCATTGAATGCTTCCATGAGGAGGAGTTGATTATCGAAGGACCATGGTCTGCCACACAAGATTTTTTCTCTATCTCTCTTATTAAGGAACTCAAAAACATAGTGATTGGTCTCCGCTTCCCAGATAGCCACTCCTGCTTCAAGTTTACAGATGTTCTGTAGAGTGTCTTTGAGAGCCCCCTAGTTTACCGATATGTTTTCCAAGAACTATCCAACCACGAGCAGAGACATGCGCTTTTCCAAAAGTGTGTCTTTGTTTCTCTGTGCCTCAATCTTTGCCTTTTCTTTTTCCGTTAGAGGAAACTTGTTCCATTGATTTAAAAGTTCCACATCCATATAACAGATCCAAAAGTTGATTTTTCTATTCTACATAAAGACTGACACCCTTGTAGACCCAATGACCACGGAACCCTCGCTTATTTACTTCGTTAATGCTCCAAAAAACATCTGGTGTGCAATGTCGATCGAGTCCAGCTACACACAAATTAAGACTCGGTCCATCAAGGAGGTCGCTAGGCCAGACACTCCATTGCGGCCTCCCTACGTGGTCCACTCAGCCAGGCACCACGGCCTTCACGCACGGCCCTGCCCTTGAGAGGTCCCGCCCAAAAAAACCCACAACGCATTGCACCCCAGACGTCGTGGAGCAACACCTCGCAGTTGAATCTTCGCGGCTTCACAACACAGCTAGTTCCACGCGAAGAAACATCGCGGAATAGACTCGTCATGACGAGAATGCCCATAGGAACTCGCCTACTTCACTACTCACACCAAGTCATCGCAGATCGACACACCACAGTAAGAACTTCTTGTATCAACACCCCACATTAGGAGCTTCACGGTGTTCACAACGCGATCATTCAATGCGGTGAAGCATCGCAGAGGGTGCTTTGAGAAACAAATCACTTCATGGATTAACGCACCATAGGAAGAACTTTGTGGTAGCCATGTCACGCTTTCTCAATGTGGTGTATCATCGCGGGTGGTTCTTCATAGCAAAAACATCGCAGTGGAACTTCGCGAAAACGAGAAACCGTCAACCGCCCCCAAATCACCTCCTGTTGTCATGGAAGCTGGTAAGAAAGCGAAATGTGGAAAATTTCCTCGAAATCTAGACCATGCCTCTAGACTCTGAGTGCCCAAAACCAAAATCTGAAATGGGAAATGCGATTAGGTTTATGAAATCCTCGAAAAATTTTTGTTTTTCGTGAGACAAGGTCACTCAGAACTGAAATGCAGATGGGGTTTTAGATTTGGGATCTGGGGTCGCCCTCTATTTCCCGGATCTGACACCGAAGTATTTTGATGGTTCGAAAAGTATTCCAAGACCCCAAGGGAGACTGGGTCTATGCTTGAAATCAATTTCGAGCCGAGGATGGTGAAGCCTGACTACCTTAGAAACACAAAACTCGGGGTCCAGGACCAGGCAGAGAGAACCAGGGGAAAAAGAACAAGGATTTCCCACCGTAGAGGATCAGGGAGCGGCACAGAAAGGAAAAAACACACGAACCACTAGACCAAAACTAAAGAGGGAGGTGAAGCTCTGAACAAAAGAGGGAAGCATGGGGAAGATGTAGACGCCATGAACCTAACTGACAAGAAGACTCAGACCTAGGAAGCCCTAAGAGTGAAAACTCTCAAGCGGGAGAGACTAGTTTGGATTCATCCTTAAACATACTTAATGATGAGTTAAATAAATAATTCAAATTGAGGTTATTTTCAGGTTTATATCTTTAGAGAAATATGTCATAATAATTACATTACATTTCAAAAATTATAAAGTATACACTTCTACTTAGTTTCCATTTTTTCATAAAATAAAAACTCTTTAAAAAGAAACATTCCTAGTTCAATGTTTTTGACAGCATAACTTTTCCTTGATTCCATCATTGACGCTATTCATCATTTATGTCCCGTGAAAAACATTTCAAAACATGGGATTGGCATAGAAATCTCATTAAGGGTTATAAATTATGTAAAGAAAACAATATCCCATCATCAAATACAAATCATTGAAACCATACTTTTCAATCTAACATACGTCACGAAATCATAAGATTTATGAATAACACATAGAAATCATAAATTGTAAAGGTAACTTATGGAATACATAACATACATACATTGTAGCTTTCACAACTACATAGGGAGTTTTTATTGGAATAACCATCACAGTATATTCCCGAAATCTCTTATGAGAAAAAATATCTTTTACCTCTATCATGTTACACAAATCATTGGGGAGCTGTCTCGGGCTCACCCACCTTAGGTTTATCACCGAACCAACAATGTATGTAAACAATTCCCAATAACCATAAAATATTCAATACACATAAAAAAAGCATAAAGGAAAGATAACATTTCCATAATGCAATAACAATATATCATTTCAAGATATTAACATAATCAATGCTTTGTCAAACCATTTTCAAAACCATTTATAAAATTTAATAAAGATATTTTTGAATCAAAGTGCCCCATTACACATTGAATATTTTAAAGGAATTAACATTTTAAAACATTAATTTCCATTTAAATAACTCCTTAAAATAATTATTTAAACATGGTGATTAATGTGAAATATTAATAAGAATGATTGTTTATAACAACTAAAACAATGTTTTAGTTAAAGAGTCTATTACCACTTGAGAAAATAATTGAAGAAAAATAATTACATGATAACATTAAAAAATTATTATAATATCATAATAATAAGGGGATTCATGATATAATACGTCAAAGAGAATATATACACCTTATAAAATTGAATTGGTGTATAACTACAAATATGTCTCAATGGAATGTAAATTGAGACAAACTTCCTTACGAATATCATATCCTTAGATTGTGGATAAATAAATGACATAATTATGTGTGAAAAATATGAATACACCCAATATAAGAGGATATTAAGTATAAAAAATCATAAGTCATTCACACATATTCATATCATGACATAATCAAGAAGTAGAAGTTTAACCCAAAGAAATGAAATTTGGTTAAGAAGTTCCCTTACAAAAATTATGTAGCCTAATGACATTACTTAAAAATTAATAAAATGAGTTGATGAGAGATAATAGGGTCTTTAAACACATGGAAATAAAATTTAAATCAACAATTATAGTAATGAAAATATCCCAACATTTGAAAATTGAAATTTAAAGATATAAAAGAAGTCTTTGACTAAATGAGTACAATGAAAGGTTCCCTCACTGATTTGGTAACTTATGAAACATACACCCCATGAAAGATGGATCACACAATGAAGATGTAATTACCCATAAATTAATTTATATTACAAAAATAATACAGTCATGGGATGTAAATACACCACAAAAAAGGAAATAGTGGCAAAAATAGTATGAATCTCACGGGAATAAAAAGTGAGAGGAAAACCCATTACCTCGTGCCCAACATGACTCATTTGTACCTTGTTCATCATGAATTATAAGATTAAGTTATTTTATAATTTCATAAGAACCATTTTCTTTTTTATTATTCCTTTTAAATCGCCAATTACTTTTCTAAAACAATTAGTTAATTACCTGAGTTCATATCGGACATTGTTTTGATGTTCAGAACTTGAGTCAAAAATAAACTTGTTATAATTACACGTTGTATATTTGTAAAAATTACATTATATCCTAAATGATATTAATGATTTAGATGTCATATATATCATATATATCTTGTATATAAGTATTTATAATAGTCCATAACATATGAACATAAGAAATTAAATGCACCATTCATTGAGACGGTAAACCGTACGTACGGATGAACAGTACATTCATTTGTTTTTCAATTTTAAAGGAAATAAACATTAATTATAAATAGGTATTTTTTAATTTTAGTATAATATATATGTTATATATGTTACATATATTCATAAATTCCATCCTTTATATGTTCCATGTATAACATGAATGAGTCATATCACATTGAGGGGGCGGTAGTCCGCACTTCCCCAAATGAAATTACCATATTTATGCGTTATGGAAAGCATAAAGGTATGAAGTAAATAAAAAATAAAGAATCATAGAGATAAAATAAATATCATAAATATCATATATAATTATAGTGCCATCATAATGGACACCATAATAAGTGGTAGGATAATATTGAACAATTATTGTTCCGTGAGGCAGTAGTTCACCATCCAGAGAAACATTATGTTCTATAACCATTAGATGGAGGTGTGTGTGTATGTGTAGTTCAAATACTTCCCATAAAAACAAAATAGTATATTTAGGATACTTGTTTTCTTATTTAATCAAGTAATAATAAAATAATAGGGAGTGGAGAAGGAAAATAAAATAAAATAACTTAAGAAAAGATGATACCTTTAAATCGGGTAACTCCTTTTGGTTTGAACTAAAAGGCTTTTATTTAGTGGATTCTGGAAAAGTTAAGGCTTCTAAGAGGAATAAAGGGATTTTGGGAGATTATTAATGTATAGTTTGGGCGAAAAGGGGGATTTATAGGTGTTAGTAATGGGTTATAGGTGATTTTCTTTTATAAGGGGGAGGAGGGGGGTCTTTTGGAATGTTTGAAATAATTATTTTATTATAAATTTATTTTCAGTTTTAAAAAGGTCCAAAACTCATTACATTCAAATATAAGATGACTTTTCTTCGAAAGAAAATCATAAAATAATAATTGGAGAGGTTTTGGATAGTCATTTAAATTTTATAATCTATTTTATTTAAATAATTCATTAATAAGGTAATCATTGCAACATAATTGTGTCATAAATAATTTTATTTATTTGATGTATAAAAATTATAAATAAAATACCATGATTTTGGAAAAAAAATTAGATTTAAAATGAATATTTATATTTTAAGGGAGAACTAATATTACTCTATATAAAAATGTTTTTACTAAATTATATATATTTATGATACTTTATTCTTATTTTGAATGTAATTAATATAATGTATCATTATCACTCCCAAGTGGCTCTATGCAGTCCCAAAATATACATAAGGATTCCCCCAGTAAGATATATCTCATCCAATAGGGTTAGGATAAGTTTATGTGTAATTTACTATTATTTTAGTAGTATTTTGTACTCTTATTTACCCGATTTACCCTTTATCAATGGTAAATAAAATATTTAATGAAGTAAATATTCATAATTTATGAAAATAATTGATACCTATTTACAAAATTTGGAACTCTTGATTCCAAATATGAATCCATTTTTCCAAATTCAAAACACATAAGTGGAATAATTTAACTTAAAATTAATTCCCTTTGTCAAAACCAAAAAACGTGTTTTTAAGAAATAATACCTATCGAAAGACTAACCTTTGTTTATGTCCAATTTCAAAGTGAAATTACTTATAATGACCAAAATTATATTAAATTGTAAATATATAATATAATTATACTTTAAAACCAATTAAAAAGATAATTTAACAATATAAATAAATTAGAATAAATTATAGTTTTGAATTAAAATGCAGTATTTTGCACTATTCATTAAAAAATAAACATTATCAGAAAAATAAAAAAAATTCATCCAAAGTTAATTTTGATGTTCAGATTATAAAAAATAATTTTATTTGGTAAAATAAAAGTTATAAAAGTGAAAAAAAAACTAGATTTAAAAATGGTTCACCATTAAAAGCTGGTAAAACATCATTTTAAATAATATTACAGTATTTCATGTTTAATATTGGATTCATTCTCATTTTAAGAATAAAAAATTTATTGGATAAATGTAAAGTCATTTGACAAACATGTATAATCATATTTCAGTTAGTTCTGTTTATTCTCTCCAATAAAACAACTTGGTGTTAACTACCATTTAGAATAAGAATAATATATTATTATTTTTCGGTATAACTCAACGTTGTGTGCAATATAAAATTTCAAAGAAACCCGTTGTTGCGAGTTGAGTATGCTATCAGACATAGAATCCCCTTTAAAGTAAAATTAATATTTAATTCACAAATATTAATAAATATGAAGATATCATATTATTTATTTACCTGGGATGTTACATCTTCCCCCTTTTCAAAATTGTGTCCTCGCAATTTTAAAATTGGGCTCAGAAACTTCATTAAAAGTACAACATTAGAAATAAGTCAATACAAATATCACATAAAAAGAAATAAATAGAAGTACAAAGGTCACCTGAGAAAAACCATAGTATAATTCTACGTAACAAAACATGTATATGAAAGAGAAACTAACTATAAAATTCTTATGGAGAGTGATAGAAAACAAGATCAGGAGAAAGTTAACAACTAGAAAATCACAAACTTGTGATGGGTTAAACGGTCTTTGATTCCCTAGTAGGGAAAGTAAATGGCCAACATTTTTTTTAGGTTCCCTTTCATAATTTTGAGGAATTCATTTTTTTGATCAACTAAGAACATAAGGAAATATACTTACTTTTCAAGTAGAGTTTCATCCTTTAATAAATTTCTTCCACAAAATCATATTTTTTCCAAACGATGAGTATTCATGACAACATGGTCACAACTGAAGTGATAGAATCAACGTCCAGATAATCACATAATCCACAAAAGAAGAACTATATATTTCCCCTGTCTTTAGACATTATCAAAATACAAAAAAAAATTGTAGGAGATTAGATAATCATCAGAAACTATAATCCTTTATGAAAAGAAATATTATTATTAATCTCAAAAATTCAACAAAAAGTACCCAAAGTTCAAGAAAGACCATTCAATACAACATTGTCTCTAAAATTCTTCAAAATATTCCAAAATAATATTGAAACTGAAAATTAAGAAAGATTTGATCACAGTCTTCCATGATAAATCTTATCATTTATCTCCAAATAACATTAACTACTCTTAAAGTCTCCTACTGAAGTGTAATTAACCTAATAAAATATTTTTGATGATAGGTTAATCATTTCCATAAATAACCCAAAATCTTTATATGTCTACAATAAAAACATAGTTTCCTCCAATGTAAAATTTAAACCATTACACAACATATGATATCACATAGTATTCTATTTCCCTTTAGTAAATATAATGTTCCAAACAAGAAAAAATCTTCTAAAATAACCTTTATCACGTAATCACCAAATCATTTTCCTATATATATGATATCAATTATAAAAAATAGAAGTCCCAAAAATCAACTTATTCTTGATCCATAAATTCATTTAACTAAAAAGAATAAGGCATACTAACCAGGTACTTCACATAGGCCAGTGGTAGGCGATGTGACCTTGTCTTAATTCAGTTGTGGGTTCGATTACTACGGCCTTGTGGGATGTGATAGGTTGTCACACCTTAATTTCCATGATAAAAATTTTATAAATCAAGGATTTAACTGAAATAATAGACATAGGGACTAACCATATGTTTAATGAAAAAATTTAATCCCTAATGTTGACTAAACCTCTCTTTGATACCAACTATAACGACTAGGCCTTAAAAAATACTTAATCTTGATTTAAATAATGAATTCACATTGAGGATCATTTTACGTTTAGATCTTTAGAGAAATAAGTCATATCAATTAAATTACATCTCAAAAATTTCAATGTATACACTTCTACTCAGTTTCCATTTTTCTCATAAAATAAAAACTCTTAAAAAAAGAAACATGTCTAGTTCCATATTTTATAAAGCATGACTTTTCCTTGAACCCAAAATTCACACTATTCATCTTTAAGTCCTGTGAAAAAAATTTCAAAACATAGGATGAGCATAAAAAAAATTAGTAAGGGTTATAAAATAAGAAAAGAAAACATTATCCCGTCAATAAATACAAATCAATGAAACCATACATTTTAATCATAAAATACCTCATTAAATCAATCATAATATTTATGAATAACACATAGAAATAATAAATCATATAGGTAAATTATGAAATACATAAAATACTTACATTTTATCTTTCATGGCTATGTAGGGAGTTACTATTGGAATACCCATCACAGTATATTCGTTAAATCTATTAGGAGAAACATTAAAGTTTACCTCTGTCAAGTTACCCAATGCGTTGGAGAGAAATCTCAGGATCTCCCACCCTAGGTTTATTAGATAACCACCCATATATGTATACAATTCCTAGTAACCATAACATATTCATAAAACATAAAATAAGAAAAAAAGGAAAGATAAAATTTCCACAATGCAATAATAATATATCATTTCAATATATTGACATGATCAACGCTCCATCAAACCATTTAAAAAATTAAATAAAGAAATTTTTGAATCATTGTTTCCCATACCACATTGAATCTTTTAAAGAAATAAAAATTCTAAAACATTCAATTCCATATAAATAAATCCTTAAAAACATTTTAGAAAACATGGTCATTAATGATAAATATTAATAAGAATAAATCTTTAAAACATTAAAAACAATGTTTAAGTTAAAGAGTCCATTACCACTTGAGAAAAAACATGAACAAAAATAATTACATAATAACATTATAAAATGCTTATAATATCATGATAATAAGGGGATTCATGATATAATATTTCAAAGGGTAGTATATACTCCATATAAAAGTGAATTGTTGTATAACAACAAATAAGCCTCATTGGAATGTAAATTGAGACAAAGTCATTTGTGAAGATCATATACATAGATTATGGATAAATCAATGACATAATTATGTGTGAAAATAAATAATACACCCAATATAAGTAGATATTAAGTGTAAAACAATCATATTTCATTCATACATATTAATTTCATTACATAATAAAGAAGTGGAAATTTAACCCAAAGAATTGAAATTTGGTTAAGAAGTTCCCTTACAAAAATTCGGTTACCTAACAGCGTTACATAAAAATTTAGAAAATGAGTCGATGAGATATAATAGGGTCTATGATAACATGGACATAAAATTTAAATCAATATGTATAGTTAAGAACATATCCCCACATTTGAAAACTGAAATTTAAAGACATACAAGAAGTCTTTGACAAAACTAGTAGAGTGAATGGTTCCCTCACTGATTTGGTTACTTACAAAACATACACCCCATGAAATAAGGATCATACAATGAAGATGGAATTACCCATAAATTAATTTATATTTCCAATACAATACAATAATGGGAAGTACATACACCACAAAAAAGGAAATAGTGGATAAAATAGCATGAATCTCATGTGAAAAAAATGAGATGAAAACCCCTTATCTCATGTCTGACTTGACTGTTTTTTCCTTGTTATTCTTGAATAATAAACATAAGTTAATTTATAATTTCATAAGAACCATTTTCAATTTTATTATTTTTTATATCACTTTTTACCTTTGTATAATAATTAGTAAATTTTCATGTGTTCATATCAGATATTTTTTTGATGTTCGGAACTTGAGTAAAAAATGACCTTGATATAATTAAAAAATTTCTATGTGGTCAAAATTCCTTTATATAGAGAATTATATTCATGATTTAGATACCATAAATATCATATATATCCGGTATATATGTATTTATAATATCTATAACATTTGGATAGAAGAAATTAAATGCACCGTTCACTGAGACGATAAACCATACATACGCATGAACGCTATTTCCATTTCTCTTTTATTTTAAAAGGAATGAAAAATAAATGATACATAGGTTTATTATAATTACAGTATAATATATATGTTATATATGTTACATAATTTCATCAATTCCATCCTTTATATGTTCTATATATAGAATGAATGAGTTATATCACTTTGAGGGGGCGGTAGTCCGCACTTCCTCAGATGAAATTATCGTATTTACAGGTTATGGAAAACAAAAAGGTATGATGAAAATAATAAATACAGAAGCATAGAGATAAAATAAATATCATAGATATATTATGAAAATATAGTTCCATCATAATGGCCACCATAAGAGGTGGTAAGAGAAGATTGGACAATAATCGTTTCGTGAGATAGTAGTTCTCCGTCCAGAAAAACATTATGTTATATACCCATCAGATGGAGGTGTTTTTGTAAGTTTAGTAAGAATAATTCTAATAAAAACAACCTAGTATATTTAGGATACTATTTTGGTTATGTAAACAGGTAATAATAAAATAATAGTGAGTGGAGAAGGAAAATAAAATAAAAGAACTTAAGAGAAGACGATACCTTTAAATCCGGTAAATCTGTTTGGTTTGAATCAATGGTTTTTCTTTAAGTACCTTTTTCCAAAGGTAAGGCATCTATTAGGAATATAGTGATGTTGGGAGACTATTTAGGTAGAGTTTTGACGAGCCAAGGGGCTTTATAGGTGTTAGTAATAGGTTAGAGGTTATATTATTTTATAAGGGGGAGAAAGGGATCTTTAGGAAAGGTTTTAAGTATTATTTTATTATAAATTTATTTTCGTTTTCAAAAGGACAAAAACACCATAAATTGAAATATAATATGACTATTGTTCAAAATAAAATCATAAAATAATAATTATACTGGTTTTCTATAGTTTTTTAAATTTTATAATCTCATTTATTTAAATCATTCATTAATAAGGTAATCATTTCATCATCAATGTGTCATAAATAATTTTATTTATTTAATGTCAAAAAAATTATAAATAAAATACCATGATGTAGTAAATCTTATTAAATTTCAAATTAATATTTATATTCAACGGGATAACTTATATTACCCCATAAAAAATTGTTTTACTAAAAGATATATGTTTATGTTACATTTGTCTTATTTTAAAATTAATTAATATAAAGTTTCATTATAACTCCCAAGTGGCTCCATGGGGTCCAAAAATAAACCTAAGGATTAAGTTGGTTGGAAATACCTCATCCAATAGGGTTATCATAAGTTTATGTGTATATTACTATTATTATAATATTATTTTTTACCCTTATTTACCAGATTTACCCTTTAACTATAGTAAATAAAATATTTACCAAAGTAAATATGCATAATGTATAAAAATAAAAGTTACCTATTTACACAATTTGAACCTCCTGATTCCAGATATGAAATAAAATCTTCCAAATTCAAAACATAGACATGGTAGAAATTAATTTAAAATTAATTTCCTTTTTTCAAAATTAAAAAGCGTGTTAATAAGAAATAATACCTATAAAAAGATTGACCTTTGTTTATGTCCAATTTCAAAGTAAAATTACTTTTAATGATCAAAATTGGATTAAATGGTAAAAATATAATCTAATTAAAACATAAAAAAATTTAAAAATATAATCTAACAATATAAATAAATTAGATTAAAAGGCATTTTTTAATTAAAATGGAGTATTTTGAACTATTCATTTAAAAATGAACATTATAAGAAAAATACCAAAATTTCATCCAAAGTAAATTTTGATGACCCGATTATAAAGAAGAATTTTGTTTTGTCAAATAAAAAATATAATCTTACAAAAACTAGATTTAAAAAGGGTTCACAATCAAAAGGTGGTAAACCGACCTTTTAAAGAATATTAGAGTATTCCATGCTTAATAATGGATTCATTCTCATTTTATGCCTCTAAAGTTTATTAGACAAATGTAAAGACATTTAGTAAACATGTATAATCATATTTTAGTTTGTTATGTTCATTCCCGCCAATAAAATTTGTAACACCCCAAACTTCCACGATACGCTTCTCTTTGAATATTACAATAACGTGTGTTGTATGAAACTTTGAGTTCTAACACACACCACAACCAATCAAACTAGCCGTTATGAATAGTAATGACCACTTTTTGAAATTTTATACTTTTATCTTTCAAAATGAACTTCATTTTTGTATTCATAATATCAGAATTATCTTAGGGTGAATTTTTGGTACATTACTCATAACATTCATATTTTGATGAATAGGGAAAATTATTAAATTTTAATTAAAAACCTCTTTTTTAATTGAAATAATTAATAGTGATAAACTGTGAATTTGAGTGTTGTTAAAGTATATTTAGAATATATTTTTACCATTTAATAAAATTTTGGTCATTGGATGTAATTTCACATTTAAACCGGACACAAACAAGTGTCAATCTTGTGATAGTTATTATTTCATAAAAACACGCTTTTTGTTTTGATAGTGGAAATTAATTTTAAATTAATTTCTTCCACTTATGTGATTTGAATTTAGAAAAATTCATTCCATATTTAGAATCATGAGGTCCAAATTTTGTAAATAGATAACTTTTATTTTTAGACATTTTGAATAATTACTTCGGTAAAATATTTTATTTACCATGGTTAAAGGGTATATCCAGTAAATCAAGGTAAAAAAATAATATTATAATAATATTAAATTGCCCTAAAAAGTTTCCTAACCATATTGGTTGATACATATCTGACCATTTGTATCTTTGGGTCAATTTTGGGACCCCGTGGATCCAATTATAAGTGATAATGACACTTTATATTAATTAAGTTAAAGTAAATACAAAAATGACATAAGCATATATCTTTTAGAAGAAAAGTTTTTACATTGTGTTATATATGTTATATTTTAGACTATAAATATTAATTATAAAGATAAAACGATTTCCTACATAATGGTATTTTATTTATAATTTTTAGACATTGAATAATTAAATTTATTTAGGACACAATAATGATGCAGTATTTTCATTATTAATGAAAGATTCAAATAATTAGTATTATAAATGTCAAAATAAATATAATATGAAATTTTTATGACATACAAACATTTTATTGGTTAATATTACATGATATTATTTCTTAAATGAAATTTTTTTCGAATTAATAATGTTGTTAAGACTATAACAAAAATCAATTATTAAAAAGTGTCAAAATTGATACGATGGAGTTTTTAAAACAAATATTATATTATTAATTGATATTATATTCCTAAATATCTAAGGTTCGTCCAAAGTACTTATATAATAATAGGTGTATTATTAATTAACCACTTGGGGTCGCTTGGATTTTCATAGTATGTTTATTAACTATATAATATAAAAATACAAAGAGACATGGTAAATGTCAAACTATTTAACGAAGAGTTAAATCAATAAGATAAAGTTAATATAGTGACACAAACCTATCTAAAACCTATTTTTAGAGTGGTTTTTGACCTATAACCACCTTAAAATTTAAATAATATACTCTGGAGCCATTAGAAATGGAATATGAATTTATTATGAAATAATATTTATAGATTTTCCTAAGGTGCCCCTCACCCCTCTTTTAAAAGGGAACTCTAACCTCTCACTAATTTACACCTTAAAATTCTTTTGCCACGGCCAAACCCTACTCAAATATTCTTTCTAATTCTCTCACTTCATCCTAGTTTCCTTCCTTTAGTCATAAATCCAGCCTAAGGAGCCCTTTTGATCAAATCAAAAGGAAGAACCCGATGAAGAGATAATGTTTTCACCACCCTCTTTCAAGTTCCTTTCTTCTTCACCTTCTTATTTCTTGGTTAATTCCAATCAAAAATAATAACTCCAGTATCTTATATATAATGTGATGTTATCATAAATATGGTACAACCATATTCAGTATTCTATCCATCCTTTTAAGAACATGTCACCATACGTGTGTACGTACGGATTACCGTCTCCACGTCGTGGTGTAATTGTAATTCAAAACATTGTTATTTGGACGGGTATGATAATGAAGGGTAATTGATGTAAATAATAAATATAACATTATAAGAATTATTTATATATGATATAGCATCCAATTATAAATTATTTTGATACCAAAATAATGATATGGTCGCTCGTTCGTACGTACGGACTACGGTCTCCACGAACGTGATGAGATCTATTCCCCATCGTATCCATGCAAGTATAATTATCATTTGATGATTAAATATAATGTTTAAGGACTTAATATAATTCTTTATATGAATAAGATACAATCTAACCATAACAAACATGACTTATGTAACAAAATATATAAAAGAAAACGAGTAAGTTAACACCCGGAATGATGATAATAATAAGATATTTTTAATAAAGAAATGTTAAAAGATCATATATGATATCATATTAATGTATATGATTCTTTTATAATTTAATAACAATTATTTCACCATTATAATGGAGGTCACCCTATCCTCAACCCAAGGAAAAGTACAAGGTAAGGGTTTATTTCACAATCTCTTCATTATCCGAGGTTGTTTATACATAACTATCTACTGGGACCTCTTTATCATCCACATCCATGTTTCTTAAATATGTATTTCAAAACATTTTTACTATTTTATATACTGTGTATTAATTTCATTTATACCCTTGGTTGACTTTTTATAAGATGTTTATGAAGGAACTTTCTGTCATTTTCCAAACAAGGTCCTTTTTAACATTTTCGACAAAATTAAGGTTGGAATGTATTTTTTATCTTATACGGCGGGTGCGGAAATTTTCTGCCGTTATAAAATTATCGAAGCTTCCATTACAATCTTATAACGATATTTTCAAAGTAAATGTTTTATTTTATAATTATGTTACTATTAAATGATTTAAAAAAAAAGAAATATTTCTCTCAAATAGTCTTGATTTCATATATTTCAACAACCTTCGATGGATTTTAAGCTTATTTGAAGTTGATTTATTATGACTCAATACTTCCATGTTGTATTTATGGTTTTGTGATATGTTTGACTATGGATGTGTTATTTTTATACCATTCATGGTTTATGGAGAATGTATTGACATTTCGTATGCTAGTTTTAATACGAATGTTTATATTATATTTAAACTTGTTCATATGAGGAATGCATTGGAATTAATAAGATACGGGTGGAGCCCGCTATAACTCCTCGATGCATCAGTAGGTCTCATGAGACAAACTAGTGTCTTGGAACAAGACCTTGATAAAATCTTATTTGTAGTCTTGGCACAAATCCCTGACTATGTGGTTATGATAATCTAGCATTATTCATTCCATCATTATAAAAGTGGTTATTGATATTTCATATGATTATTTGACTAGTATAATATCCATGTGAATAAGTAAATAGAATTATTTCATTTTATTTCGTCCATATTATGATAAAGTTCATTTTTAAAAAGCTTTTGTTTTAGTTATACATTGCCTTAAAGGTTAATGATTATTTATTAAAGTTTATGCTATATTTTTATCATTACTGGGCATTTGAGCTCACCAATTTCTATGTTTTATTTTTCCCAGGATGTGAAGAAATATTTTCTAAATGACCTATAGGGATAGTACGAGGGGATATGAGTTTGGAGAAATATGGTGTTGTAGTTTTCACTTTATGATGTAATGTAAACTTTATGATTGTATCTAGTGATTACAAGGCTATAAAACTGATCGGTGTTTCGAGACTTTATCTTTTTTGGTCATGAAAATGTTATGTAATAATGCACTGACTCTGGATAACTAGGGTTGGGGCATTACAATTGGTATCATAGGAAGTTTAGTACAAACCTTGGAAGCTAGATTTAGATAAACTCTGATTAGAGCACATAGCCCGAAGATAGACTTTGAGGATTAGTATAGAAGAACTTCCTTGAATTTTGATATTATAGAGATTTTGTGAGGTTTCCAGGCAATACATCCTTATCTGGATATGAGCACGTAGAGGTGGATCTGGCACAAATGTACCTAGAGGTAAAACCTGAAAACAACACTTTGAGCTAGACTCGAATGGGAACTGGTGCCGGACAACAGGCCTTGCTGCACTCTTGGTTACGACACTCCCAGGGGATATGCATGGGATAATTCTCATTTTCTTTACAAACCAGTATGAATGTTTTATGGGTATATAATTCCTCAAAGAAAACATTTTTTATGATTATGGATTATATCCATAAACAATTCAATTTATGTTCAGTGTTTTACAAGTTTGGATTTATGTATTGTGATTCATATACTAATCTAGTGTATGCCATTGTTTAGAAATGGTGCCTAGTGGAAGGAATGGAAATTTTATCAATGCATGCACTCCATGTAGGTATTTACCTCCTACTAAAGATAATTATAGTGGAGTTGGTGATGCAACTGGGGCTGATTAGCTAATCACCATACTGGGACAACTCACTCAGGTTATGAATAATAACCTTACCTGTATGGAGCACCCTGATCTGAATCATGGAGGATCAATGTTAGATCGCTTCATGGGGAAACAAAAAAAACATTAAATGGGAGTAAAGATCCCTTTGTAGATGAGAAATGGATAAATTCCTTAGAAAAAATATTCCATGCCTTGGGGAGTAGTGAAAGGGGAAATGTTATCATGGCAGTTTACCGCCTCACGGGAGATGTTGATCAATAGTAGTCATTGATTCAAAACACGAAGTAAGATGATGAAGTATCAAATATGGAACGGATGGATTTCAAAGAGGTATTCTTAGAAAAATACTTTTATCGTGACCATCGAGCAGATATAGAAAGGAAATTTCCAAGTCTAAGGAAAATGGTGGATGAGAATGTCGCAAAGAATGAGGCTAACTTTACAAGGTTAGTGAGGTATGCTGAAGATTATATACACAAACCAAGAAGTAATATTGATCGTTTCTTTGATGGGTTAAAATCGTTTCTCTATCGAGCACTGGTCTCACAAACCTTCTTGTTGTATGAAGATATTGTCTCATGCATTATCAAGAGAGAAAAAAGAATTCTCTAAGTCTTACGACTTTAAAAAAATCAAGAGAAGAAGAGATCTGCTGATTACTCTGGAAATGGAAATAATGGGAAGAAGGTAAAGGTTCATTACCATCCTACAGTAAATTTTGGAAGAAACACCCTGATACTTTCTTTAATGGAATGTGAGTCTGTTACAAGTGTGGTGAAAAAGGCCACCAAGCTCATGATTCCATGGGGAAGAAAGAATCTACCGATGTTCAATGCTAAAACTGCAGGGAGATGGGACATTATGAAAATGAATGTCCTAAGAGTCAGGGGAAATTACCTTATAAAGTGCCAAGGGATCAAGGCCAAGCTTATGCTATCACTACTGCTAAGGTAGAAGCTCCGAAGGATGTGGTGGTGGGTAATTTAATGGTTTACTCAAGTTTAGTAAATGCATTATTCTATTCTAGATCATCACATTGTTTCATATCTTCCCAGTTTTCTAAGAAAATTAGATATTTACTATTTGATCTAATAAGGGATTTGTAAATTAAAACGCTTAATGGAAGTATAATTGCAACAAAGTTTTGTGAATCAGTCCCCATTAGAGCACATAAATTTTCTTTATCTGCTGATCTCATCGTCATTCCTATGATTGAATTTGATATAATCCTTAGTATGGATTGGCTTTCGGACCATGATGTGAAGATTTATTGTAAGAATAAGGAGGTTGCGATTTTTGATGTTGTTGATAAAGAACACCTTATCTTTAGAGCAGAATCATCACCACCTAATTCCTATCTATATCCACCCCCAGTAGCTCAACTAAATTCTATTATTGGGGATGAAGATAATGAAATTACTATGGTCGAGGAAAAGAATGTTCAAATAGAGGATATACCTATTATGAGAGAATATGTTGATGTGTTTCCAGAAAATTTACCTGCACATCCTCCAGAACGAGAAATTGAGTTTTCCATTGATTTAATTCCTGGTTCAAGGCCTATACCGAAGACCCCATATAGAATGGCCACTCTGGAATTAGTTGAACTAAATACAAAACTAGAGGAAATTAGTAATAAAGGATTTATTCACCCTAGTGATTCTCAATGGGGAGCCCCTTTCCTTTTTGTTAAGAAGAAAGATGGATCTATGAGGTTATGTATCGACTACATGGAAATCAATGCTATAATAATAAAGAAAAAATATTTCCTACCTCACATTGATGATTTATTTGACCAACTGCATGGATCTCAATACTTTTCAAAGATTGACCTTCGATCTGGTTACCATCAGTTGTGTGTGAATAATGAATAAATTCCAAAGACAGCATTTCGAACCAGGTATGAGCATTACGAGTTTATAGTATTGCCTTTTGGATTGACTTATGCACCCTCTGTATTCATTGATCTAATGAACATAGTTTTCAAGTAATATCTCGATTATTTTGTGGTGGTATTTATTGATGATATCTTGGTATACTCCAAAAGCTATGAAGATCAAGAAAATCACTTGTGCATTATCCTAGAGACTCTTAGAAGACATGAATTATATGGGATGTTTATAAAGTGTGAATTATGGCTTCAGGATATTTATTTTCTTGGCCATATTGTCTCTAAGGATAGAATTTCCTTTATTCCTTCTAAGACTAGAGCAATCTATGAATGGCCAGCACTGACGAGTATAACTGAGGTATGCAGTTTTATTGGTTTAGCAGGTTATTATCGATGTTTTGTCCAGAATTTTGCCCGATTGGCTAACCCATTAATGAATCTCACGCATAAAGGGGTTAAATTTGTTTGGACAAAAGAGTGTGAAGAATGTTTTTAGGAACTAAATAAAAGACTAGTCAATGCCCCTATATTGGCTCTACCGTCGGGGAATGATGGGTTTGTAATTTATAGTGATGCATCGAAGAAAGGACATGGTTTTGTCCTTATGCAGAATGATAGGGTTATTACCTATGCATAACGATAGCTGAAAATTCATGATCAAAACTATCCTAATCATCATCTTGAGTTAGCAGCTGTAATATTTGCTTTGAAGATTTGGAGACACTATCTCTATGGTTAAAAATGTGAGATTTATACTTATCACAAGAGTTTGAAGTATATTTTATCACAGAATGAACTCAACATGAGGCAAATGAGATGGCTTGAACTACTCAAGGATTATTCTTGCACGATACACTACCAACCGAGGATGGCGAATAAACTAGAAGATGCTTTGAGCAGAAAGGATCATGGAGTTTTGAACAAAATGACAGTTCAGAGGGATCCTATTTTCATAGATCTAGTTAAGATGGATATGTGAATCACCATGGAAGGTGAAACATTGATAATTTTTCAAATGGTTTCCAAAACATCTTTACTAGAAAGGATTAAGAGTTATCAGACCGTTGATGAAGAATTTCAAAAGAAGATTACATATATGAATGATGGGAGATTGAGTGACTTTGTGTATGAAGAAGGAATTTTGAAATTTGGGAAGAGACTTTCTGTTCCCAATATACCTGATCTAAAAATGGAATTGTTGGATTATTCTCATAGTTCCAATTTATCTATACACCTTTGGAATACCAAAATGTAGAGAGATTTGAAGGAACATTTTTTGGTGGGACAACATGAAGAGAGAGAATGCTGATTTTGTGTCAAGATGTATGGTTTGTCAACAAGTGAAAGTTGGATGGAAATAGCCTGGGGGAGTCATGAAACCTCTTCACATACCTAAGTGTAAATGGGATAATATAATTATGGACTTTGTCATGGGACTACCAAAGACTCCTTGAAAGAACAATGAAATATGGGTCATTATTGATTGTCTTACCAAGTCAGCACATTATCTTTTTATAAGAGAAGATCTACCACTTGAACGTATAACAAGAATATATATTAATGACGTTTTGAGACTTCATGGATTACCTCTATCAATTGTTTCATATCATGATCCACGTTTTACATCAAGATTCTAGAAGATTCTTCAGAAGGCCTTGGATACTGAACTTCGTTTGAGCACTGCCTACCACCCCCAAACTGATGGACAATCAAAATGGATTATTCAAACATTAGAAGACATGTTGAGATCATTCTCACTTTACTTTCAGGGTATGTGGGATCAATATTTACCTTTGGTATAATTTTCCTATAACAATAGAATACATTAAAGTATTCAGATGTCACCATATGAATCATTATATAGAAAGAGATGCCTCACACCAACATGTTGGGATGACGTTGGTGAAAGAAAACTCGTAGGCCCAGAACTGGTGGAGGAAATGATTGAAAAGGTGAAGGTAATCCAAAACCACATCAAAGCATCTCAAAGTAGGAAAAAGAACTATGCTGACAACCGAATGAAGGATTTGGAATTTCAGGTAGGAGATCATGTTTTCTTGAAGGTGTCTCAATGGAAGGGAGTTATAAATTTCTGTAAGAAGGTAAAATTGAGTCCCAGGTACATCAAACCATTCAAAATTCTAGAACAAACTGGGGTTGTATCTTACCGTTTAGCAATGCCGCCAAGTCTCTTTAAAGTTCATGATGTGTTCCATGTATCACTGTTGAGAAAATACATGCCTGACCCAATGCATATACTCATCTATGAGTAATTATAACTGGAACCCGATCTGTATTATTGCGAATATCCTGTCATGATTCTTGATACAAGATAACAAGTACTAAGAAATCAGACAACTCGTCTGGTAAAAGTTTTATGGAGAAACCATAAGATGGAAGAGGAAACGTGGGAACCCGAGGAACTTATGATGAAGAAACAACCAAGTCTTCTCATGCGATAGAATTCATCAAATTTCGAGGAAGAAATTATTTGAATGAGAGGAGAATGTAACACCCCAATCTTCCATGGTACGCTTCTCTTTGAATAATACAGTAGTGTGTGTTGTACGCAACTTCGAGTTCTAACACACACCACAACCAATCAAACTAGCTGTTATGAATAGTAATACCCACTTTTTGAAATTTTATACATTTCATCTTACAAAATGGACTTCATTTTTTGATTCGTAATATCAAAATTATCTTTGGGTCAATTTTTGGTACATTTCTGATAACTTTCATATTTTGATGAATAGTGAAAATTAATAAATTTTAATTAAAAACAACTTTTAAATCGAAATAATTAACAGTGATAAATTATGAATTTTAGTGATTTTAAAGTATATTTAGAATATATGTTTACCATTTAATAAATGTTTGGTCATTGGATGTAATTTCACATTTAAACCGGATATAAAGTAATGTCAATCTTTTGATAGTTATTATTTATTAAAAACACGCTTTTTGTTTTGACAACGTGAATTAATTTTAAATTAATTTTTGCCACTTCTGTGTTGTGAATTTAGAAAAATGGATTCTATATTTAGAATCCTGATATCCAAATTGTGTAATTATGTAATTTTTATTTTTAGACATTTTGAATAATCACTTCGGTAATTAGTTTATTTACCATGGTTAAAGGGTAAATCCTGTAAATAAGGGTAAACAATTAATATAATAATAATAATAAATTACCAAAAAACGTGTCCTAACCATATTGGCTGATAAATTTCTGACCAAGGGAATCTTTGGGTCTATTTTGGGACTCCACGGATCCACTTGTAAGTGATAATGACACTTTATATTAATTAAGTTAAAGTAAATACAAAAATGACATAAGCATATATCTTTTAGAAAAACAATTTTTACATAAGGGTTATATATGGTATATTTTCGACTATAAAAATTCATTAGAAATATAAAACTATTTCCTGAATGATTTTATTTTATTATTAATTTTTATACATTTAATAATTAAATTTATTTATGACAGAATAATGATGCAATATTTTCCTTATTAATAAAAGAATCAAATAATTTGTATTATAAATGTTAAAATAAATTTAATTATAAATATTTGATAACATGGAAAATTTTATTGGTTAATATTATATTTAATGATTTCTTAAATGTATTTGGTTCTAATTAATAAAGTTGTTAAGACTATGAAAAAAATAAAATATTAAATAGTGTCAAAATTGACATAAAGGAGTTTTTAAAACAAATATTTTATTATTAATTGATGTTATATTCATAAAAATATAAGGTTCAGCCAAAGGACTTATATAATGATATTTTTATTATTAATGGACCACCTGGGGTTTCTTGGATGTTTATATTATGTTTATTAACGATATAATATAAAAATAAAAAAAGACATGGTAAATGTCAAACTATTTAACTAAGAGTTAATCAAATATATAAAGTTAATATAGTGATAGAAACACCTCTAAAACCTATTGGTTGAGTGGTTTTCGACCTATCCACACTTTAAACATTAAATAATCCACTTTGGAGCCATTAGAAACCGAATATGAATTTATTATAAAATAATATTTCTAGCTTTTCCTAAGGTGCCCCTCACCCCTCTTATAAAAGGGCAATCCCTCTTCTCCATAATTCACACCTTAAAATCATTTTTACTTGGACAAAACCTGACCATATATTCTCTAAACATCCCTCACTTCATCCTATAGGACTTCCTTTAGTCAGAAATCCAACCTAAGGATCCCTTTTGAACAAATCAAAAGGAAGAACCCGAAGAAGAGGTAATTTTTTCACCACCCTCTTTCAAGTTCCTTCCTTCTTCAACTTCTTCTTTCTTGGTTACTTAAATTATAAAATATTAAATAAAGTATATTCTATATAATGTAATGTTATTATAAATATGTTACAACCATATTCATGATTCTATCCATCCTTTGAATGACATGTCACCATACGTGTGTACGTACGACTTACCATCTCCACTTCGTGATGTAATTGTTATTCAAAACGTTCTTATTTGGATGGGTATGATAATGATGTGTAATTGATGTAAATAATAAATATAACATGATAATGATTCTGTATATATGATATAACATTCAATTATATATTATTTTAATATGAAAAGAATGATATTGTCGCTCGTGCATACGTACGGACTACCGTCTCCACGAACGCAATGCGATTCATTCCCCATCGTATCCATGCAGGTCTAATTACCATTTGATGATTAAATATAATGATCTATGACTTGATATCATTCTGTATATGAATAAGATACAACCTATTCGTAACAAATTGAACTTATGTAACAAAACATATTAATTAAAATGAGTATGTTAACACCCGAAACAATGATAATAATAAGATATTATTAACAAAGCAATGTTAGAAGATCATATATGATATCATATTAATATATATGATTCTTGTATAATTTAATAACAGTTATTTCACCATTATACAAGATTTTAACCTACCCTCAACCAAGGAAAATTACTAGGTAAGGGTTTATTTCACAATCTCTTCATTATCCGAGGTTGTTTATACGTAATTATCTACTAGGACCGCTTTATCATCAATATCCATGTTTCTTAAAAATGTATTTCAAAACATTATTAACATTTAATATTATATGTATTAAAGTCATTTATACCCTTTTTTGACTTTTTATAAGATGTTTATAAGGGAATCATTCCTTTTTTTTCAAAGAAGTTCCTTTTTAACATTTTCGACAAAATTAAGGTATGAATGACTTTTTTAACTTATAAGGCGGGTGCGGCTATTTTCCGCCATTATAAAATCACCGAAGTATCCATTACAAGATTATAAGGATATTTTAAAAGTAAATGTGTTATTTTATAATTATGTGACTTTTAAATGATTTCAAAAAAAGAGATATTTCTCTCAAGTAGTTTTGATTTCATCTATGTCAACATCCTTTGATGGATTTTAAGCTTATTTGAATTTGATTTATTATGATAAAAAACATCCATGTTGTATTTAAGGTTTTTTGATATGTTTGACTATGGATGTGTTAATTTTATACCATTCATGGTTTATGGAGAAAGTATTGAAATTTTGTATGCTAGTTTTAATACGAATGTTTCTGTTATGTTTAAACCTGTTCATATGAGGAATGCACTGGAGTTAATAAGTGATGGTTGGAGCCCGTTATAGCTCCTCGATGCATCGGTAGGTCTCAAGAGAAAATCTAGTGTCTTGGTACAAGTCCTTGACAAAATCTTATTTGTAGTCTTGGCACAAATCCTTGACTATGTGGTTATGATAGAATGGCATTATCAATTCCATCATTATGAAAGTGGTTATTGATATTGCATGTGATTATTTGACAAGTAGAATATCCATGTGAATAACTAAATGGAATTATTTCATTTTATTTTGTCCATATTATGCTTAATTTCATGTTTAAAAGGCTTTTGTTTTAGTTATACATTTCCTAAAATGTTCATGCTTATTTATGAAAGTTTCTGCTATATTGTTATCCTCACTAGGCATTTGAGCACACCCATTTCTATGTTTTATTTTTCCCAAGATGTGAAGAAGTATTTTATGAATGACCTATAGGGATAGTATTATGGGATATGACAGTGGAGACAATATGTTTTTATAGTTTTCACTTTATGATTTAATGTAAACTTTATGAATGTATCTAGTGATTCCAAGGATACTAAACTAATCTGTATTTAGAGACTTGATCTTTTGTGATCATTCCAATGTTTTGTAATAATGCACTGACTCTTGGTAACTAGGGTAGGAGCATCACACAATGACTAGGCATTAACTAACATTTAAAATTCTAATATATTATATTATTTTTTTGTATAACTCAATGTTGTGTGCAACAAAATATTTCCAAGATACCCGTTGTTGCGAGTTGAGTACACTATCAGACATAGCATCCCCTTTAAAGTAAAATTAATATTTAATTAACAAATATTAATAAATATGAAAATGTAATATTCTTTATTTACCTGAGATGTTATATCCATCCTCCATTTTGGGAATTGTATCCTCACAGTTTTAAAACTGGTCTTAGAAACTTCTATAAAATTCCCACATTGGAAAAGAGAAAATAAAACTATCACATTAAATGAAATAAAGATAAGTACAAAGGTCGCTCGAGATATCCCATAATAGAATTCCATGTACGAAAACGTGGATATAGAAGAGAAACTAATTATCATGTTCTGGTGGAGAGTGATAGAAAACAAGATCGGGAGAAAGTTAACAACTAGAAAATCACAAAATTATGATTGGTTAAAACTTATTTGATTCCCTAGTAGGAAAATTAAATGTGAAACTTTTTTTTTGTTTTTGTTTCCCTTTCATAATGTTGAGGACTAATTTTTTGAGATTAAATAATAACATGAGGAAGTATACATACTTTTCGAGTATAGTTTAATCCTTTAACAAATTTCTTCCACAAACTCATCTTTTCTCCAAACGATGAGTATTCATGATGGCATAGTCACAACTGAAGTGCTAAAATCAACTTCTATAGAATCACATAATCCAGAAATGAAGAACTATATATTTCCCCTATCTTTAGACATTAACCAAAACAAAAAATGGTTTGTTCAAGATCAGATAATCTCCAAAAACGATAATCACTTATAAAATTAAATACAATTATTAATCTCCAAAATTCAAGAAAAAATTACCAAAGTTTATGAAAGAACATTCAAAACAAAATTTCCTTAAAATTCTTCAAAATAATCCAAACTATGATTGAATCCCAAAATTCATAAGGATTTGATCACATAGTCTTCCACGAAAAATGATAACATTTATCTCCAAATAACATTGAATACTCTTAAAGTCTCATACTGAAGTGTAATTAACCTAATCACATATTCTCAGTGATAGGTTAATCATTTCCATAAATAACCGAAATCCCCATATGTCCACAATAAAAACATATATTCCTCTAAAATAAAATTTCAAACATTACACCAAAAATGAGATCCCATAGTATTTTAATTCCCTTGAGCATAAATAATGTTCCAAAAGAGAAAACATCTTCTAAAATAAACTTTATCACAGAATCACCAAATCATTTTCTTATATTAAGAATATCCATTTAATAAAACATAAGTTTCCAAAATAAACTTATTATCGATCCATAATATCATTTAACTGAAAACAATAAGTCATAATAACTACGGACTTCGCATTGACTAGTGGTAGGCGATGTGACCTTGTCTCCCTTTGGTTGTGGGTTCGATTCCTGTAGCCTTGCTGGACGCGACATGTTTTCCACTATCTTATGGACTGCCCTTTTTATTAAACTCAAAATAACCCTACCATGTTTTTTCTTCAGAGGTTTTATTATACCTTTCATTTTCATCATAATACATTAAGACCTCAACATCTTATATATTATCATTATTTTTACCTCCATATGATAAAATAAAACTATTCCCAATAGAAAGAACCACATACCTTGATTATGGGGTCTATATGGGTTCATCATCTTCTTGTTCACGTATGTAGAAGTTCCATGCATTGCAACAATGATTTGGAGATCCTTCGAATTCATTTTTCATCCTTCATCCAAATACACCTTGTGCAAGTTGATTCATATGGGTGTTCTAAGAAAAATAGTTTCAGAAAAAAAATCATGTATGACATATAATTTCACAACATCTGATAAAACATGTTTTTTTATAAAATAGTTGGATTGAATTTGAGTTGAAGCTTTTAATCAATGGTCCTTTTAAAACACCATTAGTATGTTTTGAGAGAATATATTGTAAAAGTAAATATAAATAGGTTGTTCAAGGGTCTCCTTCTTTAGTTCCTTTTTCAAAATCATAATATGCTTCAAAATCTTGGGATAAGGTAAAATATTTCAAAATGCCTTTATAATATTTATCTTTTCTGAAAATATGAGAATATTTTGAAAATCGGATTTGATCAAATACAACCCATGATCCAAGATGATATTAAAGTATAATGGAGGTGTTTGATATTTCAAAAAACTACTTTCAAGTGAGTAGTATTGTAAAAAAACGTTTCATAATCATTTCAACATGACTATGCAATAATTATTTGAAGCATGTCATCAGAATGAGATAAGAATATTTTTTGAGATTGTCCTCCTTCTATTTGTAACCAACATTCGTTGATCTAAAAAAGTTATAAAACAAGGATTTAGATGAAATAATAGACATAGGGACTAACCATGTGTTTAACAAAAAATCATAATAACTAAAGTTGTCTAAAGCTCCCTTTGATACCAACTATAAGGTCCTGGCCTAAAACACTACTTAAAATTGAATTAAATCAAGAATTAACATTGGAGATATTTTCATGATTATATATATAGAGAAATAAGTCATAAAAATTACATTACATCTCAAAAATTACAAAGTAGAAACTTTTACTCAGTTTCCATCATTTTCATAAAATAAAAAGTCTTAAAAAAAGAGACCTGTCTAGTTCCATGTTTTAGACAACATGACTTTTCCTTGATCCCATCATTGACCCTATTCATCTTTAACTCCTGTGAAAAAAAATTAAAATCTTAGGATGAGTATAGAAATCCAATTAAGGGTTATAAAATAAGTAATGAAAACATTAGACTATATAGAAATACAAATGTATGTAACTATACCTGTCAATCATAACACACCTCATGAAATCATAAGATAGATGAATAACACAAAGAAATCATAAATCATAAAGGTAACATATTTCATACATAACATACATAAATTTTAGCTTTAATAGATATGTAGGGTGTTAGTTTTGGAATTTCCATCATAGTATATTCCCTAAATCTCTTAGGAGAAACATTAACGTTTACCTCCGTCGTGTTACCCAATGCATTAGAGAGCTATCTCGGGCTCACCCACCCTAGGTTTATCACGGAACCACCCGTATAGGTAATCAATATCCAATAACCATAACATATTCATAACACATAAAAAAATAATAAAGTATAGATAAAATTTCCACATTGTAATAACAATATATCATTTCAAGATATATACATAATCATTGCTTTATCAAACCATTTTCAAACACTACTGAAAATATGACCTTTCCCAACACATCTATACCAAGAGTTTGTAAAAACCATTGGAATAGGTCCCCATTCCCAACAGTATGGCCAAAACATTGGGAAATCCAACTTTGAGGTCACTTTTCCCAATATTTTTCCAAAACCATTGGGAAAGGGTATGAATTTTCCCAACGGTTTGGCGAAACTATTGGGAAATGGTGCGTACCTATCCCAACGATTCTCAAAAACATTGGGATCAGCCTTTCCCATCAGTTTTGAGAACCATTGGGATATGTGCCCTTATTTTTTATGAGTTCATTTGTCGAATATCATTAAATAAATCAATATATAAATTACATATATATATATATATATTTATATATTTATTTATCCAAATATATTCACGAAGGATACTCAATGATAGTGGTAAAGTCGTTGATATATAATGTGGAGGTTCTGGGTTTAAAACTCTGCTAGAAATCTTTTATTTACATTTACTTATCCCATCGGTTTCCAAAAACCATTGGGAAAGACCTATCCCAACGGTTTGGAAAACTATTGGGAAAGACCTATACCAACGTTTTGAAAACCATCGGGATTGGTATTTCCCAACAGTTTTTTCCAAGCCGCTGGGATAGGTCTTTCGCCACACCCAATCCCCCAACGGTTCCCCAAACCGTTGGTATAGGCTATACCAATGGTTTGGGGACCAATACCAAGGGTTCTAAACCCTTGGTATAGGTAATTTTTCCATTAGTGAAACCACTTTAAAAAAGTTTATAAAGATATTTTTGAATCATAGTGTCTCAAACCACTTTGAAGCCTTTAAAAGAGTTAACATTTTAAAACATTAATGTCCATATAAATAAATCCTTAAAACTAGTTTGAAAACATGGTCATTAATTATAATTTTTAATAAGAATAAATCTTTAAAACGTTTAAAACAACATTTTAGTTATAGAGTCCATTACCACTTGAGAAAATACTTGAATAAAAATAATTACATAATAACATTAAAAAATGATTATAATATCACGAGAATAAGTGGATTCATGATATAATATGTCATAAGTCATTTTATACACCTTATAAAATTGAATTGGTGTATAACAACAAATAAGTCTCAATGGAATGTAAGTTGAGAAAAGTCCCTTACGAAGATCATATCCTTAGATTAAGGATACATAAATGACATAATTATGTGCGAAAAATAATAATAAACCCAATATAAGTTAATATAAAGTGTAAACAAATCAGAGCTCATTCACATATATTCATAGAATGACATAATCAAGAAGTAGAAGTTTAACACAATGAATTGAAAATGGGTTAAGAAGTACCCTTACAAAAATTCGGTAGCCAAACAACGTTACATAAAAATTCAGAAAATGAGTGGATGAGAGATAATAGGGTATCCCATAACATGGAAATAAAATTTACATAAATAATTATAGATAATAACATATCCGAAAATTTGAAAATTTAAATTTAAAGAAATAAAAGAAGTTTTTTACTAAACGAGTACAGTGAAAGGTTCCCTCACTGATTTGGTAACATAAAAAACATACACCCCACGAAATAAGGATAATAAAATGAAGACTTAATTACCCATAAATTAATTTATTATACAAAAATAATAAAATCATGGGAGTACATGCACCACACAAAAGGAAATAGCTGCATAAATAGCCTGAATCTCACATGAATAATAAGTGAGATGAAAACTGCTTACCTCATGTCTGACTTGAATCATTTCTTCTTTGTTATTCTTGAATAATATACTTAATTTAATTTTGTACATTATAAATAAAAATTTTCATGTTTATTATTCATTTCATATAACTTATTACCTTGATACAACAATTATTTAATTAATTGAGTTCATATCAGACATTATTTTGATGTTCGGAACATGAGTCAAAAATGAACTTGATATAATTACAAAATGTCTATGTGGTCAAAATTACATTATATAAAGAATTATATTCATGATTTATATATCATATATTATATATATATCTAGTATTTATGTATTTATAATAGTCCAAAACATTTTGGCATAAGAAATTAGATGCACCGTTCATTGAGACGGTAAACTGTACGTACACAAGAACACTACTTTC
This sequence comes from Viscum album, assembly GCA_963277665.1. Classification (NCBI taxonomy): domain Eukaryota; kingdom Viridiplantae; phylum Streptophyta; class Magnoliopsida; order Santalales; family Viscaceae; genus Viscum; species Viscum album. The sequence continues at coordinate 111,717,405 of OY728134.1, read as the reverse complement.
ATTTCTTTTTCATTTTTAAAGGAATGAAAAATAAATGATACATAGGTATATTATAATTATAGTATAATATATATGTTATATATGTTACATAATTTCAGAAATTACATCCTTTATGCGTTCTATGTATAGCATGAACGAGTTACATCAATTTGAGGTGGTGGTAGTCCGCACTTCTGAAATGAAATTATTGTATTTACACATTATGGAAAGCATAATGGTATGATGTAAATGAAATATACATAGGTATAGAGATAAAATAAATAAAATAAATATCATATATAAATACAGTTCCATCATAATGGTCACCATAAGAGGTGGTAGGAGAATATTTAACAATCCTCATTTCGTGAGGCAGTAGTTCGCCGTCCACATAAACATTATGTTCTATACACAGTAGATGAAGGTGTGTGTGTATGTTTAGTTTTAATACTTCTCATAAAAAAAACCTACAATATTTAGGATAATTTTTTTTTATTTGAATAAGTAATAATAAAATAATATGGAGTGGAGGAGGATAATAAAAGAAAATAACATAAGATAAGACAATACCTTTAAATCGGGTAACTCCTTTTTGTTTGAACCAAAAGGCATTCATTAAGTGAGTTCTGGCTAAGTTAAGTATTCTAAGAGGAATATAGGGATGTTGGGAGCTTATTAAGTTAGATATTGGACGAGACAAGGGGCTTCAAAGGTGTTAGTAATGGGTGATAGGTGATGTTCTTTTATAAGGGGGAGGAGGTGGTCTCTAGGAATGTTTGAAAGAATTATTTTATGAAAACCTTATTTTCGGTTTTAAAAGTTCCAAATCTCATTACATTCAAATATAAGATTAATTTTATTCTAAATAAAATCTTCAGATAATAATTGGATAGCTTTTGAATAGTTTTTTAAATTTTATAATCTCATTTATTTAAATCATTCATTAATTAGGTAATCATTGCATCATCATTGTGTCATAAATAATTTTATTTATTTTATGTATAAAAATTATAAATAAAATACCATGATGTAGGAAATATTATTGGATTTCAAATGAGAATTTATATTCAAAGGTATAAATTATTTTACCCCATATAAAAATTGTTTTACTAAAAGATAAATGTTTATGTTACTTCTATCTTATTCTAAAATTAATTAATTTAAAGTGTCATTATCTGTCCCAAGTGGTTCCATGGTGTCCCAAAATAAAAATAAGGATTCCCTTGGACGTAAATACCTCATAAAATATGGTTAAGATAAGTTTAGGGTAATTTACTATTATTACAATATCATTTTTACCGTTATTTACCAAATTTACCCTTTAACCAAGGTAAATAAAATATTTATCGAAAAAAAATATTCATAATGTCTAAAAATAAAAGGTAACTATTTAAAAAATTTGGACCTCCTAGTTCTAAATATGTAATCCATTTTTTGAATTCAAAACATAGAAGTTCCAAAAATTAATATAAAATTAATTCCTATTTTCAAAACCAAAAAGCGTGTTTTTAAGAAATATTACCTATCAAAAGACTGACCCATGTTTATGTCAAATTTCAATGTGAAATTAATTCTAATGACCAAAATTGGATTAAATTGTAAAACTATAATATAATTATACTTCAAAACAAATTAAAAATATAATCTAACAATATAAATAAATTATATTTAAAGGTAGTTTTGAATGAAAATGTAGTATTTTTCGCTATTCATTAAAAAATGAACTTTATTAGAAAAATACCAGAATTTAATTAAATGTAAATTTTTATGTCCCAATTATAAAGAAGAATTTTATTTTTTAAAATCTAACCTATAAAAGTTACAAAAACTATATTTAAAAAGGGTTCTCTATCAAAAGGCAGTAAAATGACCTTTTATAAAATATTATAGTATTTCATGCTTAATATTGGATTCATTCAAATTTTAAGACTCTAAAATTTATTGGATAAATTTAAATACATTTAGAAAACATTAATAATACTATTTTAGTTTGTTCTATTCATTCCTTCCAATACAACGGCTAGGAGTTAACTACCATTTAAAATAATAATATTATTATTTTATTTTTCAGCATAACTCAACATTGTGTGCAATATAAGATTTCAAAGAAACATGTTGTTGCGAGTTGAGTACTCTATCAGAAATAGAATCCCCTTTAAATTAAAATTAATATTTAATTCAAAAATATTAATAAATATGAAAATTTCATATTCTTTATTTACTTGTGATGTTACATCATTCCCCCCTCTTGGGAATTGTGTCCCCAAAATTTTAAAGTTGGGATTAGAATCATCATTAATAGTTCCACATCCAAAAAGAGTCAATAAAAATATCACATCAAAAGAAATAAATAGAAGTGCAAAGGTCACTACTGATAACCCATACTAGAATTCCGTGTATGAAAACATGGATATGGAAGATAAACTAACTATCAAGTTCTGTTGGAGAGTGATAGAAAACAAGATCAGGAGAAAGTAAACAAAATGAAAATCACAAACTTGTGATGGGTTAAATGGTCACTCATTCCCCTATATGAAAAGTAAATGAAAAACATTTTTTTATGTTCCCTTTCATAATGTTGAGGAATTATATTTTGAGATTGACTAATAATATAAGGAAATATACATACTTTTCAAGTAGATTTTCATCTTTTAATAAATTTCTTCCAAAAAATCATCTTTTCTCCAAACAATGAGTGTTCATGATAACATGGTCAAACCTGAAGTGCTAGGATCAACTTCTAGAGAATAACATAATCCAAAAAAGAAGAAATACAAATTTACTCTGTCTTTAGACATTAACAAAAACAAAAAAATGGTTTGTATGAGATCAGATAATTTCTAAAAAGGACAATACATTATAAAATAAATACTACTATTAATCTAAAAAATTCAACAAAAAGTACCCAAAGATCATGAAATACCATTAAATACACAATTTTCCTTAAAATTATTCAAAATAATTCAAACTCAGCTTGAAACCCAAAATTAAGAAGGATTTGATCCCATAGTCTTCCATGATAAATCTTAACATTTATCTCCAAATAACATTGACCACTCTTGAAGTCTCGTACAGAAGTGTAATTAACCTAATCACATATTCTATATGATAGGTTAATCATTTCCATAAATAACCCAAATAGCCATATTTCCATAATAAAAATATAGATTCCTAGAAAATAAAATATGAACAATTACTCTACAAATGAGACCCATAGTATTCTATTTCCATTAAGCAGATATAATGTTTCAAAAGAGAAAAAATATTCTAAAATAACCTTTATCACTTTATCACAAATCATTTTCCTATATTACGGATATCCATTTGATAAAACCTAAGTTCCAAAAAGCAACTTATTCTTGATCCATAAAATCATTTAACTAAAAATAATAGGTCTTACTAACCAAGGATTTCATGTAGGCTAGTGGTACGCGATGCGGCCTTGTCGGCCATCTGTTGTGGGTTTGATTCATACAGCCTTTCTGGATGTGACGGTTTGTCAACCATCTTACAGGTTGTCATTTTTATAAAACTCAAAAATAGCCCTAACATATTTTAACTTGAAAGGTTTTATTATACCTTTCATTTTCATCCCAATACATTAAGAACTCGACATCTTATATATGTTAATATTCCTCACCTTCATATGGTAAAATAAAATTATTCTCAATTGAAAGAACACTATACCTTGATCATGGGGTCCATATGGTTTCATCATCACCTTGTTCACGTAGGTATAAGGTCCATTCATTTCAACAATGATTTATAGATCCTTCAAATTCATTTTCTTCCATCATCCAAATACACCTTTTACAACTTGGTTCATATTGGTTTTCATAGAAAAATATTTTCAGAAATTAATCATGTATGACATATAATATCAAAACACCTGATAAAACATGTTTTTTATAAAATAATTGTACTGAATGTGAGTTAAAACTTTCAATCAATGGTCCTTTTAAAATACCATAAGTATGTGGTATGAGACTATATTGTAAAAGAAAATATAAATAGGTTGTGCATGGTTCTCCTTCTTGAGAACCTTTTTGAAAATCATAATATGATTCAAAATCATGTGATATTCAAAATATTTCAAAATTCCTTTATAATATTTACCTTTATTGAAAATATGAGAATATTGTGAAAATATGATTTGATTGAATACAACCCATGATCTATGATTATATAGAGGTATAGTGGAGGAGTTTGATATTTCAAACAACTTCTTTCAAGTGAGTTGTATGCTTGAAAAAGTTTCACAATCATCTAAACATGACTATGCAATAATTATTGCAAGCATGTCATCAACCAGAGATAAGAATGTTGTTTGAGATCGTCTTCTTTCCATTTGTAACCAACTTTTCTTGATCTGAAAAAGTTATAAAACTAGGATTTAACTGAAATAATAGACATAGGGACCAACAATGTGTTTATAGAAAACTCTTAATCCCTAAAGTTGTCTAAAACTCCCTTTGATACCAACTATAAGGACCCATCCTTAAACACTACATAATCTTGAGTTAAGTGAAGAATTAAAAATGAGGATATTTTCCGGTTTAGAGCTTTAGAGAAATAGGTCATAAAATTTACATTACATCTCAACAATTAAAAGTATATGCTTCTACTCAGTTTCCATTTTTTTTTCATAAAATAAAAATTCATAAAAAAGAAACATTCCTAGTTCAATTTTTTAGATAGCATGACTTTTCTTTGAATTCATCATTGACCCTATTCATCTTTATGTCCCATGAAAAAAATTTCATAACTTGGGATGAGAATAAAAATCTCAATAAGAGTAATAAAATAAGTAAAGAAAACATTATCCCATCAGTAAATACAAATCAATGAAACCATATTTTTCAATCATAACATACATCATGAGATTATAAGATTTACTAATAACACACAGAAATCATAAATTGTAAAGGTAACTTATGGAATACATAACATAATAACATTGTATCTTTCACAGCTTCATAGGGAGTTCTGTCTGGAATACCCATCACAGTATATTCCCCATATTTCTTATGAGAAACATTAACTTTTACCTCCGTTACATTACCCAATTCATTGGAGAGCTATCTCGAGCTCACTCACCCTAGGTTTATCACGGAACCACCAATATAAGTAAACAATACCCAATAACCATAAAATATTTGTAACACATAAAACAATCATAATGGAAAGATAACATTTCCATATTGCAATCACAATATATCATTTCAAGATATTGACATAGTCAATGCTTTATCAAACCATTTTCAAGACCATTTAAAAATTTTAATAAAAATATTTTTGAATCAAAGTGTGACATAACACATTAAAGATTTTAAAGGAATTTAAATTTTAAAACTTTAATTTCCATATAAATAAATATTTAAAACAATTTTTAAAACATGTTCATTAATGAGAAATATTAATAATAATGTATCTTTAAAACATTTAAAATAATGTTTTAGTTAAAGAGTCCATTACAACTTTAGAAAATAATTGAATAAATATAACTACAGAATAAAATTAAATAATGATTATAATATCATGAGAATAAGGGGATTCATGACATAATATTTCAAAGATAATTATATACACCATATAAAAGTGAATTGGTTTATAACCACAAATAATTCTCAATGCAATGTAAATTTGGAAAAACTCCCTTACGAAGATCATATCCATAGATTATGGATAAATCAATGACATAATTATGTTTGAAAAATAAAAATACAGCTAACATAATTGGATATTGAGTGTAAAAAATCATATTTCATTCACACATATTGATATCATGACATAATCAAGAAGTAGAAGTTTGTCCTAAAGAATTGAAATTTGGTTAAGAAGTTCCCTTACAAAAATTCGGTAGCCTAACAACGTTACATAAAAATTATTAAAATGAGTTGATGAGAGAGAATAGAGTCTTTCCAAACATGGAAATAAAATTTACAGTAATAAGTATAGTGAATAAAATAACCCAACATTTGAAAATTAAAATTTAAAGATATAAAAGAAGTCTTTGACTAAAAGAGTACAGTGAAAGGTTCCCTCACTGATTTGGTAACTTACAAAACATACAACCCATGAAAGAAGGATCACAAAGTGAAGATGTAAATACCCATAAATTAATTTATATTACAAAAATAATACAATCATGGGAAGTACATACACCACAAAAAGGAAATAGTGGCAAAAATTACATGAATCTCACGGGAATAAAAAGTGATATGAAAACCCCCTACCTCATGTCCGAATTGACTTGTTTGTTCCTCGTTCTTCCTGAATAATAATCATAAGTTAATTTATAATTTCTTAAAGAAAATTCAATTGTATTATTCCTTTTATATCACCTATTAATTTGTTAAATCAATTAGTTAATTACATCAGTTCATATTAGACATTTTTTTAATGTTCGAAACTTGAGTAAAAAATAAACTTGTTATAATTACAAATTGTCCATGTGGTCAAAATTACATTATATCTAGAATGATATTCATGATTTCGATTCCATATATATCATATATATCATGTATATATGTATTTAGAATAGTCAATAACATTTTAACATAAGAAATTAAATGCACCATTCATTGAGATGGTAAACCGTACGTACGCATGAACGCTACTTTCATTTATTTTTCATTTTTAAAGGAATGAAAAATAAATTATAAAATTTATATTTTAATTATAGTAATATATATATGTTATATATGTTAAATATTTTTTTAAATTCCATTCTTTATATGTTCCATGTATAACATGAACGAGTCATGTCACATTGAGGGGGAGGTAGTCCGCACTTCCTCAAATGAAATTATCGTATTTAGGCGGTATGGAAAACATAAAGGTACAAAGTAAATGAAAAATACAGATTCATAGAGATAAAATAAATATCATATCTATCATATATAATTATATTTCCATTATAATGGACACCATAATATGTGGTAGGAGAATATTGAACAATTATTGTTCCATGAGGCAGTAGTTCACCGTCCAGAGAAACATTATGTTCTATAACCATTAAGTGGAGGTGTGCGTGTAACTGTATTTAGAATCCTTCTCATAACAAAAAAAATATAATATTTAGGATATTGGTTTTGTTTTTTAATCAATTAATAATAAAATAATTAGTAGTGGAGACAGAAAATAAAATAAAATAACAAAAGGGAATATGATACCTTTAAATCGGGTAACTCCTTTTGGATTGAACCAAAAGGCTTTCATTAAGTGCCTTATGACTAATTTAATTCTTTTAGGAGGAATAAAGGGATGTTTGGAGATTATTAAGGTAGATTTGGGATGATAAAAGGGGCTTTAGAGGTGTTAGTGCTGGGTTATAGGAGATGTTCTTTTATAAGGGGGAGGAGGGGTTCTTTAGGAATGATTGAAAGAATTCTTTTTTTTATAAATGTATTTTCGGTTATAAACGGTACAAAACTCATTACATTCAAAGATAAGATGACTTTTCTTTAGAATAAAATAATCAAATAATAATTGGAGAGGTTTTGGATAGTCTTTTAAATTTTATAATCTCTTTTATTTAAATCATTCATTAATATGGTAATCATTGTATCATAATTGTGTCATAAATAATTTTATTTATATGATGTATAAAAATTACAAATAAAATACCATGATTTAAGAAATATTTTTATATTTAAAATGAATATTTATATTTTAAGGGATAACTTATATTACTCTATATAAAAATTGTTTTACTAAATTATATATATTTATTTTACATTTTTCTTATATTAAAATTAACTAATATAATGTGTCATTATCACTCCCAAGTGGCTCAATGCGGTCCCAAAAAAAACACAAGGATTCCCTCGGTCAGATATATCTCATTAAATAGGGTTAAGATAAGTTTATTCGTAATTTATGATTATTATAATAGTATTTTTTACTCTTATTTACCAGATTTACCCTTTATCAATGGTAAATAAAATATTTACCGAACTAAATATTCATAATGTCTGAAAATAAAAGAGACCTATTTAAAAAATTTGGAACTCCTGATTCCAAATTTGGAATCCATTTTTCCAAATTCAAAACACATAAGTGGAATAAATTAATTTAAAATTAATTCCCTTTGTCAAAACCAAAAGGCGTGTTTTTAAGAAATAATACCTATCAAAAGACTAACCATTGTTTATGTCCAATTTCAATGTGAAATTACTTATAAAGACCAAAATTATATTAACTTGTAAAAATATAATCTAATTATACTTTAAACCCAATTAAAGAGACAATATAGAAACACAAATAAATTAGATTAAATGACAGTTTTGAATTAAAATATAGTATTTTGAACAATTTATTAAAAAAATGAACTTTATAAGAAAAATACATAAATATCATCCAAAGTAAATTTTGATGTTTTGTTTATAAAAAAGAATTTTATTTTTTCCAATATAACATATAAAAGTTACGAAAACAAGAATTAAAAATGGTTTTCTATTAAAATGAGGTAAAACATCCTTTTAAAGGATATAAGAGTATATCATGCTTAATATTGGATTCATTCTCATGTTATTCCAATAAAATTTAGTTGATAAATTTAAAGACATTTAAAAAACATGTATAATCATATTTTAGTTAGTTCTATTCATTCTCTCTAATATAACAACTAGGTGTTAATTACCATTTAAAATAATAATTATATTATATTATTTTTCGGTATAACTCATCATTGTGTGCGACATTAAATTTCAAAGAAACTCGTTATTGCGAGCTGATTATGCTATCATATATAGAATCCCATTTAAAGTAAAATTAATATTTATTTCAAAAATATTAATAAATATTAAAATTTCATATTCTTTATTTACCTGGGAAGTTACATCCTTCCACCCTTTTGGGAATTGTGTCCACATAATTTCAAAATTGGGCTCCAAAACATCATTAAAAGTACCACATTGTAAAAGAGTCAATAAAACTATCACATTAAACGGAAGAAATGGAAGTACAAAGGTAACCTGAGAAAAACCATACTATAATTCCATGTAACAAAACATGGATATTTAAGAGAAAATAACTATCAAATCCTTGTAGAGAGTGATAGAAAACAAGATCAGGAGAATGATAACAACTAGAAAATCACAAACTTGTGATGGGTTAAATGGCCTTTGATTCCCTAGTAGGAAAATAAATGGAAAACTTTTTTTTGTTTTAGGTTACCTTTTATAATTTTGAGGAATTATTTTTTTGGGATTGACTACGAACATAAGGAAATGTACTTACATTTCAAGTAGAGTTTCATCCTTTAATAAATTTCTTCCAAAAAATAATCTTTTCTCCAAATGATGAGTATTCATGACAACATGGTCACAACTAATGTGATAGAATCAAAGTCTAGATAATCCCATAATCCACAAAAGAAGAAGTATATATTTCTTATTTCTTTAGACATTAACAAAAACAAAAAATGGTTTGTATGAAATCAGATAATCACCAAAAAGGATAATCCTTTATAAAAATAAATAATACTATTAATCTCAAAAATTCAAAAAAAAGTACCCAAAGTTCAAGAAAGACCATTCAATACACAATTGCCCTTAAAATTCTCCAAAATAATCCAAACTAGACTTGAAACCCAAAATTTATAAGTATTTGATCACATAGTCTTACACGATAAATCTTAACATTTATCTCCAAATAACATTGATTACTCTTAAAGTCTCATACTGATGTGTGATTAATCTAATCAAATATTTTCTATGATAGGTTAATAATTTCCATAAATAATACAAATATCCATATGTCTAAAATAAAAACATAGTTTTCTCCAAAGTAAAATTTCAACCATTACTCCACAAATGAGATCCCATAGTATTCTATTTCCCTTAAGAAAATATAATGTTCCAAAAGAGAAAAAATATTCTAAAATAACCTTTATCACTTAATCACCATATAATTTTCCTATATTAAGGATGTCAATTTGATAAAACCTAAGTTCCCAAAATCAATTTATTCTTGATCCATAAAATCTTCTAACCAAAAAGAATAAGTCATACTAACCAGGGACTTCACGTAGGCCAATGCTAGGCGATTAGACCTTGTCGCCCTTCGGTTGTGGGTTCGATTCCTACGGCCTTTTCGGATGTGATAGGTTGTCACACCTCTTATGGGTTTTCCTTTTTATACAACAAAAAAATAACCCAAACATGTTTTAACTTCAATGGTTTTATTATACCATTCATTTTCTCCCAATGTATTAAAACCTCAACATCTTATAAATTGTCATTTTTTTCACCATCATATGATAAAAAACTATTCCCAATAGAAATAATAGAATACCTTGATCATGGGGTCCATATGGCTTCATCGTTATCTTTTTCATGTAGGTAGAAGGTCCATTCATTGTAATAATTATTTTGATATCTTTGAAATTCATTTTTTCCTTCATAAAAATACACCTTGTACAACTTGGGTTATATTGGTGTTCGATTAAAAATAGTTTCGGAAAATAATCATGTATGACATATAATTTAAAAACATCTAATAAAACAGTAGGACCGAATTTGACTTGAAACATTCAATTAATGGTCCTTTTAAAATACCATAATTATGTGCTGAGAGACTATATTATAAAATAAAATATAAATAGGTTGTGCAAGGGTATCCTTCTTCAACACCTGTTTCAAAATCATAATATTCTTCAAAATATTGTGATAAGGTAAAATATTTCAAAATTCCTTGATAATATTTACCTTTATTAAAAATATGAGAATATTGTGAAAATAGGATTTGATTAAATACATCCCATGATCCATGATAATATCAAGGTATAGTGGAGGTGTGTGATATTTCAAACAACTTCTTTCAAGTGAGCCGTATGCTAGAAATAGTTTCACAGTCATCTAAACATGAATATGCAATAATTATTGCAAGCATGTCATCAAGAAGTGATAAGAATGTTTTTTGAGATCCTCCTCCTCCATTTGTAACCAACTGTCATTGATCTGAAAAAGCTATAAAACAAGGATTTATCAGAAATAATAGACATAGGGACTAACCTTGTGTTTAATGAAAACTCCTAATCTCTAAAGTTGTCTAAACCTCCCTTTGATACCAACTGTATGGACCAAGACTTAAACCCTACTTAATCTTGAGTTAAATCAAGAATTCACATTAATGATATTTTTAGGTTTATATATTTAGAGAAATATTTCATAATAATTACATTACATTTAAAAAATTACAAAGTAGAAACTTCTACTTTGTTTCTATTTTTTCATAAAATAAAAATTCTTAAAAAAAGAAACTTGTCTAGTTCCATGTTTTAGACAACATGAATTTTCCTTGATCCCATCATTGACCCTATCCATCTTTAAGTCATGTGAAAAAAATTCAGAACTTGGGATGAGCGTAAAAATATCAGTAAGCGTTATAAATTAAGTAAAGAAATTATTATCCCATCAATAAATACAAATAAATGCAACCATACATTTTAATCATAACATACCTCATGAAATAAAAATATTTACAAATAACATATAGAAATCATAAATCATAATGGTAACTTATGGAATACATAACATACTTACAATCTAGCTTTCATGGCTACGTAGGGAGTTATATTTGGAATAACCATCATAGTATATTCCATAAATAACATAGGAGAAACAGTAACGTTTACCTCCTTCATGTTACCCAATTCATTGGAGAGCCATCTCGGGCTCACCCACCCTCAGTTTATCATGGACCACCTGTATCCATAAACAATTCCCAATAACCATAAAATATTCATAACACATAAAAAAACCATAAAGGAATGAAAAAATTTCCACATTGAAATCACAATACATTATTTCAAGATGTTGACATAATCAGTACTTTATCAAACCATTTTCAAAACCATTTAAGAAATTTAATAAAGAGATTGTTGAATCAAAGTGCCCCGTACCACTTTAAAGCTTTTCAAGGAATTTACATTTTAAAAAATTAAATTACATATAAATATATTCTTAAACCCAATTTTAAAACATAGTCATTAATGAGAAATATTAATCATAATAAATCTTTATAACATTTAAAACAATGTTTAGGTTAAAGAGTCCATTACCACTTGAGAAAATACCTAATAAAAAATTTACAAAATAAAACTAAAAAAAGGTTATAATATCATGAGAATAAGGGGATTCATGATATAATATGTCAAAGGGAAGTATAAACACCATATAAAATTGAATTTGAGTATAAAAATAGATATGTCTCAATGGAATGTAAATTGAGACCAAGTCCCTTACGAAGATCACATCTTTAGTTTATGGATAAATCAATGACATAATTATGCGGGAAAAATAAGAATAAACCTAATATAAGTGGATATTAAGTGTAAAACAATTATAGGTAATTCAAATATATTCATATCACGACATAATCAAGTATTATTTTATCCCAAAGAATTGAAATTATGTTAAGAAGTTCCCTTACAATAATTCGGCAGCCTAACGGTGTTACTTAAAAATTTAGAAAATGATTTGGTGAGAGAGAATATGGTATCTAATCACATGAAAATAAAATTTAGATAAATATTTATTGTTAATAACATATCCCAACATTTGAAAATTTAAATTTAAAGACATAAAAAAAGACTTTTACTAAACTAGTACAGTGAAAGGTTCCCTCACTGATTTGGTAACTTACGAAACATACACCCAACGAATGAAGAATCATAAAATGAATATGTAATTAACCATAAATTAATGTATATTAAAAAAATAGTAAAATTATGGGTAGTAAATACACCACACAAATGGAAATAGTTTCAAAAATAGCATGAATCTCATGGGAATAAAAAGTGAGACGAAAACCCCTTACCTCGTGTACAGCATGACCCGTTTGTTCCTTTTTCTTCTTGAATAATAAGAATAAGTTAATTTATACTTTCTTAAGAACATTTTTCAAGTTTCTTATTCCTTTTATACCAATTATTACCATTCTACAATAGTTTGTTAATTACTTGAGTTCATATCGGACATTTTTTCGATGTTCAGAAGTTGAGTAAAAAACAAACTTGTTATAATTACAAATTGTCTATGTTGTCAAAATTACATTATATCCAGAATGATATTAATGATTTAGATATCATATATATAATATATATCCAGTATATATGTATTTATAATAGTCCATAACATTTGGACATAATAAATTAAATGCACAGTTCATCGAGATGGTAAACCTTACGTACGCATGAATGTTGCTTTCATTTCTTTTTCATTATTAAATGAATCAAAAATAAATGAAATTTAGGTATATTATAATTCTAGTATAATATATATGTTATATATATGTTACATAAGTTCTTAAATTCCATTCTTTATAAATTACATCTATAGAATGAACGAGTCATATCACTTTGAGGGGGCGGTCGTCCGCACCTCTCAAATGAAATTATCTTATTTACGCGTTATGGAAAGCATAAGTGTATGGTGTAAATAAAAAATAAATAAGAATATAAATAAAATAAATACCATAAATATCATATATAATTATAGTTCCATCATAATGGCCACCATAATAGGTGGTAGAAGAATATTGAACAATCATCGTTTTGTGAGGCGGTAGTTCATTATCCACAGAAACATTATGTTCCATACCCATTAAATGAAGGTGTTTGTGTAAGTTTAGTATTAATCCTTCTCATAAAAACGTTATAGTGTATTTAGGGTACTGGTTTTGTTATGTAAAAAATTAATAATAAAATAATTGGGAGTGGATAAAGAAAAATAATAGAAAATAACTTAAGAGATGACGATACCTTTAAATCGGGTAACTACCATTGGTTTGAACCAAAAGGCTTTATTTAAGTGCCTTCGGACTAAGGTAAGGCTTTAAAGAGGAATAGTGGTATATAGGGATCTTATTTTGGAATTGGTTGGATTATACAAGTGGCTTGCAAAGTCTTAGTAATGGGTTAGAGGTGGTGTTCTTTTATAAGGGGGACGATGAGCTTTTTAGGAAAGTTTGGAAGTATTTTTTTATTATAAATTTATTTTCGGTTTCAAAAGTTCCAAAACTCAATAAATTAAAATATAAGATGACTTTGTTTCGAATTAAAATCATAAAATAATAATTGGATAGGATTTGATAGTTTTTTAATTTTTATAATCTCATTTATTAAAATCATTCATTAATAAGGTAATTATTGCATCATCATTGTGTCATAAATAACTTAATTTATTTGATGTATAAAAATTACAAATAAAATACCATTATTTATGAAATCTTTTTAGCTTTAAAATTAATATTTATATTTGATGTTATTAGTTATATTACCCTATATAAAAATGTTTTACTAAAAGATATATGTTTATGTTACTTTTATCTTACTTTAAACATAATTAATATAATGTGTCATTATCACTCCCAAGTGGCTCCATGGGCCCCAAAATCAATCCAATGGTTACCTTGATCGGACATATCTCATCCAATTGTAGGATCAAAATAGTGATGTAGATGCTCAATTTACAAGAGGGGGGGTTAATTGTACACTTTAAAAATTCCTTTGGAACCCTTAAAGTTAGTTATGATTAACTATGTTTTCCTTAAGAAAAGGAAAGGGATAAGTTTAACAAAGTTAATCTAAGAAAATCTACAACACCTCTTACACTGAATGAAAACTTGGAAAGAGATTTTGAAAGTAGGTTCCGGAAATATGGTTCCGGAAATTGAAACTTAATAAAAGATTACCATATGAGATTCTACCTTAAAGCGTATAGAATCTAAATGAAACAGAGTACAAGTAAGGAAGTATAAGAAAGTTATACTTTCCTTACAATGCAATATGCAGTGGAAAATAAAAAAGTAGTAGAACTAAAAGTAACAAGATATAAGTCTTTTAACCCAAAGAGAAGGGTATCCAACAACCTTGGATAAAGGTCCCTTGATTTATAATTTCAAGCAAGTATGTCTTACCCACACCAGGGTAAGCCCTCGATAGGAAGATCGGAGTCTCTGTCTTGCTATCCCCGCAAGCCCTCAACTTCAAGGTAGTTGGCAACCTCTGTCTTCATCAGCAAGGAATCCCTCGAACTTCAAGGTAGTCGGCACCTCTGTCTTCCTATCCCCGGATGTACTCGAATGTAATCACCAACATTCGGAGTCGCACGAAGCATTGAGAGTTAATAAGAGCCTCTCTCTCTAGAAATCACTTCAAGCATGTAATCACATGAGTCGAAGATCAGTCAGCCTTTCAGCACCGAGCTCTTTCAAATGAGCTCCTATTTATAGGTAAGGTCGGATCCTTCTCCAACGGTCATATTTTCCTTAAAGATCAGAGGGACCTGTACACATGTAACTTAACCAACGGTTAGTCTATAACAAAATAGACGACATCGTTTTATATCAAAACAAGTGTAATAGAATGTACGACATCGTTTTAAAATCTAACTCAAATGTTCGAAGTGAAGATTCGGACTGAAAGAAAATATATTAAAGAGTAGACAATTTGTAGAAGTGTAAGAAGAATGAAAGTTCGGAGTCTAACCAAAATAATTTTCGGAGTCTGAATAAATTCAGAGTGTATAAAACAAAGATAATTAGATTCTGTTTAATAACAGAATTCGGAATGAGATTTCAGAATGGGATTTGGTCATTAGAATTTGTAGTGAGAATTCCTCATCAGAATTCGTAATGGGAATTACTCATCAAAATTCGTAGTGAGAATTCCTCATCAGAATTCGTAATGAGAATTCGTCATCAGAATTCGTAATGAGAATTTGTTTATCGAACTTCATAAGAATTCGTATCCTGAATCTGGATTAAAAATGTATCCGAAATTCGGAATGAAACATTATCACAGTTCTCATTCTGGATTTCGGAGTAAAACATTATCACAGTTCTTATCCATAACTCGGACCCTAAAACAGAATACTTCATATCAACGTTTCAAGAAATTCTGAGAAAATAGAAATGAATCCGAATCTCATACTTAAGAAAAATATAGATGAAAATATGATAAGGATAATTTTTCTTATAAATGTGATTTTCCTTATAAAATCAATTTTCCTTAAGAAAACTATTTTCCTTATAAAAGAAATTTTCCTTAAGAAAACAAATTTCCTTATAAAAGCTATTTTCCATAAGAAATCAATTTTCCTTAAGAATAAGGTGTTTGTGATTTTCAAAACAAGAAGGAATGAAAAAGTCATAAGGAAAACCTTATTGAATCAACAATCTCCCCCTATTTGGAAAGCACAAACATCCTTGCGAAAAAGAAATTCTAAGAAGAAAGAAAAACATTAAGGCTTATCTCCCTTGGCTTTAAGGAAATTGATGAATACGACTAACTCCCCATTAGGCTTTGAAACTCTAAGGATCGTATTCTAGATGTCCGGAGTGACATTTTATTACGAATAAGAAAGTCTTCTTTAATAAAAAACTCCCCCTTAGATAGACTCTTATTAGAGTTCTTTTTTCTTAAGGATCTTTTACTTCTCCCCCTTATATAAACTCTTATTAGAGTACTTCTTTTTCTTAAGGATCTTTTCCTTCTCCCCCTTTGTGATTTTCAAAAAGAGATCGAGGGAATGGAAAAAATAACAAAGTACCTGAAAAATTAGTAGTATCAAAAAAAGAAACGAGAAGAAAATTTTTCATTAGATTTGAAATATCGGCAACAAAGAAAACTAGATATAACAAAAAGATCGGATTTAGTTATTTCGGATCTTTTTCCTTCGAAATGAGCCCCTTAAAAACAGTCTTGATCTTCTTCAGGTATTTATGATATTCTTCAACTTGCTTCTCTAAGACAACTATTCTTGCAGATTGAGCTTCAATCATTTCTTTCTGGGCTTTCAGCTTTTCTTCCTGAGCTTTGATCTTTTCTTCCTGAGCCTTCATCTTCTGTTCAAACTCAATCTGATGATCCCTTTCAAACTTTCAGTTTTGAGAAACGGAATTCAGCTTCCCATTCAGATCTCTAACTTCTTGAATCCGGAAGTTCATTTCATTTATCAGCTTCTCTTCAAAGGATGAAGTTAGGTGATTTATCTTCATGTCCTCAGTCTCAAAGGCATATTTAACATTGTCTTGAAACTCATCAAATAACCTCATCTCTTGTACAGTTTTCCTCAACCAACTCGTCATTTTTTTGCAAGATCTTTTGTGGGATTCATATCCAACAAGAAAATATTTGAACTCAGCTTCAAACTCGACACACTTATCCATAACCAAGGATACCGAATCTGATTTCTAGTTCAGGGAATGTTGGAGCATTTGGAATCTTGAGTCTATAGACAAGATGGTCGGAATGGAACCAACTAACTTTCTCAAAGATTGAACAACAAAGTCATTTCCCAACGTGGATGAATCCAAATCTAAAACTTTTCTTGGAGAATTTTCTTCCTCAATAAGCTCCAACTTCCTTTTAGACGAATCGCCAATTTCAGTTTTCTTGCTAGCCACTAATTTCGGAGTCTCAACAAGAAGTTGTTTTCCCTTGTCCTTTTTCAGAATAGATTCTTGATCAGGAGTTTTCTGCTCGCTAGTAGAAACTTGAATAACATCATCAACAACTTTTTGAACAATACCTTCTTCATTCTTATCCTTCTCGGGAGTTACTAATTTAGATGATTCAGCCTCTGATGTTCAGAGTGACAGATGTTCCGATGGCGACCCCTTATAATCATCTACTTCTTTCAATAAATCTCCTGTTTCACCACATCCTTCAACAACTACTTCTTCCTCTTCAACTTGTTGAATCGGCTCAAGTTTCTCATCATGCTCGGCTATAATCTCGTCCAGAAAATCAAAGTTTCTTCCTGGAGTCTCAGGTAGAGATTCCATGGAGAAAGATCTCGGAACTGGAATGCTTCTAGATACCATCTCATTAAATTTTAACAAATCTTGGACTGCCTCGGCTTCTGTCACCTTTTTCTTGAGCTTCTTTTCCTTTACTTGTTTTTCAATCTCATCAGCAGTTCTCTCCTTCAAGGCCTTAGCCTCCGCAGGGTCCAATCCGAACTATGGATCCCCTTCTTTTCCTTTTCTCTTTATCTTCTCTCCACTTCGCAACAACCTCATCAGGATAGGCTTTCTTTTTCTTTGGTTTTGGAAGTGCGGTTTGAACTTCATTAGATTTAGGATCCTCAACTTAAACTACAACTTCTTTCAACTTTCTTTTCTTTACTGGCTTAGATGATTCCAGTTCAGCAGCCTTCAGAGCCGCTTCTTCTTGATTAGGAAAATCGAAGAACTCACCAGTCTCTTTGTTGAAATCCACATCCATACTCTTAAGGGTATCATCACTGACCAACAAAATTTTGCAAACCCTTGGCTTAGATCTGCAAGCTTCCTTGAAAGACTCAAGGAACCGAACTATCATATTTGATAAAATTGCTGGGTAGATTACGATCTGGGATCTGAGATTTCTTGTATTAAGATTCTCAATGGTTATAAGAATGTGCCTCATGAAGTTAAACTTCATTAGATTTATCAGGAAATCTAAGATATAGATCTCACTCTTCTTCAAACTGTCTTTATCACTATTCCTCGGTACAATAAGACCTTGTACCCACAACTCTAGAATCCGGAAATTTGTAGGCAAACTAGCAATCTTCGGAGCTTTGTCATCTGAGAGTCTGAGAGTTTCCAAGGATTTTTCCTTGTCGAAGCTACCCTTAGAATCTGGCAACACATGAGATATAAACTCGGCTTCTCCTTCATAGGTCAGCCCTACCAAGGTTGCTGTCTTGGTATAAGAAATCTTATAAGTCTTTCCATAAGACTTAAAAGAAAATTTCCCCCTATTATCTTCCTTAAAGAAGGAAACTGATTCATAGAACTCAATAAGTAACTCTGAAAAAACATCGTCTTGATTCCACAGTTTGGACATAGAAATATCTTCCCAGTAATTCAACTTAATTTTCTTCGAAATAAGAGAATCATAGTTGTTGATGAAATCTAGATGGACTAGTCTTTCTCTGTAAACTAACCATTGTGAAATAGGCTTAGAGGATGACATTTCTCGAGAAGCTAACTCCACAGAAATTCGGATTTGAAGACCTATAAGAATTTCAGAACGGAGAAAACTGAAGTTCGGAATGGCTTTATAACAGAGAGGCAGAGATTCGGGACGCGAGAGCTTGAAAACCGATGTGGGACAAGTATTTGGGTCCCCTTTATATTGGCAATGAAACGACGGGTCAACTTCCTCGGTTGATCGAATGGTTGTGATAAGTTGAGATCAGATCTGACGATTGAAAATGAATTCTCAAGAAAACATGAATCCGATCTTTTTGAGGTTTTTTTAAAACAAATATTTAAGAAAACTATAATTCGAAAACATAATACAAGAAAATGCCAGCAAGTAAAGCATGACTACGAAAACTTGAGTAAGGAAATCATACCTTTCATATTGGCTTAGGAGGATTATTCGTAATTGGTATCATTCTTATGAAAACATCGAAAAAAAAATTATTACGAAAAGAAAAAATTTAGAAAACTCACTACGAAAAACAGACTCAGTATGGAAAACTCAGTACAAAAATTTTATTCCGGAATTTAAAAATGAAAAATTCTTAAAGAAAGATTCAGTACGAAAGTTCTGTTATGAAAATACCAGTACGAAATTTTCCATTCCAGAAGTTTTCAATACGAAAATTTCTTTTTTAGAATTTTTTCATATATGAAAATATCCATTCTGGAAAATTGTAGTTCCGGACATTTCCATTCCGGAAATCTTAGTACTGAAAAGTTTGAAAAGAAATTTTAAAAAACATTGTTATTCTAACAAACAAATGTACTCCCCCTATGAAAAGGAATATATTACTGTAAGGAGACTTTTTCAAAAGATAGTTAATTAAGAAGGATTACCTTATAGTTATCATTCCTAACATCTGTTTAATATATTCAAATCTATCAGAAGGCAAAGATTTTGTGAAAATATCATCAATTTGATCTTGCGTTCCGATAAACTGAAGAATATTATCTCCTTTAAGTGCGTGATCCCTAAAAAAGTGATGCCTAATATCTCTGTGTTTTGCAAGGGAGTTATGTGCAGGGTTTTTACTAAGGGAAATGGCACTTGTGTTATCACACAAAATTTGATTTTTAGTAAAACTCAAGCCATAGTCTGTGAGTGTGTGTTGCATCCACAATACTTGAGCACAACAACTTCCGGCTGCTACATATTCAGCGTCAGCAGTGGAGAGTGCTACAGAATGTTGCTTCTTGCAAGACCAAGAAACTAATGAATCTCCAAAGAAATGACTTGTTCTGGATGTACTTTTTCTATCCATTCTACACCCACCAAAATCAGCATCAGAAAAGATTTTTAGAACAGAATCATTTCCAGAAGTATAAAATAATCTTAGATCCATGGTTCCCTTAAGGTAGCGAAAAATTCTTTTTACTGCCTTTAAGTGAGATTCCTTATGATTGGATTGATATCTTGCAAAAAAGCATACTGAGAACATTAAATCTGGTCGACTAGCTATTAAGTAAAGTAAAATTCCTATCATACCTCTGAAAAATGTTTGATCTACTGGTTTCCTAGCTTCATCAAAATCTAAAGAGTTTTAGGTACCAATGGGAGTACTTATACTCTTAGTATTTTCATAACCATACTTTTTAATAAGATCATTAATATACTAATGTTGAGATATGTAGGTTTCTTCTGGTTTTTGAGAAATTTGAAAACCAAGGAAAAAAGTTAACCCACCCATCATACTCATTTCAAACTCAGATTTCATTATACTTGCAAAAGAGTCGGTCAAAGTTTGCTGAGTTGAGCCAACTATGATGTCATCAAAAAAATTTGAACAATCAAAACATTTTTCTTTTCTTTCATTAAAAAAAGGGTTGGATCAGCATTTCCCTTAACATAGTTATTTTGAAGCAAAAATCCAGTGAGTCTGTCATACCATGCTCGTGGGCTTGTTTTAGACCATACAAAGATTTGATAAGTCTAAAAACATGATCAGGATGTTTTGTATCTTCAAATCCAGGAGTTTGTTCAACAAAAACTTCCTCTTGAACATAACCATTAAGAAAAGCACATTTCACATCCATTTGAAAAAGTTTGAAATTAAAGAATGCTGCGAAGGCAAGTAGAATACAGATAGATTCAAGTCTAGCTACTGGAGCATAGGTTTCTTCATAGTCTATTCCCTCTTTCTGATTATAACCTTTAGCAAAAAGTCTAGCTTTATTTCTAACTATGACTCCATTTTCGTCACATTTATTTCTAAAAACCCATTTTACTCCAATAACATAAGTTTCCTTAGGTCTTTCAACCAAGGTCCGGACTTTATTTCTTTTGAATTCATTTAGTTCATCTTGCATTTCTTTGATCCAATCATCATTAACTAAAGCATCAACAGTGCTTTTAGGATCTAACTGGGAAAGAAATGCTAGATGTTCTACTTCATTTCTTAAGGACCTTCTAGTCCTTACAGGTTGATTTACATCACCAATGATACTATCACTAGGATGATTCTTAAGAGACACCTAATTGGAGTTTTGTAAAACATGTTCATCAACATAGGGTAGAAAGTCTTCTGGGGTAAATGTTTCTGAAGTATCTTCTAGAACATTATCCTTATCAGGAGGTTATTCTATCGAAGGTTGATAATCAGTTTTTGAAAATAGATCCGATGATGTAGGTTGAGTTGGTTTAAAAACAAAAGGATCTGACTCGTCAAATTTTACATGTACTGTTTCTTCAACAGTACAAGTATTTTTATTAAAAACTCTATAATCCTTAGAGGTTGTGGAATATCCTAAGAAAATCCCTTCATCAGATTTTGGTGTGAATTTATGTAGGTTATCTTTAATATTTAGAATAAATACTTTGCAACCAAAAACCTTAAAGTAGGATAGTCTTGGTTTTATACCATTCCATAACTCATAAGGAGTTTTATTAAGAAAAAGTCTAATCAAAACTAGATATATAGTATAACATGCAGTACTTAGAGCTTCTGCCCAGAAATGTCTAGCAATAGAATATTCACTCAACATTGTTCTAGTTATCTCTTGAAGATTTCTATTTCTTCTTTCAACTACAAAATTCTGTTGAAGAGTTATAGGTGCTGAAAATTTTGAGTAATACCTTTTTTACTACAAAAAGTTTCAAAATCAGAATTTTGAAATTCTCCTCCATGATCACTATGAATAGTTTTCAATTGAAGGTTTTTCTCAATTTTTAACTTGAGCTCTAAAACTTTTGAAAAAGGAAAAAGCTTCAGACTTCTTTGCTAGAAAATAGAACCAAGTAAATATAGTGTAATCATCAACTAGAACAAACACATAGTATTTGCCTCCAATACTTCTAGTTTGTGTTGGACCAAAAAGATCCATGTGCACTAACTATAATGCATCAGTTGTTGAGACTTCACCGATTGATTTAAAACTAGATTTATGTTTCTTTCCATATTGACAAGGTTCACAAACTTTAGATGAATGAAATCTAAGCTCCGGTAGATCCTTAACTAATTTCCTCTTAGAGATTTTACATAAGATTCTAAGGTTACAGTGACCTAGTCTTCTATTCCATAACCATGTATGATCGTCCATTGCACTTAGTCAAGGCAAATATTGGCTTCTAAGATCTTTTAAGTTTATGGTGTAAACATTCTCTTGCCTATTGGCTGAGAGAAATAATTATTCCTTGGAATTGTGAATTAAGCACTTATCATTCCTAAAATTCACAAGGTAACCTTCATCACATAACTGACTTATGCTAATGAGGTTGTGCTTAAGACCCTTAACAAAAAGAACATTTGAAATCAAGGTTTTACCAAGAAGAACAATATTACCAATACCAACAGTCTCTCCCTTAGCATTATATCTGAAAGTTACCTTTCCTCCTTTCGTTCTGATAATCTTTTCAAAATAGCTTTTGTTACCAGTCATGTGCCGGGAACATCCACTATCCATGTACCATGTGTTGTTGCTGGTACACTATTTATTTTCCTGAAATCAAGAAGAGAATTAGACTTTCTAAATCCAAACTTGTTTGGATCTGAGATTTCCAGATAATAAAATTTTAGGTACCCACATCTTCTTAGAGAAATAAGCTTTGTGAAAACCTAAGGATTGGGTTTTGTTTATGGAACAATTCATTGCATAGTGACCACCACATTGACACATGGTACAAAATGGGGCACATTGAGGTACAAAATAATTGTTACTAAAAATTGGTTTTGCATGGATATAACCAAATCCGGATTTATTTCTTAAAGGTCGTATTTGGGAATACATTTTATCAAAATTTTCCTTACCATGGGTAAAGTTTGATAAACAGTTCTTCAAGGAAACAATTTCGGACTTGAGTTTTATAACCACGTTTTTATCCTAAAAATCATTAGTTTTAGAACTAGAGCTAGGCTCGAAAACATTTTTATTAGAAATTACTATTTCTAATTCTTTAGAAAGATTGTTCTTCTCAGAACGTACTTCCTCAAGATTTTTTTAAATATTTTCAAAATCAGCATTTTTCTTATCAAGATCTTTAGAAAGATCTGATATCTCTTTTGTAAGAATATAATTCCTAGATTTTGCCTTATCAAGCTTCTTATTAAGTTTGGAATTCTCAATTTCAAGAAGTTCAGCAAACCTAGAGACTTCTTCATAAGTAGGTAATGTATTTTCTTCATCAGAAGAAGATTCTTCATCAGAAGAGTTATAATACTTACTATCATTAGAATTTAAAGAAACATTGGTCAATGATTCAGCATTCTGTACCTTAGCCATAAGACAATTATTATCAATAGGTAATTTGGCTATAAGACCAAGATTCTTTTTTCCTAAATATTCATAATCAGAAGATTCATCTGAAGAATCACCACCACTGGCACTCCAGGTGTCATTTTCTTTCAGAACATTCTTAGCATTGGCTTTATAATATTTCTTTATGTTCCTCTCTGAATTCCTTTCTTTCCTTTCTTTATTTTTGAGCAAAGGGAAATCTGGTCTAATATGTCCAGCTCTCTTGCATTCATAGCAAGTAACTTCTCCATCTTTCTTATCTTTCCTTTCCTTTTTCTTATACTTAGATTGAAAATTTCTCTGGCCAGCTATCTTGTTCATCCTTCGACCAAGATTTTCTAGTCCATTTTCTGAGACTTCACTATCACTAGATTCGGATTGGAAAATAACTTTCTTAGACTTGGATCTGGTTACTCTCTCAGGAGTCTTAGCATTCATCTGATTTGATGTTGTTGTAAAAGCAACAGTACCATTTCCATTTTTCTTTTTGACGTTGTCAGTATCTCTCTTCATTCTGGTTTCATGTTGTAGAGGAGTTCCAAATAGCTCATCATGAGAAATTTGAGTGACCTTCCTGTTCTCATCTATATCCGTTCTCTTGGACTCCCACTCAATGGGCATAATATCAATTATCTTATCCACAAGAGCTTCATCATCTAGACCTTTCTATCCCATAGACTGTAGGCTGTTGACGATAGTCATAAATCTCTATTGAACATTACATATTGGTTCACCATAAGGAAAATTGAAGCCATGATATTCAGCTCTAACCATAGCTCTTCTAGTCTCAATCACCTTAGAAGTCCCAAAGTGTGTAACTTCTAACTTCTTCCAGATACAGTTAGCTGCTTCACAAGAAGAAATTTGGCTATATATATTTCTAGTCATTGAACAAAGTAAAGTATTGCGTAACTTATAATTGAGTTAATATTCTTGCTTTTCCTGATTAGTAAAAGTTCTGACTTCCATGTCATGAATTTTATAATCTCCAGTAAGCATAACAAAGTTGTCTACTCCAGTATTGATAACAAAAGTCTTCATGCGATCTCTCCAGTATTCATAATCATTACCGTCAAAGATTGGTGGTCTTGTAGGATTTAGATTATCAATTGAACAAACATTGACTCCTGCCATACTAGAAACCATCGATACACAAACTTGTTAGTAGCAAATGTTTGTAATCACAAAGTTCGGATTGGGAATTTTCAGAATGGTAAAGTTCAGAATGGAAAGGTGAGCAAGAAAAACTTATTCGTAAGTATAAGTATTTCAGAGACCTCCTCTGATACCAATTGTAGGATCGAAATAGTGATATAGATGCTCAACATACAAGAGGGGGGGGGTGAATTGTACACGTTAAAAATTCATTTGGAACCCTTAAAGTTAGTTATGATTAAATATGTTTTCCTTAAGAAAAAGGAAAGAGATATGTTTAACAAAGTTAAACTAAGCAAATCCACAACACCTCTAACACCGAATGCAAACTTGGAAAGAGATTCCGAAAGTAGGTTCTGGAAATATGGTTCCGGAAATTGAAGCTTAATAAAAGATTACAATATGAGATTCTACCTTAAAGCGTATAGAATCTAAATGAAAAAGAGTACAAGTAATGAATTATAAGAAAGTTATACTTTCCGTACAATGCAATATGCATCGGAAAATAAACAAGTAGTAGAACTACAAGTAACAAGATATAAGTATTTTAACCCAAAGAGAAGGGTATCCAACAACCTTGGATAAAGGTCCCTTGATTTATACTTTCATGAAATTCTGTCTTACCCACACCAGGGTAAGCCCTCGATACGAAGATCAGAGTCTCTGTCTTGCTATCCCCACAAGCCCTCAACTTCAATGTAGTTGGCAACCTCTGTCTTCCTCAGTAAGGAAGCCCTCGAACTTCAAGGTAGTCGGCACCTCTGTCTTCCTATCCCCAGAAGTCCTCGAATGTAATCACCAACATTCGGAGTCACATGAATCTTTGAGAGTTAATAAGATCCTCTCTCTGTAGAAATCACTTCAAGCATGTAATCACAGGAGTCGAAGATCAGTCAGCCTTTCACACCAAGCTCTTTCAAATGAGCTCCTATTTATAGGTAAGGTCGGCTCCTTCTCCAACGGTCATATTTTCCTTAAAGATCAGAGGGACCTGTACAAGGGTAACTTTACCAACGGTTAGTTTATAACAAAATAGACGACATCGTTTTATAACAAAACAAGTGTAACAGAATGTACGACATCGTTTTAAAATCTAACTCAAAAGTTCGAAGTGAATATTCGTAGTGAAAGAAAATATATTAAAGAGTAGACAATTTATAGAAGTGTAAGCAGAATGAAAGTTCAGAGTCTAACCAAAATAATTTTCGGAGTCTGAATAAATTTAGAGTGTATAAAACAATGATAATCAGATTCTGTTTAATAAGAGAATTCGGAATGAGAGTTCGGAATGGGCATTGGTCATTAGCATTCATAGTGAGAATTCCTCATCAGAATTCATAATGGGAATTACTCATCAGAATTCGTAGTGAGAATTCCTCATCAGAATTCGTAATGATAATTCGTCATCAGAATTCGTAATGAGAATTCGTTTATTGAACTTCATAAGAATTCGTATCCTGAATCTGGATTAAAACGGTATCTGAAATTCAGAATGAAACTTTATCACAGTTCTCATTCTGGATTTCGAAGTAAAACTTTATCATAGTTCTTATCCAGAATTCGGACCCTAAAACAGAATACTTCATATCAAAGTTTCAAGCAATTCCGAGAAAATAGAAATGAATCGGAATCACATACTTAAGAAAAATCTAGATGAAAATATGATAAGGATAAGTTTTCTTATAAAAGCGATTTCCTTATAAAATCAATTTTCATTAAGAAAACAATTTTCCTTATAAAAGTAATTTTCCTTAAGAAAACAATTTTCCTTATAAAAGCTATTTTCCTTAACAAATCAATTTTCCTTAAGAATAAGGTGTTTGTGATTTTCAAAACAAGAAGGAATGAAAAAGTCATAAGGAAAACCTTATTGACTCAATACCAATAGGGTTAGGATAAGTTTTAGGGTAATTTACTATTATTATAATATTATTTGTTTCTCTTATTTACCTGATTTACCCTTTAACCATGGTAAATAAAATATTTACTAAAATAAATATTCGTAATGTATATAAAATGTTACCTATTTACACAATTTTGATCTCATGATTCCAAATATGGAATCCATTTTTCGAAATTCATAACACATAAGTGGAATAAATTAATTTAAAATTAATTCCCTTTGTTAAAACCAAAAAGTGTTTTTAAGAAATAATATCTATCAAAAGATTTACCTTTGTTTATGTCCAATTTCAAAGTGAAATTACTTATAATGACCAAAATTGGATTAAATTGTAAAAATATAATCTAATTATACTTTAAATCCAATTAATAAGATAATCTAACAATATAAATGAATTATATTAAATGAAAGTTTTGAATTAAAAGACATTATTTTGCACTATTCATTTAAAAATTAACTTTATCAGAAAAATAAAAAAATTTCATCCAAAGAAAATTTTGATGTCCCGATTATCAAAAAGAATTTTATTTTTTCAAATAGAACATATAAAATTGAAAAAACCAGATTTTAAAAGGTTTCTTCATCAAAAAGCATTAAAACGACCTTTTAAAGAATATTATAGTATTTCATGCTTAATATTGGATTCATTGTCATTTTAAACCTATAAAATTTATTGGATAAATGTCAAAACATTTTAAAAACATGTATAATCATATTTTAGTTAGTTTTGTTCATTCTTGCCAATACAATGGCTAGACGTTAACTATCATTTAAAATAATAATAATATTATATTATTTTTCGGTATAACTAAATGTTGAGTGTAACATAAGATTTCAAAGAAACATGTTGTTGCGAGTTGAGTACACTATCAGACATAGAATCCCATTTAAATTAAAATTAATATTCAATTCAAAAATATTAATAAATATGAAAATGTCATATTCTTTATTTTCCTGAGATGTTGTAGTCAGAGAATCTCATATTTTTTATTCCGAGTTGGAATCGTAGAAGTGAGAGCATAGACGGCGACATGGAGAATAACTCAAGGGTTTTGTAATTTTTTAGGTTACAAGGTGTATCATACGGGATCACACACCATGTGGGGTCATAGCAGGTGTGATAGGGTCTCCATAGGGAAGAAAGTATCACATGTTGTGCGACACCTACCACACATTGTGTGACCCATGTTGGGGGATAATCATGTATCTCAGAGAATACATGGGCATGGACAGGCCAGGGTACGTGGACACGATTATATTACATAGGAAGAGCTATGTAATTGGATATGGCTAGGTGTACATGGGTACGTCTAGGTGTACATGGGATAGTACACATGAACTACTAAATCTACTTGGGCATGGGTAGAGTTCCATCTCGATCTCTACACAACGTGTATCCAAAGAGAACACATTTTTTATTTTTATGTGTACATGTAATTTGATACAAATGGACATTGGTAGGATAGGGGTTGTATAGACAAGTTGTGTACCCCAATAAATATCTTGTACCCCATTTGAGGGTGTTTGGAGCCCTTCATTTTTTCAGTTTGGACTAGTATTGGTTGAGTGTGATCCCTTGGTCCATCCCCTCAAGGGTACTATGTGACATTGCAACCACATCTCTGTATTGTGATCATCTCTGGAGGATAACCCTTATATAGAGGTTGTGATGTCCCTCCATGAGATCGGAGTGTGATACTCAATCATTCCTTCTTATACAATAGGTGGAGTTTGTGGAATCAACCTGACCACATTACGTAGGGAATTGATCCCCCATCTAGCAGTCCCTTTCATTTGGGTACGTGGTATCATTATAACACAATCCCATACATAGTGATTTGATCCATATTTGGTTTTTTGGTGCCCCTCAGTGGTCTTGGGTGTGATCCCCAATCTATGTATCAAGATCTTCAGAGACTAGTTAGTTCTCTTGTGTGGGGTCCAATGACCATTACCTCTTGATTGAGTGTCACTAGTGATAGCCTGGATCATATATTGGGTTCTCCTAGAAAGAGAATTTCCTAGAATCTTCGAGCAGTATCTTGTGGATAATAGTTTTGTTGAGACCTCCGGAACGCATGGTGTCCTTCCTAAGTATATCTCAGTTTTTTTTCTTTGACCACTATATTTTTATTATGATATGAGTACTCTTGATGTTATGTATTTAGTGTTTTTGGGGTGTCCTATTGTGTATTTTTATACTCACCGTTGTATGGGGTATTCCCACACGTGTCATGTATTATACAGATGATGACGATTTTGACGATGTCTTGGGAGGACAGAGAGTAGGTGGATCATAGTTTGGGCTAGACAAACTAAGGTGTTTTCTGGGTGGTTGCATTTGATAGTGGTCCCATCCTTCTGAGCGGGTTCGAATCTCTTCAGTTTCTGTTGGTCTTGTATTTTCCCCCTTTATCACTTTCAATACATTATTTATGTTTTATTGTGACATTATACATGTATGCATGCACTAGTTTCAGTTATTTTACATTTCAGCATTGTATGGGATTAAATATGTGTGCATGTGTATGGGTACTATAGGCTAATTCCTCCCATGTGTATGATATTCCTATTTGGTGCGGGTCACCATCCCCTGGCCTATTTGAGGTAGGCTTGAGGTATTCATGGATTGGAACTCAGTAGGCTGGGTCATGACCGATTGGTATCATAGGAGTCAGTTCCACCTTAGGAACATAATTTGTGATATTTTTTTGGCACTTGTGAAAAAAAATTAAGTGTTTCAAGTTCATCCATCAAGTTAAAGACCCTAGTGTTGGTGTGGAAGCCAATATTTCCATTCATTAGGACTCTAAAAATATACTTGCTGACTCATTAAATGTAGACAATAGTTTATACAGAATCATTGGTACATGTATCATATAGGAATGAATTTTGGTTTACATGTCCTTCTTGAGTTATCTCCCAAGATATACTCTATGATCATGATATATCTTGATAATTTTTGGATACCTCTACGAATACAGCCAACCAAGATTCCCCTGTGCGATCATGAGGATGATCCAATGAGTGATGAGGCTTTAAAACCGGATATTGAATAGGATACAGTCCCTCTTGGTGGCTTCCTAGATATACCACCACCCATTGAGTAGTAGTTTGTGTTGATAGTACCAACTGAAGATGCATGCTGAATGAGTGTTCTATATGAGTTACATAGGTAGTGGCCCCCCGACACTAAGAGAAAAAAGGGCTTTTTTTGCAACGGGCCTTTTGTGACGGGAATAAATTCCGTCGCAAAAGTCTCGTCCAATAGGTTTATTTGCGACGGGGGTAATGACCTATCACAAATAACCAACTATTTGCGATGAGATTTCGTCTCGGGTTGCAAATAGTTTCGCGCGGATAGCGCGCCAAACCGCACGAAGGTTATTTAAGACGGGCTCCGTCGCAAATAACTGTCAGCGGTTTCTAGTTTTTTGCAATGGGATGTCGTCTCGTCATAAAAGGTATGTCGGCAGGGACTATTTGTGACAGGACCCGTCTTAAATAAATTGTTCACCGCCGATAGTAATTAATCCGGGCGTAGGTATTTGCGACGGGTCCTGTCGCAAAAGATACTATTTGTGACGAGATACCCATAACAAATAATCTAACCTATATATACCCCATCTGTTTTCCTCTCCTTCCTCTCAAATTTTAGATCCAATTTCTCTCTAAACTCTGATTTTAGAGAGGGAATTTTTCTAAGTTAATTTTTTTTGTTCACGAAGACGTTGTGAAGCAGTCTGCATCAATAGAAAATAAGTCTTAAATGTATTGATGTTTTATTTAAATTTATTATTTATTTCATTTTTTATGTTAATTTTTTTAATGTTGATTAGTTGTAATTAAATTAAATTTAAATTGTTTTGTCATTAGTATTTATTTATAATAATAAATTGAAATTTTTACTATTAATTTTTAATAATTAGTAGTAATTATTTATTATTAATGATATTTAGTAAGGTATATAATTAATTTGAAGTAATTAATAATAATTGGTAGTAAATATCAATAAATAGTAATAAATATGAACAATTAGTAATAATTAGAAATAATTAGCAATAATTAGGAATAATTAGCAATAATTAGTAATAATTAGTAATAATTAGTAATAAATAGAAATAAATAGCAATAATTAATAATTAGTAATAAATTATAATAATTAATAAATATTTGTAATAATTAGTAATAAATACTAATAATTACTAATAATTACTAATAAATATTTATAATTCGTAATAAAGACTAATAATTAAGAATAATTAGCAATAATTAGAATTAATTAGCAATAATTAGAAATAATTAGTAAAAATTAACAATAATTAGTAAAAATTAGCAATAATTAGCAATAGTTAGCAATAATTAGTAACAAATAGTAAAAAATAGTAAAAAATAGGAATAATTTTTAATAAATAGGAATAATTAGTAATAATTAGGAATAATTAATAATAATTAGGAATAACTAATAATAATTGGTAATAAATTGTAATAGTTGGTAATAAATTGAAATAATTAGTAATAAATTGTAATAATTAGTAATAATTATTAATAATTACTCATAATTACTAACAATTAGCAATAATTAGAAATAATTTGGAATAATTACAAATAATTAGAAATAAATAGCAATAAATAACAATAATTTGCAATAATTACGAATAATTAGGAATAATTAGTAATAATTAGCAATAATTAGAAATAATTATTTATAAATAGAAATAATTAGTAATAAATAGAAATAAATATTAATAAATAGGAATAATTAGAAATAATTAGGAATAATTAGTAATAATTAGGAATAATTACGAATATTTAGGAATAAATACTTATAATTAGTAATACATAAAAATAATTAGTAATAATTAGAAATAATTAGGAATAATTAGCAATAATTAGGAATAATTAACAATAATTAGTAATAATTAGCACGAATTAGCAGTCATTAATAATAATTAGTAATAAATTGTAATAATTAGTAACAAATTGTAACAATTAGTAATAAATTGTAATAATTAGTAATAAATACTAATAATTATTAATAACTACTGATAAATACTAACAATTAGCAGTAAATTCAAATAATTAGCAATAAATAGCTATAATTAAGAATAATTAGCAATAATTAGAAATAATTATCAATAATTTGAAATAAATAGTAATAATTAGGAATAATTAGAAATAATTAAAAATAAATAGCAATAATTAAAAATAATTAGCAATAATTTTCAATAATTAGAAATAATTAGCAATAATTAAAAATAAATAGAAATAATTAGAAATAAATAGCAATAATTAGTAATAATTAGGAATAATTAGAAATAATTATTAACCAATACTAATAATTTAGTAATTAATAGAAATAAATAATAATAAATTGTTATAATTTGTAATAATTAGGAATAATTAGTAATAATTAGGAATAATTTGTAATAATTAAGAATAAATTATAATAATTTGTAGAAAATTGTAATAATTGGTAATAAATAGTAATAAATACTAACAAATGGTAATAAATATTAATAAATAGTAACACTTAGTAATAAATAGTAATAGTTAGTAATAAATAGTAATAGTCAGTAATAAATATGAATAACTAGATATAAATAAGAATAATTATTAATAAATAAGAATAAATAGTTATAAATATGAGTAATTAGCAATAAATAGTAATAATTATTAATAAATAGTAATAATTAGTTAGGAACAGTTAGAAATGAATTTTAATAAATTTTAATAAATTCAAAGAACCTGGAAGAATTTCCAGTGGATTGATGGCACCCCTTTTTCACGATGACGTTTCTCCTTTCAACTCTCACCGAATCAAAACAATATGAAAAATGTGCTGCTACAAAGGCATATTCAATTTCGTATACATGAGATTGGATATGCATTCGTAGGATCATATTTTTTACTAATTAGTAATAATTAGTAATAATTAGTAATAATTAGAAATAATTAGTAATAATTGTCCTTTCTTGGTTGATCACATTGCAAGTAGTGTTTCAATAGAGCAACCTAAGTCATGCCCTTCTCATCTATAAAAATTATCTCACATGGCCCTTTACATAGACAATTCTTCCTTGAAAATTTAATGGAACGATACTGATGTCCCCTTAATTTTTTTAAGGAAAAATGATCTATTTAAGGGGAGCGAGATGATTCTTAGAGATGAGAACAACTTTACTTTGGTATTCCCATTGCACCACTACTTATGAGGTGATCAACCATGAAAGGATAATTATAGAGTTTATATTGGCCATGGCTAACACAAACTTTTTATTATGCATGACCTGATAATTGGTGACCCTTTGAGATTTGAACATGTTAAGAATAGAGCAAGGCCTATTGCGAATATTGATAATTTTAATATTATATATATATTTATTATTTTAATTATATTAATATTGTGTTTTCATAAATATTTATAATATAATATTTTTATTAGTAATAATTATATTTAATTATAATTACTAAACAAAAATAGCTTGGACAATGAGGGAAAATTTGTAATCATCTCCACAATGATGATTACCAAATTTCCTTTCATTATTCAAGAACATTTCAAATTTTTAAGTATTGCTATGTATTTCTAAATTAGTAATAATTAGTAATAATCATGAGGAGCTATGCTAAGTATTGCTAAGTATTGATAAATTAGTAATAATTAGTAATAATTAGGAGAAGGAGGAGATGTGTCAGCGGGAGTAGTATTGGAAGGAGAAACATGATGAGGATTTGTGTCGCTATCATCAACAACATGATGAGGATATGCGTCGATATGAGGAGTGGTATCAGGAACAGATGGAGTACACGCGTCATCTGACTCGTAGTTTGGGGACAAATTTTCCTCCACCATCTCCTCCAGGTCCTCCAGATTATCCACCCCTAGTGATGTTTTACATGTAACAAACATTTGAGTTCGTAGCTTACTGTAATATTAACTATTTACAATTTCTCTTTTTCATATTGGTACAAATATTCCTTAATTTGATTTTTTTATTATTTTTAATATTTTATTACTTATTAGTATTTTTTCTAAATGTTTTTTTATTTTAATAATAATAATAATATTTTATTAATATTTTATACTATTTGTTAATATTTATATATTTTTATATTTTATAATATTAATAATATTAATATTATTTTTTCAGAAATATGTATGTTTATGTTAATAATAACATTATTATATTAATTTTTTATACTATTAATACTAATAATTTATTAATTATTTGAATAGTATTCATATTATTATTATTTTCTGATATTGATATTTCATAATTTTATTTTATATATTTTTTTTATTATTAATATTATAATAATATTAATTTTTTATATTATAAATATTATTATTATTATTATATAATATTATATGATTTATATTAATTGTTTTAGATTTTGATTTTAATTCTTTTTCCAGTATTTCCAGCGGGGCTATTTGCGACAGGACCCCATCACAAATATGTTATTTATTGTCCTATTTGCGATGGTATGAATGGCCCGGCGCAACAACTTATTTGTGACGGGACCGTCGCAAATAAGTTTTTATTTACCTATTTTCGACGGATTAAAAGTCCCGTCGTAATAGATTATTTGCGACGACCCATCCCAAATATCTTTTTTATATGTAAACAAAAACCATTTGTGATAGTGAAGTTTCCCGTGGCAAAAAATCTTATTTGTGACGGGCCCATCGCAAATAATATTTTTTGCGATGACATTTTCTGCAATGGGCTATTTGCGATGGGGCCCCGTCGATAAAGCTTATTTGTGACGGGATCCCGTCGCAAATACCTTGAATTCTAGTAGTGTCGGTTTCTGGTCAAGCCACACCCCCATAGATTATATCAAAATACCATGGAATCATTGATATCTCTTTGTATTCCCACCTATGATAGAGTGATTGAGAATGACTTAGTAGTTGAGAGTTTCCTGGTAGAGTATACACCAATTATGGGTTCTGTTAGTGATCACACAAGATATGAGACCTTAAGAGATGGTAGTTGATAGTATTCATAGGGATCTAAGTGTTTCATACACTTCAGGAGACTATCATAGGATAGACGTTCAACAATGCAGGGCTATCAGGATGGATTGAGTCAAATGAGGGAGCGGCGGTGTTTCTCCTACGACAGTCAGGAAAATCTTGCATTGGATTGGCTGAAATATCTTACTGCTAATTGAGAGTGGTCTAGGTACATCACAGGAAGATAGAAAGGTAGAATAAAATAGTTCAATAGTGTAGAATATGTGGAAAAGGGGGAAGTAGAGTAGAAGGTGGGGGTCTGAGGATTGACCTGTTACAACCACCACCCCTAGGTGGTCCATGCCAGGCTCTGGTAGCTGGTTGTTAGGGAAGAGGATAGCTACAAGATATAGAGGCCTATAACCTTGAGGTTCTAGGGATGATACAAGGTACAATCTATGTATTTTCTACAAAATGTTTAGTACTAATAGAAATAGGTGTGAGTCATTCATTTCTTTCCACTTCTCTGGTTCAGGACTAAAAGATTCTGGTTGACCATTTGGATTGACCCTTGTGCTAGGAGACTCTGAAAGGATGTGACTAAAAAATTGTACACTTCTTCAAACATTATGATATGACCCTTCCAGTCAAGATATTCATATGGGATATATTTTTAGTAGTTATGAGACCCTATGTCGTCATCTTTGGTATGAACTGGATATCCACATTTCATGCCCATATTAATTTTTTTAGTTGAAGGATGTGATGTTTCTGTAGTGATGGGAAGTGGGTTTCCTTTATGGGTAAAAAGAAAAACCTTATAAAGAAGGACGTGATCAAGCATAATGGAGTGCAACCAATTAATCACCAGTTGTCTTTCAGGACTCTTGGATTAGTTGATGCTATGGGCTACGAGTCTCCAATGGGGGTGGTAGAGTAAAAGGTTGTCTTTCATAAGTAAATTCTAGGATTTACTCCCCACTAAGAGTTAGAATTATGTATTGAATTACACCAAAAAATTAAGTTAATATTTTCATCATCATATCATATATATCCCATAGAGATTCATGAGACGAGGGTGTAGTTGGATGACTTACATAAGAAGGGATTCATGGGACCTAGTGTTTCCCCATAAGAAACCCCATTGTTGTTCACCAAGAAGGAATAATGGACCTTGAGGTTATGTGTGGATTACTGATGCTTGAAACAGGTGACCTTGAAGAATAAATATCCCCTTTTGAGTATCTATGACCTATTCAATTAGTTTATAGGGGCGCAATGGTTCTCAAATATTAACTTCAGATTAGGATATCACCATTTGAGAGTACGATATCATGATATACCGAAGATGGAATTCAAATGTCACTACGGTCACTATGAGTACTTGGTGATTCTGTTTGGGTTAAAACAATGACCTAGAAGTGTTCATGGGACTCATAAATAGGATATTTCAGCCTTTATTAGACCATTATTTGGTGGTCTTCATTGATGATACCCTTGTGTACTCGGTGTCTGAGGAGGAGCACTCAAGACACATAAGGATGGTCCTGGACACACTCTGAGGGAACTAGATTTATGGAAATCTCTTGAAGTGTTAGTTTTTGATTTGACAGATCCACTTCCTCGGACAATTCATCATAGAGGTGGGATTAGCAGTGGATACAATAAAGGTTGAGGCAGTTCTAGCATGGGATCCACATAATAATGTTACCAAGGTGCATAGATTCATTGGGTTTGTAGGGTACTATCAGATTTTTGTACCAGATTTCTCTAGAGTTGCAGCACCTTTGACAGCTTTGACCTGAAATGGGAATCCTTTAATGTGGATTAAAAAGTGCCACTAGAGTTTTCTGAAGTTTAGGAAGAGGTTGAAGGGCGCCCCTATATTGAGATTGTAGGAGGAGGGTGTTGAGTACGTAGTGCTCAGTGATGCCTTAGGGACTAGACTTGGATTTGTTTCGATGCAGAGGTAGGCTTTGAATGTACATGGGTCCAGGAAGTGGAGACCACATGTTCAAAACTATGCATCCCAGGATCTTGATCTATTAGTGGCAGTCTTCACCCTAAAGATGTGGTGACACTACCTTATGGGGGAGTGATTTATCATCAACTATGACCATAAGAGAATCATGTATATCTTCTATCAAGTCGATCTTATCATGAGATAGAGATGGTGGCTATAGTTCCTCTGGGACTATGACTTTGAGATTGTCTATACTCATGGGAAAGAGAATGTGGTGGAATATTATCTTAGTAGGAGATCTTATTCTCATTTATTGGCTGAGGAATCAATGCAATTAGCTTTATTATAGTTGTACTTAGTGGACAATAATGGTGATTCATATCGTCTGTTGATGGTTGTTACCCCACCACTTTTATCATCATCATCATCATCATTATTTTTTATTTAAAATAAAGGAGAGGGAAACAAACAAGAAGGCATAAAAGGGCAGGACACAAAAACACACCACTAAGGGGGCCTAAAGTAATGGAGACCAAGGGAATACCCTATGATGATGTTGATCCCTTCCTACTTCAAGCTGTGGATGTCATGGAAGAGAACAATCCCCGAACCTGGAGAATCAAGCGAGGCCTAGTAGTCAGATGTTTTGTTACCCTCTCACCAGGTGTGGACCACTTTGATATTGTTTTCCAGGAAGGAGTGACACTTTCTGGTAATATACTCGATCGACCAAGTAGTAGGACCAAGGTCATGCAAGGCCTTACACAAAATCAAATAATCAGTTTCAGCTTCCATAATTACCAGAATTTTCTTCCTACAAACTTTGAGGCCTGTGAGCATGGACATGGCCTCAGCCATGAGTGAAGAGCCATGACCAAGCTGGATGGAAAAAGCCAAGATGACTGAACCATTGCTGTCACAAACATCGCCCCCACCACACATGCGACCTGAGATGCAGGATCCATCTATGTTCAACTTTAAACCCCTAGCAGGAGGAGACCACGAGACCCATTTTCCTACAAGTAAATTGTTGTTTGGATGGTAGAAAGAATGAGCTGGTATAAATCACTTTAATGAGGGTGCCTCCTTCCATAGAGTCAGATCCCTACCCATGTCAAAGAGCAGGTTGTTAATGCGGGTGATAATCCCACAGCCTGTAGAGGGAACCCCCTCATGAACCCACTTGTTCCTTGCATACCACAAACCCCAGAATCTTGCATGTAACAACAGAACGTGATCCCTTCTCTCCAGCCCCTCCTCTGATGCACCATGAAACCAGCGCTCCAGAAATGGATGACCCCCCATGGCTGGACTGGAGAAAGCGGTGAACTAGATGTAATAGTTCAAGACCTCCGACACCAATTCACTCGAAAAGAAGTGATGTAGCGATGTTTCCTCCTGGTGCTTCCTCCAACAGACACATTTTGAGGCCAGAAGCATGCCACACCATTTGATGTTCTCATCAGTAGGAACAGATTTGTTCCGGATTCTCCAGGTGAGAAAGTTATATTTAGAGGGGTTGCTTTTGGCCCGAAGAACCTCATTCCAGGCATCCTCTGGAGTTGTCCTGGATAGAATCTGATGGTAATCCCTGGAAGAGATAGAACTCGTAGGGGACGGAGTGAACACGCACCTGTCCGGGGAGGAGGAGAACTAAATAAGCTGAAGCTGATCCTGCTGGACCTTATCAAGGATATCATTGGTAAAGTTCGGGTAGTTCCCCACTTCCCTGAAAGAAATATTCATAACTAGACATCCAGGATACACAAGCACCGTCCCTCTCGAGTTGTCGTCCCAAAAAGAGACCTCTCCCTTACCAATGATCCACCAAGAGTGGGGCTTGAGGAGAATAATGAGAGAGGAAATATCAGCCCATAAGGAAGATTGATGGCCAGTCCTAGAAGCCCCGTCTCCAAGAAAAATATTGTGCATGGTGAGCCCCCATAAGGTCCGACTTTCCACAACCTCCCAAGCCAGCTTTGCATGCATGCAAGAGAGGGTGGAATTAAGACTACTGATGTTGATACCACCTTCACCGATAGGGTGCATGATCCTTTTCCATGAAACCTAGTGTCTTTTACCATCACATGCTGGGTCCCAAAGAAAACCCACAAATATACGATCTATCCTTATATTGACTCCTTTAAGAACATTAATGGCCGATAGAGCATGGATTGTAGAATACAGAAGCATGCTATTCACCAATTCTATCCTTCCTCCAATAGATAAATACTTATTCTTCCAGTTAAGAACCCGCTCGGTAAGCTTGCTGACAAGATAATTGAAATCACAGATACGCAGTCCATGTGAGGATAGAGAAGCGCCATGATAGAGCATGGGAAGATATCCACGCTGCATGCCCAAAACCTGACATATATTTTGAATATGTTTACTAGACATGCCCATTGAGATGCAAAAATTACTCTTGATCTTATTGATCACTTGCCCACTCCAATGGCTATACTCCTCCAAAACCTTAATCAGTTCATTGATAGATCTACTGGCCGCATTAATGAAGATTATGGAGTCATCCGCAAACATGTGGTGAGACACAGAGTGGGATCTCATGATTCTATGATACGGATGAATCTCTCCATTACTTAAGCTACGATGGATGAGCGGACTAAGTACATTCTGAGTAATGATGAAGAGGGTAGGGGAGATGGGGTCCCCCTGTCTCAGGCCACAGGTAGTTTTGACGAACCCAAAATATTTCCCCATGAACGTGACTGAGAGCCAAACAGAGATAAAATAGCAAAAAAGGATGTCAATGTTCCCCGGCGTATGGCCCGTCCCCGCCTCGGCGTCTTCCCCCTCGTTATCTCTGGGGCCTCGGGTCTCCTATCCTTCGCTAGATTCTCCCTTGCTTGTGCCTCCCTTGGCCCCTCCTTCCTCCTCCTTGCGTCTGCCTTGTCGTGCTTCTAGCTCTCGTTCTTTTCGATATGTCCTTTGCAGGTCGTCCCCCTCTCCTCTACAGCCATGATTTCCTCTAGTCACCTTGGATAATTTGAAAGCTTAGCATGCAGGTTCTTGGATCTCTGTGGAGGTTTCTACTACCTCTTTTGAGGAGGCATCAGCTTGCTTCAAATGGACTCTGGTAGTGCACTTCGGGGCCTCGAAGCCTCCCCTTGTGATGTTTCAACGCTTCATGTGCTCTTGGGGCCTCCAACATCCGGTGCAGATTTCCATCCTCCACAGGCACTCCTTCTACCTGGTCTTGGATTCGCAGTCAGACTTTATCCAGGCCTAGTGTATGGCTCCTCGTTCTAGTGGACATTGGAGTTTTATCCTGTCCAGGTGGTCCATGGATGCCCATAATGGTAATGAGAGTTCGTCTACTGCGGTGTGGATCAGCCACCCGGGGCTTACATTGCCTTTACAGAAATAAGGTTTTCTCGGGGCCATTGGGGACTCCCTTGGCGGGTTCCTGTGCTCGGACCCTAGGACCAAGAGGTGGGTGGAAGCTTCTATGGCTCAGATCTGCGTGGAGCTTGATTTGTCCCTCCTGGTGCCAGAAAAGCTTGATCTTTCAGTTTTAGGGCTCCTTCTGTTGGGTTCAAGAGATCTCAAATCCAGTGTTTCCGAGTTTCTAGTGGCCATCCTTGAATATAAGCAGTAGCTGAGGAATATTAGAACCTCTTCCAACAAGCTTAAAATGTATGGCTCCATGCACGCTGATCCAACCGACACGCACATCTGGGTTTTCTGGAACCGTGTTGTCTCTATTGATTTTTTCTAGGTAAGAGATCAGTTCTTAACGGTCAAGGCGACCCAAGACAACATTCCCTTCTATGTTTCGTTCATTTATGGTAGCTGTGACCAACATCAATGGGAGAGTTTGTGGTCTGATCTTAGTACATTCGACCCAGGAAATCTTCTGTGAATCATTAGGGGAGACTTCAACATTGTGACGGATCATGAGGAGAGGAAGGGACGAGGTCCCTTCCATAGTAAATCCATCCTTGACTACTCTCTGTTCATGCCGGGCAGGGGGCTCATGGATCTTGGATTCGCAGGCGACCAATTTACATGGTGTAATAACCAGCGAGGAAACCGTAGATCGTGGTGTCTCCTGGATAGATGTTTGGACAACTTTCTGGCCTTTGTCATTCTCCAACACTCATGTCTCGCATCTAGAATGAGGTATCTCGGACTATTCCCCGGTCCTTCTCTTCGTTCCTTCCGGGCAGAATCAGCAGGTATGATTTCGCTTCTATCATCACTGGGATAATTTCTCTGGATTCTAGGATTTGGTCAGGGACTCTAGGAATGACTTTGTCCCCACCACTTTTATAGCATATTAGGGAAGGTCAACATAGAGATACCAACTGTGAGTCCTTATGTACATAGATATCCACTAGACTCTTCCAGATGGATTTTCTAAAGGTGGTGGAACATTATATTTTTCAGAGGAAGGATGATGGTACCGATGATATTGGGGGTGTAGTTGGGGATGGAGTTTCATACGTCTCCTTTATTGGTACATCTAGGCATGGAAAAGATGTACCAGGGCCTTCGATGTCATTTTTGGTGTCCATGAATGAAGATATGTGTTGTATAGTTTTTCTCTTAATTCATCAATTGTTATAAATTGAATGTTGAGCCCCAAGATCCATTGGGTTTATCTCAACCCCTTAAGCTGTCAGAGTGGAAGTGGTATTTTATATCCATGGATTCATGATGGGGTTATTATGTACATCTAGTGGAAACAATACCATTTCAGTGATCATAGAATGACTCATCAAGTCATCCCTCTTCCTAGATATTCAAGAGTTAATTCCAGTAGAGATCTTGGAATGCTTATATATGAAAGAAGATAGTATGTATCTATTGAGTTCCCTAGATGATCATTTTAGACTATAATTATCACTTCACATTTTGATTATAGAGAGAATTTTTGGAAGCCTTTGGGAATCAGTTGTGTTTGAGAATGGTGTTTCAACCCTAGACTGATGGATAGACTAATAAGAACATTCTGGTCTGGGAGGATATGTTACAGGATTGCATGATGGACTTTTCCCCTAGTTTGGAGGATCACCAACCCATGGTGGAGTTTTCATACAATAATATATTCCATTATAACATCGGTATGGCACCATTAGAGGCCTTTTATCGTAAAACCTATAGGTCACCACATTGTTGGACTAATCTGGATGAGTCAACACTCATAGGTCTAGGGTTAGTGAGATTTACTATGGAGAAGGTGCAGATAATCCATGATAAAATTAGGACTGGAAAGAGCCATCATATGTCCTATGAGAACCTATGATGGAGGCCTTTGGAGTTAAAGGAGGGATACCATACGTTCCTGAGGGTCTCACCTCAATTTGGATTATAGAGATTTGGATGGAGTGGTAGGTTATCTCTGAGATCAATTATCCTTTTATAGATTCTATATAGTGTTAGTGAGGTGTAATACTGTCTAGCTGCACCTCCAAAGTTAGACTGTGCACATGAATTATTTTATGTGTCGCAACTAAGGAGGTACATGCATGACACATTTCATGTCATCGAATGGGGAGAGATGAATATTGAGGATGGGGATAAATTTTCTAACTATCTGATAGAGATCAAGGATCATTTGTGGGAATTTTATTCCCCTAGTGTGTGTTTGGTGGCAGCACAAGAATATTCAGGAGAGAACATGGGAGCAGGAGACCCAGATGTGTGCTCAGTTCCCTCATCTTTTTCTATAGTAGGTTTTTCAATTTTTGGGATGAAAATCCCTATGATGTGAATAATGATACATCTCCAATTTTTCCTTTTCATAATCTATTATATTATATTGATTATTTTCGGATCCATGTGATGAGATGGCATGAGATACTGAGGCCTAGTAATCCCAAAATTCATATTCAAATTTTTTATAAATATTAATATCACACACATGCAGTGATCCTAAAAAACTGTAATAACTCTAGAAAAGAGGCTCATAATACAATTTGGAGGCCT
The DNA here is from genome assembly GCA_963277665.1 of Viscum album. Lineage (NCBI taxonomy): Eukaryota > Viridiplantae > Streptophyta > Magnoliopsida > Santalales > Viscaceae > Viscum > Viscum album. The sequence goes on along the minus strand of OY728134.1, from coordinate 111,674,769 downwards.
CTTTTGAGCTTATAATGTGTGATTTATCCGAGGTATTAAATAATATTTTTCAACTTTAGGTGTTTTGGTAATGTTATATCATGAGATAAAATAATAAAATAAACTGATTTAACTTATTTTTTTATTTATTTCGATGTAGTGGCATAGAATACTCTATTTAAACAAGGAAATGCCTAAACCCCTAAGGTTAACTGCATATCCTAGGTATTTATTGGAGCTATTGGAGAGGAGCCTTTGGAGGATCATTGGCGTATGACATCAGATCAGATCGATATTGAGGATTGATGTTCCATCAGAGATCATGGATCTCACAAAAAATGAAAATGTGGGACCATTCTTCATCAGTGATCAATCCAAAATCTAGGTAGGATGTTTCATTTTTTTGATTCCATCCAATTATTTTATCTCTACCAAACACATATAAACTCCATTAACAAGAGTTGATTTACGCATCAATGATTTATTTATTTATGGTAGATTATTTTTTCGTTAATTATTCCCTTTTTGTTATTCTAATTCTTCAAATATAGATCAATGTAAAAAAACAAAGGACGAGGTTCATTTTTCACTTGTTTGGTTAATAAATTTCTCCCTCATTTCCCCGCACATTAATCATGAAAAATTTGGTTGACGAGGGTTTGCTGAATACTGGGTAAATGATCATTGCATAACCATTCTTTGGTGAAACAAATCAATAACATGGGTGTGTTTCATGATCGAGGGTGAGATCAAGGAGTGATAATGATATAGGATGATCTAAGGTAGATCATAATAGACCAATGATTCCCATTCTTCCTAGTTCGACATCCGATGGTGATGGTGTCACTTGAGAGTGGTGCTTTCCAATATGATTCAATGCCTTGATTCAGATCTTCGATGATGGGATGGTCCAATGAAATTAGATCCATGATTCTCAACTAGAATCATGGTGGTTAAAGTGAAAATGATAATGTAGAGAAGAAACATAGGGTTCTGGAATTTTTTAGGTTAGATGGCATGTCATATGGGATCACACACCATGTGGGGACCTGGCTGTGGCGCTAAGGTTTACGCAGAGAAGAATGTACCACACACAGAGGGGCCCATGCTAGCATATTGACATATATCTCAGAGGATACATGGAAATGGTAAAGTTGGGGTACACAGACATGACTAGAGTCATGTACTCAAACATATCCAGGTATACATGGATACAAACAGATATACAGAGGTTGGTACATATGCACAAATATAAGTACACGGGCATGGGAAAGTGGCACGGGCAGAGTTCCAACATGACCTCTATGCATTGTGTACCCACTGAGGAAATGTTGTGTATTTTTGTGGTATACATTATATGTGATATAGAATCACACGAGAAAACCAAGGGTTGGATAGAAACATCATATACCCCTAGTACACAATGTTTACCCCCCCCCCCCCATTTTAGGGTATTTGAAGGACTTCGTTTCTTTAATTTTGACTATTATCGGTTGAGTGTGTTTCATTGGTCTATCCCCTTGAGAGTACAATGAGACACTACACCCACAACTCTGGATTGTGATCCCCTCTAGAGGATAATTCTTAGATAGATTTTATGTGTCCCTCTACGAGACCAGAGTGTGATCCTCTACCATTCCTTCATATAACCTAGGTGGAGTTCATTGAATCATAATGACCACATTGCAAAGGATGTTGAACCCCATTTAGCAGTTTTTTCAGTAGGGTTCATGATATTGTTATAATATGATCCCCTGTATAGCAGGTATATCCATGTTTGGGTTCATGGTTTCCCTTAGTTATCCTAGGTGTGATACCCTATCTTTGTATCGATATATTTATATACTATTGAGTTTTTGTGTGGAGCCCAATGATCATGACATCTTGGTTGATTGTAATCTGTGATAGCATGGTTCATGGAGTGGGTTATCCAATAACGTCCATTTCTTAGTAGCTTCGAGTATAATCACGTGGCTAGTTGTTTGGTTGAGACTTCCTGGAGGCATGGTGTCCTTCTTCAGTATATCAAGGTTATTTCCTTGATTTTTATATTCTTATTATCAACTTAATAACCTTGATGATTTTTGTTTAGTGTTTAGTGTTTTTAGGGTGTTCTATTGTGTATTGTTATACTTACCCCTTTATGGGATCTTCCCACACATGACATGTCTTATAAAAATATTGGCCCTTTTAAAGGTGTCTTGGGAGGATAGGAAGTATGTGGGGCATAGTTTTGGTTAGAGATACCAAGGTGTTTTCTGAGTGGTTTCATTTGATAGTGGTCCCCTCCTTCTGAGTAGGTTGTAATCTTTGAATTTTTTTGTTGGGCATGTATCTTTCCCCTTTATCACTTTCACTATATTATTGATATAATATGATTGTGGGATTATAGATATAAACATGAATTGGTTTTAGTTTTTTAAAATTTTATAATTCAATATGAAGGGATGTGTGTGTGTGTTTGTAGGTACATTAGGATAATTACTCCCATGTGTGCGATATTACTACTCAGTGTTGGTCGCCAACCCTTGGACTATCAGAGGTGGGATTTCGGTAGTCAAGGTTCTAATCTTGACAGTTCGGGTCATGATAGAGTGGAATCAGATGATTCTATTCTACCTTAGTACTAGAGTGTGTGAGATTGGTTTTCATTTTTTGTAAATAGTGTTAAAGTGTTTCAAGTTCGTATTTTAGCCTAGGGACCCTGGTGTTGGTGTAGCAACTAACATATCCATGACAACCTACTTTTTGACTCACTATATGTAGACACTAGTTATTATGGAATCATTGGAACATGCATCATACATGAATGGGTTGTTGTTTCCATGTCCTTATTGAGACATCTCCCGTGATATACTATTTGATTATGGTATATCTTGTTTATTTTTGGATAACACAGTGAAGATATCTAGATAAAATTCTACTGTTTGATCATGAGGTTGATCCAATGAGTGACAAGACTTCCATATACGGGTCTGTATAAGAGATAATACCTCTACGTGGTTTTCCAGCTAAACCACCACCTGTTTAGCTGTAGGTGTAACTTGTAGTACCAGCTGTGGATGCAGAATGTATGAGTGCACTGCATGAGTTCTATAGGCAATGAACATTCAGATTTTAGGTCTATCTACACCCCAATGTGGCTAAATACTGACAAGAGGCTATCACTTGATTTTTCTTCCTTGTGAGGAAACCTGAAGATTAGATGTCAATCCTCATAGTGTGTCTTCTTTAGGGATCTACTGGGAAATGGTGGAGATGAGTGACTCAGTTACAAAATGAGACAATTATCTCTTAGTCATACTTTGTGTATCTTTTTATGGAGGAATTTTATCTATCCTCATTGTGATCAATGCACATCCAGGGGATTTTACATTTGCAGTAGAGTAGTATTATCCTGGAAAATTATTTAGAATGTTGTACTATTCTCTCATGTTACTCCATTTATATGGTGAAATATTCTTTCTTTAGATCACAAACCATTGTGAAAGGCTTACACTAAGATATCAGGGCTTCAGTTATATCTATTTGCATTCTCACCTATGTTGGAGTGCTTAATTGGGCCTTATTAGAGGAGATCTTCCTGGTATAGCAGCCACCAACAATGGGTGCTAGTAGTTGGAACCCCATGGATGAGACCTCAGCAACATGTAGTCGATGGAGGTCATAGGGATCCAGACATGTCAGACTCTTTAGAAGACAATCCCGAGACAGACGATTAGTGGTGTAGGTATCTCAGGATGGCTCGAGTCAATCATGGGAGAGGTACTGTTTCTCCTATGATTGAAGGGGAAATATTACATGGGACTGTATGACCTGTCATATAGATGATCGGGATATGGTCAAGGGAATACCTAAGAAGAGATAAAGATATGATAAAAGAGGTCTGTAGGGTAGAATATGTAAGAGTTGGTGTCCTAGAACCAACTGGTTGTACTTTTATTATAAGAATATTTAATAAATTATTACATATATTTAATTTTTCTGTATGACTATAGCATAATAATGTCCTAGAGTATTTTTCGCGTTGAAAAGGTCATAGCAGTTCCCCACTATGATGAGAACCTTGAAGTGTTATGACAATATTCTTAAATATAGTTCTGTGGTTGGATGACATACTATAACGGGACACATATTATATAGATCATCAGGTGCGAGTACTTGTATGAAGACGAGACTTCCTCTCATGAAGATCGAATGTGGTAATCTCCAAGACAAAAGATTATGATAATAGACCCGCTAGTAGGAATTCTTAATGTTTTGGTTTCATTGGATATTCCTATATGTGAGCATGTGTAATGATCCTTAAACTTTAATATTATCATTAATATGTGTCATGAATCACACACATTGATTTACTAATGAAAACTATCAAACAGACAGTTGGTAGGAAGTAGGGTATGTTTGGTACGTCAAAAGTGGTATGTCACTAATGGACAAGTTGAGGAAATGTTTTTACCTTCTATTTATGGAGGTTAATATCTTGACCCTTTGATTAAAATAGAATTGTCACATGAAATTCCATGTCCATGCTATAATGAAGAGTTTATTTCAATTAGTAAAATAATGACGTATCAAGCATAAATATCGATGACACTATCACGAAACCAGCTTGATGAGATATTGAGACAAAGAGATTATATTACACAGTGAGCGTTCATACGTGGATTTCATTGTTATGACTTTAAGTTCTTTCTCTAGGGTGCCTTTACCCATTTCTAGATAGTACTCTGGAAAATTATGCAAGGCCACCTAATGCCAATGAGAAATAATCCTAGAGGGTCACACACTAAGTGTTTTTTCTGGTCTCAATTAAATTCTATTGGAATTTAATTAATAAATGTTATTCTCAAGATAGTGGAATAATTTTATTCAAGTTAAAATTATTTCTTAAATTAAATAAATATTTATTCACAGGATTGTGGGTAAAATATATTTCTTTATTTTATTGAACAATTAATAAATATTTATTTACTGGTTTGTAAATAAAATATTTATTTAAGAGAATAAATTATTTATTTTTTTATTAGGGTGTTCAGTAAATGGAAGTAGAGTTCGAGTGGACCATGGCTGGTCCGGTAGTAAAGTATGTATTTGAAATATTGTGAATAATAATTTAAATAGTTTGAACAAATTAAAATAATAATAATTCTTCTATTATTTTTTGACATGGAATTTTATTTATTTCATTTTGCGCAAGTTGGAACACCATAAATAATGACGCGATATTACTATTAAAATCATGAGTCTTCTCTATGGTTATGAATGTATTTTATTGTTTTTATGCAATTAAATATTGTAACTGAATCCCTATGTCAATAAATAGACATGTACATCTATTGTTCCATGTTCCAAATTGCATGACCTATGAATTGAGAATTGTTGAGCTAAAAAATTTATCAATATAATTCTCTTCCTAGCCCTCTCAAGAATGATAGACGTTCTTCATGGCCGCAGAATAAGTGATCAATAACGACCAACACAAGACACTCTTTTCACCACTATAGCACCCGAAGAATGAGAGGTGTTGATCGGAGTCCATCAGAGTACGTGTGGATCACCACTAGAGGGATTCTAGTTTGGATCCTCACAAGTGAAATGAGATAATCAAGAAGGGTCCTTCTGGAAAATCAACAACATCAATGAAAAAAATACAAATGATCCAGGTATACTTTTCTTTATGAAATTAATTAAATTAATTATAAACATGATGTGAAAGATCCTCTCTAAATGTGTTGGGACTCTTCCTTCTTCATCTAAATCGTCGACTCTATTCTATGGTGAATGAAGTTTATCATCGTATTGATCCCGGAATAATCATTGGTCATGGGAAAAGATAATGTTGGGTGTCGGCCCAACTGCACTTTTGCTGCTCCCGAATCATTTAAGTGGCATCAGAGGTGTTAAATAATAGTTTATAAATATTTAAATAATTCATTTATGATTTATGGTTTAATAATATTGTTTTTCAATTCAAGTTAAACATTCTGCAAATCCAAATCTCAAGAACTTTTCCTCCCCTTTCGTTTCTCGTTCACCTTACTGAAATGGTCTTTTCTTTTGATTTTGATTAAAATAAAATAGTAGATCTCATATGGAGGTTCCAAAGGTTCATGTCCATACAACACCATAATACACAGTGTGTATTTGGATTCACACACTGTGTATCATGGTTCAGTGCATCGGGACTGGTATGCCAAACCATGTCGTGTCATTGGGGTTTGTCTATGTCTTAAATAATCCATGTGTTGACCAGGAATAGGTGGAACACATTTTATGGATTACACACCATGTGGACCACTAGAAATAGTGTGTAGTCCCTTCAGGTTAGGGTTGAACCATATACCCCGTACATGGATTGCCCGGCAGGAGACCATGTAATGAAGATACTACACAACATTTAGACCACTGGACATGCTGTGTACTCTGAGGATTTCTGAAGTACATATCCACACCATATCACCGGGTGTGTGCTTCAGATGGAAGGTGAATGATTGTACACGCCATGTAAGAGGAACTAAAAACTCTGTACTTATCCAAATTATGCAGATTTATTAAAATATATTATTATATTATACAAAACCTTGAGACGTGTACCATGTTGCAGGCGTAATGTTGGGGTACACCACGTGATAGGTGTTATATATATATATATATATATATTTGTTTAATTTAACATATGTGTAATGTTCATTCCTACTCATTTGGTATTTATGAACGGGAATTACCCAGGTTTCCTATAAGGATCAAGATGCATAGAAAGATAATTTTAAATGATTTTATTTTTTTAAAATTATGATGGATGATAATCTCAAGGAAATTCAGAAAAAAGGTTTAAGATAAAAGGATTGATTAATTAAAGATGATAAATAATTGATTCGAGCATGATTTATCTTAAGTAAGAATGATTAATGAATTTAATGATAGTTTTATTAAATGTGTAACTCATTACATAAATGTGGGTGATCATGAGGTAGACCAAGACCTTTGTATGTTACTGGTTTCTTTTTAATTAAATAAATAAATTAATTGTTGGCTTGTGAGCTATATATCCTCATTAATATGTAGGGAATGAGTTCCCATGGTTTCTTTTATGTAAACCCCCTTTTACCCCTCACCTACGTGTGAGTTTATAATCATATGTACTATATTGAACGCCCAATCTAGTGGAGATGGTCCAACCTGGAGCCGAGAAGAAAACAATCCCAGGAGTTACAAAGGTGGAAATATGGAAAGATGTAAACACGAACACAAAAGGTTCATGGTGTCTCTCTTTTAGGCAAGGGATAGTTTATCAACCTCTAGATAAACTAACCCTTATAAAATCTCATGATCATGCTTTTTTCTTTACATTATTTTTGTCAGTTTCATGGTTTATCATTGTTGATGTGTTGTCACGATCACATAATTAATGAATTAAACAAGCATTCAAGATGGAACTAAAATAAACCAAGCTTATGAGTAAATATTATCAAGATGTGGTTAATCACTTATGTATGTTCCACTTAATATTAACAAGAATGTGATATTGATAATAATCAATTCACGCATAAGAGATAAAATCCCTCAAATAAAATATTAATTTAGACCAAGCCTTCTGTTACTTGATTAAAGGAAAAACTCAATAAAACAATGTGTTTGAGACATCCTTGTTGGGAAAACATAATTTTATATAGGAATCCCTTATAATGTTTTCAGGTTAAATTAACCATATTACAGAAATAGGAGTATCCCTTGATAGGCTTTGTGTGATTTTGGAGGTAAGAGTAGTGGAAATCCAATGTCAAGATTTCAGGATTATGGAGCCCACTCAACAGATCAAGGAGTTGAAATCCCGCAGTTGGAAAAGATTTTCCTTCCTAAATACCTTCAAATAGATTGACCAACCATTATTGGGTTATGCTAAGGGAAATATGGATCCTTTCCTCTAGAATTTCATGGAAACTAGACATTCCAAGTTCAATGGTGGGGTCTATTGGGACTGGATAAAATAGTGGGAGACTTAAAAAAATTAGTTTGTTATTTCTCATAAAATGTAATCAAGAAAGTACTAATGATATTCTCTTTTAATTTTGAATACAAATTACAAGCTCATGAAATACACTATCCTTGCGATCAATTCTAGATAAAGACAATAGCAACACATGTAGTAACATCTTGTTATATTTTTGATGATTTCGAGTTATCCTACTCCGTGAACAGAAGTCTTACATGTTGGAGTCAACATTACCTGATCTGCCTGGCAAAGAGGCAAGTGATGAGGATTTCTTGGTCTATGAGAAAAATATGAACAACATGGTTGATGTTCAATGTTTGATGCTATCATCAATGTCTAGTGAGATCATGAAGTCTCAAGAAAATATGGATGCTTATATCATGCTCGAGCGCCTCCATGGTCTTTACCAGGAGAAAGAAAGATAGGATTGGTTTGAGATATCCAAGGCACTCTTTCAGATTAATCTTGGAGAGGGTTCCCTAGTTGGGCCTCATGTAGTCATGCTCATTGGCTACAATGAGCGCCTATAGGTTCTATGTTTTAAACTCCTAGAAGAACTAGGAACTGATCTCATTATCACATCACTCCCTTAGAGCTTCTCTAGATTTGTTTTTAATTTTAATATGAACAACATTGAGAAGTCTTTATCTAATCTTCTTATCCTCATTCTCCAAGTAGACAATGATATAAACCATGAAAATATTTCAAACCTTATGGTTAATTAGAGGAATGGGAAGGCAAATAGTTTTTATCCCAATGATTCTTTGCACCCTTCCATGAAAATAAAGAACAAAGGGGAGGCAAGGGAACATGAAGCTATTTGTTTCACATGTGTCAAGAAGGGATACTGGTAGAAGAACTGGACTCAGCCTAAGAAGTAAGGGGGAATCTTCAGGTTCATTTTTTATCAGATGTAATCTCTCTGTTTCTACAAATTGAGTATTAGATACAGATTTTGGTTCTCACATATGTATACAAATATAGGAACCAAGTAGATTTATGAAGATTGACTAAGGGGAGGTTGATCTACGAGCAGCCAACGAAGCTAGACTCACTGTTGTAGCTATAGGGGACTACCACCTCATTTTGCCAACTAGGATGATCTTTCTGTTAAAGGTTTATTATTATGTGTCGTTTGTTACTAAAAATATTATTTCTGTATCTAGATTAGATACATATGAATTTTTTTTCAATTTTGGAAATGAATGTTGCTTATTTTACAAATATAGAATATTTTTGGTAGGGAACATTTATACAAAAGTCTTTATGTGTTAGATTACACAAACCAAGTAATGACAATCGATAACAAAAATATGTCACATGATTCATACCACTCCCAAAATTGGAATCACCAGCTAGGTCATGTAAACAAGAAATGCCTTAAAAAGTTACATCAAGATGGATATTTATATTCTTTCGAACTAAAACCACTTGGCGTATGTCATGCATGTTTACAAGGAAAATTACAAAATCGCTATTTAGTGGGAATGTGAAAGGGATAATGAGCTTCTTGAAATGGTTTATACCAATGTGTGTGGACCATTTAAAGTTAAAGAAAAAGGAGGGTACTCATACTTCATAACTTTTTCAGATGATTTAGGTAGATTTGGATATATCTAATTAATGAGGTATAAGTCGGATTTTTTGATAATTTCAAAGAATTCTAGAGTGAAGTTGAGAACCAGCTTGGTAAGAAGATTAAGAAACTTCGCTCAGATTGAGATGGATAATATCTTAATCAAGACTTCATTTATTTCTTATTGGAGTTTGGGATCCTCTCCCTACTCACTCTTCCTTACACACCCTAGTGGAATGGTGTGAGAGAAAAGAGGAACCACACCTTGTTGGACATGGTGTGATCAATGATGAGTCATGCGAGTCTTCCATTATCCTTTTTTAGGATACGAGTTACAAATAGAGGCAAACATACTAACCCAAGTACCAACTAAATCAACAAATGGTATTACATACAAGTTCTAGAGTGGAAATAAAGCCATCATATCACATTTATATGTGTTGGGAAGTGATGAGTTTGTTAAGGCCTCTTTAGGTAAAAAACTTGAACCTCGAGGAACAAAGTGTACCTTTATAAGATACCCCAAGGAAAAAGGGGTATATTACCTATACAACCCCTCAGTCAAAAATGTTATAGTGGCAAGACATTCCATATTCTTTAAGAGGGTGCACATATCCAACAGTGATAGTGGGTGCAAGATAGACTTAGATGATGTTTAGGCTCAAGGTACAAAAGAGTTTGTATAGGAACAGATTCTAGAAAGCCCAATGGAAGAAAGAACTATTCTAGAGACACTAGAACTATGTAGGAGTACAAGAGAGGTTAGAGAACTAGAATGGTACAATTTTCTAGTTTATAAGGATGATGACTCATTATTAGTTGATAATAATGATCCTCTATCCAACAAGGAAGTAGTAAGTGGAATAGATGTTGCCAAGTGGAAAGAAGCCATGAATTATGAAATGGATTCCATGTACAAAAACCATGTCTGTATTTTTGTAGATCCTATAGTTGGTGTAAATACCATTGGTTGAAAATGGGTATTCAAGAGAAAACTAGACATGGAAGGATAATTTAGTGTCTATAAGGCACGACTGGTTGAAAATGGGTTCAAGCTGCGTCAAGGGATTGATTATGATGAAACCTTTTCACTAGTTTCAATGCTAAAATCCATCAGAATTATATTGTCCATTTCCTCTTACCAAAACTATTATATTTGAAAAATGGATGTCAAAACAACCTTTATTAATTGGAAACTTTAAGAAGATGTCTAGATGACACAACATGAAGGGTTTATGACTCTAAATGATTCCAATAAGTTATGAACGTTGTAGAAATACATTTATGGATTAAAGATATCATCTAGGTCATGGAACATTCATTTTGATATAGCCATAAACATATTTGGTATTATTAAGAAAAAATGTGATCCTTGTGTATACAAACAGTTTAGTGGGAGTGCAGTTGTTTTCCTAATAGTATATTTTGATGACATATTAGTTATTGGAAATAGGATATCAGTCTTACATTCTTTTAAGGTGTGGTTGAATCAATGTTTCTCCACAAATGACTTGGGAGAGGCATCATATGTTATTGGGATCAAGATCCATCATGATAGATCCAACAGATTGTTGGGCCTAAGTCAAAGTACATACATTGTGAAGATAATGAAGAGATTCAGTATGGAACATTCCAAGAGGAGATTGTTTCTAGCATCACATGGCATTCATCATTCAAATAAAATGTGTCCTCAGACATGTGAGGAAAAAAAGATGATGATAAGGACTCCATATGCATCAATGATTGGGTCAGTCATATATGTAATGATATGTACTAGGCTGGATTTAAACTACACATTGAGGGTGATATGTAGATATCAAGCTGACCCAGGTGACCTCCATTGGATGGCATTCAAGACTATCCTAAAGTATCTGAGGCATAATAAGGATAGGTTCTTGGTTTATAGAGGAGATGAAGTATTAGACATCATAGGATATGCAGATTCTAGTTTGCAGAATCATCAAGATGATGTGAATTCAAATATGGGATACATATTAACATTGAATGGAGGTGTAGTGAGCTGGAAGAGCATAAAGCAGAGTTTGGTCATAGATTCAATAGTAGATTCTGAGTATATCACAGCTTCTGAGGTAGCTAAAGAAGAAGTTTGGATATGAAGCTTCATCTAGGAGATGGATGTGATACCTAGCAGTAAATATCCCATCACACTATACTGTGATAATATTGCAGTTGTGGCTCTTACAAAAGAGACAAGGTCACATCATCAAACAAATAACATACTTCGAAAGTATAATCTCTTGAGGGATTTTTCTCAAAGATATGAAGTTCCAATGAGAAGTATTTCCACATAAGACAATGTGGAAAACCCCATAACTAAATCCTTGACTCAACAGAAACATGATCATAATGTGAGGTCTATCGGGCTGAAATTCAAAGGTAGTGGATCTAGTCCAAGTAAGAGTTTATAAGAGTTGGTGTCCTAGAACCAACTGGTTTTACTTTGATTATGTGAATATTTAATATATTATTACATATTGTTCATTATTCTTTATGACTATAGTATAATAATATCCTAGAGTATTTGTCACATTGAAAAAGTCAGAGTAGTTCCCCGCTATGATGAGAACCTTGGAGTGATATGACTATATTCTTAATTATAGTTTTTCGGTTTGATGAAATACTATAATGGGACACATAGTTTACAGATCTTCAGGTGAATGTACTCATAAGCGGATGAGACTTCCTCTCATGAAGTTCGAACATGGTAATCTCCAAGACATGAGATTATGATATTAGAACCACCGGTAGGAATTCCTCACATTTTCATGTCATCAGATATTCCTATCTGTGATCTTGTGTAAAAATCCATAGACTTTAACATTATCATTAATATGTTTCATGATGCACACTCTTTGATTTATTGATGAAAACCATCACGCAGACAATTGGCGGGAAGTGGGGTATTTTGGTTGCGTGACGAGTGGCATGTTATTAATGGATAAGTCAAGGATATATTTTTCTATTCTATTTATAGAAGTTGATATCTCATCCCTTTGATTGAAATAGAACCATCATGTAAAATTCCTTGTCCATGGTGTAACGATGAGTTTATTTTTGGTAGTCAAATAATGACGTATCAAAAATAAAGGTTCATGACACTATCATGAAACCAGCTTGAAGAGATATTGAGAAAAAGGGATTATATTACATAGTGAGTGTTCATATGTGGATGTCATTTTTGTGACTTTAAGTTATTTCTCTTGGGTGCCTTGACCCGTTGCTAGACAGTACTCTTGGACTTTAGGAAATCCCACCTAATGTCAATGAGAAAGAATCCTATAGGGTCACACAACAAGTGTTTTTTATGGTCTCAGTTAAATTCTATTTTAATTTAATTAATAAATATTATTCTCATGATAGTGGAATAATTTTATTCAAGTTAAAATGATTTCATAAATTAAATAAATATATATTCATTAGATTGTTGGTAAAATATATCTATTTATTTTATTGAATATTTAATAAATATTTATTTACTGGTTTGTAAATAAAATATTTATTTATGAGAATATTTATTTATTTTTTTATTCGGGTGTTCAATAAATAGATGTGGAGTTCGAGTGGACCAAGGATGGTCTGGTAGTAAAATAATTATTTGAATGATGGTGAATAATTATTTAACTAGTTGTCAAAAATTTAAATAATAATAACACTTCTATTATTTTATGATGCAGAATTTTATTTATTCCGTTTTGCGCAAGTTGGCACACCATAAATAATGATGCTATATTATTATTAAAAGCGTGGGTTTTCTCCAAGGATATGAATGTATTTAATTTCCTTTACAAAATTAAATATTGTAACCAAATTCCCATGTCAATAAATATACATGTACGTATATTGTGCCTTGTACCAAACTACATGACCAGTGAATTGAGAATTGTTGAGCTAAAAATTTATATCTCAAATCCTCTTCTCGTCCCTCTTAAAAATGAGAAATGTTCTTCAAGGCCTAAGAACAAGAAATCAAGAAAAACTGACAAAAGACACTCGCTTCACCGTGCTAGCACCCATAGAATGAGAGGTGTCGATCAGAGGCCATCAGAGCACATGTGGATCACCACTATAGGGATTCTACTTTGGATCCTCACAATCACAATGAGATAATCTAGAAGGGTCATTCCGAGCAATCGACAACATCAACGAATAAAATACTGAAGATCCAGGTATTGTTTTCTTTATGGAATTAATTAAATTAATTATAAACATGATGTGAAACATCCTCTCTAATGGTTTCTGGACTCTTCCTTCTTTATCTAAATCATTGATTATATTCCGTGGAGACTGGAATTCATCATCATATTGATCCCAGAATAATCATTGATCATGGTAAAAATTAAAGTTGGGTGTCGGCCCAACAACACTTCTTCTACGCCCAGAACATTCAAAAGACATGGTAGAGTGGTAGGTATAGTAGAAAGAGGTGGTCTAAGGTTTGAAATATTTCCACCACCACCCCCAGGTGGTCTATACCAGGATCTGGGGTGGTGGTCAGGGATAAGGAAAGTTGTAGGCTATGAAGGCATATGATCTTGATGCTCTAGAGAAAATACAAGGTATGATCTGTTTCCTTTCTACATTAGCTGCGGTATTGATAGATAGAAGTGTGAGTCATTAATTTCATGGAACATATATTATTCAAGACATAGATATACTAGTTGAGCCTTTGGGTTGACCCTTATGCTTGAATACTCTGATAGGATGTGACTCAGTGATTTCACACTTTTGTTGATAGTGTGATCTGACACTTGGAGGTGTGAGCTTTATATGAGATCTCGTTATAGTAGCGATGAGACCTTATGATGTCATCTTATATATGTAATATCTTACCATATTTTATGCCTGGATTGACTGTTTTATGTGGCGGATGCGTTTTTTCCACAGTTATGGTATGAGGTTTTACTTTGGGGATGAAAAGGAAACCCTGGTGGAGTAGAACATGATCGAACAGAAGAGATAGTGGATAATTACTCTATAGTTGGCTACCATGAATCTTGGAGTAGTGGATATTATGGGATAATAGTTTCCCACCATGGTGGTGGAGTATGAGGTTGTATTTATTGAGGACGTTTTAGGCTTACCTTCCCACATATATTTAGACTTAAAAATTGACTTGGACCCTAGGATGGCCCTAAAATCTTCACCAGCAGATCCGATGAATCCTACGAGGCTTTATGAGATTAGGGTGTAGTTGGAATACCTATAGAAGATGGGATTTTAGAGAATTAAAATTTCCCCTTTGGAATCCACTGTGTTGTTTTCTAAGAAGGTGTAAGGGAGCTTGAGATTATATTTGGATTACCGGTGCCAGAACTAGGTGGTCATGAAGAATAAATATCCACTACCAAGAATCGATGACATCTTCGATTAGTTGAGAGGGGCATGATGGGTCTCAAAGATTGACCTCAAATTAGGATATCACCAGATATGGGTATGGGATGAGGATATACTGAATATGGAATTAATATGTTTCTACAGTCACTATAAATACATGTTTATGCCTTTCAACATGAAAAACACCCCAACGGTGTTCATGGAACACATTAACTAATTATTTCATCCTTTCATAAACCTGTTTGTGTTGGTCTTCATCAATGATATCCTAGTGTACTAAGCATCTGAGGAAGAGCCTGGGAGACACTTGAGGATGGTTCTAGAGACACTCCCAGAGACCTATAATTATGGGAAGCTCATAAAGTGTAAGTTTTATATTAGATAGGTCCACTTCCTGAGATACATCATCTTAGTGGTAGGAGTGATAGTAGATCTAGTGAAGGCTGAGGAAGTTCTAGCTTAAGATCCACCTAAAATGTTTACTAAGGTGCATAGTGTCCTTGGGTTGGTAGGTTATTTTCAGTGGTTTTCACCCAATTTCTCCAGAGTCACACCACCTTTGACACCATTGAGCCAAACGAGGAATCCTTTCATGTGGACATAAATGTGTCAAAAATGGTTTCAGGAGTTGAGGTATAGGTTGAGGAACTCCCCCCCATATTTTATATTTATGGAGGAGGATGTCATTTACATAGTATTATCTGATACCTCAAAGACCGGACTTGGTTATTTTTTGATTCATAGTACCAAAGTGATTTCCTATGGGTCTATGCATTTGAGACCACATGAAAAAAACTACATGACCCACTATATTGAGCTAGAAGTGTTAGTCTTCACCTTGATGATATATAGACACTACCTTATGGGTAATTATTTTATCCTCTAATCTAACCACAATAGTCTCAAGAATATATTATCTAATAAATATATTAACTTAAGATAGAGACGATGGATATAATTCTTTTAGGACTATATATTTAATATTTATTATACTTCTCATAAGGGGAATGTGGTGGGAGATGCTCTAGGTAGGAGATCCTGTTCTCGGTTGTTGAACAAGGCATCAGAGTTGTTAGCCTTATTACAATTTTCATTAGTAGATAGGGATAGTGTTTCATAACATCAATCTATGGTTGTTACCCCACCACATTCAGAGATTGTTTTGGAATCTCAATATGAAGATACCGACTTTGAGACCTTAAGAACTCAAATATCCCCTGTAAGTGCTCTCGATGGATTTTATGATGGTGGGGAGCACATTATCCTTTTTAGAGTATGGGTGATCATATTGGTGACATTGTGGGAGGTGGTGATGAGGGAGTTTCATACACCCCCTTTAAAAGTATATCCAAGTGTGGAAAAGATGTATCATGACCTATGATATTTGTTTTAGTGACCATGCATGAATATATGTGCTCCAATGTTTGTCTCTCGATACCTTACTTTTCAGCAAGTGAAGGTTGAGCACCAAGTTTCAGCAGGTTTAGCTAAACCCCTAGATCTTCCAAAGAGGAAGTGAAAGGGATATCCATAGAATTCTTGACGGGGTTACCACATATGTCCATAAGACACGATACCATTTGGGTGATCATAGACTGACTCACGTGTTACTTCTGAGGAGGTGCGTGCATGACATATCACATTTTATAGACTGGGGTGAGCTGGACATATAGTATGATGATACTTTTTATAACTACCCAGTAGATATTGTGGATCGATGGTATATTATCCTTTATGGGTCATCGATTCCCCAAGTGTGTGTTCTTTGGAAGTGTGAGAATATTTATGAAAACTCCTAGGATCCTGAGATCCATATGTGAGCTCAGTACCCTCATCATTTTTAAGAAGGTTTTTATCTTTTCAATAAGAAAATCCCAAGGTTAGTGAGAATGTAATGAGTCTAATTTTTCCATGTATTACTTCAAAATATTATATGGTTATTTTTTAATCTGAGAATTGAGACAATGAAAGATTCCAAGGTCTGATGATCCCAGAATTGATATTTCAAAACTATAAAAAATATTAATATCAGTCATGTACAATGTTCATAAAAAAGTGTAATAACTCAGGAAAGTATCCTCAGATAAACAATATGATGCCTCCATTGATTTTAGAGTATGTGATTTACCCTAGGTGTGACATAATATTTTTTGGCGTCCCGCGTTTCGGTAAATTGATATCGAGGAACCAAATAATAAAATAAATAAATAAATATATTTTATTTAATTAATTTGATAAAATATACTAGAATCCTCTATTTAACCACATTTATGCCTAAATCCCTAGGGTTAACTAGGTAATCTATGGATTGAGAGTATTCATTGGAGAAGAGTCATTAGAAGATCATTGGTGGATGACATTAGATCAAATCAATATTGAAAATCATTGCAAAATCAATGATCATGAATCTGTCCAATGATGATAATTTATTATTGTTCTTCATAAACTATCAATCCAAAATCTAGGTAGGATGTTTAATTTATGTGATTCCATTAAATTTTTTATCCTGATTGAATGTAGATCAATTATATGAACAAGAATTTATTCACACATAGATGATTGATTTATTTATGGTAGATTTATTTCTTCATTAATTATTCTTTCTTAGTTCCACTAATTCATCGAAAATGTATTGAGGATGAAATGAACTAAGGTTGAGGTTCATTTCTCATGATTTGGGTTTATGGATTTCTATCTTGTTTATTCATTTGTTCATCATGGAAAATTTCTTTGGCCCATGGTTCAAGAAATACTGTGTATATGATCATTGTGTGACCATTCTTAGACACCCCAGATCATTACTGCAGGTGCAGTTTGTGATTGCGGGTGTGAGAAAGGAGTGACGATGATGAAGGATGATCATAGGTAGATCATAATGTACCAATGATTCCCATTATTCCTTGTTCTACATGCGATGGTGACAACGTGACTCAATGATGGAATTTTTTGAGAATATTAGAAGCCCATATTTTCATATTTGTTGACAAAAGGGTCAATAACCTCATATCCATGATTCCTGATTATTTCCATGATGAAGATAGCGCAAATGGTGATTCATATAATAACTTTAGGGTTTTGAAATTATCCATGTTACATGGAATATAATACAAGATCACACGGCATGTGGGGCCCTGGATTTGGCGCTAGGGTTTTCGAAGAGAAGAAAATAACACACATTGTGTCACACCTATCACATGCCAGGTGACCCGTGCTGGTGGAATGAAATGTATCTCTGAGGATACATGTACATGGGAAGGCCAGGGTACATGGGAACAATCAGAGTTCATGGGAAAAGAAATTTACTCGGACATGGCCAGGTTTACATGAGCCTGACAAGGTGTACCCGGTTTGGTACACAAGCTCGAGAAGAAGTACATAGACATGGTAAGGTTTCATAGGAAGAGTGCCAACTTGAATTATTCACATCATGCACCCATGGAGGATAGTCCATGTATTTTTTGGTCTATATGTTGTGTGTTATGGAAGCACATATACAGACTAGGGGTTGTTTATGCATTTCATGTACTCCCAGTAAATGTCGTGTACCCCCTTTGAGGGTTTTGGATCTTTAGTTTCTTCAGTTTGGACCATTATGGGTTGAGTGTTTTCTCTTGGTCCATCCCCTTGATTCTACAATTCTATATCATGTCCATTTCTCAAGATTATGATTCCATTTGGAGGATAAATCTCAAATAGAGTTTTTGGTATCCCTCCATGAGACTGGAGTGTGATCCTCTATTATTTTATCTTATACCCTAGGTGGGGTTCAATGAATCGGCGGGAATTCCTTATGCAGGGTGTTGATACCCTATCTAGTATAATGTTTTTGTAGGGTTTATGGTATCATTGTAATATGATCCCCTACATAATAGGTTGATCTAGATTTTGATTTGTTTTGTCCCTCAATGGTCCTAGGTGTTATCCCCTATCTGTGTACCAGTGAGTTTTCTTGGGTAGGGACCAATGATTATGGACTCTTAGTTGAGTGTCACTGAAGATATCATGTCTCATGTAGTGGGTTCTCCAAGAACAAGTGTTTCCTTGTAACTTCGAGTAGAATACTATGGTTGGAAGTTTAGTCGAGACTTCCTGGAGACAAAGTGTCCTTCCTAAGTATATATAGGGTTTTTTATTTGATTTCTATATTCTTGTTATGATCTGAATACTCTTGATGCTTTGTGTTTAATGTTTTTGGGGTATTTTATTGGTTATTGTCATAATCACCCCTATATGGGATCTTTTTACATGTGTCGTGTCTTATGCAGATGAATACTTTTTTGAAGGTGTCCTAGGAGGATATGGAGTGGGTGGACCATAGTTTCGGCTAGAAAGAATGAGATTTTTTTGGGTGGTTTCATTTGATAGTGGTCCCCTCCTTTTGAGAACGTTTCACACTTTTAGCTTCTTTTTAGGTCTTCTATTTGGTCCCTTTATCACTTTCATTACATTATTAACATCTTATTATTGTGAGATTATATATGTATGCATGAATTAATTTTTATTGTTTTACATTTCAGCATTAAATGTTCATGGAGATGTCTCTGTGTGTGTGTGTGTACGTACAATAGAATAATGTTTCATGTGGGATATGCCTACTCAGTACTAGTTACTAGACCCTGGCCTATTGGAGGTGGTATTTGGGTAGTCGTGGCTCAGACCCCACCAGGTCGGGTCATGATAGAGTGGTATTAGAGGAGTCGATTCGACCATAGGACATAAGTTTTTGAGATTGGTTTGGTATTTTTGAAATAATCTTAAATTTTTTTTAGTTTATATTTCAGGATAGGGACAATGGTGTTGGTGCGACATCATACGTATCCATTCACTAGGACTCTAAAAACTTATTTTTTGACTTAGTATATGTAGACACTGGTTGATGGGGAATCATTGGTACATGCATCATATAGGAATATGTTGTTGCTTCTATGTCCTTCTTGAGTCGACACCTTGGATTTACTCTTTAACCATGGTATATCTTGTTTATTTATTGATGCCTTTATTAAGACAACCATACATCCATCAAAATTTAAATTTTTTTTAAAAAAATTTTTTGAAAAAATGGGAAACCAAGGATCACAAAAGTCTCCCACAATGTTGTGAAAGTGCTCACAAAATGAATAAACACAAGACAAATATTGCTTGACCCAGCTGCTCTATAAAGTTACCAGTGCAGCGTACTAACCTTGATAGCTGGGTCTTCTCTGATAAGCTCTTCATAGTGAGAAATCATCCTTTACATTGTCTAAATAAATTCCTATGAGTTGATTTTACTCTAATTGAATCATCATACCATAATTCTATCTAGTTTATCTAACCACACTTCTTATTACTTTGTGGCATCGACTTTAATCATTCTTTAATAAATCCTCTTCATCTCCTCTTCTGAGAAATTGGGTCTTATTTCTTGCTTAGGAATATCTTCCTTGGAGTTCAGAATTAGTTTCAATCACTCCCCATCCTTTTATTCTATGTCTCTTTTGTATTTGTTTATTTCTTCACTTTCTCCCTTCTATTGGACTGATCTTCCTTTGTTCTTTCCCTTACTGTCTGACCTAGTTTCTATTGGTTTTGGCATGTTAGAGTAATCCTTGCACCCCTTTGTCATTCTCTCCTGAACCACCATTAATTTCCTTGAATCTCTAATGCCTTTTTTCTTTTTCTTCCTTTGAGGGCTGTGAGGACCTTTTCCTTGACATCGATCCATACAATCCACTAAAGGGAGACTATAACTATCATATCTTGGAGAGTCATCCTCTTCATTAAATGATGGTTCTTAACCTTCCAAGACACCAAATTGGTTACCTAGCTTTGTCGTAGAGTCTACTTTTAGGGGATTGTGCATATGTAGAGACTCCTGCTTACCTACCATGTTCTACCAGTGATATTTCTTCACCCTAAACCCAGCCTCCAGATGGGCACCGAAGGTATTTGGGTCTAAGGTGCTCAAGAAATTCATACCGCCAAGCTTCCCTTTTCTATTGTGAAATGTTGCAGCTGACAAGAATGACTTCCCCTACACCAATTCTGATACAATGTATTTATCATATCCTCATCCCATAAACTGCTACTACTTATTAGTGTCCTCCAAGCCTCTATTAGTGTCCTTCTAGCCTCCACTGAGTGATGAGGCTTCAGTATAGGGCAATGTATAGGAGATAATACATTTTTATGGTTTACCAGCTATACCACCACCCATTGGGACACAGTTGGCACCGAAAATACTAAGGATGCACGTAGCATTGATGTGATTTATGAGTTCTAGAGAGAACAACCTCTTCTGGTTTAGGGTGTGTGATCATACCATGATTCCCTATATTATTTCACCCTCATACCACTATTGTAAACTGGTTTTGTATTGAAAATTGAAAATATAATAACAAATTTCACTTCATGTTTGATTTAGAAATTTAATTTTTTCACTATTAAAAAGGGAGATTTCACTTGTTTTCATGTTTTTGTTATAAGTTTAGGTGATTTGGAGGGCCCATAAGAAGTTGATGAAAAATGGGCCAAATTGCACTTGAATCCAAGAACATCAGTGTACTCAACCAAATATTTCTATTTATGCATGAGTCTAATTGAGATTAATATTTTTCATAAAATCCAAAAAAAATTCTGTACAACTCTTCTGATAAAACCAAAACCCAGTTCATCCATTAAGAGTCCCAAAAGAATCAATCTGTCCAATAAAATGGCTCTACAGAGAGTCAAAAGTTATTCTCTGTATTTTGATAGTATCTCTTATTATAAACAATGTCTAGACTCTAAATTTTATAGATATAATTAAAGTGGGTATTCCAACAAGATTTTATTTTTGTGTGAATATAGATATGATTTTATAGTGGCCTAAAACAATGGAGCAAGTGGTTTCTCAAAATCATAGTTCCCAAAACCACCTCCCATTTTGGCTATAAAAGAACACCTTGGGAACCTCATTTATTAGTTCAAAATAGATGAAATTATATTCCATTTTAAAGTCTTAAAGGAATCCTTTCCTCAAATAAGACGTTTTAGAGGCCCCTATCCTTATAGGGGGATCAAGGATGAAGGTGAAGATTCACCCAAGCCTTCTCCTTCTCTCAATGGAGCGATAAATGGTGGATGATCATTTTAATGAAGCTACACATACTTGGGAGGGATTTTTAACACTTTATACTCTACTAGTTTTTTTTAAAAAATATTGTGTTAAATATCCCACTTATGTTTTATCTTGACATATTTCTCATATGAATTCATTTTGTTCGATATACTTTTCATTTTAACACCAATTGAGTTGAGATTTCAAGTTGGAATCTTGGGTTGTTCAAATTGAAAAAACACAAGTATCCTATTTCTCTCACAAATACAGGAGATTTAAGTATTCTTTGTCATCTCTCAATCAATGCATGAGTCCTAAACATTAAAAACATGATTTTTGTGTCAAGGGGTGGTTCTTTGTGCATCAATTTAAGAGGTAAGAGGGGAACCAAGACTTGAAAACCCTCATCCAAAGGATTACATTAAACCAAATAATATTTTTAATACAATGAACTATAAAATATGTGTAGTGAACTTTAAATGAACTTATTCTCTCATAATTCTAAAACACCGCCTTTCTTTGTCAACTATTAAACTCTACAATTAAGAAATTTTATTTTGGAAATGGTTATTAAAACCACTCCCACTTTTTAGTCTTTTTTATTGAAAATACACACTTTAAACCACAAAGTATCCTTTAGAGATGACCTAGATTCCACCATAGTCTATAAAATAATTTTTTATTCATAATATATTTTATGGGTCATGATAACACGTTCAAATTTTAGCAATAGTTTTTAGAAGCGTTTTGTTTTTATGTGTTTGTTGTTTTAACTTTGCATATTTTGTATGTTTTTGTTTATTTATATCATAAAATTTTGTATATAAATGGTTTTATAACGTCTTCTTGTTTTTAGGTATTTTGTATGATTCATTATACTCTGAGTGAAATACCTCCTTTTGAACCTGAACCAGAGAGGATACTATGTCAACGACACTGAGACACACTGACCACTCCTTTGATATAGGACACACCACACCTTGAGACTCCTCTAGACCCCTATTCTACTAGAACTAAAATATAAATAGAAAATAATGTGTATAACATGGAAGAAAACAACTAGACCTTAAAAGAACTTACCACCCCATATGTGCAGTACAAACATGCGTCTATCCAATACCCTAATGATGAATCCAACTTTGAGATGATATCGGGCCTCATACACCTCCTTCCTAAAATCCACGTTCTTCCTGGTGAATACCCTCACAAAAATCTCAAGGAATTGTATATAGTGTGATCCTCCATGAAACCCCAAAATGTAACTAACGAATGCATTATGTTTCGGGTCTTCCCATTATCCCTTAATGGTGCATCCAAAGACTAGCTATACTCTCTACCTACCACAATAGGGGGCAGGAATAAACTTAAACGACTCTTTGTAGAGAATTTTTTTCCTTCTTCCTGAACTGAGTCAATGAGAAAATAAATATATGGCATTAGGAAATAATAAATAGATCACCTTCATGAATAGTGGTAACAATTAAAAAGACTTCACTCAAGTTTTCCCCATCACAAAATTAGTGAAAATGTCTAAATCAATATTTGTATGAGGGACTTATCCCCACGGATCATAGCATGATAGATGTTGCAGTTTGTGGTTCCCATGTTGACCAAACTCCTATCGTATCTCATGACATAATAACCAACATGTCTCAGAATTCACAACAATTTGGAATGCGAGCAATTTCACTAACTTCAGGAGATCATGAGGTAAGTCATTCATACATAGAAAAAAAGTTAGATAATAAACTTGATGAGATGCATACCCTTCAAATGAAATTAGATCAAGAATAAGGTAACTCACACTCTTCCGTCATTCCATTAAATTGTTATATTTTTCTGATAACACACATTATTCTGACCAGTTCCCATAACTTTAGTATTCATATGAGTCTTGTACTGTAGTATTCCCTAGGAATCCATTCCAACAAGCACCACCATTACAGAAATAACCATTCAAGCCAAATCCAAACCCCAGGTGGAAAGAACAACCACAATATAGACAAATAGGAAACTCAATCTACCCTAAGAAGAACTGGTATCAACAAGGCCATGGTATGTAACCTTATTATCCTTCAACATCTCAAAGAAATATTCCACCTCCTATGTTTGAAATAAGCATTGAGGATATGGTGAAGAAAATGGTAACCTAGAACCTCCAGTTTCAACAGAGCACACAATCAGCAATTCAGGACATATGAACTCAAGTGAGACAACTAGAAAACAACATCAGTGAGATAAAGATTAAAGGTTATGGAAATATACCATCCCAACCTATTTTTAATCCAACAGAAAAAGTTAACATTTTCATAATCAAACATTATAGTGGTAATGATGTTTCTTCTTCCATTGATTATACAAAATATGTATGTCACCCACTTGGAAAATCTATTTATATAACCATAAAAGATTCTAATGATGAGAAACATAACAATAGGGGTAACCAATTTATTTTTGATGATTCCCCTAAACATTCCATTCCTCTTCCATTCCAAGAAAGACTCTCTAAACCTAATAATTTTTTTGATAATGATATTGACAAATAAATAATTGATAAATTTAAAAAGCTTCAAGTTAACATTCCTTCATTGGATGTAGTTAAAAAAATCCATCACTACACTAAATTTCTTAAATATATTTTCACCCATATATGATGACTAAAGGAGATTGAAAGAGTCAACCTAGGAAGGAATGTCTCGGCCTTGATATAACCAGTAATTCCAACCAAACACAAGGATCCATGAAATTTCATGATACCATTCACCATAGGGGAGTACTTATTTTATGTTGCAATTATAGAATTGGGTTCTTCAATTAATTTATCTCCTTACACTATGTATACATCTTTTCATTTTGTAGAGCTTCAACTGACGGGCATTTTTTTGTAACTTAAAAACTGAAGCACAACACACCCATCAAGAGTGATTGAGGATGTTCTTGTAAAAGTAAATAATATCATCTTCTCGCCATACATTTTCATTCTTGAGATGGAAGATACCTGAACCTATTGACATGCTCCTCCAATACTTGGGAGTCCATTTATTAAAAAAATAAATAAAATCATCAACATCCACAATGGTACATTGTCCATGGAGTTCTATAGATAAAAGGTATGTTTTAATATCTTTGGTGCCATAAAACACTCCATTAAAGAGCATTCAACTCTTCTTGTCTATTCAATGGAAGTTCTCTCAAATGACAGACACACACAAAATTATCTCCTTGACCCACAGTCAAATTCATTTTCCTCCTCTTCTCACATGTATTATTTTAGTTTTGATTCATGTTTTGAGTGTTGTGTGGGTTTATAAAATTGTAAATGTTGTGCATTAATTGAAGAGTGTGTTCATTATGAGGTACCAATAACCGTCTATGTTTCTATAAATCTCATTTCCATTGATTCTCTTCCCTTAGAGAAAAAATATGAGTAGATTGATGGTTTCATGGAGCTCACCCCCCTAAGTCCCATCCCTCAATCCAAAAAACACTAGTTTTGGAATTAAAACCACTTAGATCTAATTTAAAATATAACGATCTTGAGGGAATTGAACAATTTACCATCATTATTTCCAATAACCCCTCTCCACATAAGGAATCAAAACTTCTCAACATTTTGAGAGTTTTAAAAGGAAATTTCATGGACATTTGATGATATTCTTGGGATTATCCCATCTCTTTTTATGTACGATATGCTTTTTGAAGATGATACTAAGCCTGTAAGGAAAGATCAACATCGGTTGAATCCCAACCTACTCGATTTCATAAAATTGGATGTTAATAATGTGATTTTTGTTGGGATCATCTGTACCATATCTGATAGCAAATGGGCCAGCCTAGCAGAAAGTGTGCCAAAAAAACTTGAATAATCGTAGTGTCAAATGAAAGTAATGAATTGGTTCCAACACACCTGAAAAATTGATGGTGAGTTTGTATCAACTACCATGGACTGAATCAAGCCACACAAAAGGACCACTTTCTTCTAAATTTCATTAACAAAATGATAGAAAGACTAATTGGTAAGTCCCATTATTGTTTCCTTGATATATATTTAGGTTACTTCCAAATACATAGATCACTTGAAGATACATAAAAGACAACATTTACCTATCCATTCAACACATTTTCAAACAAAAGGATATGCATTTTGGTCTATGTAATTGTCCTGGTACTTTATTGTGTTGTATGTTGAGTATATTTTCATAGTACCTTGGGAATTGCATGTAAGTTTTTATGGATGATTTCCTAGTTTATGGAAATTCATTTGAGGACGGTTTGAAAATTCTAGGTTCTATTCTCCATTGTTTCATAGATAATGATCTTGTATTAAATTATGAGAAATGTCATTTCATGGTTCAGAAGAGGATAGTTCTTAGGAATTTTTGTAAAAATGAGAGAATTCAAGTGGATAAATCAAATTTTGAATATATTTCATCACTTACATATCCAAAATGTGTTTTTGAGGAGAGATATTTCGTAGATCATGATGGTTTTTACCATTGACTCATTAAATAATTTAGTAAGATCACACTTCCTTTGTCCCAGTTATTACAAAAAAGATTCAGAGTTTTTGTTCAATAAAAATTACGAGGATGCTTTAAATTCACTAAAAATGAGTCTCACAGTACCTCTCATCATCCAAAAACTAAGGTGGTATCTCCCCTTTGAACATATGTGTTATGCCTCTAACTTTTTAGTTTGGACTTTTCATCACAAATGGTTGACAAGTTGCTTAATGTCATTGCATATGCCTCACATACCCTAGATCATGCCCAAGAAAACTACACAACTACTGAAAAATAATTCCTTTCAACTGTTTTTTACTTGTAAAAATTCCATTCATGTCTTATTTATTCAAAAATAATTGTGTTTTCTAATCATATTGCCCTTCAATTTCTCTTAAAGAAACATGAAGCTAAACCTCGCCTCATTCGGTGGAAAATCCTCCTCCAAGAGTTTGGCCATGAGATTCAAGATAAGAGAGTAGTGGAAAATGTGGTAGCTGAGGACATTAGCCGGATTTACACGCCATAAGACCACCATATGGACTCATCCCTCCCTATTAGAGAATTCTTTCTTTGTGAGAACCTTTGTGATGTAGTCAAACTTACCCCTTGGTATATGAAAATTGTGAAATTTTTGGTAGCATCTAGGGTACCCATAGATTTTACAACTTCACAATCCCAAACGCTTAATAATGAGTCATGATGGAACATTTTGGATGATCCATACCTATGGAGAATTTTTAGTGATTATGTTGTTCGAATGTGTGTCCCTGACCATGAGATTTAGTATGTCCATAGGTTCTGTCACACGTTGGCATATGGGGGCCACTTTGTATCTCAACATATAACTCGAATGGTCCTTGACTCTTGAATTTATTGTCCAACATTTTTTAGAAATTCTCATCCATTTTGTACGTCATGCAGAAGATTTAAATTCATAGGTAATATCTCAAAGTGGAATGAAATCCCCCAACAACCCATGTTATTTCTTGAGATCTTTGACACATCGGGAATTGGCATCGTGGGACCTTTTAAACTTTCATTTGTATTTTTCTACATATTATTGTCTATTGAATATATTTCTTAATGGGTGGAAGAATATTATGCAAGGAATGACCAATCTCGAGTGGTTGTTGATTTTTTGATGTCCCAGAATTTCAATAGGTTCAGTTTTCCTAGAATTATTATTACTAATCAGGGTTCATATTTCTGTATTCATAACATGAAAAACTTACTCCATATGTATGTGGTTTTTCATTAAATCTATAATACATATCATCCCCAAACTAATAGACGAGAAAAGATATAAAATTGGGAAGTTAAGAGAATCTTGGAAAAAACAGTACAACACAAAAGGAAAGATTGGATTTTGCGCTTGGATGATGCACTCTGGGCGTACTGTACAGATTTTAAAAACCCGATCAGAATTTCACTATATAGGATTGTCTTTGGAAAGGTATTTCACTTCCCAGTGGAGGTAGAGCACCATGAATATTGGGATTTCAAACAATATAATATGAATCTATCATATGCGAGTGATCCAAGGAAGTTTTGTATTCAAGAGTTGTAAAAAATTAGGTGTGATCCATATGAGGACTCTATAATCTATATGGATAAAAACAAGGCTTCCGACAAATGACTCATCCTTAATAATCAATTACACATTGGAAAGAAGGTCCTCCATTACAATGCATGGCTGAATTCGCATCTAGGTATGCTTTGTTCCAACTGGTTTGGCCTATGAATTATTAATAATGTTTATCCATTTGGATATGTTCACTTAAAAAATAAAGAAATAGAGAAAACATTCAATATCTTTGAGAAGTAAATTAATCACTTTCAAGAATCCCTTCCCAAGTCCCCGATAGAGGAACTTCATGTTCAGGTTGCAACCTATAAATGAAATCCATGATGTTTTATCCTTCCCTCCCAGATTTTCGTTTATTACAGTGAGGAACCTGTATAGAATAGGTGTGGGGGATGGGTATATTAATGGGATGATTAGTAATTTTCATCATGTTCATTATTTTCATCCTTTTGGATTTCTAGATAGTACTTTTACCTTTCCCCGCTCTCCCCCTACTTTTGTGTCAGAATGTTACTTTTTGATGCCCACTAAATCATGGAAAAGGATTCCCACTTAATCATAGATGATATTGAACATGCATGAAGAATTTTTCTATTTCATGTGGTTTTAGCATTTAAAATTTTTGGTTTTAATGAAACTTTGTTTCTTTTAGCGTGAATTTAATATTGAGGTTTTCCTTTTTGTTGAAAATTGTTTGTTTGTGATGATATAAATGGTTGTATCACATTGAAACCTTTGATAAGTGTGGTACCCTTTGTGTTAGTAGTTTATAAGAAAATTGTGTCGCTTGATTTCTCCATGCATCTTTCACCCAACCATGAAGTATGAATTTTTTCTTCACAATAGACGATAATATAAGTTAGTTTAATATTTCTCAGCTTTCTAAAATGATTTTTCCATACGTTCATTCCTTGTATGATCTTTTTTATTTCTATATCAGATTTCCCTATACGTGTGTACCTATTATCTGACTATTTTATTCCTAAAAAAATACAAAGATATGGGTTGTGTTTTGGGTAGGTCAAAACCATTCTTACATGACCATTGATCTTGTTATAACTATTACAATTTGGGTTGTGAGGAGATCAAGCAAGGGTTGAGTGTTGAGTGTGAGATTTGTTCCAAGATCAACATAAAAAAAATAAAAAATATATTAAATTAGGTAAGTGATGAAATGTGTAACATATGAGGATATTTAGGTCAGGATCTTATATTTTGACTTTTAGGAATGATTAATTGAGTGGGTATTGAAATTTGATTTCAAAGGATGTAGGGTAGATTCGGTGGACAGAATCGTTTAAGAAGAAATTTTGAAAATAACCTATATTTACTGTATAGAAAGTGGAAATAATTTCATGGAATGTTTTTCACACACACACAAGGAGAATTAGTTTCATTTTTACTTTTAAATTACTTTCACAAATTTTTATCATTCATCTCTTTTAACTTCATTCTGATATAATTGATGAGACATCTATTTCCATGATAATTGGGAATAACTCTTTAGTGTGGTTTGTGTTCAATTAAATTTTCATTGAATATTAAATCTTCATGATGTTGGCAATATTTACATGTATCATATTTTATAATTGTGACTTTTCCCAGGAGTGTAAATTTTTAGATGTGGGGGTGTGATCGTACAATGATTCACTGTTTTATTTCACCCACATACCACTATAGTAAACTTGTTTTGTATTAAAAATTACCAATATAATAACAAATTGAACATCATGTTTGATTAAAAAATTTAATGTATTTAAATTTTAACAAGGTATATATCACTTTTTTTCATGTTTTCGTTATTTTGGAGGTGATTTGGGGATCCCAGACGAAGTTGAAGGAAAATGGGCCCAATTTTGTAGGAATCCTAGAACATCTGTGGACTCAACCAAAAACTGGTACTACTCCATTTATCCAATTAGTATTATATTTTATTAACTAATCCAAAAATCATTGGTCTATAAATATTTTGAGGAAATACAAACCCAATTCTTCCATTAATATGCCCAAAATAATTAATCTCTTCCAGAAAATGAATCTACATGGAGTCAACAATTTGCCTCTATATTTTGGAAATATCGCTTATTATAAAAATAATGTAGCCTCCAAATTTGAAATATTGAAAAGAGGTATACCAACAACATTATAGATGTTTTTAAAGTGAGATAAGATTTTATAGTTGCTGAAAACTATGGTCTAAGTGGTTTCTCAAAATCAGGGTGTCCAAAACCACCCCCATTTTGGAAATAAATGAACACCTTGGGCACCTCATTTATTAGTTATAACTAGAATCAAATCTCTGTCATTTTTTAATCCAAAAGGATTCCTCCACTTATACATTAATTTGTAGAGGCCCCTATCCTCATGGGTGATAAATGATGAAGGTGAAGTTCCACCCAAGCCTTCTCCTCCTCTCGATGGTCAGCTAAATGGTGTGTTGTCCTTTTGGGGGAGCTACACGTACTTGGGAGTGATTTTAGACACTTGATAATATACTAGTTTTGTATAATTTGTGTGCTAAATATTCCAATTGTTTTTTATATTGACATTTCTCCTATCAATTCATTTATTTTCATATAATTAATTTAAAAACATTTCATTTCCACGCCAATTGTGTTGAGATTTCAGGTGGAAATCTTAGGTTTTTCTGATTGAAAAAACACAAGTATCTTATTTCTATAATAAATACATGATTACTATGTCAAGGGGTAGTTCTTTGTGAATCATTTTAAGAGGAAAGATGGGAATTAGGATCTTGACAACCCTCATTTAAAGGATTCCATTAAACCATATAATTTTTTTAGAAAAATTTACTATTCAAGATATTTAGTGAACATTAAATGACCTTCTCGTCTCATAATTCTAAAACATAACCTTTCTTATTCAACTATTAAACTCCTTAATTAAGTCATTTTATTTTTAATGAATTTTTAAAACCAACCCCACTTTTTAGCCTTGTTTATTGAAAATAAACATATCAAACCACCAATGCTTCATGAGAGATATCCTAGGGTCCACCCTAGACTATAAAATAATTTTTAAATCATAATCTATTTGAAGATTTATGACAACATGGTTATTGTTTCAGGACCCCAGGTGGCTGTGGACTTGCTAGAGACAGTCACTTGAGTTTTCTACCTAGTGAGGACGCCTGAAGCTTATATGGAAGTCCTCACAGTGAGTCATCTTCAGGGATCCACCAGGCGATGGTGGAGTCCAATGACTTAGTCACACAATGAGACAACTCTCTCTTAGTCATACTACAAGTTTCTCTTCAAGGAGGGTTTTTAACCATCAACATTTTAATCAGTGTGAATCCAGGAGCTTCTACATCTATAGTAGGGCAATATGACCATGGTAGATTATTTGAAAAGGTTTACGGATCTCTTGTGGTAATCTATAAATATGGTGTCAGATCCATTCCTCAAAGCATTAACAATCAAAAATATATTACCCAAAGATATCATATCATAAGTGATATCTCATTACATTCCCACCACTACCAGAGTTCTTGGGAGGGCCTTAGTAGTGGAGGGATACCCGGAAGAATAGATGCAGAACGTGGGCACTAGTAGTGGGATCCCAAGAGTTTAGACCTCATAAACAGGTAGATAACGGTAGTCATTGGGATCCAGGAATGTCATATGCTTTTGTGAGATGATCCCATGATAGAGGATCAGTGTTTTAGGGATCTAATGATGTTTCAAGTCAGTCAAGGGAGAGGTTTTGTTTCTCCTATTATGGTTAGGGACATCTTTTATAGGGTTTTCTAACCCATCATACAGTTTAAAGAGATATGGTTGAGGGATCACCTAGGCAGAGACAGGTGTAGGATCAAGGATTTCTATAGGGTGGATGAAATGTAATAGGAGAAGGTAG
Organism: Viscum album; assembly: GCA_963277665.1. Classification (NCBI taxonomy): domain Eukaryota; kingdom Viridiplantae; phylum Streptophyta; class Magnoliopsida; order Santalales; family Viscaceae; genus Viscum; species Viscum album. The sequence continues at coordinate 111,642,816 of OY728134.1, read as the reverse complement.
ACCAATAGTATGTGATCATAGGTTTGACCTATTGTTGTCGCCAGCCCCAGGTGGTCCACACCGGGGTCTAGGAGTTGGTGAACATGAACGAGGATAACTAAAGGCTATGGAGACCTATGACCCCGAGGCTCTATGTATGATATTCTGTATGATATATTTATTTTCTAGATTTGATTCAATATTGATATACGTAGGTGTGAATCATTAATTTATTTCCACTTCTCTAGTTTGAGAATTAGATAGTATAGTTGATCCTTTGGATCAAAACCTATGCTTGGAGTCTCTTCGAGTAGGTGACTCAATGATTTAATACTTATGATAATAGTTAAATCTAACAATTATAGTTGAGTGCATCATATGGGTTCTATTTGTAGTAGTGATGTGACATTATGATGTCATCTTTGGTATGGACTGGCTATCCAAAATTCATTCCTAGATTGATTCTTTTATGGGTAGGATATGTTGTTTACATGGTGATGGGATGAGGTTTTGCTTTGTGGGTGAAAAGGAAACCCTGGAAGAGTAGGACGGTCTCATGAATAGAATACAGAAGCCGATTACTCATCAATTGGATGGTCTGAATCTCGGAGTATTGGATACTATGGGACACCATTTTCCTACAACATCGGCAGAGTATGAGGACATCTTTCCTGAAGAAGTGTTAGGCTTACCTCCTCACTGAGAGTTATACATCTACATTAACATAAACCCATGGAAATATCTGATTACTTCACCAATGTTTCAAGTATATCCTATAGAGATTTTTGAGAATAGGGTGTATTTGGAGGAATTGCAGAAGAAGGGATTTGTGAGACCCAATGTTTCCCCCTTGGCAGCCTTGATGTTATTCTCTAAGTAGGAGGACAGGTGGTTGATATTATGTTTGTATTTCTAACACATGAACTATGTGAATGTTAAGAATAAATATCCATTATTGAGGATTAATGAACTCATTAATCATTTGATAGGGGAATGATGATTCTCAAAGATTTACCACATATCATGCTATCACCAACTACTAGAACGAGATGCGGATATACCAAAGATAGAATTCAGATGTCTCTATAGTCTCTATGAGTACTTAGTGATGCCATTTCGGCATGAAAAACATATATATATCATTTCTTAATACATATCATAGTTCCCATATTAATGGACCATGAAGAAATATTATATTCAAACAAAACTGAGTTCATCACTATTTTTGGAAGAAAAAAATGATCCCCAAAATAGAGAATACCATCTGAAGATAAAGGCCAACCAGAAAAAATCTACTCACTATATTGGGTTTCCCAAATTTATTTGAACTTTCCATCTTGCTACGGATCCCATAGAATAGACACAAGAAGAGATGATGATTACTAAACACAAGTCAAAATCATGCCTGAGACATCCTCCTAAGGATCTAGACACAAGTGAGCGAAGAGTCCCATAAGGTTTCACTAATGCAATTCTAGAATAGTCTTTGTTGGTACTTTCCTACTGAGAGTATCTAAATGAAATTGCCCTTACTTGGGTTGGTTGTGATGTCAAAGTTAAAATTTTAATTATATTACACCTAGAGTCTATGTATGAGATTCATGTATTAATGAGAAAATATATAGTTTAGACTCTTATGGTGAGAAAATACCATGAATCTCTACCAAAAAATATAGTTTCTCAAACATTTAAGTGCATACATAACTATAATGAGATATAAATCATGAGCAAGGTAATTATTCTCTTGTGTTAAAATCTGGAAAGAACTGTAAGACACCACATGTTCATCCTTTATAAGAATGAAACCCAGAACAGCCCCAGAAGCATAATATAAAACCACATACCCCATATTGGGATCACGAAAGATTAGAATAGGATATGATCTCAGAAGTAATTTCAGCTCATTGAAAGAAGACTGGCACTTTGAATCCAATATGAATTTCAGTCCATTACTAGTAAGAGAAGTCAAAGGTTATTAAAACATTGAGAAATACTTAACAAACCACTGATAGTATCCATCAAGACCCTGGGAGATCTAAATCTCAAATATGTTCCACAGATCTTCCCATGACAAGACAACCTTCAACTTCTCAAGGTCAACAGATAATCTATGCTTATAAATCATGCGTCCCAAGAACATCACTTTCTGAATCCATAAATTGAATATCAAAATTTTTCTATAAAAATGGTTACTTCTCTAGATTTCTATAACCAAACTCAAATGGTGCTCATGCTCGCACTCGGGTCTCAAATAAACCAAAATATCATCCATGAACACATCCACAAAAGACTCAAGATTCTCATGGAATATCTGATTCATTAATGATATAAAAATTTCTAGAGTTCTTGTCATACCAAAATACATCACAAGATATTCATAATGGCTATACCTACTCCTAAAAAACATCTTTGATCTATCACCCTCTCAAACTCTAAGCTGATGATAACCTAACTGAAGACTGATCTTTGAAAACCACTTTCCCCCCTTTAACTATTCAAAAAAATCTAGATAGGGAAAATGATACTTATTCTTTACCATTACCCAGTTTAACATTTGATAGTCCACACATAATTAGAGTGAACCAACTATCATCTTGATAATGAGCACATGGGATGACCAAGTAAAAATAGTTGGGTGAACAAAACCTTTCTCTATCAGATCATTCAACTAAATCATAAGTGGCACACAATGTTTGTCACCACATCCTACGACTATAAAAATGAAAATACCTAGATGAAATTGTTTTTGGTAAGTTTTGAGAATAATTATTCATTTTATTAAATATAATATAAAATTATATATATATAATATAAATAAAAAAAGGAAAAAATATTTCAAAAAAATTTTCCTTAAAAGAATAACTCATAAAAATTGACACAAACTCATACTCCACTCCTGAACTTCACGTTCATATATTTCAGTATGCTTTTATTTGTGTCGAATTCATTCACATGATCACCTAATGACATTCCAAAAGTAATCATTAAAATAAATTGATTGTAAACCAGAAACACCTCGTTCATTGTGATAGGTTTCATATGCATGTCTTTGAGTGTAAACATCAACTTAGAAGTGGTATTCATCTTCTAGATATATAGTTATAAATAGTGAATGGTGTTGAGCTAAAACATTCACTATGGAAATATATTGAATATTGTTTTGGATATTATGGATTAATATATGTGAATATGTAGTGCAGGTAGGAAGGGGCATGTACGTGGGTGCAAGTGGGAGGGAAGGTGGGTGGAGATGGGTGGGAATGTGTGGGTGTGTGTGTGTTTCTATATATATCACCAAATAATATATTCCAAATCTGAAAACTAATATAACGAACAATATATATGAATAAAAAATATATTTATAAAATAAATTCATCAAATGAATCATGATATTAAGGAAAAGATGTAAAATAATCATGAAAAAATGTGAATCAAATGCTTAAATGAATATTTTAATTAGAATAATGCATAATGTGTAACATAGTGTGGTGTTTTTGGTAGTGGTAATATGAGGGTATCGAAATCTAGATGGGGTCTCATTGCCCAATAAATGAGTGGGGTGAAAGATGGTAATGTCCTGTATGAGATTGAGGGGTAGTGCTTCTAGAATTTATTTTAAATGGCCTAACTGATTGGGAAGTTTCAAACATATTCTATATTGGCCAAATTTGTTTTCCCAAAAAAAATAATGAAAGGGGAAGTGGACCTAGCTTGGATACTACAATATAGAAACCATTATCGTTGGTAGGGGGAGTCTATGGGCACCAACATCACAATGGGGCCTCATTGCCTGATCCATAAGTGTTGGGAAAGGGGGAAATGTCCCGTATGAGGTTAAGGGGTATATCTCCTAGAATTTATTTTGAAATGCCTAACTATTTAGGCAGTTTCTAACATTATCCACTTTGGCTAGTTTTTTTCCTCAACAAAAAGAACAAAATAAGATTAAATTCACCAACATGGTTATTGTAATATGGATGCCACTATCATCGATCAGTTTTCTTTTTTGAGGGTTATTAAGGGTTTTCAAGGGTTTTTGGAGGTCATAAAAGGGTTGTTTTTATGGAACTCACCCCTATATATAGAGGTATAAGTGATAAATAGTGAAGGGATAGAGAATATGCTACAAAGGGTCTGGGTTCACTATAAAATTGACCCCTAAATCACTAAAATAACCACATTTATTATTTTCTGGTAAAATTGAATCTTTATTCCATGAAAGATCATTTAAATAAATCCATGAAATGGTGTCTCTTTTAATTCAATTTAATGAAACTTTCGAGATATTGAAAGAAACTTTTCATGAGAATGCCATCAGAACAACTCCAATTGAATTCCTATCAAAATTTTCCCATTCACTTTTCCCCATAATTAAAGATTTGACACTGAATAACATAATATTTGGAACTCTCTTATACAAATAATCATATATCATCATTTTACAAAAGCCAAAGTTTTTCTATTAAAACATTTTGATCCTTATTTTTCTCTCTTCCAATGTCACAACCATCAAATAGAAAACCTCAAACAGGAATTCATACATAAAAGATAAAACACACACAGTTACTTGAATTTTTCACTCATTCAAGAACAAGAACAATGATTTGGATAAAATAATGGATCTATAAGAATGATATCGGATACCACTTATTTTTCTGATAACACATATCCACCCTACAGAGTTCAAGCATAAAACAAAAATTAGATATTTGAAGGTACTCAATAAGAGAGAATTCGAGCGAGTGGAAATCACCACACTATATATCAACTAGACATGTCTCTAGAAAGAAAACAAAAAATAAGAGAGAAATGAAAGAGGAGCGCCCACATAACATCATCACATAAGGAACTTAACATGGTTCAGAATATACCTTATGTTCATGGAAGACCATTATATTCCAGTAGAAGAGAGGGGATAGAGAAATACTTGAGTTACAAGTGATCTCATTGATTACCACATGAATAATTAATTTTAATATTTAATTATCCTTATAAGGACCAATTATTTATAAAATATCCTCAAAACCTCTTACCAATCACCATTCAACACATTAACCAAATATTATCTGAATATTCATTTATCACTTGTTATACTAATACTCTTGTATGTGTCGACTTGTCAATATTTTGGAAAATAGAAATATAACTCCCAAATCCATCTATCTATTGATCGGATCTTCCTCCCCCACCCGAAAATAATTTTCCATTGATCATTTTATTGAAACTGTTCTCATTCTGTGCTTGATCCACCAGTTCTCCTATTAATCTCACTAACACATCACCAGAAGTTGTTCAAACTAAGAAATTATATCCTCATCAAGATCCACTACACTTACTCTTTCATAATCACCTCTAGATCTCATGTGTCGAAAAATGTGTAATGGTATTCATCTACGAGCATCTGTAGCATCAAGAATTCTAAATTTTGATGTTGTAATATATATTACATGGGATAGGTGCATCAGTTCTCGCATCCTCATCACAAGTTTCATTATATAGGGCCCACCAAGGAGGGATTCTCTAGAATGAAGCATGCTTTCCAAGTTCTAAAAATAATAATAGATAAAGCCAATTGGAATGCCTCTAATCATGGAATCCATGAATTTCATTACCCTTTTAATGACTTTATTTTTATTTGTATGGGTGGTCATATAGGGAATCTCCACCCTCTATAGAGTCTTGTGGGTTGGTGGGAACATCCTGATGCTTTTAAACCTTTTCAAATCATATATATGCGTGACCTCTAATCAAAAAAGTTATCATATCTATGAATATTAAGAACCAAAATATTATTGGTGGGATGAAGGGTAAGCTATGATAGGGAAGGGGTCATCAGAGTAAAGGTCACAAGAAATATTAAACATACTCCAAAAGTATAGTTGTATCTTAACTCTATCTGAAAACATCAAACCAGTCTCATGATCATGAATCTGGTGACCATATTACAACATGGTCTCTCTATGAAAAATGAGATCACACAACATTGTCTCTTGAATAGAAAAATTTAACTTTAATCCTCCTTTCAAAAAATGCTCCCTAGAATTTCAGTTAACCCACAATTAATAAAACTCTGAGGAGTTAAAAATGTGATATAAATCAATATAAATGGATTTATATACCTCATTGGAATACTTATAATACACGAGGCATGGGGATATTCATAACTATAAACCCAAAGAAAAAGGCGGTGGAGATAATTGACAATATGCGGGAGAGTATAAGAGGAACCAACTCATTGATACCACACTAACACTCATTCTTAGTGGATAGATACCTAATAGGAATATGAGGAGTGTCTTTGGAAGGATTCATGGATAGTGGTAATTAAAAATTATAGTAATACACATGAAATAGTCGGTCATTCCGAGCTGGAAGGATCGATGGGGAAAGGGAGGTAAATTAAGTTGTAGGAATAAACCTAGCTAGTCTATGGTAAGATAGTTACTAAAGAGTTTGTATTATGAAAATACCTAGACATAAAAAATAGGTAATCATATTAGACTAGGAAAAAAGGGGAAGTTATTACCTTCTAATGGGAATGACTATGAAAGGGATTATGATCTTGAGAAAAGTAATCATTAATAGGAAAGTTACAACCATTTTTGTCAAGCGAAGTGTAAATTTTTCTGTAGATTTCACAATTCAAAACCTAAATTTTTATCCCAACAATCCAGAAGGGATCATTGAAATATGGGTAATGGGTGAAGAAAAAAATGAAGGTAAAAAAATTGAAAACATTGGTCGATTATATAGGATGTACCGAGATTATTTTTTATCACTAATGGTGTTTAAGACCATTTATATTAGGATAATCAAGCTTTCACCAAAACACATGGACTATTGGGTAAATTATTTAGGAATAATCATTCTAAAGAGCCTAGGTCTGGTGGAATCATTGAGAGGTGAGGGGTGAATCAATGATAATTTTATATTTTTATAATTTATTTCTTTTAAACAAATTGTTATGACCAATTAATATCGTAAACATCTCGTTATTAGTTGTGTCACACTTTCTCATATACAACTATTTGAAAATAGAGAAATCACATGAGGATTTATAAGGTTCATCCTCAATATAAGAGTTATCTCGTTTCATGGTTCAGATCAAGTTATGAGACTTGGTTTCTCCAAAATAAATCATTATGAGTACAAGTACAAGATATCACTTGAAAATCTTGACAAAAAATATCCTAAAATATATATTCCACTGGTGAATTTAGTGATATCCTCCAAATAAGTTCTTTATACCAGCTCCTGCTAGTTGAAGCCATCTGATAAAAATATTTTGGGCATCTTATGAGTTTTTATACTGCCTCCAAAAAATTCATCAAATGGTCCTCCCTGTTGATACCAAGGAATGCTGTGGAAGTCGATGGATCAGGGATTTTAAAATTTTCATCACAAGAGAAATGTAACTTAATCATCATCGGTGGTTAGATCTCGGATATAGGTCTTATGATATCACATGAATTTATTTAATAACAAAAATAAAATGAACGTTTACCTCATTTGAATTGATGGAATATATGACTAACAATTGTAGATGGTGACCATTTCTTGAAGGTTACAAGTTATAATTCATATAGATCATCCAAATATGATTCGAGAGTCTATAAGAACTCTGATCATCAAATTATGGATGCTAGTGCAAAGGTATGACAAATCCTTCAATGTCCCAATGATCACCATGATCTTATTCCTTCGATTCGTGAAGGTGATCAAAGATCAAATGCTTGGAATGGGGATTTATCTATCTTTTATGAGTTAAGTAAGAGATATGATATTTCAAATTGTAGTAGATAAATAGTTCATCAAAAAAGATCTCCCTCAAATTAAATGCCCAAAAATGGTTCCCCTACCCCCGTATAAATAACATATAATAAATAAGTCATAAATGACATGTTATTAATTATTAATTGTGTCATAAAATCATTAATATTTTTATCACATAATTGTAATATATATTAAATATATAAAATGATAAAATCATGTCATTAACTCAACTCATAATTCCCGTAAATATTGAACAAATCTTGAATATAAACATAATATTAGTTTGTATAATATTTTTTCTTATATTCACCTAAATATTTGTGAATATATAAATTAATTCAACTCCAATTATTCTATACATGAATAAAAATTAACTAATTTAATTTTTAGCGGTCGATTATTCTCAGACATCACTCAGACCCCATGTTGGGGCCCACCATGACCTATACTCATATTCATCAGAATAGGGAGGAATTTTTAATATGATATTATGTGTGACCCTCTAGGAACATATCTACATGGTAGTGAATATTATTCACATAATAGGAGAATATTATAACAACCCATCAAGTCCCCTAAGGAGATAAGAAAATCCATAGAAATAACAATCTTTCCTATGAAAACACACTGTGTAATATAATCTCTTTATCAAATGATATCTCATAAAGTGGGATGCGCACTTTGTGTCATAATCCATATTTGTTTTATTGTTTATTGAAAAAAATGGATGGACATACCTTCTTCTGTAATGACCCGACCCCATTTTCCGAGAGCCGATGCCTTATTTGATTGCATTGGCATACATACAAGGAATTAAATCCCGAAGGACCAAGTAGTTTAGTATTATTGGAAACAAGATACATACATAAGTTCAAATTTACATATGTAGAGGAAAACCAACACTAGATTATTCCACTAGCAACATCATTTCTTATAGATTATGCTTGCATGTCATTCACAATTTACTTCTTTGTGTCCTGGAAAAAATGAAACATAAGAAAGGGGTGAGCTCAAATGATTAGTAAGAGTAGGAAATACAGTAGAAGATAGCATAACATAAGACATGGTGACTAATTGAAAACACGTTCATTTAATAATGAACATGAACACATTATGGTAGAAATATAAGCTGAGTAAATAATGCCATAATAAAACATAATAATGGGTATTCTACTAGTCGAATAACCACTTGAAATTCAAATAATAGAATCATAATGAGGGAAGGTCATATGTGAGACTTTCTGAAACATTTTTTCAGGGCCTCATCCAAGACTTCTAATGATTAATGCCTCGACCAAAATCCATATAACACATTGGGAAATGCCTCACACAATTCCACATCTATTTGTCTCTTAAGACCAACGATGCATCGAGGGGCTATAGCAGGACCCACCCATCACATAATAAGTCCAACTAATTCCTCATATGATAAGGGATAAACATAAGAAACATATACATTCTTATTGAAACTATCATATTAAATGTAACTAACTTTCCCCAATCATTAAACATAAAACAATAACCATTCCGAGTAATATGATGAATGGATTTAGGATATATCATCCACAATAGAGTTAGTTATAAACCATTAAATAAAATATGGTAGATTAATTCATAAATTATTAAACCTAAAAATACATAAGAATCAACAAAAGTGTTGAATCAATCACAATTACTCTTATAAAATCATCAAGCAATATTGAGATAAATACTCTTTTATTTTGAAAGGACGAGTTCTTTAGGAAAAATATTTTTATTTAACCAGAAGTCAAGTAAGATAGTATTTTCATAATAAAATTACTGATTTTATAAAAATAATGGTTCACCAAAAACATATTATAGAGTGCTCTTGAAAATATGTATGAATTTGAGAAATTCCCTTGAATCGGGCTTGTATTTTGGAAACAATTTTGAAAGTTCTTTTTAGAACATGTAACTATCCATAAAATAAGGAAGGGTTATGGTTAGTAAAAATATATATATTAGTCACATAGAATTTATTTGGAGTACATAACAATACATAAGAATTTTATTGAGACAATTAGATGATGAATGTAACCCGAATGAAAATGGAAGTTTGGGAGGAAAACCCTTACCTTAATTCTGAACGTGTTCCTCTCTCAAATGTAAGCTCCTGGAATATGAAATTATAATTATGAATAACTTATTTAAGATCCTATTATACATGTATTTAGTTTTTATCATATTTATTGTTAGTTCATTTATGTCCTTATTGATAAGTTATTTTTTGAATCCCTTCGTTCTGGAGTGTTCATTTCGTTTATTTGCATATTTGGTTCACTTGTTTTTAAGTATGTGGAATAGATGTAAATCTAAAAAATTGAAATTATAGATTATTTATGAACATAAATAGGTGTTATTTTTCATTTATATAACTTGTTATAATTTAAATAGTATGAATTTTTATATAGAACCTTAATGATTATTGTTTAGGTTAATTTGTGGGTTTTGTTTACAATGAACTCAATTTTCATTATAACATAAAAACATTTGTAAAAAGGGATTACAGAATATTAAATAGGATATATTACATACATAATAATCTGTTTCAACCATAACAATAATGTTTTCATGACCATAATTGAGAATGATAATTGAAATCGAAATCCCATCGTCCTTGAATGTGGAAAATTGAAACTTCTCGGATGGTGTTCTTGAAACTAGTATAAAAGAGGGTAAAGGGGGGAGATGATGAAAAATTATTCCACTATCATTAAAACATTCCAGTAAAAATATGGTACTGGAGTCATCAATTTTTTTTGATAATTATAGGTAATAGAAAAAGAAAACAAATGAACTTGAAAGGAAAGACAAATAATTGAAAAGTGGAAATTGCCTCTTGAACCAAACATCATTGAGAGCCTCCATAAGGGAGAGTTTTTGGTCTTTTATGATAAAAAGGCTTGATGGAAGTGGGAGAGGAGGTTGGGAGGGTGTTTGGACAGAATTTGGAGAAGTCACAAGGCTTTAGAGGAATGAATGGAAGAGGGAGTGAGAGGGGGTTTTTATAGTGGAGGAGAGACGAGATTTCTTAATATAAAATTCATTAGTTTATTATATCTCCTCAGGACACTGAATAGTGAGTATTCCATGACCAAGAAATGTAATTTTATCATGTGATCCCGAACCATGTGGGCTTACATCATCAAAACATCACACATGACTTTATAATTAGTGTATTTATCTTAATTTTGCAAATTATGGTATATCCCTATTCATAAAAAATTCAAGTATTTCAGAAAAATCCAAAAAATTCAGTCCAACAATTTTTGGATGTGTAAAATCCAAAAATGAAGTCCATTTTCCAAATATAATTTTCTAAATATTATTAATTCAATATTTAATTTAAATCATAATCTATTCTAAAAATAAATGTTTTAAAAAATTTGTTTACTTATTTTAAAGCATAGGTATATCGTAATCACACTTGAATATTATTTATATACTATCATAGGTAAGGTTACTATTCATTATGTTATGTCGCTATTCATAAGGGTATGTTACTATTCATAATGGTAGGTTACTATTCACTAAAAATTATGTTTTTCTTATTGGACTCCAAATAACTTACTGATCACAACTGTGTATGTCAGATTTTCAAAATTCACATCACAAAAGTGACAAACGTATGCTTTAAGGGTCACATAGCACATAATAGTTAATTATTTTTGTGATTTCATGTGATTATGACATATTTATAAGAAAAGAATTACCAAAAAAATATTGGGTGGTTACATTCTCCCCTCCTTACAAAAATTTCACCATCAAAATTTTATTTTACAATCTAGGACAAGAACTTTTGGGGGAACTTTTCATTCCTTCATTCCTCCAGTTCCCAAGTTGCCTCTTCATACTTATGGTTTCGCCATTGTACCTTGACCAGATGAGTAGTCCTGTTGCGTAGAACTTTGTCTCTACGATCCATGATATTCACTGGCTGCTCCTCATAAGAAAGATCATCCTCCAACTATACCACATCTGAAGAGAGTACATGTGAAGGGTCTGGTATATACTACCTTAAAAGGGATACATGAAAGACATCATGTTCCTTCGCCAAGGAAGATGGAAGTGTTAGTTGATAGGCCACAACTCCAGCTCGATCGAGGATCTCGAAGGGGCCGATATACCCAGGACTTTGTTTTCCTTTCATCCCAAACATAATGACCTTATTTCGTGGATATATATGTATAAATACCAAGTCCCAAACATTGAACTGAAGGTCTTGTCGATGGTTATTTTCTTGCTATTCATGAGGGAATTTTTTTTCTAAGAAGATTTCCTTAAAATCCCTCCATTCCATCTCTTATATTTCTTCCTCCTCTTTTGTGTTTTGGATTAATGACCACTACTGATCTGCATCTCATGATAGCCAATAAACTGCCATGTTGACCTTCTATCTTTCATTACATCCCAAATCAAGAAATATCTTTTCAAGGGAAGTTATCCATTGCTCACCTACAAATGGGTTTGTAGTCCCATTGAACGATGGAGGGTGTCATCGCATAAAGCGATCTAGCATAGCTCCTCCACCTAGTGGATCTGGATGCTCCATATGGGTAAGGTTATTATTCATCACCTGAGTAAGTAGTCCCAGTATAGTTATGAGTTTCTCAGCACTAGTCAAAACACCAGAGCCAACATCATTATCTTGCACCGTAGGAAAATCCCAACAGGGGACACATGCGTTCATGCAGTTTCCATTCCTTCCACTAGGTTCCATTTCTAGATAATGTCATACAATAGATTCAGTTATGAATGATATTGAGTAATCTTAACTTAACACAATACATAGCCCTAATTGAAATCCTAGGCATGGCTAATTACATAACCACAAAAATGGTTTCTTTGAGGATAATTTTACATTTAAATCCTTCATAATGGATTGTAAAGAAAATGTGAATTATACTAAGAATATCCCCCAAGAGTGTTGTAACCAGGAGTGCAGTAAGGCACATTGTTTTTCACCAGTTCCCATTCAATTCTCGCTCAAATTAGCGTTTTCAGGTTTTACCCCTAGATGCATTTGTGCCAGAGCCGACTCTACCTACGCGTATCTAGACGGGGATTTATTTCTTGAAAGATCCACAAAATCTATTCCTTACCAAAATACTTGGACGTTCATGTATTTTTTCCCTCAAAACTATCTTAGGGACTCTTCCCTAATCCACATTTTCTAAATACAGTTCCCATGTTTTCTACTAAACCTCCTTTGAAACCAACTATAAGGACCCGACCCCAGTTGCCTAGATCCAGTGCCTTATTTGATTGCGTTGGCATACATAAAAGGAATACAAATCCCAAATGAGCATGTAGTTTGGTATTATTGGAAACAAGATACATATATAATTTCATCTTTACATATGGAAAGGAAAAACAACAGTAAAGTATTCCACTAGCAACATCATGTCTCCTAGATTATGTTTTCCTGTCATTCATAATTTACATCTTCATGCCCTGGGAAAAATGAAACGTAAGAAATGGGTGATCTCAAACACTCAGTAAGAGTAAGAAATACAGTAGAATATATAATAAACATAATACATGGTGAATAATTAAAAACATATGCCTTTAATAATCAACTTGAACAAATTATGGTAGAAATTTGACTTGAGTAAATAATGCCATAATAAAACATAATAATGGGTATTCTACTGGTCGAATAACCACTTGAACTTCAAGTACTAGAATCATAATTAGGTAAGTGCGTATACCAAGCATTTTGAAACATTTTTGCAAGGCCTAGTCCAATAATTCTAATGATTAAGGCCTCAGCCAAAATCCATATAACACATTGGGAAAGGCCTCGGCCAATTCCACATCTATTTTCCTCATGAGACCTACCAATGCATATAGGGGCTATAGCGGGCCCCACATGTCAAATAATAAGTCCAATTCATTACTAATATGAGTGGGGTTAAACAAAAACAACATATACATTCATATTGAAACTCTCATATGAAATGTAACTAACATTCCCGAATCATTAAACATAAAACACTAACCATTCTAAATAATATGGTGAATGATTTTAGGATAGATAATCCACAATAGAGTTAGTCATAAAACATTAAATCAAATAAGTTATATGACATAATAAATTATTAAACCCAATAATACATAAGAATCAACAAAAGTGTTTAATCAATCGCAATTACTCTTATAAAATCATTAAGAAATGTTGAGATAAATACTCTTTTATTTTGAAAATAAGAGTTCCATAGGAAAAATATTTTTATTAAACTAGAAGTGAAGTAAGATATTATTTCCATAATAAAATGATTGATTTTTTAAAAATAATGGTTTACCAAAAATAGATTATAGAGTGCTCTTGACAATAGGTAAGAATTTGAGAAATTCTCTTGAATTGGGCTTGTATTTTGGAGACAATTTTGAAAGTTCTTTTTAGAACATGTAACTATCCATAAAATAAGGACGGGTTCTGGTTGGTAAAAATATATATAATACTCACACATAATTTATAAAGAGTACATAACAATACATAAAAAATTTATTGAGACAATTAGATGATGAAAGTAACCCGATTGAAAATGGATGTTCGGGTGGAAAACCCTTACCTTAACTCCGAACGTGTTCCTCTCTCAAACTTAAGCTTCTGGAATATGAAATTATACTTATTAAAAACATATTTATAAACATATTATACATTTATTTATAATTCTGGTTTTTTCATTTATGTTGTTATTGATATGTTATTGTATTGAATTCCTTCATTCTAGAGTGTTCATTTTCTTTATTTTCATATTTGGTTCACTTGTTTTTAAGTATGTAGAATAGATGTAAATATACATAATTGAAATTAAATATTATTTATGAACATAAATAGGTGTTATTTTTCATTTATATTACTTGTTTTAATGGAAAAGGATGAATTATAATATATAACCTTAATGATAATTGTTTCGGTTAATTTGTGGGTTTCGATTACAATGAACTCATTTTTCATTATAACTTAATACCATTTGTAAAAAGGGATTAAATAATCTTAAATAGATTAAATTACATACATAATAATCTATTTCAAACAAAACAATAATGGTTTCATGACCATAATTGAGAATGATAATAGACATCGAAAGCCCATCGTCCTTGAATGTGGAAAATTGACACTTCTCGGATGGTGTACTTGCTACTAGTATAAAAGGGGGTAAAAGGGGGAGATGATGATAAATTATTCCACTATCATGAAAACATTACAGTACATATAAGGTACATGATTCACCACAAAATTTTGATAAGTATAGGTAATATAAAAAGAAAACAAATGAACTTGAAAGGAAAGACAAACAATTGAAAAGAGGAAATTACCTATTGAACCAAACTTCCTTGAGAGCCTCATTAAGGGAGAGGTTTTGGTATTTTTATGAGACCAAGGCTTTCTAGACGTGGGAGAGGATGTTGGGAGGATTTTTTGACAGAATTTGGATAAGGAACAATGCTTTAGAGGAATGAATTGAAGAGGGAGTGAGAGGGGGTTTTATAGTGGATGAGAGGGGGGTTTCTTAATATAAAATTCATTAGTTTATTATATCTCTCCAATACAATTAATAGTGAGTATTCCATGACCAGGAATAGTAATTTTATCATGTGATCTTGAAACGAGAGGGCTCACATCATCAGAACATCACAAATGACTCTATAATTAGTGTATTTAGCTTAATTTTGCAAATTATGGTATGTCACTATTCATAAAAAATTCAAGTATTTCACAAAAATCTAAAAAAATCACTCCAACCATTTTTCAATGTGTATAATCCAAAAATGAAGTCAATTTTTCAAAAATAATTTTCTAAATATTATTAATTTAATATTTAATTAAAATCTTAATCTATTCTAAAAATAACAGTTTTAAACCAATTGTTTATTTATTTTAAAGTATAGGTATATCATACACACACATGAATATTATTTATATACTATCATAGTTAAGGTTACTATACATTATTTTATATCACTATTCATAAGGGTGTGTTACTATTCCTAAAGGTAGGTTACTTTTCACCAAAAAATTAGTTTTTCTTATTGGACTCCAAATAACTTAATGATCGCAACTGTGTACGTCAGATTTTTGAAATTCACATCACAAAAATGACAAACGTATTTTCTAAGGGTCACATAGCACTTAGTAGTTAATTATTTTGTGATTTAATGTGATTATGACATATTTATAAGAAATTAATTTCCAAAAAATATTGGTTTGTTACATCTTCTACCATGGTCATGGATTTAATGAAGGTACTATCATCTTGATAAACAAGATCTTAGATATTACTTCCTGTTGAAAGTGAAAAAAATCTATCATGATTATTCAATCAATGTAATACCACAAATAACACACCCAATGTAGTCTACCACACTATGATACCAAAATCATAGTATTGATATTTCATAAAATCGCATAACAAAATATTATACATTGGTAATAATATCAAGTCTGGAGACCATTACATGTGTTTTCATGTAGGAACTCTCAATGACCCTTCAAACATGTGGTGTTCCTTTTAGAAGATCATCCATCTTGATATCATCTACTCGATATCACCTAGTGTGAATTTCATGAGAATAATTCACAACGATTATGATCCCCCAACACCTAATGTTCAAACATCATTAGTGTCCTATCAGCATGATGTATTTGAACCATAGAACATAACTTTAAGATTACTATCATTTTCAAAATACCCTCCCACAAAAGATATTGTGATAAGTGTGGGAGATAATGACCCATGAGTCCCACCACAAGCATGCCCTGGGTTAGCGACTAGCACCGAGGGTATAAAAATTTCATGAAATACTAGGCATTACCCTCTATAATAATATAGGATCGGGAGATAAGATGAATAATCCACAGGATATTCCATGACATGATATAAAATGAAACCAAAAAAATCCCAAATTCATGTATTAATATATAGATAAAAGTATCCAAATGTAAATACCCAAAAAAATATAAAGTAGTGATACATCAGTTATCCAAAGGTCTGATCTAGTAATGTCTAGCAAAGTCTACATATTCCTCATTGAAACCTAAAAATATGTTTATATAGTAGGGTGAGAATACAAGTATACTTTGTGGGAAAACCAATGTATCTTGTGCATATATGAAAAAATCATGTTAATTCACCCATGAGAAAATAGCAGAACCAACAACACCTAAAGAGATCAACTATCTATCCCAACCTCAGTAAGTCACACTCACCAAATAATGCAAGCCAAGTATAATAATCATAATAAGAAGCATAAAGATAAAGAGTGCCCCACACTAAATTTCAACTTATTTTCCACTCTTAGACCATTACATCATACGTCCCGATGTTCACATCTCTTCTGAATAACAAATTCCACCACCCAACAACAGAGTCACGTCACATCTTGCCCACAGACACATGGGACACCACCCCACAACACGCTCACATCACATATCCCTTGAAAACACCTAAAAAATAACATCACAACCATAAAAAAAGTATTAGGGTATCATTAACATGAAGGAAATCAACCACATTCCCTCCTAATACAATACACAATCCCTACCATAAGCTTCCCCATAGCATAAACTAATCACATATTTCCCAAAAACACTTGGTCCACTACCCCACAACATAGTCATCACATCTCACCCAAAAACTCCCGGTCCATCACATATCGGCCAAAGACACATGGTCCATCACCTAGTGCACTAACAAACCTCCTTACATCACATGTAGCACATATCTACTTGACTAGAAGAGATAGCGGGAAAGATCAGGTATCCAACCATCCATCCTCATCACCAATATATTGGGGAAAACACCACATGTGTGACTATGCGGGTGTTGACACATAGTGCTTGACATGGGCGGCATGTGTATAAAAATCATTGGGAATATAAAAGGATATACATATAGCCACACACAAGACCAAACTATGGGTTCAACTCCAAACACTAACCAACTCACAGTGTCTGCACTTTTATTTCCACCTATAAATGTATAACACCACACAAACCACATGCCACATCACACCACCAACCAATTACATTATCCATCCCATTAATTTCATTATTTAGCATCAACCACATTTAATCACACAAACCATCATTTATTTGTTCAGTAATCATTTCCATCTCGTTAAGCAAACAAAACCCCAACCATTT
The DNA here is from genome assembly GCA_963277665.1 of Viscum album. Lineage (NCBI taxonomy): Eukaryota > Viridiplantae > Streptophyta > Magnoliopsida > Santalales > Viscaceae > Viscum > Viscum album. The sequence continues at coordinate 111,624,890 of OY728134.1, read as the reverse complement.
CAATGATTATTAAATTATTATTTATTCCATCACTACCCACACATCTAGCATAAAGAAACCACACATCACAAACAGATAATCATTCCCATTAAATTATCATCTCTCCCACCCACAAGAACGACTAAATAACCACCACCTCACCTCCCCAAAAGAACAAAAAAATCACCATCTCACTGCCCTAAAAGCATGTCCAAATAGTCACCACCTCACCACCCAAAAGTATGTTCAAACATTACCACATCACCGCCCCAAATGAACAGTCACACAACCACCACCTCACTTCCCCAAAAGCATGACCACACAACCACCACATCACCATCCAAAAAGCATGATCACATCTCACCCATCAGGCCCACATCACATCGCAACACACATCAACCACACATCACTACCCCACTACACAACCACACACATAACACATCAATGATCACTTTACAGATTTAATAAAAGATATTTTATCACATTTAGCATTATTTTAGGGGTTTTATCACAAAAACCATAAATCCAAGGGAAACCATTTCCTTCGCCAAATATAAGTGGTTAGCCAATTTCCATTTTTAGGATGATATGAATCAATTAAAACAAACATAGCAGTCAAAACACATATAATCCAATATAAAAAAAATCCCCCAACGACTACAATTTTTAGTGGGGAATCATGCCTGTATAATTCATCATATCACAAAAAATATCAACATTGTAAAAGAATGTGAATCATTCACCTTTCCACCTTCAAATTCAGTTAACAAATTATTTATCATTGATTAAGATAGCACAACCATAACTCATATATAAACAAGAGTAAACACCTCCCACAAGATATACAATAAAGATAAATGATGGATTCTCTACCTCAAATACTCTTTTCCAACTCATTACACACTACAGGGAAAATAAGAAATGCCTTCAAACTAGAACTGCTCACAAGAAATCATGGATCAATCAACACCAAACCAAAGTATCATCTAAACACAGCTCGAATCACACCCTAAACCAGAAATGTGTCACCACAATGGTTTCTCGATATAAGAACATGATAAAACCACTAATAATAGAGAAGAAATTACTATGTATTTCCAATAAGAATCCCTTAAATCCAATGAAACAATGTGAGAAGAAGGGGATAGAAGATATCCTTAGGGTGCCTAGGGTTCGTTTGGAATGAGAGGGAGAGAATCCATGGATGAATGAAATGAATCAGCTGAGTAAAGGACTTTAAATCCGAAATCCTTCCATTTTCATGTAGTGTAATATATATACACAATGTGAATTCTATGGGTATCCCAAAATTTTTAGTTTCTCCAAAAGACATGTCACCTCGACCCTTATTTAATACGAATCATGTATTCCACTTAAACGACATGTAATCCATCTCATGGGTTCCCCCTTAGTTTTGTTAAAGCCATGAACCAGTCTACTACACAACCTATGAAACACCTTTTCACGTCATCAATTCCTCCTACACAATGTGATGTTCTTGTAGTAGCTCTACTGCAGATCTGGTCACCACTGAAAACTCATGAAACCACCTCCATACACCTCCAACAACAAAAAATGTCAATGTAATGGGCTGGGAAGGTGTAGGCCATTACATTAGATACCAATAGATGATTCCCAACCCCAAGAATACAAAACCAAGCCCAGAAGGAAAGGGGTCTGAACAACCACCCTACAAGATACCTCTTAAGGATATCATCATAACTTAAATGTTACCACCAGTTAAACAAACCAAACCAAACAACCACAAAACATCTCGAAAAAACTCATTACCATATAGCCATATCACCAAAACCATCCAACCTCTATAAAACCCAAACCAAAAACTATTGTAATCAACTAACTGACCCACCTTGAATACATAAATCAGGAAATTCCATCCTTTATGTCAATATACTATCTACTCTAGGTGACAGTAACTCACCCACATGGGTTTAATACCATCGTAGTATAATTCATCCTGCCTGGGAATCAGTTACTCCCTTCTCATATGTCAGAACTTTATTACACATCACACATTAGGTAAAAAAATCACATAAAAAAGAAAAACATAGAAAAAACCCAAAAAGTATGGGTATTAGGAAAACATCCTTGTCTCTAAATACAAAGTACTCTCCTCCAGGATACCATGCCTCCATAACACACAATCCAATGGAATGGTCTGTCCATGTAGAGCTTTCTCTTAGAGTTCCTAAATCTCTACTGGTCATTCAAAAAAATTCATAACATCCTCAATATCCAACTCTCCCTATTCAATGACATGGGAGTCATCATGAAGATACCGACAAAGATGAGAGATGTTGAAGAAGTTGTGGATCATCTCTATCCATGGTGGTAATGTCAATCGATACTCAACCTTTCTATCTCACACCAACACCTCACATGTCCCAAAAAAACCTTGGAGAAATATTACTCCCTCTTTCATACCTCTTCTTCCCAAGTTAAAGGGAAACCTTCAAGAATATGTGGTCCCTAACCTTCAAATCCAAGGTCCAACTCCAGTGATCGGCATAAGAATTATGTTAGTCTTGTGCTGCTATCATCATCATACAAAAATGATAAACCTTCTTTATCATGCTTTGTACCACATCAGGACCAACAACTGTTGCTGCTCTAACCTCTGTCCAGCACAACAGAGAACAACACGGTCTCCCAAACAAAGCCTCAAACAAAACAATATGAATATAATATTGAGATTTATTGTTTTATGAAAAATAGACCAAAGGAATGTGTCATACCCAAGATCCATGAAAGTCAAAGACACACACCCACAATATATCCTCCAACATCTTGATATTATTCTCCATATGCATGTCCTTTTGAGGGTTGAAAGCAGGTTGAGGTGTAAATGAGTTCCAAAATCATGATTTAATCCCCTTCAAACTCACGAGGTAAAACGTGAAACCTAATCCAAGATAATGTAACTATGAAATACATGCAACTAAACTACCTCATCAACATACCTCTTAGAAAAAGTATCAACTGTACCCGACTCCTTGATCTCTAACAAGTTGGTTGATTTCATCAACTAGTATATTATAAAAAAAGATAATATCACAACCTCCATGACCTCAAGGTAACCCAGTGAATAAATCCATTCATATTTTATCCCATTTATACTTAGGAACACCCAAAGTCCTCAAAACAAATCCAGGGGAATGATGCTCATCTTTTACCTGATGGAAAACCGAACACCTCACCATGAACTTCACCACCACCCAGTTCATCCCAGGATTCCAAAATTGTATCCTCAATACATGGTATGGCTTGGATACTACTAGATGTACTTCCAAAAATCATCAATGAAACTCACGAAGTACCCCATCATGCATCACCATCATAACAAAAATCCTCCCCTAAAACATCATCCAATTTTGACCATTCTCCAACCATCCCTCTAAAGCATCACCATGACAAACATGATCGTGCATCACACATGCCACTGAGTCTCCCCACTAAAACTCCTCTACCTTCTACATCATTAAATACTATTATAGCATCTAAAAAACATCATGTACTTTTATTCACTATTTCATTTATGTTCAAGGCTTCCAACTCCCCCATGGATCTCCAAGTATCCCCAGACTCCTGAAAAACATCCTTCCTCAACATCCTACTCAAATAATTAGCCATAATATTCCCACTTCATGAGGTTTAGTATATCTAAAAATTATAATCATAAAGACACTTCATCCACATATTCTTCCATAGAATCATATCACACAGTGAAAAGATATACCTAAAGCTATTGTGGTCTTTGAAGACCACAAAGTGCTCCCCAATGAGGTAATTTTGTCACAACTTCATCAAAAACACAACCACTTCAAAATATAGATAATGGGTGGCATAGTTACACTCATGGGAAAATAACTAACTAGAACCATAATAGATCACTTACCTCTTATGCATCGACGTGCATACCTATCCTAGATGGGAAGTGTTTCAAAACATCTCAAACATCGGACCCTCCTAAGAAAACTAAAGCACTAGAGCACTGAAAAACATCCCCTTCAGATAACTGAATGTTGTCTGACACAAATTATTTCACACAAAAGTATAGTCCTTCCTAGTCAATGTTTTCTATAGGGATGAAACTCATGAGAAATTGGTCACAAAATATAATAATAGATTTCCAGAACAAGAAAAGTGTGAACCTATACCACATTCGGGGGGTGTTTTTCAAGAAATAACTATCTCAACCTTAGACGGGTCCACTACCAAACCTTGTTGATACAAAAAAATTCTTAATGAAATTAACCTATCATGTGCAAAAATTAAACATGGAAAATGTTCCATAGAGATGGTGGCATCAAAGAACCTATAAATAGTTGTGAGATTATCGAAATTCTCCTCCTTTGGCTTCGATTATATCAATATGTCATTAATGAACACGACTATGAACTATTCCATAAATTCAGGGAACATGAAACTCATGAGTCCCATGAACTCATTCGGTGTTTTGTGACAGTGAACGGTATGAATACAATATTGAAGTGCCTATAACTACATATGAAGATAGTCTTCAGGATATCACCCTCCTTTGCCCTCAACCAGTGAAATCCTGACCCAAATAGATCTTAGAAAACCAAATCACCCCTCTCAGATGGACAAAATCATCATCTATCCTCATGAGAGGGTAACAGTTCTAGACTATCACCTAATTAAACCTCTAGTTATACACAACCTCATACTACCATCCACCTTCTTAGTGAACAACACTGAAGCACACCACAACAACACTCTAGGCCGGGTAAAACCCTCTATATCATATAATCGATTAGAATACTGAACTCCCAAAACTCAGATGGTTTCATCTGATAAGGAGCCACCGAAATTAGAGATGCACCAGGATGCATGTCTATCCCACACTCAACATCACATTGAGGGGGAAGCATGAAAACCTCCATAGGGAATACATGTAGAAACTCCCAAATGACCCTATGGACCTCCACTATCCTTTCATCCATTGATTCTACCAACAACTCATCTAGTAAATAAATAAGGGGATCTACGCACCCACTACCCACCAAACAACCATTATATCAAATAAAAACCACACATTTTCCATCCACATAGGAGAAAAAAACTCTCCTATGAAAGAATATGATGGAATCACATATGGATACAACCAGTTGATGTCGAGGATAACATTGTATGGCTATATCTATAACAAGAAAAGATCCACGTGAGATTGATCTAACCCCATCATCATTTTACACCCCCAGAACACATCAAATGAGTTCATCTGGCCTCTGATTGAAATAGTCAAAACTAGGGGAATGAGAAGACTCTCTATGTCTAGTATCAAAGAACAGACTAAAGAAAAAAAGGAGTGAGAATCTCCAGAATCAAACAGGTCACAAAAAAGGTAATAAATAAACCAATCGTACCTATGACGATCTCTGTTCCTTCTAGAATTTCCACCTCCAATTAGTGAAAGTGAACTTGACCAACTCCTCTAACTTTTTGTTTGTGAACACCACCACGAACACACTTGGGTTAAGGCCCTGGAACATAAGGAAAACCCCGACGTTAGCCTATGTCTGCTCTATATTCCTTCAAAGGAGCAGAAAACGGCATCCCCTACTGATGAAATTGTCTCACTGGAAACTAATGTTGAGGCATGCACTAAACATGTCCACCTCCACCAAACTGAGCTCAGGGAACCACTGGGAACTGGATCTAGTGATGTCCATGAACCCCATAACCAAAACAAATTGTCCTGATATCTCTAGGAAAATTCGGTAAACCACCATCCCTAGAGGGTCAAAATGGATACTTCTAAGGTAAAACTCCCCATAGGTCAAAAAATAAAAGGCCCTAGAACCTGATATTTCCACTAACAACTCTAATCCTCTAGAAACCCTATTGGTTCCCCTCTCATAGCAAACCTCCTCGCGGGTGCATACACTCGATCACCTCTACCTTCTTTTGAACCTCCAGATACATCGGCTATATAAAAATAGTATCTACTTACTAGATAGAAAGACAAAGTCCCTTCTCAAGATGTCTCACATGAGAATCCTCATATGAAAAAATATATTTGAAAAATCACAAAAGATACTTAAACTTGATTCCCAACTCCAAAATTAACATACTCCCCTACTGAAGTGAAATAAGTTTCTACCTCTTCATTTCATTCATGGTTTATGAAAGGAACTATACCTAAAACTCTTTCTGAAAGTAGAACCATGAAACATATTCCTCCTTCCACTCTCCTAGATATGACATCCAACATTGGTTCGTAGCACCGAACATATGACTAACTGCCAAAGGGACCCAGTATCCCACCAGTGCCGAGATCAAACAAAAATAGGTCTCAAGAACCTCCAATTGGCTCTCTTTCTCTGCATCTAAAATAATTCCCTCATAATTCCCCGAATCCTACCATTGGAAATCATGAAAAATATTCTACCAAGCCTCATTATCCTATTATAGATCAACCCTACGGTGATCAATCAGATCATCTTGCTTAACTTAAATTTTTTGATCCACCTATGGATGAGGAATAAGAGACATAGGTGAAATGAAAACAAGTGTTTCCTAAGACCAGGTAGTATTAAATTTTATTTAGTTTCATTTTAATTAACTTTATTTATTTTAAAATATCTTGAACAACAGAATTCAAACATGAACAAAATTCATCATGATTCATGTACCTCTCCTAGGTCATTACCCTATAAACAAGTCCACCCCACTTGGACATTAAATAACCCCAGAGTCTATGAACTGGGTCATGGGAGGCCTAAAATTATATGTCTTAGCTAGTATCTCTAGAATATTTCACGCACCAAGATCAAATGGAATTTTTTTCATACAAACTCGTGCCATCCTCAATGTTATTAAATTTAAACTTAATCATATCAATAAAATTCTCCCTAAAACCACTCTATTAAGACCCCTCCCATCAAAGATACCATAAAATAGGGGAGAGAGATGATGACCCCTGTGTCCCACCTCTAGTAGGCCCTAGATTGGAGGCTAGAATTGAGGGTAGAAAAATCAAATGAAATGGGAGGAATTACCCTCTTTGATAATATATGATCACGAGATAGGATGAATCATCCACAAGCAGCTCCATGGAATATTATAAAATGAAACCAAAACTATACCACATGCATGTATAAATAAAACTGATATAGAAAAAAGTCTTCAAAAGAAAATAACCAAAAGAAAAGCTACAACAATGACAAAACATATATCCAAAGGTCCAATCTTGTAAGGTCCAACATGGTCCACATAGTCCACCTTGAAACCTAAAAATTAGATTATATACATAGGGTGAGAATACAATTATACTCAGTTGGAAAACTAAATTCTCTATTGTACATGTGAAATAAGAATACTAATTCACACATGATCAAATAGTAGAACTAACAATAACTAAATAGGTCAATTATTCATCCCAACCTCACCAAGGCATGCTCACCAAATAACGTAAGCCAAGTATAATAATCATAATAACAAGAATATCAATAAAGGGTACCCCACACTGGTTTACCAATAATTTCCCAATCTAAAACCCCAACACCATACATCCTAGCATTCCAGTTTATTTTGAATAACAAATACCACTTCCCAATAGCACAATCACACCACATCATGCTTATAGACACCTGGTCCACTACCCCACATCACAGTCACATCACATGTCACTCAAAAATGTAACACCCGGGACTTTTATGTTATATAAATCATCAAAGGAATCCTTCACTTTCTTGGCTTGCTTTACATGAAATCGCGACCTTCCTCGATAGCTTGCGGCGTACGCAATACTGAGTTTCACTAAACAACGATATGCTATAAAAATATTATTAAAACTAGCCGTTATGAATAGTAATAACCACATTTTGAAATTTTTTAAATTTTATTTTTCAAAATTGACTTCATTTTTGGATTCAGAATATCGAAATTAGCCTACGGTGAAATTTTGGTATTTTTCTGAAAACTTTCAATTTTTGATGAATAGTGAAACCACTAAGTGGTAGTTAAAAAAATTAATTTTTCATAAAACCTAATTTTACTTCTTCTGTGAGTGTAATTTCAATACTCCGAGAGACACGGATGATGTTAGTAAGTAAAATTTGGTTCAATGAGATGAAAATAATTTTTGGTGAATAGTAACTTTTTACTTTTATTTACCACGGTTAAAAGTAAATAGGGTAATTAAGGGTAAAAATGATATTATTATTACCTCAAAACATGTCCTATTTCTATTGGACAAGTGTAATTCGACCAGAAAAAACCTTATGAATAAAAGTTTACCATTTAGGCCCACATGGATTAGATTACAAAATTTATTATTAATTTATTCAAAGAAGGGTTAAAATAGTTAAAATCAATGTTTAATAACTAAATCATTTTTAATAAAGGGTTATAATAAGATAAATTCTACTATAAAAATTAATTAGAAATATAAAAATCTTTCCTACATAATGATATTTTATTTGTAATTTTTAGACTTTAAATAATTTAATTTATTTACGACACAAAGATGATTTAGTAATTATCTTATTAATGAAATATTGACATTATTGATGTTATAAATACCGAAATAATTATAATTTGAGACTTTTTATGAATTAAACTAATTTAATAGGTTAATATGAAATATTATTAATGATTTAATTCACTTTTTTCTAACTAATCATTCTGTTATGATTTTCAAAAAAATCAATTACTAAATAGTGTCAAAATTGACATAAAATAGTTTGTAAAACCAATATTTTATTATGAATTGTTATTTTATTCCTAAAAATCTAAGGTTCTTCCAAATGACTTATATAAGTTATATATATTAATAATAAACAACTTGTGGTTCATTTGACTGCTTATAGTAAGTTTATTAACCGTATAGTATAAGAACACAAGAAGAAACGGTAAAAGTAATATTATTTAACTTAATGTTAAATCTAAATGATAAGGTTAAAATAGGAACCTAAACTTGTCTAAATTATATTGGATGAGAGTATTTCGACCCATACCCACCTTATATTCTAAATAAATCAATTTGTAGCTATTTAAAACCGAACTTGACTTTATAATAAAATAATATTTTAATTTTTCCAAAGGAGCCTCTCTCCTCCCTTATAAAAGGGAACCTCCTCCCCCTCTTCCTCACACCACTTTGAGCATTAAATCTCGGCCAAACCCTGCCACATTCTCCTCTCCACTTCCCTAGAGACATCCTAGATGTCCTGGTATTCTTCAAAGACCAATATTAGTGCCCTAAAAGGAGGTCTCAAAGAAGCACTTCAAAGAAGAGGTAATGACTGTTACCGATTCTTTCATCTTTATTTTTTTCTTCCACTTCTTCTTATTTAGTTGTTTCATTACGAAGTAATAAAATAAGTATCACTCATATACTGATATGTTATTATAAGTATGAAACAACCTTATTTCACCATCTATCCATCCTACGGAATATGAAATCACTACGCGTGCGTACGTACGGAATACCGTCTCCACGCCGTGGTGTAATCTATTTTCCACCACCACCTTACTTTGATGGTTATAATGGTGTAAATAATAAATATATATGATTATTGTGAAGATATATCTATTCTTAAATAGTATACATACACTCCAATACAATTCCACGATCATAGGAATGATATCATCACTCGTGCATACGTACGGAATACTGTCTCCACGATGTGATGCGACTCGTTCTACATGATCTTCATTGCATAATGATTTTATAAATGAATTGAATTAATTAATATGATATATATTACACTAATACAATTCTGGAAATGAGGTATCTATAACCGAAAAATAAGGATAAGAATTTATTCGACAAAACACGCATAAGAACAAAAAGTAATAAACACACGAATAAACAAGTAGTAATGGAATATTACTAATAAGAAGCTAAGAATATGATGATATATGATATCATAAAAATAAGTATGATTCTGGAATAAGTCAATAACATTATTTAAATCATTATAAAAGAGGTTCGGACACATACGAAGCAAATTGGACCTAAGGTAAGGGAAAATCTCACAATCTCAATTTTTATCTGAGATTGTTTATACTTCAGAATTTACTGGGGAATATTTATCATCCACATCCATGTTTCCTCAATATGTAATATTTATATCCTTCTACAATATTTTGTATCCAATTTTACCCGTCGGTGAGTTTTTAGTAAAAGATATGAAAGGAATCTTTTGTCGTTTTTCGTACGAGGTACTTTTTGACTTTTCCGGCAAAAGTACGAGAAGAATGTTTTTTTAACTTATACAACATGAATGGATTTTTAAAAAATTATTTCCAAGAATCTTCCTTTACAAGTTTTCAAGTTTATTTTTAATCAACTTATTTTAGTTTATAATTGTATGACATTTTAAGAAATGAAAAGTGTTTTTGAAGTAGAAAGGATATTTTCCTCAAGAATTGAGTTCAAGTGTTTTATCAAAATTATTTTCCATCTAAGAGAATATAGGATTATGTTTCTATACCTATTATTACATTGATTTGATTATGTTGTGATGGAAATATTTTTATGAATTCCTTTATCTTATATGAATTGTTTTGTGATGTCACGATGTTTAAGATTCCCATTTTTATTACATGGGTTATGCTATGATGTATGGTTTATGATTTTGTGGCACACATAAGAATGGTATCATTATGAGATGGGTGGGACCTATATCTCCCTCCAATGCATTGGGTAAATATTTTATATCTCATGAGATAGACATGGCTGGAACGGCAGGTTAAACCGGTTCAGTGAAACAGGACTGCAAGGAGGAGTGAAATCGGTTCAGAAATGGACTTTGTCCACTATGATAGTCTCGGAAATGAGTCTTGACTAATAAGAAATGATTCTCTATGATTATGTGTGTATGCCACAAAGTTTCATGTTTTAAGTTATGATTTTTGGGATTAAATTTCACTTCTATGATTTATCCCATGTTATGAAATTATGATTTCTTTTGCAGGTCAAGATTTCCAAAAGTTATGTTCTTATATATATGATGTAATTGATATTTCTTTTGTTTAACCTTACTGATCATTTGAGATCACCCTTTTGTATGTTTTCTTTCCCCAGGCCAAGAAGAAGGTTATTAAGTAAGATATGTCAAAAGTAACTATAGATATGATGAAATAAATGGGAGACAATGTAGATGCTTTATGAACTAGTTGTTTATGTTTCCCAGTTTCTAAAGACATTATACCTATATGGTCCTTTCCTAGTTTTGTTATATGTTGTAATAAGTGTGCTTCAATTTTGAAGTAATAACAATGTATGTAATGTATGGGTCGTTATAGTTGCTATCAGAGGAAAGGTATAGTCAACCTTTGGAAAATAGGATATGAAAGCCTTAGTAAGAACCCTATGGATATGTCTAAGAATAGAACACAATCATAGTTTTTTAGAAATGGCCATGAATAACCTAGGATAATACCTTAAGTGTGAAATTTTATTCTTGATTATGTGGTTTTCCTATTATAATTAGTGTTGCTCACACTATTCTTCTTGGTTTTAGTCAATGGCTGGAACCCGAAGGAACCGTGTTAATACAGAATGCGATGGGAAATGCAATGATTTTCCCCATGAGCAACCAAACGTTATGGGAGATGGAATGAAAAATCTTCTAGCCATGCTCACACAACTTTCTCAAGCTGCGAATCATGTAGGACTTCCAAACGAGAAAAGGAAGGAGAAGCATTCTGTTGAATCCTTCATGAGACAGCATCCACCTTCATTCAGTGGGTCTACTGATCCATTAGTTGCAGAACAATGGATTAGTACTACTGAAAAGATATTTTTAGTTCTTCAATGTTCTGAACATGATAAATTCATCTTAGCAGTGTATCATTTGGAAGGTGATGCTGATCAATGGTGGAATCTTATCAAGAATACGAGGCAAAGAGATAAAATTGAGTCCATGGAATGGGACAAGTTCAAGAACTTATTTTTCAATAAGTACTTCCCTCGTATTCTCTGAACAAAGATGGAGAAAGAGTTTCTTGAACTGAAGCAAAAGGATGATGAATCTGTTTGTACCTATGAAGAAAATTTTACAAGACTTGCAAGGTACGCTTCTGGTATTATTATCCAACCTGAGAGTAAGATCGATCGATTCTTTAGTGGCTTAAAACCAAGTCTTCGAAGGGCGTTATCCATAAGGGACTTCAATAGCTATGTGGAAATCGTTCGATGTGATCTCAAAGTCGAGATGGAGATTAGAGTAACCCATCAGTCATATGGGTTTGATAAGAAGAGGAAAATGGAATTCAAATGAAAATCTAAAGAGCACACTGAAAAGAAGATGATCTTTCCCTTATGCTCAAAGTGTGGAAAGAAACATGGAGGGAGTTTCCTTAAAGGGACAAGTAAATGTTTCAAATGTGGAAAGGAAGGTCATAGGGCATTTGATTGCCACAATGATGGGAAGAAGATGTATAATGATGAAAAAAAGGAAGGGATACACAGAATGAACCTACTACACATCAATGTTTCAAGTGCAAGGAGATGGGGAATTATGCCAACCAATGCCCAAATCCAAGGGTTGATGATGATGGTCGACGTCAACAAACTCTTAAGGCTAAAGACAAAGGAATGTCACATGCAATTTCTACCAGCGATGTGGAGTAGGATAACGATGTGGTGAAAGGTACACTTACCATACACTCTAAAGTAGAAAATGTTTTATTTGATTCTAGATCCACCCACTCCTTTATATCTGAAGAATTTTCAAAGGGTATCACCGTATTACCTCAACAATTAGATTTTGAGTTTGATGTGACAACCCCTAATGGCACAACAGTCGCATCAAAAGTTTATAATTCTTCTCCGATTTAAGTTTGTGGGAAAGTGCTTCCTGAAAATCTTGTGATCCTTCCTATAGTGTAATTTGATGTGATTCTTGGCATGGATTGGCTTTCTCTACATGGAGCTCATATCAATTGTCAAAGAAGGGAAGTCACATTTCATATTCTAGATCAATCTATGATCGTCTATCAATGCATGGATGAACATAACCTTCCATTGGAAATTTCTTCCATCTTATGTATCTTGATTCCACTAAATGAATGTTATTTATCTCAAATGGTTGGTGAGAAACTCACGATTATGAATATGCCCATTGTATGGGAGTTTGACGATGTCCTTTGGAGGAATTTCCAGGTCTTCCACCAAATCGTGAAGTTGAGTTTTCAATAGAACTCGTACCAGGTGATTTGCCTATTTCAAAGACACCTTATAGAATGACCCCAATTGAGTTGCAGGAATTGACGAAGCAACTCCAAGAGAATATTGATAAGGGGTTCATATGCCCAAGTGTGTCACCTTGGGGAGCACATGTTCTGTTGGTTAAGAAGAAATATGGATCAATGAGACTTTGCATTGATTATCAAGAACTTAACAAGATCACTATCAAGAACAAATATCCTCTCCTGCGCATTGATGACCTATTTGACCAACTACGTGGAGCTCAACAATTTTCCATGATTGATCTTCAATCAGGGTATCATCAATTAAGAGTCAAAAGGGAGGATATACCAAAGACGGCTTTCCATACAAGGTATGGACACTATGACTTTATAGTGATGCCATTTGGTCTTACTAATGCCCCTACTATCTTCATGGATCTGATGAATAGAGTATTTAGTGACTATCTTGAACAGTTTTTGTTAGTCTTTATAGACGATATTCTTCTCTATTCAACGAGAAAGGAAGAACATGAAGATCACTTGAGAATTATATTAAAGACCCTAAGAAAGGAGAAGCTTTATGCCAAATTTACCAAGTGTGAATTTGTGCTTCAAAAAGTTTCATTTTTGGGTCACATAATCTCAAAAGTGGGGATATCTATGGATCCAGCAAAAACATAGGTTATCAAAAGATGGTCGAGACCAACAACAGTAATTGAGATCCGAATTCTTCTTGGTTTGGCAGGATAATATCAACGTTTTGGGAAATATTTTTTTACGATTATCTAATCCACTCACCAAGTTGACTCGGAAAGGAGTTAAGTTTGTCTGGACGGAGGAATGTGAAGAGAATTTCAAGGAGTTGAAAAGAAGGTTATCCAGTGCACCTGTTCTCCACTGCCTTGTAGTGGAGAAAGGTTTGTGATCTACAGTGATGCATCCAAGAAGGGATTGGGGTGTGTTCTTATGGAAAATTAAATGGCGATAGCTTATGCCTCATGACAGTTGAAAATACATGAGCAAAATTACCCAACTCATGATTTGGAGTTAGCTGCAGTAATCTTTGCATTAATGATTTGGAGGCATTATCTTTATGGAGAAATGTGTGACATTTATACTGATCATAAATGTTTAAAGTATATTTTCACACAAAAGGAGCTGAATATGCGCCAAAGAAGATGGTTGGAGCTGATTAAGGATTATGACTGCTCAATCCATTACCACCCTAGGAATGCAAACAAGGTGGCAGATGCGTTAAGTCGACAAGGCCATGACAGTTTATCCATGATGAGGATCACAAAAGATCCAATATTTAGGGATTTACAAAGGATGGATCTTGGAATTATAATGAAAGGGGAAAATCATATCTTTCTCCAATGAATGTTCAACCATCTATAAATTTGAATATTAAAGAGTCATAGAAATAAGATGTCGAGTTACAAAAGAAGGTGAGAAATGTTCCTGAATTCAACCATGATTGTGATGGGATAATAAAGTTCAGGAATCGGGTTTGTGTTCCTCCCATCCCCGAATTAAAGAAGGAGCTGCCGGATGAGGCTCATAGTTCTTCATTCTCTATTCATCCTGGAAGCACGAAGATGTATAGGGACCTTAAAGAGTACTTCTGGTGGGATGGAATGAAAAGAGATGTTGCTGAATATTTCTCTCGATGCTTGGTTTGTAAGCAAGTTAAAGCTGAGAGAAAGAAGTCTAAGGGGATGTTACAACCATTACCCATACCAAAATGGAAATGGGAAAACATCACTATGGACTTTGTCACTGGACTTCCTAAAACATCCAAAAGAAATAATGTTATCTGGGTCATAGTTGATTGTCTTACAATGTCTGCACACTTCATCACTATTAGAGAGGATTTCTCTCTAGATCATCTTTCCATGATATATGTGAAGGAAGTGGTAAGATTGCATGGAGTACCACATTATATTATATCTGATCGGGATCTGAGGTTTACCTCAAAGTTCTGGCGAAGTATTCAGCTTACTCTGGATACAGAGTTGAGTTTCCGCACTGCTTATCATCCTCAGACAGATGGTTAGTCTGAGAGAACAATTCAAACTCTAGAACATATGTTGAGAGCCTGATCTATGGATGTCAAAGGTGGTTGGGATCAACAGCTACCTTTGGTGGAATTTTCATATAATAATAGCTTTCACTATATTATTCAGATGGCTCCTTATGAAGCTCTCTATGGAATGAAATGCAAGACTCCAACTTGTTGGGATGAAGTTGGGGAAATAAAGCTATTAGGACCTGATCTAGTTGATGATATGGCAGAAAAGGTCTGATTTATTCAACAACACATAAGAGCAGCTCAGAGTCGACAGAAAAGTTATGCCGACAACCGAAGAAAAGACCTAGAGTTTGAAGTGGGTGATAAAGTGTTCTTATGAATATCTCCCTGGAAGAGGGTCATGAGATTTGGAAAGAAGGTGATGTTGAGCCCTAGACATATCGGTCATTTTGAAATACTAGATCGTGTTGGGAATGTATCTCACTGATTGGCGCTTCCACCGAATCTCTCTCAAGTTCACGATGTGTTCCATGTATCTCTCCTGAGAAAATACATACCTGATCCTTCACATGTACATAGCTCAGAAGTTGTACCGCTGGAGAAAGATCTTTCTTATGAAGAACAGCTGATAGAGATTCTGGATCGTAGCGAAAAATTCCTACGAAACAAGACCACTCAATTGGTGAAAGTTTTATGGAGGAACCACTAATTAGAAAAAGCTACATGGGAGCTGGATGATATGATAAGGGAGAGGTATCCTCATCTGTGTATTACAAAGTGATGAATTTCGAGGGCGGAATTCATTTTAACGGGGGTAGAATATAACACCGGGACTTTTATGTTATATAAATCATCAAAGGAAAATTTCACTTGCTTGGCTTGCTTTACACGAAATTGCGACCTTCCTCGATAGCTTGCGTCATACGCAATACTGAGTTTTACTAAACAACGATATGCTATTAAAATAATATTAAAACTAGCGGTTATGTATAGTAATAACCAATTTTTGAAATTTTTGA
This sequence comes from Viscum album, assembly GCA_963277665.1. Taxonomy (NCBI): domain Eukaryota; kingdom Viridiplantae; phylum Streptophyta; class Magnoliopsida; order Santalales; family Viscaceae; genus Viscum; species Viscum album. The sequence goes on along the minus strand of OY728134.1, from coordinate 111,608,675 downwards.
AATTTTATTTTTCAAAATTGACTTCATTTTTGGATTCGGAATATCGAAATTAGCCTAGGGTGAAATTTTGGTATTTTTCTGAAAAGGTTCAATTTTTGATGAACAGTGAAACCACTAAGTAGTAGTTAAAAAATGAATTTTTCATAAAAATTAATTTTACCGCTTCTATGAGTGGAATTTCAAAAATCCGAGAGACATAGTTGATCTCAGTAAGTAAAAACTGGTTCAATGAGATGAAAATAATTTTGGGTGAATAGTAACTTTTTACTTTTATTTACCACGGTTAAAAGTAAATAGGGTAATTAAGGGTAAAAATTATATTATTATTACCCTAAAACATGTCCTAATTCTATTGGACAAGTGTAATTCGACCAAAAACAACCTTAGGAATAAAATATGACCATTTAGTCCCACTTGGATTAGATTAGGAAATTTATTTTTAATTTATTTAAAGAAGGGTTAAAATATTTGAAATCGATGTTTAATAAATAAATCATTTTTAATATAGGGTTATACATAAGATAAATTCGACTATAAATATTCATTATAAATCTAAAAAGATTTCATATATAATGATATTTTATTTTTAATTTTTAGATTTTAAATAATTTAATTAATTTAGGACACAAAGATGTTGTAGTAATTACCTTATTAATGAAATATTGACATAATTGATGTTAGAAATACCCAAATAAATATAATTTGAGACTTTTTATGAATTCCACTAATTTAATATGTTAATATGACATGTTATTATTGATTTAATTAACTTTATTCGAACTAATAATTCTGTTATGATTTTCAAAAAAATCAATTACTAAATAGTGTCAAAATTGACATAAAATAGTTTTTAAAACAAATATTATATTATTAATTGTTATTTTATTCCTAAAAATCTAAGGTTTGGCCAAATGACTTAGATAAGGCTATATATACTAATAATAAACAACTTGGGGGTCTTTTTTCTGATTATAGTAAGTTTATTAACCTTATAGTATAAGAACACAAGAACACACGGTAAATGTAAAATTATTTAAATTAATGTTAAATCTAAATGGTAAGGTTAAAATTGGAACCTATACTTGTCTAAATTCTATTGGATGAGATTATTTCGACCCATCCCCACCTTAGATTAGAAATAAATCAATTTGGAGCTATTTAAAATAGAACATGACTTTATAATAAAATAATATTTTTAATTTTTTCAAAGGAGCCCCTCTCCTCCCTTATAAAAGGGCACCTCCTCCCCCTCTTCCTCACACCACTTTGAGCCTTCATGCTCGGCCAAACCCTACCACTTTCTCCTATCCACTTGACTAGAGACATCCTAGAGGTCCTGGTCTTCTTCAAATACCAATTTTAGTGCCCTAAAAGGAGGTCTCAAAGAAGCACTTCAGAGAAGAGGTAATGTCCATTACCGATTCTTTCATCTTTATTTCTTCTTCCACTTATTCTTCATTAGTTGTTTCATTATGAAGTAATAACATCAGTATCACTCATATACTTATATGTTATTATAATTATGAAACAAACCTATTTCACAATCTATCCATCCTATGGAAAATGAAATCACCGCACGTGCGTACGTACGGAATACCGTCTCCACGCCGTGGTGTAATCTATTTTCCACCACCACCTTACTTGGATGGGTATAATGGTGTAAATAATGAATATATATGATTATTGTGAATTTATATTTATTTTGAAATTTATACATACAGTCCAATACAATTCCATGATCATAGGAATGATATCATCACTCGTGTGTACGTACGGAATACCGTCTCCACGATGTGATGTGACTCGTTCTACATGATCTTCATTGCATAATGATTATATAAATGAATTGAATGAATTAATATGATATATATTACACTAATACCATTCTAGAAATGAGGTATCTATAACCTAAAAAGAAGGATAAGAATTTATTCGACAAAACACGCAAAAGAACAAAAAGTAATAAACACCGGAATAAACAAGTAGTAATGAAATATTACTAATAAGAGGCTAAGAATATGACCATATATGATATCATAAAAATAATTATGATTCAGGAATAAGTCAATAACATTATTTAAATAATTATACAGTAGTTTAGGACACTTACGAAGCATATTGGACCTAATGTAAGGGAGAATCTCGTAATCTCAATTTTTATCCGAGATTGTTTATACTTCAGAATTTAATGGGGAATATTTATCATCCACATCCATGTTTCCTCAATATGTAATATTTATATCCTTATACAATATTTTATATCCAATTTTACCCTTCTGTGAGTTTTTAGTAAAAGATATGAAAGGAATCTTTTGTCATTTTTCGTACGAGGTACTTTTTGACTTTTCCAGGAAAAGTACGAGAGGAATGTTTTTTTAACTTATACGGCCTGAATGGATTTTTAAAACATTATTTCCAAGAATCTTCCTTTACAAGTTTTCAAGTTTATTTTTAATCAACTTATTTTTTTTAGAATTGTATGACATGTTATGAAAAGAAAAGTGTTTTTGAAGTAAAAAGGATGTTTTCCTCAAGAATGGAGTTCAAGTGTTTTATCAAAATTATTTTCCATCTAAGATAATATAGGTTTCTATTTCTATCCCTATTATTACATTAATTTGATTATGTTGTGATGGAAATATTTTTATGAATTCCTTTATCTTATATGAATTGTTTTACGAGGTCACGATGTTTAAGATTCCCATTTTTATTACATGGGTTATGCTATGATGTATGGTTTATGATTTTGTGGCACACATAAGATTGGTATCATTATGAGATGGGTGGGACCTATATCTCCATCCAGTGAATTGGGTAAAGATTTTATATCTCATGATATAGTCATGGCTGGAACGGCAGGTTATACCGGTTCAGTGAAATATGACTGAAATGAGGAGTGAAATCGGTTCAGAAATGGACTTTGTCCACTAAGATAGTCTTGGTAATGAGTCTTGACTAATAAGAAATGATTCTATATGATTATCTGTGTATGACACAAAGTTTCATGTTTTAAGTTATGATTATTGGGATTAAATTTCACTAATATGATTTATCCCATTTATGAAATTATGATTTCTTTTGCAGGTTAAGATTTCCAAAAGTTATGTTCTTATATATATGATGTGATTGATATTTCTTTTGTTTACCCTTACTGTGCATTTGAGCTCACCCTTGTGTATGTTTTCTTTCTCCAGGTCAGGAAGAAGGTTATTAAGTATGATATGTCAAAAGGGACTATAGATATGATGAAATAAATGGGAGATAGTGTAGACACTTTATGAACCAGTTGTTTATGTTTCCTAGTTTCTAAAGACACTATACCTATACGGTCCTTTCCTTGTTTTGTTATATGTTGTAATAATTTTTCTTCAATTCTGATGTAATAACAATGTATGTAAAGTATGGGTCATTATAAAAAACACATGGGACATCACATAAAAATAAAAACCAGATTAGTAGGGTATCATGAACACGAAGTGAATCAACCTCGTGCCCTCCTCCTACAATGCACCACCCCCACCATAATCTTTTCCCAACATGAACATATCACATATCATCTGAAAACACATGGCTCACCTCCCTATAACATGGTCATCACATCTCACTCAAAAACACATAGACTATCACATATCACTTGAAGACACATGGTCCTTAACCTGGTGCATTAACAGACCTTTAGAGATCACATCTTATGCATATCTACTCACCTAGAAGAGAGAGTGGGAAATAATAGTTATCCAATCTTCCGTCCTCATCAACAGGAAGTTGGGAAAACACCCCCCACGAGACTATGCGAGTGTCAGAATATTTTTCTCAATGTGGTTGTGTGCATATCAAATAAAAAGGAATATACAAGTATATACATATCGCCACACACAAGTCCAACCTATGGGTTCACAACCAAAAACTAACGAACTCAAAATTTCCCTAAATTCACTACCACCTCAAAATACATAACACCACACAAACCACAAGACAAATCAAACCCCCAACCACTTCCAATATCTCGCCCATTCGTTTCATTATTTAGCATTAACCACATTGAACCACATAGCCAATCATTTATTAGTTCATTAATCATTTCCATCTCATTAACCAAACCAAACACCTACAATTTTATACATTATTAAATAATTATTTATTTCATCACTAAACGATCATGTAGCACAACAGAACCACAAATCAAAAACATATCATCATTCCCATCGAATCATCAACTTGATACCCCACATGCATAGTAAAACAACCACCACCTCACCACCCCAAAAACACAAGAAACCAAAAACCACCTCACCACTTCAAAAGAATGGCCAAATGACCACCACCTCACCACTGAAAAAGTTCGAACATACACCAACCACTTAGAAACCACAAAATTATAGTCAAAAAAGCACTACATTACCACCCAAAAAACACGGTCACACAACCTCCACCTTGCCTCCCCAAAAGAAAAGTCACACAACCACCACCTCATTGCCCCAAAATCACGACCACATCTCACCCATCAGCCCCACATCACATCGCAACACACATTAAACACACATCGTTGCCCCATAGCACAACTACACACATAGTAATCAATAATCAATTTATAAATTTAACAAAGTGGAGTTTATCACATTTTGCTTTATTTTAGGTGTGTTATCACACAATCCATAAGTCCATGGGTAGCCATTTCATTATCCAAATATAAATTTTTATCCAATTTCCATTTTTAGGATGATATTAAACAATGAAAACAAGAACAACATTCAAAACATATATCATATAGTGCAAAAAAAAATCACCCAATGGCCACAATATTCAGTGGGTCATCAATCCCAAACATTCCATCATTTATCAAAAATATTATCAAAGATATAAAAGCATGTAAACCATTTCCACTTCACCCTTCAATTTCAATTAACCAATTATTTATCTTTGATTAAGCCATAACAACCATAATCTATAGATAAACAAGAGTAAAACCCTCTCATGTGATACACAATAAAGAGAAATGAGGGATTCCCTACCTTAAGGAACCTTTTCTGACTAATTTTCCCAACAAGGAGAAGTAGAAACACCCCCAAACCACAATCGTTCATGGAAAACAATGAATCAACCTACACCACACCAAATGATCTTAATAATTCATCCCAAATCACATCATAAATCAAAACTGTACCATTTTGGTGGGTTCTTGAATGAAGAAAAAGTGAAAACCACTAAGAGGGGAGAAAAAATTACTATGTATTACCAACAGGAATCCACCAGATCCAACTAAAAAAAGAATGAGGAAGGGGGTTAGAATATCTCCTCAGGGTTCCTAGGGTTTTTTGGAACTTTATGGAGATAATCCCCTGGTGAATGAAAAGAATTGACTGAGAAAAGAAATTTAAATCTTAGATCCCACTGTTTTCCCATCGTGTAGTATATATACGCGACATAAATACCACAAGTTTCTCAAAATTTTGACTACTATTGAAAAATGAATGGTCTTAGCCCTTATTTAATACATGTAATGAATTTATGTTACAAAATTGGTAGTAAATATCATGGGATCCCCGTTAACTACATTCAATTTGGAAACCAAACAGGTAAACAAGTCACAGACCACCTTTACATGTCGTAAATTCCACTTACATGATGTGAACTTCCTACTAAAGATCTGATGTTGTTATATCCTCCACTGAAAACTCTAAAAACCTCCCCCAAACACCTCTAACCACAAAAATTATCAAAGTAATAGATTGGGAAGCCACGAGCCATTACAGTCATGGTATCTCATGGTTATCATTATATCCTAGGAACTGTTATAACATTTTGATATGATATGTAATATAAGGACATTCTCATAAATATAGAGGATGTAGAAGTATCAATACAATTATGGTAAGGTAAACTTGTGTATATATCAAAACTGTATACATGTAATGGTAATAAAATTTCATACATGAGTTGGGTCTATGGAACCCACTTTCAATACTCCCACTTTCACTAGAGAAAACTTCTAACAAGTCTCAACTTGCCAGATCTCAAATTAGAATCATGCTTCTATCGAGACATGGCTTTAGTTATGGGGTCTATCACGGTATCCTATATAGAAACTCTACTAACTACAAATTAACCTCTCTATGTAAAATCCCCGTGGAGATGAAACTTATGAATTATATTCTTTTTCCTCTCGTATGACTTGGGCTCCTTGGTAAGAACCAATACTATAGTATTATCCCAACAAACTAGAATAGGGTCTACACTGCAAAGAACAACACCAATATCATAGACAATGTTTTGTGTCCAAACTGCCTCTTTAGCTGCATTAGAATCTAATATATACTTGAATTTCATTATAGAGTCAGAAACCACTTGTTTATTCAAGATTTTCCAGCTCACTGCACCACCAATCAGGAAAACTAAAAAGCAAGACAATGATTTCAGATAATCATGATCTGTCTGGAAGCTACCATTAGTGTATCCCCTCAATAATAGTTCTTATTATCCTCTATACACCAATAACATATCCTTTGTACGTATCAAGTAATTCAGGATATTTTTTATAGCTTCCCAATATAGCTCTCCATGATTATCTTGATATCTGCCCTCCATGCTAAAAGAAAAGGTAACATAAAATCTTGCATATAGCATGCCGTACATGATAGATCCCACTATGGATGAATAAAAAATTATAAACATTCTTTCAATCTCTTCCTATGTTTTTTGATGTGTTTTCTTGGAGAAATTAATGTTGTGAAACATTTTCAACAACCCTCTCTTTTATTATTCCATATTTTTACCTTTTGAGTACCTTATTAGTATATGTAATTTGATTTAGCCCATGTAGCCTCTAAGATATATATCAATAGATCTTGATCACTATAATTTAGGATTATTCAACTAATTATTTCATGAATAAGTATTCCTTTAACCAATTATTACCTAACTGTAAGGCTTACATTTTTTTTATATAATTAATATGTTGTCTACATATAATATAAGGAAAATGAGGGCATTCCCATTAACTTTTTTATAGAAGCATGGCTCGCTTTCATTCTTGATAAATCCAAACTCTCTTATGGCCTCATCAATCGGAACATTCCATGATCGTGATGTATGATTAACCATTAAATGTATATTTGTAGCTTGTACACTTTATTGGAACTCTTTAGTGTAATGATCCCTTTGGGTAGAGTAATATAGACATCTTCAACCAACTTCTCATTTATAAAATAAGTTTTGATATCCATTTTCCAAATCTCATAATCATGGATGACTATTATTTCAGGTAACATTCTAATGTATTTTAGTGTCCCTATTGGTGACATGGTTCTATTGTAGTCTATAAATCAACATTTACTGAAACCCTTCACCGCCAGTCATTCCTTATAGGTATTGATTTTACCATCTATGTCTAGATTATTATTGAATACCCACTTTCACCCAATGGGTTTTATATAAGTTGGATGATCCACTAAAATCTAAACACAATTTTAGTACATGGACTACATCTCATAATGTATAAATTCATTCCAATTAGAATCATCCTTTCCATCTACAACCTTCTTTAGGATAGAGGTTCATCATTCTCTGGGAGTAATGTGTCATCTAAATCAATGAAAATAACACCATATCACTTTAATTCTCTAACCCTTAATGTAGACCTATTAACTACTTGTGTCTCACGAATATCATCATCTCCCACCATCTCTTGTGGAGATTGTTCTCGTACCGACTATTCTACAATTAGAGCCTCAAATTAATCAAATTCAATATTTCTCCCACTATTTCCATAGATAATTTATTCCCTTTATAAAAATATTCCATGTATTTCTATAATCACATTTCTATATGAAGGGTTTTATATGTAATATCCTTTAGTTTCGTTAGGATAACCTATAAATAAGCACATCATGCAACGAGATGCTAATTATTCATAGGGTATAGTCTTGAAAAAATCCTCACATACCCATATATGTATGTGTGACAAACTGGGTTACTTTAAATACTAAAACTCATATGGAATCTCATATGTTTCTTTAGTTGGTACTTGATTAAGGGTATATTCTGCTGTCAAATATGCTTACCCCCAAAAGGATAATGAAAGTGTTTCCTAACTCTAGATTGAACAAACCATGTCAAGTAAGGCTTGATTTCTCTTTTAACTAACAAAATTAAACTGAGATGTATAAGGAGGGGTGAGATGGGATATTATCACACACTTATTTAAATGATCAATGAAATATTGGTTAAGATACTCTCTATCTCAGTCTGAGTGAAGTGCATTAATCTTCTTACCAAACTGGTTTTCTACTTCATGCTGATATCACTTAAACATATTAAAGTAATTTGACTTAAACCTTATTAAGTAGATATATTCATACCAACTATAGTCATAGGTAAAAGTAATGAAGTAAGAAAACCCACCCCTTTGCACAACAGAAAATGGACCACATGTGTTAGTAAGAACCAATTATAGTAATTCAGTGGCTCTTTATCCTTTCCTAGAGAAGGCCAATTTTATCATTTTCCTACGTAAACAAGTGTTAAATACATCCATGGGTTTTAACTCAGTTGAGTCTAAAAACCCTACTTGATGTAATTTTTGTAAATTCTTCTCATTTACATTTATAACAGGGTTTTCTAGTTCATGTGTATACAAGACATGGTTAAGATGTTTCATACCATAAAATAGGTTATCCTTATAAAAGAGACCATGTTACACCCCAAGATTTTTTGAAAAATATTTTTTTTAATTTCATTAATGTCTTCTGTTGTACGCTACACCAAAAGGATCTTGCACAACATGCAACCCTGACTTGGCTTGCATTACACGTAATCGCGACCTTCATCAATAGCGTGTGTTGTACGCAATACCAGGTTTCACTAAATAACGATATATTGTTATAATATTATTATGTACTAGTCGTTATTAATATTATTAACTACATTTTGAATTTTATAACATTATTATTCATCTTACACTCTTTCTATAATATGGTATGAGAACAAAATAAATTTTTCGTGTAAAATAAGTATTTTTAAAAAATTGCAGTTTTCCTGCCTTTTGATGACGCACCCACCTTAAATCTTGTTTTTGACATGTCTATAAGTTAAATTTGACAAAATAAAATTCTTCTTTGGAATCAGGATACAAAAATTTACTTGGATAAAATTTTCATATTATTCTGATAACTTTCATATTTTAATGAATAGTAAAAGCACACTATATTTTAATTAAAACAACTTTTTTCATCGAAATAATTTATATGGTTAGATAATCTATTTAATTAGTTTTAAAGTGTAATTAGAATATATTTTTACCATTTAATCCAATGTTGTTCATTGGAATTAATTTCACTTTCAAATTGGATATAAACTAGTATCAATCTTTTGATTGTTTTTGTTTCTTAAAAACACGCTATTTGTTTTGATAACGGGAATTAAATTTAAAATTAATTAATGCCACTTATATGTTTTGAATTTGGTCAAATAGGCATAAATATTGAATTTGGAATATCAAATAATGCTTAGGATAAATTTTTGGTATTTTTCTTAAAAACTTCAATTTTCGATGAATAGTGAAACCACTTAGTGGTAGTTAAAAAACTGATTTTATTTAATTTAATTTAAATTTTACCACTTCTGGGAATTGAATTTCAAAAATCCGAGAGACACGGTTAATATCAAGTACTAAAATGTGGTTCAACGAGATGAAAATAATTTTTGGTGAATAGTAACTATTTACTTTTATATACCATGGTTAAAATTAAATAGGATAATTAAGGGTAAAAATGATATTATTATTACCCTAAAACATGTCCTACTTCTATTGGATAATTGTAATTCGACCAAAAACAACCTTAGGAATAAAATGTGACCATTTAGGCCCACTTAGATCAGACTAGGACATTTAATATTAATTTATTTAAAGAAGGGGTAAAATAGTTAAAATCAAAGTTTAATAAGTAAATAATTTTTAATATATGGTTATAAATAAGGTAAATTCTACTATAAATATTCATTAGAAAGATAAAATGATTTCCTAAATAATGGTAGTTTATTTATAATTTTTATACATTAAATAATTTAATTTATTTATGACACAAAGATGATGTCGTAATTATCTTATTAATGAAATATTGACATAAATGATGTTATAAATACCCAAATAAATGTAATTTGAGACTTTTTATGAATTAAAATAATTTTATAGGTTAATATGACATTTTATTATTGATGTAAATAACTTTTTTAGAACTAATAATTCTGTTATGATTTTCACAAAAATCAATTACCAAATAGTGTCAAAATTGACATAAAATAGTTTTAAAAAAAATATTATATTATTAATTGTTATTTTATTCCTAAAAATATAAGGTTTATCCAAATGAATTAGATAAGGTTATATATATTAATAATAAACAACTTGGGGTTCGTTTGGCTTGTTATAGTATGTTTATTAACCTTATAGTGTAAGAAAACAAGAAGACACGGTAAAAGTAAAATTATTTAACTTAAGGTTATATCTAAATGATAAGGTTAAAATAGAAACCGAAACTTGTCTAAATTCTATTGAATGAGTGGATGTCGACCCATCCACACATTAGCTTCGAAATAAATCAATTTTGAGCTATTAAAAACCGAATATGACTTTATAATAAAATAATATATTCAGTTTTTCCAAAGGTTCCCCTCTCCTCCCTTATAAAAGGGCACATCCTCCCTCTCTTCCTCACACCACTTTGAGCCTTCAAGCTCAGACAAACCCTGACAAATTCTCTTTTACACTTCCATAAAAACATCATATAGGTTCTGGTCTTCTTCAAAGACCAATTTTAGTGCCCTAAGAGGAGGTCTCAAAGAGGCGCTTCAAAGAAGAGGAGGTTCAGATACGTACGAAGCATATCAGACCTAAGGTAAGGGAAAATATCGCAATCTCATTTTTATCTGAGTTTGTTTATAATTCATAATTTACTGGGGAATGTTTATAATCCACATCCATGTTTCCTCAATATGTAATATTTATATCCTTCTACAATTGTTTATATCCAATTTTACCCTTCGGTGAGTTTTTAGTAAAAGATATGAAAGGAATATTTTGTCATTTTTCGTACGAGGTACTTTTTACGAGAAGAATGTTTTTTAACTTATACGGCATGAATGGATTTTTAGAACATTATTTCCATGAATCTTACTTTACATGTTTTCAAGTTTATTTTTAATCAACTTCTTTTAGTTTAAAATTATATGACATGTTAAGAAAGGAAAATGTTTTTGAAGTAGAAAGGATATTTTCCTCATGAATGGAGTTCAAGTGTTTTATCAAAACCATTTTTCATCTAAGATGACATTATTTCATATGTGTATGTATCAAGTATCTTGTCTCTATGATTTACATGGTTTCCCTTTTCTTATTATGAAATGATATCCATTTCTTTTATATGGATTATGTGATGAAGGGATGATGTTTCTGAAACCCATTTTATTTATTGGGTTATTATGAATGGTGTATGTTTATTTTGTCTCACAAGTAAGAATGATTTCATTATGAGATGGTTGGGACCTATATATCCCTCCAATTTATTGGGTAAAGATTTATATCTCATGAGATAGACATGGCTGGAATGGTAATTTAATCCAGATCAGTGTTACAGGACTGAAACGAGGAGTGAACTCGATTCAGAAAGGGACTTTGTCTACTAGGATGGTCTTGGCAGCAACGACATGGCTACTATAGAAATCCTAACATGTTCTGAATGGTTTACACAATTACATGTTTTATTCCTATAATGTTTTATCATGGTTGATGTTCCATTATGATATATGCCTTACGTACTTCCATGATTTATGTCTTTGCTCAAGATTTTGATGTTTAAATTTCATGTTCAAGTTTTTGCTTTCAAATGTTTATGGATTTTTTTATGTTCACTATATTCTCAATTACTGATCATTTGAGCTCACCCTTTTTATGATTTATTTTCCCCAAAATAAAGAAAGTTTTTAGTTAAGGAAACAAAAATGGGAATATCGTTATGGGAGATGTTGACGATCTTTCAACATGATTAGATGTTTATATTCTGAGTTTCCAAAGACACTAAACTATTACGGTCCTTGTGTGTCTTTTTTTGTTATGTACTAAGTATTATGCAAAAGTAATGTAATTTTCATGTACTTCAAACTTTGGGTCTCTATAATTGGTATCAGATGAAAGGTTTAGTCAACCTTTGGAAACTAGGATGAGAGAACTTTAGTGAGATCCCTAGAGATATGTATAAGGTATGCCTAGGGATGTCCCTAAGGTTACGTATAAGTATAGGTTATAGTCCTAGAATTACGGCAACGATCATAGAATTAATCCTAATATTTTAGATATTGAAAGTACTCCCCCTTTATTATGTTGTTTTCCCTAGCATGATTTTAGCCTCTCACACTATTCTTTTAGGGTTTTAGACGATGGATGGAACCCGAAGAAACCATGTTGATCAATGCAATGGAAAATGTAATGATTTTCCTCCTGAACAAACAAATGTGATGGGAGATGGAGTGCAAAGTATTATTTCTATACTTACACAAGCTATGAATCATTTTGGACTTCCAAATGAGAAGAGAAGGGAACAATATGCTATTGAGTCCTTCATGAGGCAATGTCCACCTTCATTCAGTGGGTCTTCTGATCCACTTGTTGCTGAATAATGGATCAGTACCACTGAAAAGATATTTTCAATTCTTCAATGTTCTGAACATGATAAAGTCATCTTAGCAGTATATCGTATGGAAGGTGAAGCTGATCAATGGTGGAATCTTATCAAGAATATGAGGCCAAGAGATGCAATTGAGTCCATGGAATGGGACGAGTTCAAGAACTTATTTTTCAATAAGTACTTCCCTCGTAATATTCGAACAAAGATAGAGAAAGAGTTTCTTGAACTAAAGAAAAAGGATGATGAATCTGTTGGTTTTTACGAAGCGAATTTTACATGGCTTGCAAGGTATGCATCTGGCTTTATCATCCAACCTGAAATTTAAGTTGATCGATTCTTCAGTGGCTTAAAACCAAATCTTCGAAGGGCATTAGCTATAAGAGACTTCAGTAGCTATGAAGAAATTGTGCGTTGTGCTATCAAGGTAGAAATGGATGTTGGTGTTACTTATCCATCTCATGGTTTTGACAAGAAACGAAAGATGTAGTTTAAGGAGAAATCTTAGAATAATGGTGAAAAGAAGATGCATGTTTCCTTATTCTCAAAGTGTGGAAAGAAGAATGGTGGAGATTGCCTTAATGGGACTAGAAAAGGTTTTAAGTGTGGAAAAGAAGGTCATCGAGCAACTGAGTATCGAAGTAATGGAAAAAGGGTTGCTAATGATGTGAATAAAGAAAAGACTGTAGAGAATGCACCACCAACACTTCAATGCTTCAAGTGAAAGGAAATGGGGCATTATGCTAATAAATTCCCAAATCCAAGGGTTAGTAATGATCGACACGAGCAACCACTTAAGGAAAAGGACAAAGGGATGTCACATGTGATCACTATTGGAGATGTTGAATATGACAACGATGTGGTGGAATGATTAAATGTTTATGTAATGGGATATCAAAATAATGTTGTATATAGTATCGTGGAATATTGGAATATTTATGTATTAGTCTATTGTGGTTTTCAATAATTTTATGGTACCAGTAACCATGGAAAGTGATTGAGATATTTTTGGAAAGAAGATGATATGCGCATAAAGAAGGGATAAAGAGAAAATGAAATGTTTGACAGTATTCATGAGCTCATGACTGATATAAGGAAATAGTTCTATCATGGTTTGAGTATATAGAATTTTGGGGTTTTGGTATGTGGAAAGAGTTAACTTTTGACAGCACTCATGTTTTCACTAATATTCAATGGGTTTTCATTTTTCAAGAGAATGCATGATTAAGACCTTCGAATGATAGGAATGTGACCAACAAGACATATCTTATGATATATGGCGATCATCGATGGTATTAACAAGCTTGTTATATGAAATCTATGGTAATCGTTTTCACTATAATATGAGTGGACTGCAGTATTATGGATAAGCCTAAAGATTAGGATGGATTATGTTGGAAATAAGTTAGTATTGTTTAAGGATAGAATTTTTTTCGAAATTATTGATGGGATGTTATAGTAATGTAGTTTTAGAAAAAGGACACCTACAGGATGGGCGACAGACCATCGCATCGGACAAGGCTGTGGGAATCGAACCCACAACCAAAGTGCGACTGGCCTTTATCTCCTACCACTGGCCTACATGAAGTCCCTGTTTAGTAGAAACTAGTTTTATTATATTAAACAGTATGATATATGAAGTATAAGTCCATTTTAGGAACCATATATGATTAATCTAACTATAGATGGACTTATGTATTTTTGATAACATTTATAACCTTTTATTTGAGACAGATTAAATGACCCATCATTCTATCACATGATCTGCTAACACTTCACGAATGAAAATTTCAACTTCATTTCTTTAAGAGATGATTTGGAAATTGTCTAAAGAACAACCAACGGTTATACTATACAAAAATCACGAAATTATTTCTTCTAATTCCAATTTCATCAACATTAGGGAAATGATCTTGAAAACCAAAAATGTTGTCCTAGTGCCCCTATATCTGATGAATCAGATGGTACCTTATATCATCACAAATCTATGGCTTTGTGATTGATGGTTTTTTCATAGCCATGTTCTCTACCACTCTCCATCAGAACATGATGGTTATATTTTTTTTCCATATCCATATTTTCACCTATTTTCTCCTATATGGAAACCCAATGATGAGTTTTATTGGGTAATAGTTTCATTTAATACTTTAGTTTTTAAAAATAAACTTTTTTATTCCTTTTTATGATGTGGATTTCTCTAAGTAGTAAATGATTTATAACCCCGACGAATTTCGAGGGTGAAATTCATTTTAAGGGGGTAGAATGTAACACCCCTAGATTTTATGAAAAATATTCTTTTTAATATCATTAATGTCTTGTGTTGTATGCTACACCAAAAGGAGCATTCACAACATGAAACCCTGACGTTGCTTGCATTACACACAATCACGACCTTCCTCGATAGCATGTGGTGTACGCAATACCAGGTTTCAATAAACAATGATATATTGTTATAATATTATTATGTACATGCCGTTATGAATAGTATTACTACATTTTTAATTTTATAACATTATTATTCATCTTACACATTTTCTAGAATATGGTATGAGAACAAAATAAATTTTTAGTGTAAAATATGTATTTTTAAAAAATGGCATTTTTCCTGCCTTTTGATGACGCACCAACCTTAAATATTATTTTTGACATGTCTCTAAGTTCAATTTGAAAAAATAAAATTCTTCTTTGGAATCAGGATAAAAAAAATTACTCTGGATAAATTTTTCATATTATTCTGATAACTTTCATATTTTAATGAATAATGAAAACATGTTATATCTTAATTAAAAACAACTTTTTTCATCGCAATAATTTATATGGTTAGATTATCTTTTTAATTGGTTTTAAAGTGTAATTAGAATATATTTTTACCATTTAATTCAATGTTGTTCATTGGAATTAATTTCACTTTGAAACTGGATATAAACAAGTATCAATATTTTTATTGTTTTTGTTTCTTAAAAACACGCTATTTGTTTTGATAACGGGAATTAAATTTAAAATTAATTAATGCCACTTATATTTTATGAATTTTTCAAAAATAGAAATCAATTTTGAAATTGGAATATAAAATAATGCTTAGCCTGATGTTTTGGTATTTTTCTGAAAAACTTCGATTTTTGATGAATAGTGAAACCACTTAGTGGTAGTTAAAAACTGATTTTTTTTAAATTTAAATTAAATTTTACCACTTATGTGAATTGAATTTAAAAAATCTGAGAGACATGGTTAATATAAAGGACTAAAATTTGGTTCAATGAGATGAAAATAATTTTTGGTGAATGGTAACTTCTTACTTTTATTTACCACGGTTAAAAGTAAATAGGATAATTAAGGATAAAAATGATATTATTATTACCCTAAAACATGTCTTAATTCTATTTTATAAGTGAAATATAACAAAAACAACCTTAGGAATAAAATATGACCATTTAGGCCCACGTGGATTAGATTAGGACATTTAATATTAATTTATTTAAAGAAGGGTTAAAATAGTTAAAATCAAAGTTTAATAAGTTATTAATTTTTAATATAGGGTTATACATAAGATAAATTCGACTATAAATAATCATGACAAATAAAAAACTATTTCCTAAATAATGGTAGTTTGTTTATAATTTTTGGACATTAAATAAGTTAATTTATTTATGATACAAAGATGATTCAGTAATTATATTATTAATGAAATAATGAGATAATTGATGTTATAAATACCCAAATAATTGTAATTTGAGACTTTTTATGAATTCCACTAATTTTTTAGTATACTATATCATGTTATTATTGATTTAATTAATTTTTTTAGAACTAATAATTTTTTTATGATTTTCACAAAAATCAATTACCAAATAGTGACAAAATTGACATAAAATAGTTTTTAAAACAAATATTATATTATTAATTGTTATTTTATTTCTAAAAATTTATTGTTCTTCCATACTACTTAGATAAAGTTATATATATTAATAATATACAACTTGGGGTTCTTTTGTCTTGTTATAGTATGTTTTTTAACCTTATAGTGTAAGAAAACAAGAAGACACGGTAAAAGTAAAATTATTTAACTTAAGGTTAAATCTAAATGATAAAGTCAAAATACAAACATAAACTTTTATAAATTCTATTGGATGGGAGGATTTAGACCCATCCCCACATTAGCTTCGAAATAAATAAATTTGGATCTATTAAAAAATGAATATGACTTTATAATAAAATAATATTTTTTGTTTTTCCAAAGGTGCCCCTCTCCTCTCTTATAAAAGGGCACCCCCTCCCTCTCTTCCTCACACCACTTTGAGCCTTCAAGCTCGGCCAACCCCTGCCAAATTCTCTTCTCCAATTCCATAGAAACATCCTAGAGGTTATGGTCTTCTTCAAAGACCAATTTTAGTGCCCTAAGAGGAGGTCTCAAAGATGCGCTTCAAAGAATAGGAGGTTTGGATACGTACAAAGCATATTGGACCTAAGGTAAGGTAAAATATTGCAATCTCATTTTTATCCGAGATTGATTATACTTCAGAATTTACTGGGGAATGTTTATAATCTACATCCATGTTTCCTCAATATGTAATATTTATATCCTTCTACAATTTTTTAAATCCAATTTTACCATTCGGGGAGTTTTTAGTAAAAGATATGAAAGGAATCTTTTGTCATTTTTCGTTCAAGGTATTTTTACGAGAAGAATGTTTTTTACTTATACGACATGAATGGATTTTTAGAAAATTATTTACATGAAGCATCATTTAAAATATTTCATTTTTATTTTTAATCAACTTCTTTTAGTTTAAAATTATATTACATGTTAAGAAAGGAAAATGTTTTTTAAGTAGAAAGGATATTTTCCTCAAGAATGGAGTTCAAGTGTTTTATCAAAACCATTTTTCATCTAAGATGACATTATTTCATATGTGTATGTTTCAGGTATCATGTCTCTATGATTTACATGGTTTCACTTTTCTTATTATGAAATGATATCCATTTATTTTATATGGATTATGTGATGATGGGATGATATTTAGGAAACCCATTTTATTTATTGGGTTATTATGAATGATGTATGTTTAGTTTGTGGAACAAGTAAGAATGATTTAATTATGAGATGTTTGGGACCTATATCTCCCTCTAATACATTGGGTGAAGATTTATATCTCATGAGATCGACATGGCTGGAATGGTAAGTTAATCTGGTTCAGTGTTACAAGACTGAAACGAGGAGTGAACTCAATTTAGAAAGGGACTTAGTCTACTAGGATGGTCTTGGCAGCAATTCCTTGGCTAATATGGAAATCATAACATGTGTTGAATGTTTTCCAAAATTACATGTTTTATTCCCATTATGTTTTATCATGGTTGATGTTCCATTATGATATATGCCTTATGTAATTCCAAGATTTATGTCTTTTCCCAATATTTTGATGTTTAAATTTCATGTTCGTGTTTTTTTCTTTCAAATGTTTATGCATTGTTTTATGTTCACTATATTTGCCCTTACTGAGCATTTAAGATCACCCTTTTTATGTTTTATTATCCCCAGGAAATAAATAATGTTTTTAGGTAAGGAAACAAAAAGGGGACGATCATTATGGGAGATGTTGAAGATCTTTCAACATGATTAGATGTTTATATTCCGAGTTTCCAAAGAAACTAAACTATTACGGTCCTTGTGTGTATGTCTTTGTTATGTACTAAGTATTCCGCAAAAGTAATGTAATGTCCATGTACGTCAAAATTTGGGTCTCTATAGAAAAAATTTATTTCCAAACATGAAATAAAATCTCATGGTTTCCAAAATATACATTGAAATTATGTTTTTGGTAACACAAGGAACATAATAACAATTATTAAATACAAAAACAAAACCACAATGAAAAGTCAGTTGACAATCTCCCACTATCAAGGCTACTAGTCTCGCACCATTTATAGATCAGATATCCACCTCACCCTTTTCAATGTTCTGAAATCTAATTTGTTTTTCTATATAAATGAAAATGTGTTTGCCACATGTTTTAACCAATACCCAATTTTCAAATAAAGATAGATTATATTCAATGAGAAAATATATAAATTAAAAGTGTAATCATGATTATTTTTCCCAACCATGAAATCCTTATAATAGTGGCTTTTTTCCACATGCAATGAAGACAACCTCCTACTCATTGTCCTATCTTTGTATCTTTTGATTTTTGGAAGGATTGTGCATCGATGTCTTTAGTTTGGGTTTAGCCTTATACCCTTTTCCCTTGACTTCCCTCCTCTTATTCACCATAAGAACATAATAGTTGATATTCTACAATATCCATATATGATTGTTGAACTAAATCCAAAAGGTATAGGAGTTAAATTTTCATGTTATTCAGGTTGTAGTTAACAATAAAAGTTGAGAATCATGGAGGTAAATATGAAATAATGATATATGTCACTAGTTTTTGGTTATTATTGAACCCAAGGGATTAAAATCTATCATTATAACTAATCATCTTAAGTGCATGAGGTCCTACATAATTCCCTTCTACTAGCTTGCAACAATACAGTTCAATTGATAACTCATATCTTTCTTATATTTCACTCTCTGGGAATAACACATAGAGATGAGTTAGCATGTTTTCGGCGTCAACTTCCTTATTTTTTCTGTAATTGACTAGACATGGATGACAACATGATACATTGTGCATCTAGTGAATCATCTACGTGCTTTTTATATTTATCTTTATCCATATTTATTTCTATCTTAGGGATCTCAATAGGAAGTGAGGACTCCAATACATACAGATTCCTCTCTTAGAATAATACTATGGTCAAACTCCTATACCACTCTTGGATGTTATATATGGTCATGATATTATCTTTATCCAAAAATGGTCATAGTGATAATGTACTGTTGATGTTGAATTTAATTTTATTTACAAAACAATTTACTTTAACAGTTTTTACTTCATCTTGATTACCATTTAGATACTATTTACTAATTAATTAAACTACAAAATGTCTCCCACTATTAAATCAAACCCTATTAGCTTTCACAACAAGATTTGTAATACCTAGTCACTTGAGAATTATTATAGAAATTAACCCTAAAACCACCCCTTCATAGTATAAGCTATGGCTACACCACTACTTAGATAGTTTAAAGGTAGGTACTATATTGGCCAAATGCATTGACTAACGACTCCTTCTTTTGTTGATTTAAGTCTCAGCTTCTCAGAATCGTAACCTTGATTCACTTAATGCTTTGCCTCTAAAGTGGTAGAAAGATAGTTGTTGTTACTTATTTCCTTCCATATTGAGTTAATTCAACTCATCACACTCATAAAAACTCCAAAGTTTTAGGAGGAACCCTCAACTAGGGATAACAACCACATCATATGACCAGTTTTGTTTAAATTTAAGTGACAGAAAGCAATTTTACTTAAAATTAATTTGAGGGTTTTTATTATAACATGAAAAATGAATTAATTTTCTATTTGGTATGTCCATACAATGTTTCCATGCTTACAAAGTATCAGGGAGTAAATAGAAAACATTCATCATGTCTTTAATAATTTTAATCTACGAATTATATGTTTATTGTTTAATGTGTTCTCGCTAACATGTACATTCATAAAAATAACAAAAAAAATTAAATAAAATACCTAATTTATCTTTATAATTTCTATTTTTTGATAAATTTATACTCAGTGGATTAACCAAGACCCTAGGGGTATAATGCCTGATTCGGCATTGACTAATATCATAGCTCGTTCCCCAGTCCAATGTTTTCGCATCTTATATGGGATACCACCTCGTTTTGGCATGGTATGTGTCTTATAGCATCATCATCATGTTGCACAAAAATTGGGAGAAAAATGCATAAAATGATTAATAGAAGAGTAAAAGGTAAAAATAAAACAAGAATAAGGTCTTGGCCAAAGAGATTTACATGTTTTTGGAAATGATCCCTACGTCTACAGAGAGGCAAAATTTCACTATGATTTTGGATCATAATTTACAGGGAAATTTCAAAGTTTCATGAACACACAAAACCATAGATCGAAATGGGATAATAAGGTGGAAAGAGTATTATTCCACCAACAACACAAGAATTTCTCATTTCAATAGTTAAAGGTAGCAGGAAGTCTTCATCGCTATTATGTCATGGCCACAAAAGTCAAAGATGTTACAGTGGTCGGTGGTTGGAAGTCCACGTCACTACAGTACTGTTGACTCCAAATTACATCATGCAATAGTATTCATGCCAAAAACCATATTACTAATGTACCGTGTCAGTGTCGATCAGTCAACTATACTACAATGGTAAAAGTTTCTACAATGCCCCCCCAAAAAATTAGGGATGTAGTGGCCTGGTGCGCAGTACGGGCTGCAATAATTCATCCCAATAATCATCCAAAATGGATTGTGCTACAAAAATCCAACACATAGTAATACATAAATACACACACATAAATGAGGGAGTCGTGAGAAGTGAGAAATATATACAATTTTTTTTGATAGCCATGAAGACCCTTATACATATTAAACAAATAAAGATGATGTGAATTCTGTAAAAAATATATAATTAGTACAATCATCACACACAGGTATAATAATTAATTAAATAAAAATATACCCAAACAAATAAGGTCATTCTATGCTCAAGATCAGTTGGTAGATACATTAAATATGCAACAAAATTAAATTTGATAAATTCATTTCTTTAAAAATTAAATAAATTAAATAAATTATTTTAATTTAGATAATTTTATTTTGTTCAGTTAAATAATTAATTTTATTTTATTCCAAAATTAAATTAATTTATGAATATTAAATTTGTTATTATTTTTTAAATCCAAAAATTTTAAATAATTTTTCAATGTATTAAAATATTTTCCCAGTTCCCAGAACCCGCCTAGGCCCATTAAGAGTTTTCTATAACCCACGTAGGCATGTTCCAGATTGAGCAGAACCCTCCCAGGCCCATTGCAGGTCAGCAAGAAACCGCCCAAGGTTGTTCCATGTCGATTTGACCCAATTTTACCATGGGTAATATATTTTTATATTGGAATCCGTACAAGGGAAAACTGAATGCAGAAAGGGACCCCGGGGGGCCGATCGTGGTAGGAGGGGAAGTCAAGGCTAGCGCTAGATGGGAGGAGGCCTATGATAGTTTCCAATGGAGGTGGTGGCCAAGACAACGTATACGGGTGGACTAATGGGATGTGGTTACAATGATGCATAGGGTGGTCATATGAGATCGAATCGATGTGCGATCAAATACATTGGGACAGAAAGAAATCTCTTTACTCAGATATAAAGCTAATTTAATTTTATTTGTCTTAGAAAATTCACGCAATCATTCTGATAACAATTGTTGGTATTGGGGGGTGCTGCAAAAGTCGATGGGTTGGGGATTTTAAATTTTTAAACATCAGAGTGACGTAGCTTCATCATCTGTGAGGATTTGAGCTCTTTTATAATTATGAATATCTCACCGTGATTTATTTATGTACAAAAATAAAATGAATTTTTACCTCATTCTGATTGATGGTGCGTATGGATAACACTCATTGTCAGTGACTGTCGCTCAAAGGATCCAAGGTTGAATCCCTCTCAATCATCCACACATGCTTCAAGGGTTCATCGGAACATCAATCATTGAATTCCAGGTTCTAACCCATAGGTCTGAAGAATCCCTCAATGTCTCAATGATCATCAAGATCTCATTCCTTGAATCTATGAAGGAGATCAAAGAATGAATTATTAGAACGAGGATTTCTCTCTCTACGATGCGAGAATGAGGAGAGATGATCTCTCAATTTTTAGTGGATGAATAGTCCCTTGGAAAATATCTCTTTCTAACTTATATAGTAGAAATTAAACACTTGGAAAGGGTTCTCTGATCCCATATAAATACCTTCCACTAAATAAGCCATAAATGAAAAATTATAAACAAATAATTGTTTCATAACATCATTTATATTTTTATCACTTTTAATATATTATAAATATGTTATGTGATAAAAGAGAGTCATTAAATTAACTCATAATTCCCATAAATATTAAACCAAACTTGAATATACAAATAATATTTGTTCGTATAATATTATTCAATATATTCACTCAATACCTTGTGAATAATTTTAATAAATAAATTCAACTCCAATTCTTCTATACACGAATAATAATGAATTTATTTGTTCATTTCAAATATATTATCCTTGGACATCACTTGAATCCCATGGCGGGGTCACTATGTCCCGTAATCTTATTCATCATAATAGAGTAAAATTTTGAATACACTTTTGTGTGTGACCCTCTAGGACCTTACATAGATGGAGGTTAATACAATTTATAGACCATGAGTAGAGTCTTTCAACTAATCAAGGCCACTAAGGATATTAGGAAAACACATAGAAATGGAAACCTGTCCTATGAACAAACACAATGTAATATAATATCTCTTTCATATGATGTCTCATAAAGAGGGATGCGCACCTTGTGTCATCATCCATACTTGATTTATTATTTCATCATCTAACTGGATGGACGTACCTTCTTCTACAATGGCCATGGATTTAGTGATGGAACTATTATCTTGATTAACTAGGCCTAATATATTACTTACATTTCAATGTTAAAAATTATATCTTTATTATTCAATCAATGTCATACCACCAATGACACACTCAATGTAAGGTACCTCACTACGACATCAATGTCATGGTTTTTATATGATCTTAACTCAGAGATAAGGTGTGTCCCAAAATTATTTTTTGGGTTTTTATAATTTTTTGGGGAGTAAGACTTGTCTAGGGGTGTCTAGGGGGTTCGAGACATGAATAAATGGAAAAGAGGAAAAACTGTGTTGACATCATAGTTGGAACACAGTTAGTAATAACTATGAACTATAACAATGTAGCATATATAATAGGTGTGCATGGTTAGGGAAACCATTTAGGGAGGATCAGGAGTCCATGTATCTTAAGCTCCCCTCGGACAGTGGTGAGCACACAACCACCACATAGTTTTTAAAACCATGTGGGTGGGTATCCAGACCATGTGGCCTGGATCCCTATTGAGAAGAGGGAGACGTACAGTTGGAGAATTATTGTCCAACCATATGTCCAAACCATGTGCCTCCAAAAAATAGAGAAATTAAAATTTATTCCTCTTAGGATTAAATGTTTCTACCTTGAATTTCCCCCCATTTGACCCCCACTTATAGGGCGGCAAACCGTCATCCTCTTACCCCTCCATGGATGTTTATCCATCAATTATTAGGTAGTTGGAGTGTCACTAGTTGTGAATTGATGATTCGGGTAACTGTTTAACTTTTTTTCCTTCTATTTATTAGAAGAGTTTTTGTGTTTTGTTTCCTCTCCTATCGAATCTCTAAACCCTTTAATTACAAGGTATTTGTTTTTGTGGTGTTTGAGGTCATTTTTTCTCAAATAAAGGAGCATATAGTGACCCAATCTTAACATACATGGATATTACATCAACTTAGAAGAATATTCATCACATTATAAAAGTACATGCCTAAGGATCATAATATTTTAGTGTATTTGGAAACATGGAACAAAATATTCTAACTAGGTAAAAGTTCATTAATGTTTACCACAAAGATCTTCCCCTTTAATACTTCTAAAAAAATTTATTTATAACATGGGGAAAGGAAACATAATAAAGGTTGAGCTGAGATGCTTATTAAGGTTAAATTTAGGATACACATAAGAATGACCTGAACATAATGGTTTGATAATATGAGAATAACATTTTAAAATCATGCCATGCATATCAAATATCATATACATGAGCAATGTCATACATATTGGCAGTTATTGAGACAAGAATCATAAGGGACTAATGAGAATAATCCATGAGATTGTAAAATAGGAATATTAAATTTAATTTATGACATACACAGAAGTAGAAAAAATGATTTCCACAATATTCTATGATTAATTCCAATGTCATCTTAGTGGAATTTTTCTACCCTTGAAATCAACTTTGTGGTCATAGTTCACTCCCATGACCATCTTAGTAGTCAAGGTTTACTCCCAAGACCATATTAGTAGACAATATCCTTTATCATGAGAAATAAAAATTTACCCAATGCCTTAGAGTGATATATAGGTCCCACCCATCACATAATGAAATTATAGGTATGTGTGGCACAAGATCATAAAAACTCATTATATCATATCCCATGAATTGAAATGGGTATCAAACTATTGTCATCATATCATAACCTGTGGAAAATATAATGGTTTCACAATCATTTCATACTATAACCTATGAAAATAAGCGGGTTTCGTTAGTGTGTATCAGGGTTTAACTCGTATAAGATAAACAAGTTTCATATACAACATGTTATTAAAAGAGTAATCATTCAGAGAAAGAATAAGAATGGTATCCATGGATCATAACCCCTGTGAGACATAGGTTACATCAACTGATGTCATATTATATTGAAAATAATTTTATAATATATTTTAAAAAAGCATTTATTGAGTAAAATATCATTTCCACTTTGAAAAAATCTTTTTAGAACATAAATTTTTTTTAAACCTTTTTATTTAAAAATAACCTTAAAAAATATAAAGAAATCTTTAAAATATTTTGAAAACCCTTCCACTGAAAATTACATTGAAAACTTATAAATGAAGATTTAAAACATTTTTAAACCATTTATTTTAAAATAAATTTGAAATCTTATAAAATAATCTTGAAAACCTTTTCTTTCAAAATAACTTTGAAAACTTATAAAAGAAGGTTTAAAGAATTTTGAAAACCTTTTCGTTGAAAAAAACTTTGAAAACCAATAAAGGAATATTTAAAATTCATTAAAATTATTTTTCCTCGAAAAAAATTTTAAAATATAAATTAAAAAATTTGATTTTTTTTAAAACATGGTTTTTGAATAAAATGGAATTCTAACCAAAGAGTGAAAGGCCATATAAAAAAACACTTTCTTAATTAATTTAAATACTAAAGAGTGATAAAATAGTACCAATACATGATGATGTCATGAATAACTAGAGGATAAGAAAATTCATGAGATATCTTGAGATATGGATCATAATATTTCATCAATGGAAGCATAATCATAATCAATCCTGATAAATGATGAGATTGTAACAACAAACTGTTACCACTTTGGTAACACTGAATCAAAATTCCCCTGAGAGAATAAAATTACATTAATATTAAAATATAATTAATATAAGGATATTTATGATAATACATTTCAAATGGAATTATATACACCCCATAAAAAAATGTAGGTGCAAAACATGTCATGTATCTCAAAGAAGGAAAACTGAAACAAAAATTACATTACCGATTTGGTAGCTTTTGAACTATAAAACCAATGAAATAAAGATCATGAAATGGATAAGTAAATACACATATGTTTAATTATAATAATCATATAATAAATTCATGGGTATTAAATACACCATATAAAAATAAAGGAGTGGTAAATAAGGCATAAGTCTCAAATAAATAAAAGTGAGATGAGAAAACCATTACCTTAAGTCTTGAATTTCTTCGTACATGTTCAAACCTATTATATAATAAATTTATGTTTATTATAAATATACCACATAACCATATTCTTATATATAATACCATATATTATATTATTATGACTTTATATTACCCATTTATAAAAAATTCCATTTTAATGTTATGTTTCAGGTAATAAAAGCTTTGTTTTTCGTATATGTTTTAACTTTTTATTCTTGATCCTCTTACATAGATAAAAATTTACTTAGTTAAAAACATGTAAAACATTATATAAATATAATATATACTTAGTATTTAAATATTTATAAAAATCTATAAAAGATATAAATATGAAATGGAAAACATTATTCATGGAGACAATAGTTCGTACGTACACATGAACACTATTTTTGATTTCTTGTCGTATTGAAAGAATGAAATGAAATTAAATATATATATATATATATATATACATTATTCAATTATAATTATTATTTCATACAAATCATATACATTCAACCCATCCTTAATACATTCCATGAAAAGTATAAACGAATCACATTGCTTTTAGGAGGTAATATTCCACACGTCCATAAATGAAGATATCATATTTACTAAAAACAGAAAGCATGAAGGTATATTTTATATAATACTTAAAGAAGAAAAAATATATCATAAATATCATAAATATCATATAATTAAAGTATTTTCAACATAATTCCCTACCATGATAGGTGGTAAATGAAAAAAATGATATCATTTTGCGAGGCAGTAGTTCATTATACAGACAAACGATAAGTTTGTTACCCATTTGATATAAGTGTTGGTAGGTGTAGGTCAAACCCTTAGAATAAAAACATATCATTATATTTATGATACTAATTTTATTATATAATCATGGAAGAAGAAGAATTTATGGTGTGGATAATGAAAATAAAACAAAAGATCATGTGGAAGGATGTAACATCTCCATTGGGTGACTTCTATTGGTTTAAAAGAAAGGAATTCCTTAGTTGGATTTCTGCCCAAAGGGAGGATTATAGGATGAAGGTAGGGAAGTTGATATGTGATTTGGTCATGGGTGTTCTGAGCCAAAGTACTTGAGAGGTGTGAAGAAGTGGGGGAGGGGGTGAGCACCCTTTTTATATTGGAGGGGGAGTGGAAATCTTGTAAATATAAAAAGGTAAACACTATTCAGAGGTCTCCCTTATATCATGTGCCTCCAATAATTGTCCATTTTCTATCCAAGAGCTGTATTTTATGAAATATTTCTAGAAAATGGCTTTTTGAAATGGTTTTAGGTTATTTGGACCCTTAAATTGAAGCTTAACCACTATGTAACCTTAATTGTTGTAATTAATTTTAATTAAATTCAATAATAATGTTGGTAAAAAACTAAATTGATCTTATTATATTTTTTAAATTATGTTTATTATAAATATAGAATCAATTTTTCGAAATTAAAATCACATAAGTTATAGAAATTAATTTATAATTAATCTCGAAGATGAGGCGAAACAATAGGTTCTTTAAATTGAAAATGTTCAAAAGTTTGAATTGTTTTTATCTCTAATTTAAATTTGAATCACTAGTAGAAATTAAGGCTATATACAAAGACCTATAGCCGCAGTTTTATAGCTCTGTGGGTATAGATTTTTTATTACCAATGTTTAATCAAACGTCTGTGGGTATATCCATTTTATATCACCGCTGTCATTTTTTTCCAAACTCTATAGGGTTCCTCCTCCTCCCCCAATCCACAACTCTATCACCACACAACCCTCCTCCTTGATGACCTCTCCTCCTACCTCACATCAGCTTCCTCCACCTTCACAACCTATCTCATAACGGAGTCCTCCCTGACGATATCTCCTATTGCGGCACCCTCCTCCCAAATGACCTCTCTCACAATGGTTCCCTCCCCCCCGAAGACCTCTATCACCATGACACCCTCCTCCACGAAAACCTCTGACACTATGGCACCCTCCACCCCAAAGACCTCTCTCACCTCATCACCCTCCTCCCTAATGACTTTTGTCACCATGGCGCCCTCTTCCCCGAGGCTTCTAATCAACGCCTCCCTCAACAGTATTTTATAATCATTTTATGTGATTTATAGTTGAAAATATTCACATTGGATCGTTTGAGACATATATGGGGAATCCATATGAGTGTCATTATTACTATGATCATTGTCCTTCAAGCGTTCTCAAGAATAGTTCTGGAAAGATATAGGGGTCATATCCTAGGGAGGAAAATGATGGTAATTCATGGTTTATTTGTATTAGGATTATATCATAGGTTTGAAACTAAATCCACATTTATGAATGTCCTAGGTTACCCCATTTGACTCATGGTTCTCATACCACGTTATGCTTTATTTTTGGGCATGGATTTTTTATTACATTGAATTATCATTTATTTTTTATTTATCTGATTAATAATGTTTTAAAACATGTTTCATTATTATATTAATTTTCACATCAATTGTTTTTATAAATAAAAATAAAATTAGGCCATTTTTTTCTTTTTAAGTAAATTTCACATAGGAAAATTGTTCTCATATTTCAAACTAGTTATTTGTGTTTGGATTATAAAAGCATATTTATAAGAATCTTGGTAGTATCCTATTGAATGAAATCTCATATCCCATATAATTTCTATCTTGTGTTTGTTGAAATAAATTTTTTATTTAGTTTAACATAAAGATCCATCTTACCTTTGGTGGTTATCTTTAGAACCATTTCATTATTTTGGTGATGATGATATTTGATAGTGACTCTAGTCATAAATAGATAAATCATGTGGAATTTTAGGATGTTTACATTATTATTGGTATGTACTATATATCATCCACTTTGTTATTCTATCCTTTTTAGTTTCTTTTATAGTTTGGCATGCCATGTATCACTCGTTTATCTTTTCCTTATAAAATTATACTAGGGTGTTTATTTTAGAGTTTCTTATTTATTACCTTTTTGGATGGATTATTATCTTCTAATAGTTTATTAAATTAGAATGGATTCCCAATGTATATGTACATTATATTGGACTCTAAATAAGGATTTTTATATTTTTTTTCTATTTAATGGGTAAAATAATTCTTAAATAATATCCTTGATAACCTTGGTTCTTGTCACTATGACATGGTGATCAATAAATCACTTTGGGCATTGAGGAATTCTAGCTTTGGTTATATGGTAGGTTATCCAAGGTTTTTTTATAAAATTCTGTTAGAGCCCTTATGTTACATAGGGGGTAAAGGTATGCATAAGATAATATGATTCTAACTCTAGAGATAGGTATGTGAGATTTCCAAAATACCTATTTCTCTTATAAAACATTAAGTTAGCTTATAAATTTGGGATTTATATTTTGAAATTTTTTGTTTTTTGAAAACTTATTTTAGGATATTTTGATCATATCCACTACTATTTTGGGTTCTATGAAATTTTTATGAATTTTTTAGGAAACATATATTAAATTTACTAAAAATAAGAAGAATATAAAGGATTTATGATTACTATATATGATGTTCTAAATAATTTATTGACCATGAATTTACCACTAGATGGTTTCGAAGAGGGTTGAAATAGTTGGTTCATGGTTTGGGAATACATGAAACCAAATTTTAAAATTGTTGAAAACCATCCAAATTTTGAAATTTTGATTCCTTAATATTTAAAATTGATTATTATTTTAGTATTTGTTTAAAATAAATTACACACATGTTTTTTCATATGATGATATTGTTTCATTGAGTAGTAATTATATTCATCAACCATGAATTTTAAATTATGTGTGGATTTGGTTTCATAATTTATGTTCTATAGGGGATTAAACAAAGAATCAAACTGATAAATTTTTAAGAGGGTTTTACTTATAACAGTCTATAAGGAAATCCTACAGAGGACCTAGATATTATTGAGTTAGTTATTTAGGCTAATTGGACTTTATATAGTTAAGGTGAGTGTGATTTATCTTGTATAGTGTATTTTTATAAGAATTTATTTAAAGGAATCAACTTCCTTTTTATGGAAATCATGTGTCTCAGTAACCTATGGAGATACTAGATAAGATTGGATGTATCTTATATTTTCAACAGAGTTATAAGACCTCCAAAATTAATTTTCCACCTATACATTGGACTAACTTAGATAGAAATAATGAGTGTCATTTATTCAAGAAAAGTTACAAGAAGATCTCTGATAGAATGGTTTTAAGGAGATATTCCACAAGTAAATTTATCCTAAAATTATAAAGGTGTCAATATTCTAGAATTTCATGACTCATGATATGGGAGATCATTTTGTGATGGAGAATTCCAATATTTTTTCTTTTTGATATAAATTTTATCTTATATTATTTCAAATGGTGTCTTGATGTTTTATGTTCGAAATAGGCTTGAGGCCAAAAAAATGATCCTTGGTTATTCTCTTATTATTACCAATATTTACTGATGTGGTTGACATATAAATGGTAAAGAAAACTGATATTTCAAAAATGGATTATATAGGAAGTACATTGGCTAATATAGGTATGATCCATAGTTATTAATAGGGTGAAAAGAGGAAACATGGGATATTTTGAAGGGGATGTAGTGGGATAGTCCAATATCATCTAAAACCAATTCCCATAATAAAATCTAGGTGTAGAATGATGATATTTATTTTCAATTTGAGAGGTTTAGAAATATTAAATAAATATTTAAAATAGATATGAAGACTTGTCATCTATGTGGGAAATTAGGCCACCTGAAATAATTTTTTAAGTATCTTACATATCAGTGTAGCAATGTTCCATACTCCACCACTAAAGGACAATTGTGTAGATTAAACATTCATTTGTGATCCCTGATGAACTCATTTGTGGAGTCCTAAGGTATCACAGCAGGCAGGTGACATGCTTGGAATTCCATCCCACAAATAACACAATTTTTCCATCTGGGGATAAGGTTTGTTATTTAATTTTCCTCTTGATTTATATATTACAATAAGTATGTATTTTGTTCTGTTCATTTATATATTTTTCATTTCCTTGGTTCCTTTTAGAAGAAAGGACAACTTGGTGTTTGGTATTATAATAAGGTTTATGAAAATATGGTGTACAGAAACATACACACCTACATACTCAACAATATGAGGTGATTTATATGTTTATTAGGATACCTGGGCCACCTATATTTGTTTTAATAAGATGCACATTTATTTTATTTCTAGGAAGAATCATGTGTGTGCTCACACACACACACATTAACACCACTGTCCATATATCCAAACGAACACCACTTATTTTTTCAGACTGTATCGGAAGTAATCATTCATAAGTGCCATAAGAAGTGCTGTCAAAAAGAGCCTTAATGATATTCCCCACACCTCAACTATGTATGCTCTTCTTAAAAACTAGTTGCACAATTTGTGATATGTTTAATTGAACAAATGATGGATCAGTATATAACTTATCACCAGAGGGAACTATTTGTTGCACTGACATTGAAACTGAAATTGTGACATCTTTCATGGACCTTAAACACAATGGATGGAAGGTTGTGTTTTCCAATTGGTGACAAATACTATTCCATTTTATGAATTTTTCGCAACTTCCAATTCATTATATGGTTTGGGATAGCCTCTTAACTGACCATTAGGAGTTATAGTCATATAAATTTTCAATTGTGACTTATAGATGCCTTTATTGTAGGGCCCAAGTAGTTGGAAGAAGCTCTATGGATTGGATATTAAGATGGATAAAGTCCTTGCCCATGTTATAGATAATTTTGGATTTATTTACATGTAAGTATTATGATTATGAACTTTTTAGTTTTACAGTTGGTGATTTTTTTAAAACATTACAATATACTTGAGGGGGTATTTTAATTATGTAATTAGAATGCCTAAAATAAATCCTTACAATCATGTCTATGAATTTGATTATGTTGATTGGATTCCAAAAATTTGGGCTCATTTAAATTATATTGAATGAGGCTTATGTTTATCTATGACTTGCATCTTTTTAAAGCTCTGTTTGGAAGATATCTGATTGGTTTTATAACTCATTCAATGTTAGTTGTTGATATAGGATTCAAATTAACTTGATATAATCACATTTTGTGTTTTCTTTACTTCCTTCCACTGATAGTGAATCTCTTACATGTAAATTAAACACTAGTCTTTGGTACCTCAAAAGGATTTTAATTCTAGATGCAAGAATAGAATTAATAAGGATAAATTCTTAAGACGCTTGATCTTATTTTCTCATCTAGAATCAAATCATTGATTAATTATCACATAATAAACTAGTTTTGTTTAGTTTTACCATTTATCAGAATCAAATCCCTCCTAATATCCCTTTTACTTTTATACAAATTGGATTCATATGGAATGTGTATTTTAAGGGAACTTCCATGCATGAAATTTTATAGAGAGATGAGCTGATGGATCTTATCATAGGACAAGACATGAATGTTTTCATGATTTAACACCCATAGGGATTCCTATGAATTAACATTAATATTGTGTGAGATAAGAGAATACTCAACGGAGACCAATTTAAGTCCTTGGAATTATCAAATATCATCTTTAGTTGAGTAATTCCACCAAACATTGGCCTGTTGGTAATATGAAAGTGTCAGTAGGGGGTCTGTCCAGGGGGAGAGTTGGGGGGTGCAAGTTGGGGTGGGGCAATGGGGGGGGGTGAAGGTTGGGGGGCAGTTGGGGTGAAGGGGGTAGGGGGGAAGTGTGCAGGGGCAGGGGACGTGGGGGTGCATGGAGAGGGGGTGTCTAGAAGGTGGGGGCAGTGGGGCTGTAGGTGGGGGCAGTGGGGGTTCCGGGGGGGGTGTAGTGGGGTGAAGGTTGTGGGGATGTTGGGGTGAAGGGAGTAGGGGGCATTGTGCAGGGGGTAGTGGTGGTGAAGGGGGAAGGGGTAGGGTGTGGGGCATGGGGTATGGGGGTGTTGGAGGAGGGGGTGTACATGAGGTATCTAGGAGGGGGGTGTCTAGGAGGGAGGGGGACAGGGGGTAGGGGAAAGGGGGATGGGGGTGTCCAGGGGGTCCAAGGGTGGTGAAGGGGACTGGGGGGAAGTGTGTGGTGGGTTTTGGGTTTAGGGGAGGGGGGAAGGGGGAAGGGAGGGGTAGGGGGTATGGGGGTATAGGGGCAGGGGGAAGGGAGGGGTGAAGGGGGATGGGGGGAATGGTTCATGGGGAATGGGGTGTCGGGTGCAAGGAGAGGGGGGTGTCCAGGAGGGGGGTTTGGGGCGGGGGCTGTGAATATATGTCGGTGAAAGAGCTCAAAAGAGAGTTTGGATTCCTATTTTTGGCTTCCTAATGGCTTTTTCTATTCAATTATTTTTTTATTTTGATGACTTGTATTGGTATGCAGGATATGTTGAGAACTAGTATCAAAACATATCCGATGCAATTTATTTGCATCCATGACATGCAACCGATATTTATGTGAATGTAAAATTCAAGAGGTAATGGTTATTTTATACCATTATTGAAATACATTAGTTACCATTTGTTGTGTTTTTAATCAAAATGGCTTGGAATACACCATGCATGCAGAATTGATGATTTCGAGTTTACTCTTGAGTGAGCAATATTCGATCTTCTAGACATTTCCTTATATCACGGTTGGATAGGTGATCCCCAGGTATGCACTATTGAATATTGTAACTTTATATATTTTTAGAAAAAGTATTTTATACATTCTCTTAGTTTACATTTCCTATTTCTTCTTTCCTTTTCTGAATATGCATGTTTACATGTATATGCTTGCATGGGGTGTCTAGGTGGTGTCCAATGGTTGTCTAGGGGGAGGGGGTGTATGGGGGGGTCAAGGGGGAGTCTATGGGGGGTGTGTAGGGGGTGTCTAGGAGGGAGGGGGTGTTCAGGGGGTGTCCAGTGGGGGTGTCCATGGGGTGTCCAGTGGGGGTGTCTAGGGGTGTTTCTACGGGGTATCCAATGGGGGTGTCCAGGGGGTTTCAAGTGGGGTGTCCAAGGGGTGTCCAAGAGCGTGTCCAATGGAATGTCCAGGGGGTGTCCAGGGGGAGTGTCTATGGGGAAGGGGGTGTCCATGGGGGTGTCTCCTCACCATCTGTAAACCCCTCCTCTCACAATTTTTATTGGGATCTTGATTTATATTCAAATTTTCAATATCTTATTAATTCCATGATTACTTTATTTTTGAAATTGTATTTTTTTCCTTCAATCAGATATGGTAGTCTTCCACATGATTAACCATTATTTTATTCTTGAATTGGCCTCTGATCAAACAAATTATACTAATCTCTAAGAATATACAAATGAAAATATCACTATTGAGTTGGCCTGGTCTTGTGTACAGTGAAAATGTTACTATTTCTGCATTTTAATTACATTCATGAGATTTTTGATATCCAATGTTCTAGTACTGAGAAACATCTTGAATTTGAACTCCAACATGGTGGAGGTGTCATAAAAAAAATTGCTCTCCCTGGTTGCCGAATGCTTAATCGATTCAAATAGTAATAGAAAAGTAATTACCTTGTTTTTTTTGTTCTTGATGGATTTTCCTTTTCGATCATTTGTTGATTTTGAGGACTTGTATTGGTATGAAATATTGGGATGCATGCTAGGAAGCGAACTAGAAACAGAAAATATCCGATGAAATTTATTTTCTTCCATGACATGCAATTGGGATTCACTTGAATATAAAATTTAGGAGGTAATGGTTATTTTATACCTTTTTTTTGTAAGACATTAGTAACCATTTGTTTCATTTTGAATCAAATTGACTTGGCATACCCCATGCTTGAATAATTTATGATTTGGAGTTTACTCCTAAGTGTGCAATATTTTATCTTCTAGACATTGCTTTATATCATGGTTGGATGCACGTTTCAATATGGTACCTTTTTATTTTTTTAGAGAAAATATTTTATACATTCTCTCAGTTTAGAGTTTTCCTATTCACTTTTTCTTTTTTCCTTTTATTAATATGCATGTTTTCACTTATATGCATGAATGGGGGTGTCCGGTGGTGTTGTCCAAGGGGGTTTCTATCAGGGATGGGGTTTCCAAGAGGGGTGTCTAGGGGGGAGGGGTGTCTGGGGGATGTCCGGGGGGTGGGGGTCCAGGGTGTCTTGGGGGGGTGGTGGTCTATTGGGGATGTCCATGGGGGAGGAGGTGTCCAGGGGGAATCCAAGGGGTGTCTAGTGGGGTGTCCAGGGGGTGTCTGGGGGTGGGGGTCTCCAGGGGGGTGTCTAGGGGGTGGCCAGGGGGTCCAGTGGGGGGTTTTGAGGGGGGGGGGTGTCCAAGGGGTGTCTAGGAGGCCGGGGTGTCTAGGGGTTTCTAGAGGGGGTCTAGGGGTGTCCAGGGGGGGTGTCTAGTGGGGGTGTCCAGTGGGGGTGTCTAGGGGGTGTCTAGGGGGTGTCAAGTGGGGGGTGTTTAGGGGGCGGGGTGTCCAGGGTGTGTCCATGGTGTGGGTGGGGGGGGGGGGTCTAGGGGGTGTCTAGGGTGGGTATCCAAGGGGGTGTCGAGGGGGTGTCCAGAGGGTGTCCAGGAGGTGTCCAGGGGGTGTCTAGTGGGGGGGTTTATAGGGGGTGTCTAAGGGGCCGTCTATAGGGGTGTACAAGAGGGGGTGTCCACGGGGGTTTCCAAGGTGTTTCAAGTGGCGCTTTCTAGGGGTGTTTAAGGGTGTGTTTGGGGGAGGGGGTGTCCAGGGGGTGAAAAGGGGGTATGTCCATGGGAAAAGTGGGGGTGTTCAAGGGGGGAGGGGGTATATTGAGGGGGAAGGGAGGTGTTATAGGGGGAGTGGGGGGGGCTGTGGTGGTGTTTTTTATGAAATTAGAAGACTTATAGCCACAGTTTTAAACTGTGTCTATAAGCCTCTAGCCACGGTTTAAAACCATGGCTATAGTAACTATGTGCCTTAAGTATCTACCACAGTTTCAAACTATGGCTATAGTTCTTTCCCTATAGCCACACCAATACTAGCCACAGTCCATGGAACCGTGGTTATAACTTATAGCCACAGTTTCAAACTCTGGTTATTGCCTTAATTTCTAGTTTAGAATTTGATTCCAATGACCTACATTGGATTAATTTATGTAAAATTGATCTAAATTAATTTTAAAAAAAATTCCAAAAATAAATTAACTATATAACTAAATTATAGTAAAATTCAAATTTTAATGAAAATTCGGTATTTTTCACTATTCATCAAAAAATGAAACATCTCATAAAAATACCAAAATTAACCCAAAGTAAATTTTGATAATCCGATTTAGAAAATAAAGTTTATTTTTTCAAAAAAATGATATAAGTGTCAAAAATTAGAATTAAAATGGCCTCACCATTAAAAGGTGATAAAATTACCTTTTTGAAAAAAACATCTTTTTTATTCATTAAATTGGATTTATTCTTATCTTACACATATAAAAGCTTTTAGATGAGTGTAAAAAAATTTGTTGAATATTTAATAATAAAAATTTAATAAAAAAATTAATTAAAAGTGGTTTGTTTAATTTATTGAAAGAAAGAGGAATAGTTTTCATAGAAAAAAGTTTCATTATTTTCAAATAGATCTTACATTAATTTCTAAATAATTGATAACCAAAGGAACCACTTTATTTACATGTGTAAATAATATTTTCACACTTTATTTAATCTTATTAATAACTTCCATTTAAATATCTTGGTGGTAATAATAATAATACTTTAATAATACTATTTATAGTATATTATAGTTTGGTAAAACTATATCTTACTTGTAACGAAAGCTATAAAAGGAATTTGGTATTATGTGTAACACAAGCCAAACATAGTATTGTGTGCACTAGAAGCTAATATATGTGATTCATATAGTTGAATCTTAAAATGGTGTTCCATATAATGCAATCCCAACATTTTTCATTCATATATAAAAAATCAATATTTTGTGTTTTGTGAAATGAAAAATATCAAAAAGATTAAATTATATTATATTTAGGTACAACTGTCCTTGGCAGCTCATGCATGAAACAGAGAAACTGTAGTAAATCCTTTAGTCAGAGAAGTTGGCCCTACAACCATGCCCCAAAACCCATCCCTCCCAAACCACCCCAGTTGAGTGTGGGAAAAATCAATAAGTTTAAATTAATTTCTGGAAAAAATTCCCAAAATATGATGGTGTTACATTCCACCCCCCTTAAAATGAATTTCACCCTCGAAAATTGTCTGGGTTATCGATGGTTTAATACTTGTATGTTCCTTTCTTTTATACCCACATCAAAACAAATAAAAACTTTGTTTAAAAAGTTAAAGTTAGAAACAAAATGGTTACCCAAAGTAACTCATAACTAAGTTTCCACAAAGGATAATATAGGTGGAAAATGAAAATATGGACATGTAAGAGAAATCTAACTATCAAATTATGATGGAGAGTAATAGAGAACTTGTTTAAAATAATGTTCAGGATCAAAAATCCATAACCCAAAGAATATTTAAAAGGGTTATTTATATCATCAAAATGAAGATATTAGGAATAACCTTATTTAAATACACATTTTCCTAAAGTTGAAGAATTTTCATGAAAAGATATACTTACAGGATTTTAAGAAAACCTCTCCCTTAATTGATCCTTGATCAATTTTCACTTTATCTCTTACTCCAATAAATTAAGTTGAATTTTTCATTCTTAAAGCAAATAAGATCATGCAGTTGAATTATAAGTCATTCCATCTATCTTTAGTTAGCATTACAACAGAAAGGTTACCACAAGTTATCCAATATACCTAAATCCTCAAATGGTTAGATAATACTTGAATCTCTAAAACCAAATCTGACATTTAACATAAACCTTTCCACAAATGGTAATCCTCATAAACCTCCTGAAATATGAAAATTGGAAACTTTATAAATAAGGTCACTAAATAATGTTAACATTGACCCCCCATATAACATACGATAGCTCTTGGTTGTCACATTTCAAACATGTGAATACCTTTATCATTTATTTTATTAAAACATGCAAATTACATTAATTAATATAAAACCTTATTGAAATCATTCATGTTTTATTA
The DNA here is from genome assembly GCA_963277665.1 of Viscum album. Classification (NCBI taxonomy): domain Eukaryota; kingdom Viridiplantae; phylum Streptophyta; class Magnoliopsida; order Santalales; family Viscaceae; genus Viscum; species Viscum album. The sequence goes on along the minus strand of OY728134.1, from coordinate 111,570,477 downwards.
TTTTAATGTTTATTGGATATGTTGCCTAAGTCCAAAAATGTTATAAATCATATAAATGATAACGTAAACTACTTTTTGAAAAATTATTAATTAGTTCCAAGGTAATCAGTACCATTCAATTTACTTAATCATATTTAACATATCTTTATCTAAACATCATTATCTCAACATTATGAACATATTAAGTGTTATATTTACGTTAATCATGTGTTTCCCATGAACTTCATGTTACCATTAAATCACTTTTCTAGTCCATTATAACCATTCAACATATTCATGTAAAACCTTAGGAAAAAATATAAAATAAAAAATCCTTATATATTTCAAAATTCATTATTCTTGAATTCAAATACATAAACACTTTGATTATCCCACTTAATCCTTAAGACATTAATAAGGATACATTGTCATATTACTTAATGACTCATTCCTTCTATGTTTCTGTTGTGGTCTCTTTATCCCCATTGGTATAACCAATACTCATACCAATTTCATTATTCACTTCATGGTCTTTCTACTTAGGATATCAATTTGTATAATTCTCGCACTTTTTACATTGGAAACATTCAATGGTATCACAATTGCTTACGCGTCCCTCAATTGAATGAAACCAGAAAGCATAGTGTGAGAAACACTTATCATAGCGGAAAATCACAAAACCGTGACAAATAACTTATAGGATGTCTAAATAATGACACTTTATTTTAAATCTATGGCAACATAGAATTATCATTAGAGAAATAACTAAACATATCCTATAAATATCCCTAGTAATATCACTAAACCATTCCTTTGATACCAATTATAGCAACCCAAGCTTAACATACATAGATATTAAATCAATTTAGATGAATATTCACCACATTACAAAATTACATACCTGAGAACATAATAGTTTAGTGTCTATGGAAACATAGAACAAAAACTTTAAAAAGGGTGATAGATCTTCAATGTTTCAAAAAAAGATCTTCCCATTTAGTACTTCTACTTAAAACCATTCTTCATAACCTTGGGAAAGGAAACATAAAAAGGGTAGAGCTAAAATCCTCAGTAAGGGTAAATAAATGGAGACATGTAATCATAACATGAGAATAAGGGTATTATAACATGATAATAACATGTGAATACCATACCACGCATATCAAAGATTATATACATGATTCATGGTATAAATATTGGTAGTCCATAAGACATGAATCATAATGTAATAGAGATAATAAGTCGACAGAACATATCATAGGAATTAGACATAGAATTTATGGCATACAAATAAGCATATAAAATGACTTTCACAGTGGTCAAGGATTAATTTTTAGTCCATATTAGTGGAATGGGTTCACTCCCCAAACCATCTTGGTAGTCATGTTTCACTCCAATTACCATATTAGTAGTCAAGTTTCACTCCCAAGACCATATTATCAGACAATGTCTTTTACTGAACCAAGTTCACTCCCCATTAAAACCATGTTTATCTCATGAGATATAAATCTTTACCCAATTCATTGTAAGAAGGTATAGGTACCACCCATCACATGATTGAATAATACATATGGGTGTCATCAGATCATAAATAAAAATCATATCATTACCCATGAAATTTAAAGGGTGTCATAAACATTTCATAATATCATAACCAGTGTAAAAGAGATGGGTTTCATAATAATTTAATTATAGAATAACCCCTAAAAATAAGTGGGATTCATAAGTGTGTGTCATGATATAACCCATGGAAGGGAAATGAGTTTCATAAACGACATTTCATAAAATTCATAATCATTTAGAGAAATAATAATAATGGTGTCCATGAATCATAACCCTAGTAAGAAATAGGTGACATAAATGGATGTCGTATTATATGAAAAATAACATAGAAATATATATTTTTTTTAAAATATTTATTGAGGAAAATTAATTTTCTTATTTTAAAAAAAAAATTTAAATCCATTTTTTTTTAAAAACAATTTCTTTGAAAATAACCTTGAAGAAATATAAATGAATCTTGAAAACATTTGGAAAACTATTTCATTGAAAAACATTGAAAAATTATAATGGAACCTTGAAAACATTTTGAAAGCATTTTTGTTGAAACTAATTTTGAAAACTTATAAATGAAGATTGAAAATATTTCAAATAATTTTTTTTTCGAAATCAACTATGAAAATTTATAAAGGAATCTTGAAAACATTTTAAAAACCTTTTATTTTAAAATAACTTTGAAAACTTTTGAAGGAAACATGAAAAAAATTTGAAAACTTTTTCATTGAAAATAAATTTGAAAACTAATAAAGGAAGCTTTAAAATCATTGAAGTAATTTTTCTCTGTAAAAAATCTTAAAAGATAATTTGAAAATATTTTTAGAAAACATGGTTATTAATAAAATATATTTCTGATTGAAGGGAGAAATATGTTTATATTTTCTTAAAATTTTAATTATATTAAGTAATAAATATTGGAAAAAATGGTACCAATACATGAAGATATCATGAATAACCATAGGAAAATAAAATTCATGAGATATTTTTAATTATGGATCATAATATTTTATTAATGGAAGCATAATCATAAAAAATCTTAATAAATTATTAGATTATAGTAATAACTATTACCACTTTTGTAACATTCAATCATAATACCCATGAAATAATAACATTAAATGAAGATTAAAATATCATTAAAATAATGATTTTAATGATAAAACTTTTCAAATGGAATTATATACACTCTATTGAAAAATATAGGTGCATAACATCAGATGTATCTCAAAGAATGAAAATTGAGACAAAAATTCCTTTACCCTTTTTGTATCTTTTGAACCATAAACCCCATGTAATAAAAATCAACAAATGGATATGAAAATATCCATAAATTTAAGTATAAAAATCATATAATAAATTCATGGGTATTATATATACCACACAAAAATAAATTAGTGGTGAATAAGGCATAAGTCTCCAAGAAATAAAAGTGAGATGAGAAAACCCTTACCTTAAGTCATGACATTATTCATTCGCATTCAAACCTCATGTATAATAAATATATGTTTATTATATATCTACCAAAGAAGATATTATTATATATAATACCATATATTATTTGACTATGACTTTATATTACCTAATTATTGGCAATTCCATGTTAATGATACTTTTCAGGTAATATCCGCTTTGTTTTTTGTATATGTTTCGACTTTTTATTACCGATCCTATAAATTAGATAGTGATTGAATTATTTCTAGAATGTATAAAAAATTCATATATATTTAGTATATAAATATTTATAATAATCTCTAAAATATAGAAATGTGAAATGGAATACATCATTCATGGAGACGGTAGGTCGAACATACGCTTGCATGTTGTTTTCATTTTCTTATCGTGTTGAATGAAAGAAAGTTAATGAACTATATTTATATATATATATATTATTAAAATATAATTATTATTAAATACATATCATATAAATTTACTAAACTAATCCTTAATACATTCCATGTAAAGTGTGAACGAATCAAGTCGCTTTGAGGGGGTGGTAGTCCAAACTAGCACAAATAAAGTTATTGTATTTACACAAAATAGAAGGCATGAAGTTTTGTTTTATATATTAATTAAATAAGCATAAATGAATCATATATATCATGTTTATCATATAAAAATATTATTTCCATCATAATTCCAAACCATGATAGGTAGTAAAGGAAAGACGAATGACATCGTTTAGCAAGATGATGATTGATGTACACGTGAATGGTATGTTCATTACCCATTTGATTGAAGTGTGTGAATTTTTAGGTCAAACACATAAAATAAAAACACTCGGTATATTTATTATACTATATTTATTATATAATAATGTAATAAGAATAATTGAGGGGTGTACAATGAAAATAAACAAAAGAGCTTGTGGAAGGATGTTTACTCTTCTTTGTGTAACTCCTCTTTATTTTCACCAAAAGGATTCCTTGGTTGGATTTATTCCCAAATGGGGGATTAGAGGATGAAGGTAAAAAATTTGGGACGATATTTGATCAGGTTTTGTCCAAGACAAAGTTCTAGAAAGGTGTGAATAATAGAGGGGGTCAGTTCCGTTTTTACATTGGAGGAGGAGTGGCATTCTTATAAATATAAAATGGTAAACACTATTGAGAGATCTAAATTAAGTCATGTGACTCCAATAAATATCCATTTTTGATAAAATTTTTATTTGTTCTAAATATTTCCATAAAATTGATTTTGGAAATTTTTTTCGATTATTTGGCCCCTTAAATTAATGTTTTATTACTATGTAATCTTGTTTTTACCTTAATCGTTGTAATTAATTTTAATTACTTTCACTAATATTTTTTGTTAAGAATAGAGTTGGACTTAATAAAAATTATAAATTATGATGATTCAAAATATGGAATCTATTATTTCAGATTATATACATAGAATTGCTATAAATTAATTAAACATTAATCCTGCAGACAGGATGAAATAATGGAGTTTTTAAAAGTGAAAATGATTAAAAGTTTGAATTGTTTTCTTATGCAATTTCACTATGAAATTGATTAAAATGGGCTAAATTGGATTAATTTATTTACAATTGATATAAATTAACTTTAAACCCAATTAAAAATATAATTTAAATATATAATTAAATTGGAAAAAATGCAATTTTCAATTATAATTTGGTATTTTTAAATATTCATCAAAAAATGAAACTTCATAGAAAAAACAAAAAATTAATCCAAAATAAATTTTGATATTCCTATTTAAAAAATAATTTTTTTTCAAATAAAAGATATAAATGAAAAATTTTTTATTTAAAATGGGTTCTCTATTAAAAGGTTGTAAAATTATGCTTTTAAAATATACATCTTTTTATTAAGAAAATGAATTTATTATTATCTTACACCTGTAAAATATAATGTATGAGTGTTAAAAAATTGGTTGAATATTAAATATATAAATTTTATTAAAAAAATCATCAAATGTGTTTTGTTTAATTTATTTTCATAAATAGGAATATTTTTCTTAGAAAATAAATTTCATTATTTTCAAATAGTTCTAAATTTCATTTCTAACTAATTGATAATCAAGTGACTCATTGTATATACATGTGTAAATAATATTTTCATACTTAAGTAAATATTAATCGTAACTTCCATTCAATGGATATGTGGTAAATGTAATAATATTTTAATAATAATATTAATAGTACATTTTAGTTCGGTAAAACTAGGTCTTGCATGTAACGTAAGCTATCAAAGGAACTTGAAATTTTTTGTAACATAAGCTAAACATAATGTTGTGTGTACTGAAAGTTAATCTATGTGTTTCATTTAGAACAAGATTAACTTGGTGGTTCATATAATTCAAGCCAATCATAGAGCTTTCATATAACAAAAGTTATATTCAGCCTTGTGTGAAATGAAAAATATCCAAAAGATTAAATTAATTCAAAAAAATTGAAAAATATCTGGGTTTTGAAGTTATGTTTGGATGAACTTTTTCTTTCAATCATGAGGTACGTGTTCCTTATGTTTTTTCCCATAGTCTCATTGTTTTATAAGTGTATTTAGTTGTTCCAAAGTACTACCTTGTTTTATTTTTCTGTATTTATCTATGGAAAGTATTATGAGCCATAAATTGAGGTGTGAGACCCTTCATAGACCCTGTTGGATTCATTGATGATTTTAAACTAGACCGAGGGTTACCCATGTGGTATGCCAAACCCTTGAAATAGGGGGGAAATGGTAAACATTAAGATAGAGTAATTATGAAAGGGAATGGGTTGGGAATTGTGTTTTAAATGTGGGAATGGTTAATGGGTTAATTAAAATGTTCATTTGATGAATTTTTTGAAATGCCTATGAGGATTTTTAAATGTTTTAAATGATGTTTTTTTTATTTCGATCTGATTATGATTTTCAATGAAGAAAAATGATGTTCTGAATTTGGGTGATGTTTTTGAAATGAGATATTAGACTCAAAGTGTTTAAAAAGGTGTTGTTATTATTTTTCAAAAAGTGTTTGATGTGTGTGTGTGTGGTTTATACTTTTGCAAAATCCATAATGGTTTATTTTAGATAATGGAAGAGAATGGGTGGCCTTGTCAGTGTTTTGAGGTTAAATAGAATGACCATTGTTTAAGGGTAGATTCAAAAAAAATTAAGTGGTGTTTATGAAATTGTGGAATGTGGTTGGGAATTCTTGTGGCACCATTGGTTTTAAGGGTATGTTGGGACCATGGTGAATGGTGAATGATTAAGGAAATTAAAATTTGATAAATGTTATTATAAATAAATAATGAATGATAATAAGATAGTTAGGTATGGTGAGGCATGATGTTGTGAGTCTCAGTTGGATTCATGGACTAATGGTCCATATTTGTCAATCTGTGAATAATGGTTTGGTATGTTGGGATGACACTCCACTCCCCATTTTTGGGTGGGCCAAACTGATGCTCCAGGTGCCCCGATGCATCATAGTTTTTGGGAGAAGGACTGATGCTCCTGAACCCATGGGTATGAACATGGAATTCTATATCAAGGTTGGGATTGTCAAACACGGTGTTCCGAGTCCTAGTTAGATTCATAGACTAATGTTCCATGTTTTCCAAATCATGACCTAATGGTTGGGTTTTTTTAGACATGTCTCTCCGAGTCCCAGATGGATTCTGGATTGATGCTTTGTGTGTGTAAACATGTGAACTAGTGGTTGGGATGGTCAGACATAACATAAAGGTATCTTAAAGGATACCAGTTGGATTCCTGGACTGAGGCTCCTAGATTTTCAACTTTTGAGCCCTATGATATATGGTATGGGTACCCAGACTGATTCTATAAGTTACATTGGATTAAAGTAATGGATCAATGAATTTTCTTGTAAAATGAAATGGTAGAGTCCCATGGTGATGATATGATATAACTTAAATATGTAAATGGATCATTAATAAATGTTTAAATATAAAACATGTTTACCATTGCTGTTTATTTATTACTACACCATGATTATCTTCATACACTGTTGTACATACTAGCTATTTATTTATACACCATTGGTGGTGCCCTACTATGTTGTACTCACATCCTGCTAGGGTCGACATGGAACTTGGGTACCCGAGTAAATTCTAATTGTTTTCTATCACAGGTTCAGAACAGGGACTTGGTGTTTGGTTTATGCATGGATTGATGGGTTGGAGCATGGGATTTCAGGACCCGATTGGACATGGGACCATGTTTGGGATTTTCCATGGTCTTGGTATTTTCAGTTTTATTTTGTGATTTCATGACATGTAGAGTACATATATCATAATTCTATTATGTTTTATTTTGGTATGTCTTTGTTTCTCCATTTACTAGATACAAGTTGATGTTTTTTGTCAATATGTTGGTATTATTTCAATTGTGATTCTACTCTGATAATGGGGTGTAGTCTTCCCAATGTATCTCTATAGACCTGAACTACTAGTTGATAGCCTCTGGTGTATGTGGAGGCGCGCCTGAGGTTATGTGGTGACCTGGCACAAGGCATCGATTTAAATGGAAAACGAGTTGTAAAGTGGCATCATATCAGGGTCTTTTGTCTTACTATTTGTGGATGGTAGACATGAGGCTAGGATCATGTCAGGGCTTGTTGAAGAGCTTGTGTCTGGGTGCCTTCATCCCCACATACAAGGTATATCCCAAGTTACCATGGGTGGTAATTGATGTTCTGATTTGGGATTTTATAGTTGATTGATATTTCAACCTTTAGTGGTGCACTTGGATGTGTTTTATTAATTTATGTGGTTTTATCTGTTGGCCTAGTGTGAAAGTATAGGATGTTTTGGATCATGTATCATGTTAATCACATAGGATTAAATGGTCATCTAATGTTTCCTATGATTTATAGTTCCCTGGGATTTATATGCTAGTCGAGCACTTCTTTCTGTGGTCAATTATTGTTGATATTCCTTTTCAATAATTGTTAATAAAATTGTTAGGAAATTTAAATTTGAATAAATCTGGGATTTTAGAAATTTTTGGAAATTAAATGGTTTTTAAATATTGGGTAATAAAATTATTTTCAAATGTGAATCTTTGGTTTTAAAATATTGAAGTTAATTAAAAAGGAATATGTAATTACAAACTTTAGGGACACCTGTATTGAGTTTCCCTTGTGTTGTTTTTTGACCATGTGTATGGGTTGTTTGGGAAGTTATAGTGCCTTAGTTTTTAGACCTTGGGTTATGGGTTGGGAGGCCTTGATGATTTTGATGTGATAGATAGTGGATTGTTTCTTCTTGTGAACATGGTTAGGTTGTGACCTTGAGGTAGTGGGTTATTGTTTGATAACATATATGATGTGACCATGTGGGTGGTGATCATGTAGATTGTGTGTTGTACCTTGAAATGGGTTTCTTGCTGGTTGTATCATTAGATATGGTTGTGTTGTTATTGGTGTGGAACCTAGAGTAAATGTTTTATTGGGTGCATTGGGAACAACATGCTTCATAACGTGGGTAGGAGTGTCACCTATTAGGAGTGAGTTGTTAAGGTTTATGTTTATGGATTAGATGCTAGTGTATCTTTCTAAACGTACCTCTATTTTAGGGATTTGGTTTTATTTTTCCTTTTGGATGACCCGTGAGAGGGATCAGATGGGTTGCCAGTGCTTTTGGGTGTGTATGGAACAGTTGGATGTTATGGACTTTGATATTGGAAAACATAGAGTTTTTTCTAATTCTTGTTTGACCTAGTGGGAGAAGTTTTAAATTCAGTGGTTTTGGTGATACGACTTGAGTGGTGGCTATAACGACCCATACTTTACATACATTGTTAATACTTCAAAATTGAAGCACACTTACTACAACATATGACCAAACCACAAAGGACTGTATAGGTATAGTGTCTTTAGAAACTGGGAAACATAAACAACTGGTTCATAAATCTTCTACAGTGTCTTCCATTTATTTCATCATATCTAGGGTCCCATTTAGCATATTCTACTTAATATCCATCTTCCTGGCCTGGGGAAAAGAAAACATAAAAGGGTGAGCTCCAATGCTCAGCAAGGGCAAATAACGGAAATAAAAATCATATCATATCTTTTTGAAAATCATAACCTGCAAAAGAGATCATAATATCTTAACATGGAATAAATCATATAAGTGAAAATGAGATCCCCATAATCATAACATAAAACATGAAGCCTTGTGTCATGTACACATAATCATGGAAAATCATTTCTTGTTAGTCATGACTCATTGCCAAGACTATCTTAGCGGACAAAGTCCATTTCTGAACCGAGTTCACTCCTCGTTTAAGTCCTGTATTACTGAACCGAAATAACCTTCCATTCCAGCCATGTCTATCTCATGAGATATAAAATCTTTACCCAATGCATTGGAGGGAGATATAGGTCCCACCCATCTTATAATGAATCCTTTCTTATGTGTGCCACATAATCATAAATCATACATCATCGCATAACACATGTAACAAAAATGGGATTCTTGAAACATCATGACATCATAAAACAAATCACATAAGGTAAATGACTTCATAAAAATAATTTCCTCAAAACATAATCAAATCAATGTAATAATAGGGATAAAAACAGAACCCTATATTATCTTAGATGGAAAATAATTTTGATAAAACATTTGAACACCATTCTTTAGGAAAATATCCTTTATACTTCAAAAATAATTTTCTTTTCTTAACATGTCATACAATTATAAACTAAAAGAAGTTTATTAAAAATAAACGTGAAATATTATAAAGGAATATTCTTGGAAATAATGTTTTAAAAATCCATTCTTGCCATATAAGTTAAAAAAACATTCTTCGTACTTTTGTCGGAAAAGTCAAAAAGTACCTCATACGAAAAACGACTAAAGATTCCTTTCATATCTTTTACTAAAAACTCACCGAAGGGTAAAATTGGATATAAACTATTGTAGAAGGATGGAAATTACATATTTAGGGAACATGGATGTTGATGATAAAATACACCCTAGTAATTACCAAAGTAAAAACAATCTCGAATAAAAGTGAGATTGAGATATTTCCCTTACCTTAGGTCCGATTTACTTTGTACGTGTCCGAATCTCCTGTATAATGGTTTAAATAATGATATTGACTTATTCCAGAATCATATATTTTGATATGATATCATATATAGTCATATTCTTAGCTTCTTGTTAGTAATATTTCATTGTTACTTGTTACTCGGGTCTTTATTGCCTTTTGTTCTTATGCGTGTTTTGCCGAATAAATTCTCATTCTTATTTTAAGGTTATAGATACCTTATATCCATAATGGTATTAGTGTAACATATATCATATTTATTCATTCAATTAATTTATATAATTACTATGTAATGATGATCATGTAGAACGAGTCGCATCACATCGTGGAGACGGTATTCCGTACGTACGCACGAGTGATGATATCGTTCCTATGATCATGGAATTGTATTGGAGTATATATATATTATTTCAGTATCAATATTACTTTATAATAATCATAAATAGTTACTCGTTACACCATTATACACATCCTTGTAAGGTGATGATGGAAAATATATTACACCACGGCGTGGAGACGGTATTCCGTACGTACGCACGCGCGGTGATTTTATTTTTCCGTAGGATGGATAGAAGGTGAATTAGGGTTGTTTCATATTTATAATAACATATCAGTATGTAAGTAATACTGATGTTATTACTTTATCATGAAACAACTAAAGAAGAAGAAGTTGAAGAAGAAAGAAATTGAAAAGATCGGTAATGGATATTACCTCTTCTTCGGAACGCTTCTTTGAATCCTCCACTTAGGGACCTAAGAATGGTCTTTGAAGAAGACCAGGACCTCTAGGATTATTCTAGGGAAGTGTACAGGAGAAAATGGCAGGGGTTGGCTGAGCTTTAGTGCTCAAATTGGTGTGAGGAGGAGGGGGAGGAGGTGCCCTTTTATAAGGGAGGAGAGGGGCACCTTAGGAATATCTCAAAATATTATTTTATATTAAAGTCAAAATCGGTTTATAATGGTTCCAAAGGGTCTTATTTAGAAGCTAAAGAGGGGATGGGTCGCAATCCTATCAACCATTAGGATTTAGACAAGTTTAGGGTATTATTTTAACCTTATCAATTAGATTTAACTCTAAGTTAAATAATTTAACTTTTACCGTGTCTTTTTGTTTTCTTTCACTATATGGTTAATAAACATACTATAACATGCCAAAAGAACCCCAAATTATTTATTTTTAATATATATAACCTTATCTAAGTCATTTGGCCGAACCTTAGATTTTTAGGAATAAAATAACAATTAATAATATAATATTTCATTTAAAAACTATTTTGTGTCAATTTTGACACTATTTGGTATATGATTTTTTCGAAAGTCATAACAGAATTATATGTTCAAACCAAGTTTATTAAATCAACAATAATATATCATAGTAACCTATAAATTAGTGGAATTAATAAAAGGTCTCAAATTACATTTATTTTGGTGTTTATAACATCAATTATGTCAATATTTTATTAATAAGATAATTACTGCATCATAAATGTGTCATAAATAAGTTAAATTATTTAATGTCTAAAAATTATAAATAAAATACCATTATATAGGAAATCGTTTTAGATTTCTAATGAATATTTATAGTCGAAATTATCTTATGTATAACGCCATATTAAAAATGATTTACTTATTAAACTTTGATTTTAACTATTTTAACCCTTCTTTAAATAAATTAATAACAAATGTCCTAATCTTACCCAAGTGGGCCTAAATAGTCATATTTTATTCCTAAGTTTGTTTTGGTCTAATTACACTTATCCAATAGAATTAGGACATGTGTTAGGGTAATAGTAATATCATATTTACCCTTATTTACTATTAACCGCGGTAAAAAAAGTAAAAAGTTACTATTCACCAAAAAATTATTTTTATCTAATTGAACCACATTTTACTTACTGATATCAACCGTGTCTATCGGAATTTCGAAATTCCATTCACAAAAGCGGTAAAATTTAGTTATATGCAAAATTCAGTTTTTAACCTACCTCTTAGTGGTTTCACTATTCATCAAAAATTGAAAGTTTTCAGAAAAATACCAAAATTTCACCCTAGGCTAATTTCGGTATTCCGAATCCAAAAATGAAGTCCATTTTGAAAAATAATATTTATAAAATTTCAAAAAGTGGTTATTACTATTCATAACGGCTAGTTTTAATAATATTTTAATAGCATATCGTTGTTTACTGAAACTCGGTATTACGTTCGACGCAAGCTATCGAGGAAGGTCGCGATTGCGTGTAAAGTAAGCCAAGAAAGTGTGTAGTGAAATATTCCTTTGATGATATATAAAAACAAAATATTACTCATAAAAATATCGGGTGTTACATTATACCCCCCTTAAAAAGAATTTCTCCCTCGAAATTCGTCACTTTGTAACAAACAGATGAGGATACTTCTCCCTCATCATATCCTCAAGCTCCCATGTAGCTTCTTCAAGTTGGTGGTTCCTCCATAAAACTTTCACCAATCGAGTGGTCTTGTTTCGTAGGACTTTTTCGCTACGATCTAGAATCTCTATCGGTTGTTCTTCATAAGAAAGATCTTGCTCCAGCGGTACAACTTCTGAGCTGAGTACATGTGAAGGATCAGGTATGTACTTTCTCAGGAGAGATACATGGAACACATCGTGAACTTGAGAGAGATTCGGTGGAAGCGCCAATCAGTAAGCTACCTTTCCAACACGATTCAGTATTTCGAAAGGACCGATATATCTAGGGCTCAGCTTCCCCTTCTTTCCAAATCTCATAACCCTCTTCCAGGGAGATATTCGTAAGAACACTTTTTCACCCACTTCAAACTCTAGGTCTTTTATTCGGTTGTCGGCATAACTTTTCTGTCGACTCTGAGCTGCACTTATGTGTTGTTGAATAGATCTAACCTTTTCTGCCATTTCATCAACGAGATCATGTCCTAATAGCTTTCTTTCCCCAACTTCATCCCAGCAAGTTAGAGTCCTGCATTTCTTTCCATAGAGAGATTCATAAGGAGCCATCTGAATACTGGAGTGAAAGATATTATTATAATAAAATTCCACCAAAGGTAGGTGTTGATCCCAACCTCCTTTGAAATCCATAGAGCAAGATCTCAACATATCTTCTAGGGTTTGAATTGTTCTCTCAGACTGACCGTCTGTCTGGGGATGATAAGCAGTGCTGAAACTCAACTCTGTACCCAGAGTATGCTGAAGACTTCGCCAGAACCTCGAGGTAAATCTCAGATCCCGATCAGATATAATAAAAAGTGGTACTCCATGAAATCTTACCACTTCTTTTACATATATCCTGGCAAGCTGATCTAGAGAGAAATATTCTCTAATAGCAATGAAGTGTGCAGACTTTTTAAGACGATCAACTATGACCCAGATAGCATTATTGCCTTTGGATGTTTTAGGAAGTCCTGTGACAAAGTCCATAGTGATGTTTTCCCATTTCTATTCGGGTATGGGTAATGGTTGTAACATCCCCTTAGACTTCTGTCTCTCAGCTTTAACTTGTTGAAAAACCAAGCATCGAGAGACATATTCGGCAACATCTCTTTTCATGCCATCCCACCAGAAGTACTCTTTCAGGTCCCTATACATCTTCTTACTTCCAGGATGAATAGAGAATGATGAACTATGAGCCTCATCCAACAGCTCCTTCTTTAATTCGGGGATGGGAGGTACACAAACCTGATTCCTGACCTTTATTATCCCATCACAATCAAGGTTGAATTCAGGAACATTTCTCACCTTCTTTTGTAACTCTACATCTTCTTTGTGTGCCTCTTTAATCTTCACATGTATAGATGGTTGAACATTCATTTGAGAAAGATAAGATTTTTCCTCTTCCATTATAATTCCAAGATCCATCCTTTGTAAATCCATAAATATTGGATCTTTTGTGATCCTCATTATGGATAAACTAGCATGGTCTTGTCGACTAAATGCATCTGCCACCTTGTTTGCTTTCCGAGGGTGGTAATGGATTGAGCAGTCATAATCCTTAATCAGCTCCAACCATCTTCTTTGACGCATATTCAGCTCCTTTTGTGTGAAAATATACTTTAATCTTTTATGATCAGTATAAATATCACACCTTTCACCATAAAGGTAATGCCTCAAAATCTTTAATGCAAAGATTACCGCAGCTAACTCCAAATCATGTGTTGGGTAATTTTGCTCATGTATTTTCAACTGTTGTGAGGCATAATCTATCACCATATCATTTTGCATAAGAACACACCCCAATCCATTCTTGGATGCATCACTGTAGATCACAAACCTTTCTCCACTACAAGGCAGTGTGAGCACAGGTGCACTGGATAACCTTCTTTTCAACTCATTGAAATTCTCTTCACATTCCTCGGTCCAAACAAACTTAACTCCTTTCCGAGTCAACTTTGTGAGTGGATTAGATAATCGTGAAAAATCTTTTACAAAACATCTATAATATCCAGCCAAACCTAGAAAACTTCGGATCTCAGTTACTGTTGTTGGTCTTGACCATCTTTCGATAACCTCTGTTTTTGCTGGATCCACAGATATCCCCTCTTTTGAGATTATGTGACCCAAAAATGCAACTTTTTGAATCCAAAATTCACACTTGGTAAATTTGGCATAAAGCTTCTCCTTTCTCAGGGTCTTCAATATAATTCTCAAGTGATCTTCATGCTCTTCCTTGCTCTTTGAATAGACAATAATATCGTCTATAAAGACTACCACAAATTGATCAAGATAGTCTCTAAAGACTCTATTCATTAGATCCTTGAAGATAGCAGGGGCATTAGTAAGACCAAATGGCATCACTATAAATTCATAGTGTCCATACCTTGTACGGAAAGCCGTCTTTGGTATATCCTCCCTTTTGACCCTTAATTGATGATACCCAGAATGAAGATCAATCTTGGAAATGTATTGAGCTCCGCATAGTTGATCAAATAAGTCATCAATGCGTGGGAGAGGATATCTGTTCTTGATAGTGATCTTGTTATGTTCTCGACAATCAATGCAGAGTCTCATTGATCCATCATTCTTCTTAACAAATAGAACAGGTGCTCCCCAAGGTGACGCACTAGGGAGTATGAATCCCTTATCAAGATTCTCTTGGAGTTTCTTCTTCAATTCCTGCAACTAAATTGGGGCCATTCTATAAGGTGTCTTTGAAATAGGCAAAGCACCCGGTACAAGTTCTATTGAAAACTCAACTTCACGGTTTGGTGGAAGACCTGGTAATTCCTCTAGAAAGACATCATCAAACACCCGTACGATGGGCATATTCTTAATTGTAAGTTTCTCACCAAATATTTGAGATAAATAACCTTCATTTAGTGGAATCAAGACCCATAAGATGGAAGGAATTTCCACTGGAAGGTTATATTCATCCTTGCATCGATAGACGATCGTAGATTGATCTGGAATATGAAATGTGACTTCCCTTCTTTGGAAATTGATATGAGCTCCATGTAGAGAAAGCCAATCCATGCCAAGAATCACATCAAATTCCACTAAAGGAAGGATCACAAGATTTGCAGGAAGCACTTTCCCACAAACTTCGATCGGAGAAGAATTGTAAACTTTTGATGCGACTGTTGTGCCATTAGGTGTTGTCACAGCTAACTCAACATCTAATTGTTGAGGTAATACGGTGATACCCTTATAAAAGTTTTCAGAAATAAAAGAGTGGGTGGATCCAGAATCAAATAAAACATTTTCTACTTTAGAGTGGATGGTAAGTGCACCTTTCACCACTTCGTTATCGTACTCCACATCGCTGATAGAAATTGCATGTGACTTTCCTTTTTCTTTAGCCTTAATATTTTGTTGACGTCGACCATCATCATCAACCCCTGGATTTGGTCATTGATTGGCATAATTCCCCATCTCCTTGAACTTGAAACATTGAAGTGTAGTAGGTTCATTCTGTGTATCTCTTCCATTGTTTGCATCATTAGACATCTTCTTCCCATTATCGCGGCATTCAAATGCCCGATGACCTTCCTTTCCACATTTGAAACATTTACATGTCCCTTTAAGACAACTCCCTCCATGTTTCTTTCCACACATTGAGCATAAGGGAAAGCTCATCTTCTTTTCAGTGTGCTCTTTAGATTTTCATTTGAATTCCATCTTCCTCTTCTTATCAAACCCATGTGACTGATGGGTTACTCCAATCTCCATCTCGACTTTGAGAGCACATCGAACGATTTCCTCGTAGCTATTGAAGTCCCTTATGGCTAACGCCCTTCGAAGACTTGGATTTAAGCCACTAAAGAATCGATCGATCTTACTCTCAGGTTGGATAATAATACCAGAAGCGTACCTTGCAAGTCTTGTAAAATTTGCTTCATAGGTACCAACAGATTCATCATCCCTTTGCGTCAGTTCAAGAAACTCTTTCTCCATCTTTGTTCGGAGAATACAAGGTATGTACTTATTAAAAAATAAGTTCTTGAACTCGTCCCATTCCACAGACTCAATTTCATCCCTTTTCCTCGTACTCTTAATAAGATTCCACCATTGATCAGCATCTCCGTCCAAACGATACACTTCTAGGATGACTTTATCATGTTCAGATCATTGAAGAACTGAAAATATGTTTTCAGTAGTACTAATCCATTGTTCAGCAACTAATGGATTAGTAGACCCGCTGAAAGAAGGTGGACGCTGCCTCATGAAGGATTCAATAGAATGTTTCTCCTTCCTTTGCTCGTTTGGATGTCCTTAATGATTCATATCTTGAGAAAGTTATGTGAGCATGGCTACAAGATGTTGCATTCCAGCTCCCATATCGTTTGGTTTCTCAGGGGGACAATCATTGCATTTCCCATCGCATTCCGCATTAACACGGTTCCATCGGGTTCCAGCCATTGACTAAAACCAAGAAGAATAGTGTGGGCAACACTAATTGTAATAGTAAAACCACATAATCGAGGATAAAATTTCACACTTAAGGTCTTATCCTAGGGTATTCAAGGCCATTTCTAAAACACTAAGATTGTGTTCTATGCTTAGACCTGTCCTTAGGGTTCTTACTATGGCTTTCACATCCTAGTTTCCTAAGGTTGACTATACCTTTCCTCTGATACCAACTATAACGACCCATACTTTACATACATTGTTAATACTTCAAAATTGAAGCACACTTATTACAACATATGACAAAACCACAAAGGACCGTATAGGTATAGTGTCTTTAGAAACTGGAAAACATAAACAACTGGTTCATAAATCTTCTACAGTGTCTCCCATTTATTTCATCATCTCTAGGGTCCCTCTTAGAATATTCTACTTAATATCCATCTTCCTGACCTGGGGAAAAGAATACATAAAAGGGTGAGCTCAAATGCTCAGCAAGGGAAAATAACGGAAATAAAAAGCATATCATATCTTTTTGAAAATCATAACCTGCAAAAGAGATCATAATATCTTAACATGGAATAAATCATAGAAGTGAAAATGAGATCCCCATAATCATAACATAAAACTTGAAACCTTGTGGCATGTACACATAATCATGGAAAATCATTTCTTGTTAGTCATGACTCATTTCCAAGACTATCTTAGCGGACAAAGTCCATTTTTGAACCGAGTTCACTCCTCGTTTCAGTCCTGTACTACTGAACCGAAATAACCTTCCGTTCCAGCCATGTCTATCTCATGAGATATAAAATCTTTACCCAATGCATTGTAGGGAGATATAGGTCCCACCCATCTAATAATGAATCCTTTCTTATGTGTGCCACATAATCATAAATCATACATCATCGCATAACACATGTAACAAATATGGGATTCTTGAAACATCATGACATCATAAAACAAATCATATAAGGTAAATGACTTCATAAAAATAATTTCCTCAAAACATAATCAAATCAATGTAATAATAGGGATAAAAACAGAACCCTATATTATCTTAGATGGAAAATAATTTTGATAAAACATTTGAACTCCATTCTTGAGGAAAATATCATTTCTACTTCAAAAACAATTTTCTTTTCTTAACATGTCATACAATTATAAACTAAAAGAAGTTGATTAAAAATAAACTTGAAATCTTATAAAGGAATATTATTGGAAATAATGTTCTAAAAATCCATTCTTGCCGTATAAGTTAAAAAAAACATTCTTCGTACTTTTGTCGGAAAAGTCAAAAAGTACCTCATACGAAAAACGACAAAAGATTCCTTTCATATCTTTTATTAAAAACTCACCGAAGGGTAAAATTGGATATAAACTATTGTAGAAGGATGGAAATTACATATTTAGGGAACATGGATGTGGATGATAAAATACTCCCCAGTAATTACCAAAGTAAAAACAATCTCGAATAAAAGTGAGATTGTGATATTTCCCTTACCTTAGGTCCGATTTTCTTTGTACGTGTCTGAAGCTCATGTATAATGGTTTAAATAATGTTATTGACTTATTCCAGAATCATACATATTGATATGATATCATATATGGTCATATTCTTAGATTCTTGTTAGTAATATTTCATTGTTACTTGTTACTCGGGTCTTTATTGCCTTTTGTTCTTATGCGTGTTTTGACGAATAAATTCGTATTCTTCTTTTAAGGTTATTGATACCTTATATCCAGAATGGTATTATTGTAACATATATCATATTTATTCATTCAATTCATTTATATAATTACTATGTAATTATGATCATGTAGAACGAGTCGCATCACATCGTGGAGACGGTATTCCGTACGTAAGCACGAGTGATGATATCGTTCCTATGATCGTGGAATTGTATTGGAGTATATATATATTATTTCAGTATCAATATTAATTTATAATAATCATAAATAGTTACTCATTACACCATTATACCCATCCTTGTAAGGTGATGATGGAAAATAGATTACACCACGGCGTGGAGACGGTATTCCGTACGTACGCACGCACGGTGATTTCATTTTTCTGTAGGATGGATAGAAGGTGAATTAGGGTTGTTTCATATTTATAATAACATATCAGTATGTAATTAATACTGATGTTATTAGTTTATCATGAAACAACTAAAGAAGAATAAGTTGAAGAAGAAAGAAATTGAAAAGATCGGTAATGGATATTACCATTTCTTTGGAACGCTTCTTTGAATCCTCCACTTAGGGAACTAAGATTGGTCTTTGAAGAAGACCAGGACCTCTAGGATTATTCTAGGGAAGTGGAGAGGAGAAAATGGCAGGGGTTGGCCGAGATTGAGTGCTCAAATTGGTGTGAGGAGGAGGGGGAGGAGGTGCCCTTTTATAAGGGAGGAGAGGGGCACCTTAGGAATATCTCAAAATATTATTTTATATTAAAGTCAAAATCGGTTTATAATGGTTCCAAAGGGTCTTATTTCGAAGCTAAAGTGGGGATGGGTCGAAATCCTATCAACCAATAGGATTTAGACAAGTTTAGGGTATTATTTTAACCTTATCAATTAGATTTAACTCTAAGTTAAATAATTTAACTTTTACCGTGTCTTTTTTTTTCTTTCACTATATGGTTAATACACTTACTATAACATGCCAAAAGAACCCAAAATTATTTATTATTAATATATATATCCTTATCTAAGTCATTTGGCCGAACCTTAGATTTTTAGGAATAAAATAACAATTAATAATATAATATTTGATTTAAAAACTATTTTGTGTCAATTTTGACACTATTTGTTATATGATTTTTGTGAAAGTCATAACAGAATTATATGTTCGAACCAAGTTTCTTATATCAACACTAATATATCATAGTAACCTATAAAATTAGTGGAATTCATAAAAAGTCTCAAATTACATTTATTTTGGTGTTTATAACATCAATTATGTCAATATTTTATTAATAAGATAATTACTGCATCATCATTGTGTCATAAATAAATTAAATTATTTAATGTCTAAAATTATAAATAAAATACCATTATGTAGGAAATATTTTTATCTTTCTAATGAATATTTATAGTCGAATTGTTCTTATGTATAACCCCATATAAAAAATTATCTACTTATTAAACATTGATTTTAACTATTTCAACCCTTCTTTAAATAAATTAATAATAAATGTCCTAATCTAACCAAAGTGGGCTTAAATAGTAATATTTTATTCCTATTTTTGTTTTTGGTCGAATTACACTTATCCAATAGAATTAGGACATGTGTTAGGGTAATAGTAATATCATATTTACCCCTATTTACTATTAACCGCAGTAAAAAAAGTAAAAAGTTACTATTCACCAAAAAATTATTTTTATTCATTGAACCACATTTTACTTACTGAAATCAACCGTGTCTGTCGGATTTTCGAAATTCCATTCACAGAAGCGGTAAAATTATGTTTTATGCAAAATTCAGTTTTTAACCTACCTCTTAGTGGTTTCACTATTCATCAAAAATTGAAAGTTTTAAGAAAAATACCAAAATTTCACCCTAGGCTAATTTCGGTATTCCGAATCCAAAAATGAAGTCCATTTTGGAAAATAAAATTTATAAAATTTCAAAAAGTGTTTATTACTATTCATAACGGCTAGTTTTAATAATATTTTAATAGCATATCGTTGTTTAGTAAAACTCAGTATTGCGTACGATGCAAGCTATCGAGGAAGGTCGCGATTGCGTGTAAAGTAAGCCAAGAAAGTTTGTAGTGAAAGATTCCTTTGATGATATATAAAAACAAAATATTACTCATAAAAATCTCGGGTGTTGCAGTGGCCATGCACTTGTGGGTTTGGAAATATAGGGTAACCTCGAGGGAGGTTAGAATAGTGTTGCAGGTGCCTTAAAATTTGAAGCATGGGTGGGTTCTTCAAATGTGGAATCGATGAATGGTGGGTGTCATATAATTTGTGTAAAGTGAAAAGTTATTCCATGGTTTCTTTCTTAGGAAGAAACTTGAGTTCTTGTGGTTGGTTATAAGGTCAGTTTTAGAAGAGGTTGGATCGTTTGGGTGTCTGCCTCATCTATTTGATGCTGAATAATGAAGAACTCAATGTTAAATTTGGTCGGACAAGGTAGGTTTGACCAAAGCATGGATGGTAGATTTTTTATGGACATGACACCCATGGTGAGGGGTTTCCATGTAGTTAATCTTATTTCTGCGAAATGTTGGGTTGTTGGAAGAGAATTTTGAGAATGTCCGGAGTCCAATGAGGTTGACAGGAATAGAAGCATGTTTAGTTGTGTGGGTGGTCATTTGGGCCCAGCTTAAGTGGGGTGATTCTCATGGAATCTTGGGCTGAGTTTAGTGAAATAATACATGAAATTGTGTGACCTTGATGGTTCTAATGAGGACTGGGTTTTGGTCATGTTCTAGAGACACACATTGTCATTTGGGTTTTGTAAACAGGTGTCTTAGGGGAAAGCGATTGTCATTCTCATGAAATCAAATTAGGAGGTGATAGTTATGTGATAGGTCCTTTAGTTTTGGATCATCTGTGGCGGTCTTCCTGAATGAAATATTTTTGTACTTCTATACACGAGACAATCATTCCCAATATCTTGACACCATCATAGGCACATTGAGAAAGCATTAGTTGTATGCCAAGCTACATAAAGTTTTTTATTTTGGTTGAATGGAGAACCTCTTCGAGGTTTTGATTTATGGATCAGTGTAAGTGGATCCATGTGGTGGGAGGTTCTCCACTTGCTATCTCCATATTAGTTTCTTATCATGGATTTCATGTTATAGAATGATAAATGTTTTTTCTTGGAAGTTGATGACAAGTGATGGTTAATTTTTTGGTTTGTTTCTCAAGTGAGGGCATGATGGCCCCATCCAAATCTTGGGATTTTTAGTGACAGAGGCGTGAGCCATAGTGGTTGGAATTTCTTGTCTAAAATGGGGGAGATAACAATCCTAATGTGGGGAGTGTCATGTTAGTCATGGGAGTATGACCATCTTGTTGGTGGGATTACAGGTGTGTGGGAAAGACTGTGAGTTGGATGTGGTGTCAAGGAACCAGTGACATACATGTTTTGACTCCTCAAGGATGGATAGATAGGCCATGATGTGGAATTTGATCGTGAGAAATGTTGTATTTGGCTTTGGGGTGGTTCTAAAAGAAATCTGGGGTGTTGTGTTAGGCATGTGTGAGTGGATGTGGTAGGGAATGATGATGGTTTGGGAAGTGGTGAATTCCCATATGGGGGATTTTTATTAGAAGTCTGGAAAATAATATGGTACGTGCATTAGATAATGGTGTCAAGCCTTATGTGAAAATTATCAATGGTTAGGTGAAGTTGTAACATTCAAACTGTGGGATTTGGGCATTTTGGGACAAGTCAACTGGGGATGTTCTGAAGCAACCTGGGGAAATGAATAAAAATTGGAAAGTTGTAAATCACCTTTGGTTGAGGCTTTAAATGATAATTGTGTTTTGGGAATGGAAATAGGTTTTGAGGAAGAATTAGGTTGTCCGTAATTCATATATATATGGTTGATCTATATCCATTTCCGGTGGTTTCAATGGAAAGGACAGGTTCCAAAGTTGGATGGTGTTCTCATAGATGTTTGGGCATAGTTAGTTGGGAAACACATTGGGTATGTTTTGGAAATTTGTGTCTGGGATCTAGTGGTCTTCCTAAGGTTGGTAGTTCCAGACACTAAAAGTTGGTAGTTATGATCACTAGCGTATGGTGGGAATAACCATAACGAGTTAGCAATCTATTAATGATGTGACCGGTGTTTCTGGTTGGACGTTCTTGGAAAAAATCCATTTTGGTGTTCGGTTTTTGGAAACTGGCATTGGATTGGGTTTCAACCAGTTGATTGTATGAGATGAGTGTTGTGCTTTGGTTGTGTTTCATATCTTTGGATAGGGAACGATGTTGTTCAGCCTTGAGTTATGGACCGATGTAGGTTGTGGGATTTGGTTGGTTAATATAATATTCCTCTGGGTGATTCTAGGTGTATTGGGTTGTTCATATGGTTGGTGTTAATGATGTTGACTTGAGATTGATGCGTCCGTTGAGGAGCATATCGGTTGTGTTATAGACCACAATGGGAAATTACGTAAGGTAGGACTATTTCATTGGTCTGTGTGTTCGGATGGCATGGATATTTTTGGTAGTAAACTCGTGAGATAGAAGATGATAATTGGTTCCAGTGGTATGATCATTTGTCCTGGAGGCTTGGTGATACTGGGGAATGCAACTCAAGGATGATTTATTATAAGGTGGGGAGGTTGAAAGATCTTGTTACTAAGATAACGAATGTCTCAGACTGATTTTTTTTGTTTTATGGAATGTTTATGGGTAGAAAGACTAGTTTTAGGGGTGACTCAAGGGTTTGGGACATAAAAAAGATGAAAATAGGCCAAATTGTGATAAGAGAATAGTTAACGCGTGTTTAGTAGTAACTGTGCAGCATAATTGTGGGGCTTAAAGAATGGGTGTTAATGATATTAGAAACCATGTAGGGTGGCCTATGAGACCATGAATCTCGATCTCTCCTTGGACACTGGTGAGCACATGGCCACCGTATGGTTTGTCAAACCGTGTGAGTGGCCAGCCAAACTATAACATCCCATTGTCGTTTTACGTTATTCCTAAAGCCATCATTTTATGGATCTTTGTTTGGGTTTCATTTGAGGATGCTTCGTGTTAAAATTTTAATATTTTTTAAAATTATTTAGTAGGAAATGGTTTGTCTAAACCGTGTGCCCTATCAGAGAAAACTGTGCAACCCTGGGCAGTGGGATTTTTCACAGTTGGTGCGTGGTTAGTCAAGTCATGCACCCTCTTAGTAGAAACTGTGAGAATCATTTAAAATATGTTCACGACCAAGATGCATTATTTGGTACAACTGTGCGGGTCTTTCTAAGAAATATTGCAACCCATTTAAAATAGGTGAACAACCAGGATGCATTGTTTAGTCTAACCGAATCGGTCTACCCAAGAAACCATGTGTACGGGATTTTTAGAGATCCGTTTTTTAAAATTTCATGAACCCTATTTTTATGTCCAAGATAGACCTATTTTGACCCAAAATTATTTCCCCCTTCTTCGGAGCTCTCAATGAAGAATATTGGTTCGTCAGATCCCTCTCGGAAGCAATATTAAGCTTGAAGAATGCCCTCTGATCTCCTCTCGGTTAGTTTCCTCCTCTCATTCTTGATCTCCTACAATCTATCTCTTTATCCTTAGGGTTCCCAGGATCCTTGAGTTTAATTGTGGATCTAATTACAACTATTTTGGGGTTATAAAACTAGGTTTCAATCCTCATTTCCCCAAATCTCATTGTTATTGTTCTTCCTCATCAAATCATGAATAGGGTTTGGCGCTTAGAGATCTAGTAGCTCTAAGGTAGGTGGTTCCATTAAGAAAAAAAATTTATATTAACACAAATTGATTTGTCTAAATGTCAATTATTTGAATTTAAAAACAATTTTTTGGATTTGGATTATATGGGTTTCAATTATTTTTTTGGAAAAACCCAATGTCGGTGAATTGAGGTTTTTGAGAAAAATGGGTTTTTGGCATGGAATTGGAAATTGGTGAGATTTTAATTGTTTAATTTAAATTTTATATTTGATGGAAACTGAATAAATTAAATAGTTTTATTTAATTGTAGAAATTTATTTGATGGAAAATTTGTGAAAACCCCCTAATTTCAATGACTTGTGGGTTTGTGATGAAATGGATGGAATTGTTTGAAAATTAAAAAATTTCATTTAATTGTGTAATGAATTGTGAAATTACATGAATTGGTTTCAAAACCATTTTTATAAAAAATGGCTTAAAATGGGTTTAATGGAAACCCACTGGTTTCATCTTTTTGAAAAGGGTTTTTTTATTAAAACATTGTTCTGGTTTTTAAAGGTAAAATTTGGATATAGAAATGGAGTATGGGATTTAATTATATTTTAACTAGTCTTAAAATAAATTACCCATCATTGTTTTCTACTAGATCAAATGAAAGCCTGAGGTAGTTAGTCTGTTATGTTGGAAAATACCCCATGACATACAATGTTATAAAACATCATATCATCACATCCAATTCCTTAAGCTATGGTGATGAATCCTCTTGTACTGGGTTCAATGGATGTATGTACATACTTTGTTGTATTCAAAGTGTTGGGTCTCCATAGCCTAGAACTATCATACAGACATGGCACATGAAAATTTTTCTCACTTATTTGTATTTCAATTATATATATTCTACTATTGAAAACTGTTTTACATGCCTTGTATATTTATATAAAATGTTTTATATAAAATTGATTTTATAATCCCTTTTTAGAAATGTTCTATTGTATAATTCACCCTTTTATTAAATTTAAATTCCATATTTTGAAATATATTTCCATCACTTGAAATGTGAATCATAATTTTCTAAATTTATTTCCATCTTTTAAATTTTAATGCACAATTTATTTAAATATACTTTTGTAAATGTAAAACCTATATGTTTTTTAAAAAAATGAAAGCACTTTATTGGTTAATTTGATATTGAAATATTGTTGTGGATACTTTTTTCAAATATTGCTAGGATTTGGCTCACAACCTAGTTATACAATTAGGTGTTTTTAGATTATATCCTTTTAGGTTTGAGTAAGGGAAAATGATCTATTGGGGGTGGATCAAGCTGTTGAACCTTGGACTTGGTTAGTTATGTCCTTAAGGACTTGGACTATTTTTCCCTATTTTGGTACTTTGGTTGTAGTACTTTTGGCATTAATGAATGTTTTACTTCTAGTAAATTAATCCATGTGGAGTTTAATTTGATATGCATACTATTGTGTTTCTTTTACTTCTATAGCTATTAGTGGAAAAATAATAACCACTTCTAGTTTTTATGATGTGAGGTGATAGACAATGACCCATGGGGATCAGGAACTCCCATCGGGTTATGTCAGAGTTGGCTTGGATATCAAGTTACCAGGGTACCCAGGCTGGTTCTTGACAAAGTGGTATCAAAGGATGTTGATATTATTTTCATTAAGTTGGTATGAATTGTGAAATTTTTTCAGAACATTGCTGGTAGTTTCTATTGAGTGTCTGTACATCTCTCACTGTAATGACCCTTAGGTCTCCATGGGTGGTTAGGGAAATACATATTGTGGATTAGTTCTAGTATTTTGCCTATTTTGATTTGGATGGATTGAAATCCAAATCTTTTCATTCTATATGTTGGGATTATTTTGGATTATTTCTATATTTGAACATTAATCTGATGACTTCCTTAATGTCTACTGATGTTGTGCAGTATCATGCCTCTGAGATGATGTGTCAGTCAGATATATGAGGAATATTATGCTAAAACTCAGTGAGTGAATCCTATTATTGATCTGAATCTTATTGAGGTGATCGTGCACACTATCCAAACTCTGGGATAGGAACCACCTCTAGTTCCCATTCAGACTCCATTTGTGGAACCTCATAGGGGAATTCTCTATATTTGTTCTCAATATTTCATTTTTCAAAATCTGTAACTATTTAAAGACTCAAATTATCCTCAAGAGGCTGAAGAGAAACTGAGTAGAATGGAGCATTTGTTTGGGTTTTTAGACACACATGATGAAATCAAAGTGAAGTGTGCCACCGTCTTGCTGGAAGGTCCAAGCAGGACATGATGGGACATGTTGTTGATAGTAAAGAAGCATGACGGCTTAGAGTGGAAGGACTCAAAGGTTCATTTCACTAACTATTTCTATACAGATCCGATTTTGTTATCCATGTATAATGAGTTTATAATACTTGATCAGGCTGACAGAACTGTGAGAGAGTATGAAAACCATTTTACTGAGCTTCTGCACATTGTACCTAAGATAGTATCAAATGAGAGGATGAAGGCTTGAAGGTTTGAGTTGAGAATTCAACTAGATATTCATTCACAGGTTTTCATGCTGAAGCTACCTTCTTATGCTAATGTACTGGATAGATCATTGATGGTCAAGATTGACCTGGCTGGCAGGTCCGGGTTATCGGGATATTCTTTTTCTCACAATAGAAACGTGAGTTCCTTCAGGGGAAAACGGAAGCCTGATGATTCTCATCGAAGTTATCAATGTTAGGGTCATTCTATATCTCCTATAGTTCCAAGAAGAGGTCATTTTTTTTTCTACTAGTGTGGAAAGGAAAGACATTCGAAGAGGGTTTTCACTGAGGCACCTAAGAACTGTGTCTCATATGGATGATGAAGGCACTTTAAAAAATTCTTCAATAATTATTCTACTCCATGTAGTATAATAGGATAATCAAATCCTCCTAAAACTATGGAGAAATAAAATTCTTCATGTTCAATAGGGTTCCTGTAACACCCCAAGCTTCCACGATATGTTTCCCTTTGAATAATGTAATAGCGTGTGTTATACACAACTTCGTGTTCTAAAACACACCACAACCAATCAAACAAGCCGTTAAGAATAGTAATACCCACTTTTTAAAATTTTATAAATTTTATCTTTCAAAATGGACTTCATTTTTGGATTCGGAATATAGAAATTATCTTAGGGTAAATTTTTGGTATTTTTGTGAAAAGTTTCAATTTTTGATGAATAGTGAAAACACTAAGTTATAGTTTAAAACCAAATTTTTATTTAAATAATTATTTATTTTATTTAAATTTAATTAAGGTAAAAATAGATACATAATACCTATATAAGTTCAATGTAATTTATTGGAGTATGTTTAGAATAATTTTAGATATAAACAAATTTTATTGAACTTTTCACCGTCTTTTACCCACCTCCTAAGAGAATTTGAAAATTCACATAAAACATAATTTTACCGCTTATGTGAGTGAATTTCAAAAATCCGAGAGACATGGTTAATATTATGGGGAAAAATTTGGTTCAATGAGATGACAATAATTTTTGTTGAATAGTAACTTTTTACTTTTATTTACCATTGTTAAAAGAAAATAGGGTAATTAAGGGTAAAAATGATATTAATATTACCCTAACACATGTCCTAATTCTATTAGAAAAGTTTATATTGACCAAAAAAACCTTATGAATAAAATATTTTCATTTAGTTCCACTTGGATTAGATTAGGACATTTATTATTATTTAATTCAAAGAAGTGTTAAAAGAGATAAAATCAATGTTTAATAACCAAAACATATTTAATATAGGGTTATACATAAGATAAATTAGATTATAAATATGAATTAGATATATAGAAATATTTCATAGATAATGGTATTTTATTTTTAATTTTTAGACATTAAATAAGTTACTTTATTTATGACACAATGGTGATGCAGTAATTACTTAATTAATGAAATATTAAAATAATTAATATTATAAATATTAAAATAAATGTAATTTGATACTTTTTATGAATTAAACAAATTTTATAGGTTAATATGACATATTAGGATTGGTTATGTACATTTATTGTGAAGTAATAATGTTGTTATTAAATTATCAAAAACAAAATACCCAATAGTGTTAAAATTGACATAAAAGAGTTTTTAAAACAAATATTATATTATTAATTGATATTCTATTCCTAAAAATATATGGTTTGTCAAATGGACTTATATAATGATATTTGTATCATTAATGGACCACTTTGGGGTCTCTTGGACGTATATAGTAAATTTATTAACTATATAATATTAAAATACAAAGAGACATGGTAAATGTCAAACTATTTAACTAAGAGTTAAATATAAATGATAAGGTTAATATAGTGACCGAAACCTGTCTAAAATATATTGGTTGAAAGGATTTTGACCAATACCCACCTTAAGCTTTAAATAATCTACTTTTGAGACCATATAAACCGAATATGAATTTATTATAAAATAATATTTTAGGTTTTTTCTAAGGTTCCCCTCACCCCTCTTATAAAAGGTCACTCCCCCTTCTCTCAAATTTATACCTTCAAAGCCTTTTGGTTCGGCCAAAACCTTACTAAATAACCTATAAACTTTCCTCACTTCATCCTAGAGGCCCTCATTTTGTTCTAAATCCAACTTAAGGAGCCATTTTGATCAAATTAAAAGGAAAAACCCGAAGAAGATGTAATGATTTCACCACGCTCTTTCATGTTTCTTTCTTCTTCCACTTCTTCTTTGTTTGTTATTTACATTATAAAATAATAACTCCAGTATCTTATATATACTGTTATGTTATTATAAATATGGTACAACCGTATTCAGTATTTTATCCATCCTTTGAATGACATGTCACCATACGTGCGTACATACGACCTACCGTCTCCACGTCGTGGTGTAATTGTTATTCAATATATTATTATTTGGATGGTTATAACAATAATGTGTAATTCATGTAAATAATAAGTATAAAATTATCATGATTATTTATATATGATATTCCATCCAATTATATATGATTTTAAAATCAAAATAATGATATTATCGCTCGTGCGTACGTACGGACAACCGTCTCCACGAACGCGATGAGATTCATTCCCCGTCGTATCCATACGAGTATAATTCTCATTTTATGATTAAAAATAATGTTTAAGGACTTAATATAAATCTGTATATGAATAATATACAACCTCTCCATAACAAACACGACTTATGTTACAAAACATATAAAAGAAAATGAGTAATTTAACACCCAAAACGATGATAATACTAAGATATTATTAACAAAGAAATGTTAAAAGAACATATATAATATCATAATAATGTATATGATTATTTTATAATTAAATAACAATTATTTAAACATTATACAAGAGGCTAACCTACCCTCTACCAATGAAAAAGTACAAAGTAAGGGGTTTCTTATCTCACTTTTAATTCCGTGAGATTTCCGTTGTTCACCACTTATTTATTGCATGTGGTGTGTGTACTGCCCATGATTGTATTAATTGCGTAATATACTTTAATTTATGGATATTTACCTCATCATTGTATGATAATTCTTTCATGGGTTTATGTTTCATAAGTTACCAATCAATAAGGGAATTTGAAATTTCAATTTCCACTCATTCGTCTTTACGCATACTTCATTGATTATTTTACTCCAAGATTATGTGTGAAATCACTATTCATGTTCTTATGTCATAATTTACTCTCCCATTTTTGTGGATATACTTTTTAAACACAAAATCACTCCATTGATAAATTCTCAAGTCATCGGTAGTAACTTGATAAGAGTAATTTTTTCTCAATCTCCATTTGTTGAGTTAAAAATCCAATTCTTTGGTGTTGTTTTTACAAGAATATGTGTGAATGTCCTTTGATTGTTTTACACTGAATATCCAATCATATTTTGTGTATTTATATCTTTTGCACATAATTATTTTGTTGGTTTATCCTTAACATAAGGATACGACCTTTATGATAGATTTCATCACAATTTACATTCCATTGAAAATCCTTAGTTGTTATACTCCAAATAACTTTTATATGGTGAATATAATTTACTTTGATATTGTACATAATGAATCCCTTTATTCTCATGATATTACAAAGTTTTTACCTCAATTATTTTTATTCAAGTGTCTCTCTTTTGGTTAGAAACTCTAAATAAAATATCATTTTAAAATGTTTTAAAGATTTATTATTCTAAATCATTCTCATTAATGTCCATGTTTTAAAAATGGTTTTAAGGATTTATTTATATAGACATTAAAGTTTTCAAATCAAAATTACTTTTAAAAGTTTCGAAGTGGTATGGGACACTTATATTCAAAATTCTATTTTAAATGGATTCTTGACAGATAGTGTGACTTTTAAATGTTTTCAAGAAAAAAGGGGATATTTCTCTCAATAGTTTGATGGTTATTTTAATCTATGTCAATATCCTTCATTATTCTCGATTGAGGTTAATCTGATGCAATACAATCTTCCATATTGTATCGAATGAGTTATGTTTGACTATAGATGTTCTATTTTTATACCATTCATGGTTTGTCGTTAAAGTATTGACATTTCACATGCTAGTTTTAATACGAATGTTTATGTTATGTTTCAAACATTTCATATGAGGAATGCATTGGACTTAGTAAGTGACGAGTGGAGCCCGCTATAGATCCTCTATGCATAGATAGGTCTCATGAGACAAACTATTGTCTTGGCAGGAGGCCTTGACAAAATCTTATTTGTAGTCTTGGCACGAGGCCTTGGTTATGTGGTTATGATAGTCTGGCATTATGAAGTCCATCATTATGAAAGTGGTTATTGATATTGCATGTGATTATTCGATTAGTAGAATATCCATGAGAAGAAGTAAATGGAATTATTTCATTTTATTTCTTCCATATTATGCTGAATTTCAAGTTTAAATGGATTTTTTCAGTTATACATTTCTATAAATGTTTATGCTTATTTATGAATGTTTCCTCTATATTGTTGTCCTTACTGAGCATCTGAGCTCACCCCTTTTAATGTTTTATTTTTTCCAGGATGTGAAGAAGAAATTTATGAATGACCTGCAGGGATAATATGAGGGGTTATGAAGACAAGATGTTGTTGTATTTTTTTTTACTTTATGATGTAATATAAGCCTTATGAATATATATAGTGTTTCCAAGACTACTAAATAAATTGGGTTTTTGAGACTTGATCTTTTGTGATCATGCCAATGTTATGTAAGAATGCACCGACTTTGGTTAACTGGGGTCGGGGCGATACAGTTGGTATCAGAGGATGTTTATTAAAAACCTTGGAATCCAGATTTAGATAATCTCTGATTAGAGCACATAGCCCTAAGAATGAATTTGAGGATTAATATAGAAGAACTTCCTAGAATTTTGGTATTATATATATTTTGGGAGTTTTCCAAAAAATACATCCCTGTCTGGATATTAGTAGGTAGATGAAGCTCTGGAACAGAAGTACCTAGGGGTAAAACACGAAAACACCGCTTTTATCTAGACTCGAACGGGAACTGGTGCATGATAATGAGCCTTGCTGCACTCTTGGTAACGACACTCCTGGGGGATATGCTTCGGATAATTTACATTTTCTTTACAAACTGATGGAAAGTATTATGAGAGTAAATGACCTTGGTTAATCCTAATGTGTTTTAAATTGAGAATATGGTCACATGATATTCTCTAATTCATTTTATGACTACTGTTACTCACACAATGCTTTCTTGTTTTAGTCAATGGCTGGATTCCAAGAAATTCATTGTGACTTTGAGAATGACGTACAAGGTGGGAATGTTGGTGGAAATAAGCAACAAAATGTAATGTTGATAAGCATAAAAGATATCACCTCAATGCCAAATCAATTTTCCAAAAATAGGATCAACAATATATATGTTAAGCAATTCTTGGAATCAAAAAAGAAGAGAAAGGTAATGAATGATAAGAGCTCCAGCAGTGGAGACCATGGAGAAAAGAATCCCCAATTTCCATCATGCAGGAAATGTGGAAGGAGACACCTAGGAAAGTGTCTCAATGGAACAAAAAAATGCATTACGTGTGGGGAGGAAGGACATAAAGTGATGAATTGCCGAGGAAAAATGAAGAGTACTATGAAAGAAAATAAATATGGTCCCAAGATTCCAATTACGGTCATTTGTCGTAAATGTAAGGGACCTTGGAATCACCAATGTCAATGCCCTATTCTATAGGATAGCCTCTTGGTCAAGGAAGAACCTATGTTGAAATAAATGGATGGAAAAATATTTAAAGGTATTACTTCCCCTTGTTTTTGAGATTACTTTGGTTGAATTTTATCTTATATGTGTAACCCTACAATTTATCACGTGAGAATGATATTTGAGGAAGAATTTCCCCTTCTCTTGTGGATATAGTTATAAATAACCATTTGGTTTTATATGCTCATTGGGTTTGAGGCAATTTCAAGTTATTATATTTTGTGTTGAAAATTAAAGGTATGAGATAACACTTGTGGTTAAATTATGTTATGGTTATTTTGAAGAATTTATCTCATGTTGTTAATGTTATAAAATATAGTTTCTAAAAAAGGACAACACATAGACTGTGTGATAAACTATCACGTCGGACAAAGCTATCGGAATCGAACCCACAACAAAAGCGCGATAAGGATTTATCGCCTACCACTATACTACGTGAAGTCCCTGGTTAGTGTGACTAATTATTTTTAGTTAAATGATTTTATTGATAAATAATTAGTTGATTTAGGATCTTATGTCTTATCAAGTGAATACTCTTAGTATAGGAAAATGATTTGGTAATTAAGTGATAAATATTATTTTGGAAGATGTATGCTTTGTTAGGAACACTGTATACCCAAGGAAAATAGAATACTATGGGATTTCATTTGAGGAGTAACGATGGATTTTATCTATGTTTTTATTGTGGATTTATAGTATTTTGGGTTATTTGTGGAAATGATTAACCTATAATAGAGAATATGTGGTTAGGTTAATTACTTTTATGTATGTGACATTAAGAGTAGTTGATGTCATTTAGAGATATGATTTAACATAGAAGACTACATAACGAAATTCTTCTATGTTTTGGGTTTCAATATTAGTCTGAATTATATTCAAGGATTTTAAGGACAATTTTTTTATTGAATGGTATTTATTTAACTTTGGGGTATTGTTGGTTTAATTTTAGAAATTATGATTAGTGTTAAATTCTTTAATGTAATATCCTATTGGGGGATCATCAGATCTTATACTAACCATTTTGGTTTTGATTAATCCTTAAATACAAGGTAAATATATAGTTTATCCTTTGTGGATGATGGGATTCTATAAGAATTTTATTCTATCTCCTCTAGTGTGATGAAGTCTTCATGAATACTCTTCGTTTAAAAATTAGTTAGTAGTAGGAATT
The DNA here is from genome assembly GCA_963277665.1 of Viscum album. Classification (NCBI taxonomy): domain Eukaryota; kingdom Viridiplantae; phylum Streptophyta; class Magnoliopsida; order Santalales; family Viscaceae; genus Viscum; species Viscum album. The sequence goes on along the minus strand of OY728134.1, from coordinate 111,536,744 downwards.
TATTAATGAATGAAACTTTACTTAAAAAGTATATATATCTCTTTATGTTCTTAGTTAATCTCAGAAACGAATTCCTCATCTTTATTAAAAGAAAAAAAATGTTTTCCATTTACTTTTCCTACTGGGAAACTAGTGACCACTTGTCCCATCACAAGTTTGTGGTTTTCTTATTGTTAACTTTCTCCTAATCATATTCTCTATCCCTCTTCATCAGAACTTGACACTTATTTTATCATCCATATCCATGTTTTTCTACATGGAATCCTAGTATAGGTTATCTCGGGTGACCTTTCTACTTCACTTTATTTCTTTTAAAGTGACATTTTTATTGACTCTTTTTCCAACATCGAACTTCCCATTATATTCCCAAGCACAATTTTAAAAATTTTGACGACGCAATTTATTTAAGGAGGGGAGAATGTAATAGGAAAATCTTCCACAGTATGTTTCCCTTTGAATAATTCAATAACATGTGTTGTACGCAACTTCAAGTTCTAACACACACCACAACCAATCAAACTAGTCGTTATGAATAGTAATACCCACTTTTTGAAATTTTATAAATTTTATCTTTCAAAATGGAATTCATTTTTGGATTCAGAATATCGAAATTATCTTAGGGTGAATTTTTTGTATTTTTCTAAAAACATTCAATTTTTGATGAATAGTGAAAAACACTGAGTTATAGTTTAAAACTGAATTTTTATTTAAATAATTATTTATTTTATTTAAATTTAATTATGATAAAAATAGATACATAATACTTGTATAAGTTCAATGTAATTAATTGGAGTAAGTTTAGAATAATTTTAGATATATAAAAATTTTATTGAACTTTTCACCGTTTTTTACCCACCTCCTAGGAGAATTTGGAAATTCACATAAAACATAATTTTACCACTTATGTGAGTGGAATTTCGAAAATCCGAGAGACAAGGTTAATATCAAGGAGTAAAATTTTGTTCAATGAGATGAAAATAATTTTTGGTGAATATTAACTTTTTACTTTTATTTACCACGGTTAAAAGTAAATAGGGTAATTAAGGGTAAAAATGATATTTATATTACCCCAAGACATGTCCTAATTCTATTGTAAAAGTGTATCTTGACAAAAAAAACAACCATAGGAATAAAATATTATCATTTATGTCCACTTGGATTAGATTAGATCATTTATTATTAATTATTTCAATGAAGAGTTAAAAGAGATAAAATCATTTTTTTATAACTAAAGCATTTTTAATATAGGGTTATACATAAGATAAATTCGATTAAAAATATTCATTAGAAATAAACGAGGATTTAATACATTATGGTATTTTATTTAATATTTTTAGACATTAAATAATTTAATTTATTTATGACACAATGGTGATTCAGTAATTACATAATTAATGTAATATTAAAATAATTGATATTATAAATATCAAAATAAATGTAATTTGAGACTTTTTATGTATTAAAATAATTTTATAGGTTAATATGACATATTTGGATTGGTTATGTAAATTTATTTCAAAGTGATAACGTTGTTATAAAATTATCAAAAACAAAATACCCAATAGCGTTAAAATTGACATAAAAGATTTTTTAAATCAAATATTATATTATTAATTAATATTATATTCCTAAAAATCAAAGGTTCTACCAGAGGACTTATATAATGATAATTGTATCATTAATGGACCACTTGGGGGTATCTTGGAGGTATATAGTAATTTTATTAACTATATAATATAAAAATACAATGAGAAATGGTAAATGTCAAACTATTAAACTAAGAGTTAAATATAAATGATAAGGTTAAGATAGTGAAAAAAACCTGTATAAAATCTATTTTTTGAAATTATTTTGACCCATTCCCACCTTAAATTTTAAATAATCCACTTTGGAGCCATTAGAATCCGAATATGAATTTATTATAAAATACTATTTTAAGTTTTTCCTAAGGTGGCCCTCACCCCTCTTATAAAAGGTAACTCCCCCATCTCTCAAATTCATACCTTCAAAGCCTTTTTGTTTGGCCAAAACCTGCCCGAATATCCTCTCAACTTCCCTCAATTTATCCTATAGGACCTCCTTTGGTCATAGAGCCAACTTAAGGATCCCTTTTGATCAAATCAAAAAGAAGAACCCGAAGAAGAGGTAATGATTTCACCACCCTCCTTCAAGTTCCTTTCATCTTCCACATCTTATTTATTTTTATTTCCATTATAAAATAATAAATCCAGTATCTTATATATGTTGTTATGTTATTATAAATATGTTACAACCATATTCAGTATTTTATCCATCCTTTGAATGACATGTCACCATACGTGTGTACGTACGGCCTACCGTCTCCACGTCGTAGTGTCACTGTTATTCAATATATTATTATTTAGATGGGTATAATAATGATGTTTAATTCATGTAAATTATAAGTATAACATGATAATTATTATTTATATATGTTATAAAATCCAATTATATATGATTTTAATATCAAAAGAATGATATTATCGCTCGTGCATTCGTACAGACTACCTTGTCCACGAACACGATGAGATTAATTCCACATCGTATCCATACAAGTATAATTCTCATTTTATGATTTAAAATAATGTTTAAGGACTTAATATAATTCTATATATGAATAATATACAATCTATCCATAATAAGCACGACCTATGTAACAAAACATATAAAAGAAAACGAGTAAGTTAACACCCGAAACGATGATAATACTAAGATATTATTAACAAAGCAATGTTAAAAGATCATATATGATATCATATTAATTTATATGATTCTTTTATGATTCAATAACAATTATTTCAACATTATACAGGAGTCTAACATACCCTCAACTAGGGAAAAAGTACAAAGTAAGGGGTTTCCTTTCTCACTTTTAATTCCATGAGATTTCTGTTGTTCACCACTTATTTATTGCATGTGGTGTGTGTACTACACTTGATTGTATTCATTGTGTAATATAATTTAATTTATGGATATTTACCTCATAATTGTATGATAATTGTTTCATGGGTGTATGTTTCATAAGTTACCAAATCAATAAGGGAATTTGAAATTTCAAGGTCCACTCATTCGGCTTTACGCATACTTCATTGATTATTTTACTGCAAGATTATGTGTGGAATCACTATTCATTTACATATTTCATAATTTCCACTCCCCTTTATGTTGATATACTTTTGATACACATAATAACTCCATTGATAAATTCTCAAGTCATCGGTAGGAACTTGATATGAGTAATTTTTACTCAATCTCCATTTGTTGAGTTAAACATCCTATTCAATGGTGTTGTTTTTACAAGAATATGTGTGAATGTCCTTTGGTTGTTTTACACTAAATATCCAATAATATTGAGTGTGTATATATTATTCACACATAATTATGTCATTTATTTATCATTAACCTAAGGATATGACCTTTATAAGAGATTTCATCTCAATTTACATTCCATTGAGACTCCTTTGATGTTATACACCAAAACTCTTTTATATAATGTATATAATGTAATTTGACATAGTATACCATGAATCCCTTTATTATCATGATATTACTGTGTTTTTACCTCAATTATTTGTATTCAAATGTTTCTCTTTTGGTTAGAAACTCTAACTAAAATATCATTTTAAAATGTTTTAAATATTTATTATTCTAAATATTTCTCATTAATGTCCATGTTTTAAAACTGGTTTTAAGGATTTATTTATATGGACATGTAGGTTTTTAAATAAAAATTCCTTTTATTAGATTCAAAGTGGTATGGGACACTTTGATTCAAAAATATATTTTAAATGGCTACTTGACAGATTGTGTGACTTTTAAATGTTTTCAAGAAAAAGGTGGATATTTCTATCAATAGTTTGATGATTATTTTAATCTATGTCAATATCCTTCATTAGTATAGATTGAGGTTAATCTGATACAATACGATCTTCCATATTGTATCGAATGAGTTATGTTTGACTGTAGATGTGCTATTTTTAAATCATTCATGGTTTGTCGTTAAAGTATTGACATTTCGTATGCTAGTTTTAATACGAATGTTTAGGTTATGTTTCAAAATTTTCCTATGAGGAATGCATTGGACTTAGTAAGTGACGGGTGGAGCCTGCTATAGCTCCTCGATGCATAAGTAGGTCTCATGAGAAAAAATAGTGTCTTGGCACGAGGCCTTGAAAAATCGTATTTGTAGTCTTGGAATGAGTCCTTGGATATGTGGTTATGATAGTCTGTCATTATGCATTCCATCATTATGAAGGTGGTTATTGATATTGAATGTGATTATTCGATTAGTAGAATATCCATGTTAATAAGTAAATGGAAATATTTCATTTTATTTCTGCCATATTTTGTTGAAGTTCATGTTTAAAAGGATTCTGTTTTAGTTATACATTGCCTTAAATGTTTATGCTTATTTTTGAAAGTTTCCACAATATTGGTATCCTTAGTGAGAATCTGAGCTCACCCCTTTAAATGTTTTATTTTTTCCAGGATGTAAAGAGGTAATTTAGGAATGACCAATAAGGATAGTATGAGGGGTTATGAAGACAAGATGTTGTTGTAGTTTTTTTTACTTTATGATGTAATATAACACTTATGAATATATCTAGTGTTTCCAAGACTACTAAACTAATCGGTCTTTCGAGACTTGATCTTTTGTGATCATTCCAATGTTATGTAATAATGCACCGACTCTGGGTAACTAGGGTCGGGGCGTTACAATTCCGACTAAAGACATTTGGAATTATGCCTCTTCACACATTATAAGAGTCTCCAGAGGAAGTGGATATGTGTCTAGTGACCTTGAGAGGTACAATTACTATAGCTTCATCATTAGTTAATTCTTTATTCAATACTAGTTCATCTCATTCATTTATTTCAACCCGTATTGTTAATCTTCTAATCCTTCCTATGGATATTTTATCTTGTTCAATGGATATTTCCACAACCCTTGATACAAAGATAGAGAAAGATATTCAATGGCTCTCTTTTACTACACTCATTGGTGTGTGTCATGTCTTTCAAGGTGAAATGGACCCACGATCAATTTGAGTCTGACCTTTCAATCTGAAGTTGGAGAAAATAAATATCTATGTTTTCATTTGATCTTGAATGAGAATATTTTGGTGGTGATCTCCCTCCAGTTTTCATTGAGTTTCCCAATGTGTTTTCTTTTTACTTCCCAAGTTTTCTATTAGTAAGGGAAGTCGATTTTTCTATTGTCTTAATGTTATGTACACAACCAGTTTCTATTCCTTCCTACTGCATGGAACCAGATGAAATGAAAGAGATGAAGTCTTAGTTAAAAGATCTTATAGATAAAGGCTTTATATGCCTGAGTGTGTCACATTGGTCGGCATTAGTCTCCTTTGACAAGAATTCGTATGGTTTTCTTTGCCTATGTGTTGACTATCGAAATCTCAATCGACTGATGGTAATGAAAAAGTATTCATTACCACAGATCAATAATCAATTTGATCATTCGAAATGGATGAAGTTGTTTTTGATGATTAATATTCTCTTTTGTTACCATCAATTGAGGATAAAGGAACCAGACATTCAAAAAATCTCCTTTCAGATTAGTTATGACCATTATGAGTACATTGTTATGTCCTTTGTTCTAATCAATGATCCTATAATTTCTATGGAATTATTAGAAAGTATTTTCCATGAGTATCTCGAAACTTTCATGGTAGTATTTTTAGATGACATTCTTGTTTACTCTTAGTCTGTGGAGGATCTTGTGCATCAGTTGAGAGAAGTTCTATGTTTTTGGAGAAATCGCTGACTCTATGCTAAAATTTCTAAATATGATTTCTATATTTGGGAAATAAAATTCTTGGGACACATGGTGCTGGAACATGGTATTTCAGTTGATCTGTTATGACATGAGAATAACCACGGAATGTCTTCGAGATTCAAAGATACTTGGGCTTAGCTGGATATTATTTTCGGTTTTTTAAAGACTTCTTAATGTTGGCTTATCTAAATACATCACTAACATGGAAGGGAATAAATTTTTTTTGGAATGATAAATATCAGAGTTTTTTTGTTGAGATGAAATGACTTTTGATGACTGCCCTGGTGATGACTCTTCCAAAGCTTGGGCATGGCTATGTGGTCTTCTATGATGCATCGAGTTAAGGTTTGGGATACGCTCTTATGTATGGTAATCATGTTGTTTCATGTGGATATCTCCATCTTAGGTCACATGGGAAGAATTATCAGACCCATGACATAGAACATGCTGCTGTGATGCATGAACTTAAGAGTTGGTGGAATACCTATAGTCTTTTGACATTGACATCACCTTTAACGCAAGTAAAGGGAATGTTATTGCAATTTCCTTATACATGAAGCATATGACCTAGGAAGTGAAATAATATTCAGAAGAGTAGAATTTGATGGCTCTCTTTACATAGTTTCATATTGGGGTTCAGGAAAAATGGGATGAAGTTTATTTTACTTACATTCAGTTGGAATACACTCTTCTTGATTTGATTCTTCAGGACCAACATATTGATGATGAATTATGTAGAATTTGAGACTCTATTTATGGTGGGGATAAAATTTCCTTGTGTTCAGTCAACAAAAAGGGGTTTCTTTGTTATCTAAATCACTTCATTGTTTTGTTATCGATAATGAATAATCTGATGGGGGGTTGTCACAATTATCATTGGAAAATGAACCTAGAAACCATAGATAAGTTCTATGATATGAAGGGGGATGTTCTGGTGATCATTTATGAGATAGGGAATTACTGAGTTTGTCTCTAGTTTATATACATTCTATTAGGCTAAGTCCAAGCACCAAAAACCCTTGAGTTTTCTTCACCCACTTCTAGTCCCTACATGGAAGTGGGATGAGATTTATAAGGACATTGTGGTTGGGTTTTCGCATACCCATAAAAATATTATTGTGATAAGGGTTGGAATCGATAGTCTAACCAAATCGGCTCATTTTATAACTGTTTATGATACAACTAATGTTGAGGATTTCGGAAATCTCTATCTGAAAGAGATCATTTGGTTGCATGGAACTCCATCTGTTATAGTCTCTGATAGGGATCCTTAGTTCACTTCTCATTTTTAAAAAGGCCTTTAGGAGGCACAGGGATGTCATGTCCATTTGATTATAACATACAATCCACAACCATATGCCTAGATAGAAAGATCTATACAGATTTTTGAGTACATATTCAATGCTTGTGTTATAAACATTGGTGGAGCCTGGGATGTTCATTTGGCGATGGTGTATATTTATTATAAAAATAGTTACCAATATGTGATCAAGATGGCTCCTTTTGAGGCCTTGTATGGTCAAACTTGTAATTCTCGATTGTGTTAGACAGAGTTTGGTGAAAGTTCCTTGGATGGATCATGTTTGGTGCAAGAGATGAAAATAAAGATATAGTTGATTCCTTAGATAAATTTGATGGCATAGATCTGATATAAGTCTTATGCAGATGGTTGTTGTAGACCATTGGAGTTCTTAGTTGGTGACGAAGTGTTCTTAAAGGTTTCACCTTGGTTGGGTAATCCATGGCTTGGGAAGAAACGGTAGTTTTCTCCACATTTTGTTGGACCTTTTGTGGTTCTCGAGTAGGTGGAGAAAGTTTTATACCATGTATCACCTCTACTATAGGTGAAGTCGATACATAACATGTTTCATGTATCTCAGCTATGAAAGTATTTATTTGATCCATCTCATGTTCTGAGTTGGCATGATGTTGAAGTTGAACGTGATTTATCTATGACTGAACGACCAGTCAGGATAGTTGATTTTGATGCCAAGGTACTTATTGGAAGGATTATGCCTTTGTTTCATGTTCTATGGAATCACGATTTTGATTCTGATGAGATGTGGGAGTGTTAGGCACTGATGAAAGAGTATTGGCCTCATCTTTTTGGCGAGGAGGCTTCTTCATAGGCATTCTGGGGAAAAACATTTCTACGGTGGGGAGGTTTTAACATCCCATTACCATTTTAAGGTATTCATACACCCACATTTTTATTGATATTTGGATGGGTTTCATTTGGGGTGCTTCGGGTGAAAATTTTAAGAGTTTTGAAAATTATGTGCTAGTACACGGGTGGTGCACGGTTTGCCCAAACCATGCATCGTATCAGAGAAAATTGTGAAACCCAAGGTAGTGGGATTTTTCATGGTTGTTGCAAGGTTAGAATATTTTTTCACCCTCTTAGTAGAAATAGTGTGACCCATTTAACATGATCACACGGCCAGGCCGCACGGTTTGGTCTAACCGTGTGGTTCATCCTAGGAAACCATGCATACAGGATTTTTAGATATCTGAATTTTTGTTAAAATTTACCAAACCCTCTTTTTATGTAATTTAATAACCTTCTTAATCCCGAAATAAAATATCCCTTCCTCAAATCTCCCAATGAAAAATCTTGGGCCCTCGGATCCCTCCTGGAAGGATCTGAAGCTAGAGAAATACCCTCCTATCACCTCTCAATTAGTTTCCTCCTCTCGTTATTGATCTCCCGCGATCTCTCTCTCCATCATTAGGATTCTGTGGATTAATTCATTAAATTAGGGATCTAATACCCACGTTTTGGGTTATAAACCTAGGGTTCAATCCCTATTTTCCTGGATCCCATTTTTGTTGTTCTTCTATAGAAAATTCTAATTAGGGTTTGACGCTTCGAGAACTTGCGACTCCGAGGTAGGTGGTTTTGTTATGATGCCCAATTTATATTAACCAAAATTTCTTTGTTTAAAGTTCAATTTTGTTTATTTAAATTGAATTTTTTGGATTGGGATTATATGGCTTTTAAATTGGTTGTTTGAAAAACCCAATTCCAGTTAATTGGGGTTTTTGAGAAAAATGGGATTTTTGCATGGAATTGGAAATCATTGAGATTTAAATTGTTTAATTTAAATATTTTTTTGATGGAAATTATGTCAATTAAAATTTTGAATTTAATTATAGAAATTGATTTGATGAATTTTTTTTGAAAATACCTAATTCCATTGAATTGGGTGTTTGTGATGAAATTGATAGAATTTTTTGAAAATTAAAATTATTGTATTTAATTGTGTAATAGATAATTAGATATCATAAATTGGTTTAAAATCCGTATTTATGAAAAATGTATTAAAAATGGTTTTGAGGGAATCCAAGTGGTTTCATATTTTTGAAAAGAGAATGTTTTTGATTAAAAACTCATTATGGATTTTAAAGTAAAAATTGGGAAATTGAAATGGAGTATGGGATTTAATTGTATTTCAATAAATCTTAAAATAAATTGTTCATCATTTTTTTTGTACTAGAGCACTACAAGTATTGGGTAGTTAGTGTGTTATATTCGACAACACTTCAAGAATTACAATGTTCATGTCACGAACCAGTCTGAGTTGACCTGGAACCGGTCACCCAGGCCAGCCCGCGACAAGTCCCGAGAGGCGTTCCCGATCCACCTGGGATGGAAACAAGAACCAAGTGCATAAATAGAGTACACAAGGGAAAACATTCACCCATATATGAACAATAAATCAAACAACAGAAATAAATGGACAACACAAAATAGATTTATATAAAAATTGAACTGAACATTATTTGTACAAGAAACTGAAATTAAAACTAAGACAACAACCCAACTAACCAAACCCAATAACCAACAAACTCCATGTGACCCCACTGGTCACTCTCCATCAAAATGATCACACATTTCCCAAGGCAATCAAACTCAATCTGAGACCTGCACAAGGGCTAAAAACAGAAGAAGACTATTGGTGTGAGTATTAAATCTCAGTAGGTTAGCCCGATATTCTATTCCCAATGCACATCCTTTAAAATAAATGAATCATCAATTTCATGTTTTAAATATAAATATAAATTTATATCTTCCAATTGAGGTCCCATGATACAAAAAAATTTACCAAACAAAAAGTTTCATGTTTTATAAACAGGAATTCAATTGACAACTTTCAAAGCGGTGCAACTTTAAAATGAAAATAGTTTTCAAGAGGGCTTCTTTAAAGAATTTTAACTTTTAAATAAATCACAGACACCACTGAATTTACTAACCAAAAACACCGTATGCCGATGGTGAGTACAGAAGATCTAATGAGCACATGTCACGGGAACACCCCTAGGCACTAGTCAGTTGTGAGCCCCAGGTACCTCGTATCTCGGTGAAAGTAACCATCATAAATATCCATTTTCGTGCACACAGGCCACTAGTAGGGAGCATACCCATAACCTAGTGGTCCCCCAACATCATAAAAATCATATTTTATTTATTTTTCTCATCATTAAACTTGCTACATGAAACTGGTGCCAAACCCCACAGGATCACTAGCATACTAGTACACGTCCACCCACCTAGATACCCGGGATTCTCTTTAGTGCTCAATCAAGATAAACATATTATCAAATACTCAATTCACATAAACATTCCATCCCCAAACCATAAAAACACAAACTTCTCATAAACTTTGTTCACATTTCGTTCACGAATCATCAAACCATTAAATATTATCGTAAAAAAAATTCAAGCGGTGTATTGAGGCTTTAAACATAAAACTCATTCAAATACACTCTTACGATTATAAACACACATCAAAACCACACCAAACCATATTTTTCATCCCTAAAAACATTTAATAAAATCTGTTCATGGAGCACAAAACAATACCAATTGCACAACTTGGTATATACATGTAAAACACTCCTTCCTCATTTTTATGAAAGGCCAAACGTGACTTTAAAAATTTTCTCAAAAACTAACATTTTAAAAAGTTATGAAATTAGATTTTATTAAGGAGGTATTTACACATAATTTAAGGAATAAAATAACATTCATAAATACCTTAAAACACTCTGGTGACATATTCAAAATACAACCATTTTTATAATAATGTGAAACAGGACATTTTTCGGCAACACGGGCCAAACATGTTGTAACAAAAAAACACTTGTTTATAAAACAAAATCCAAATATCAATTCTGTAAAATGATCAAAAAATAATTTTATTACATTCTTCCAATTTATTAATAAATACAAACAAATTATTTTAAATTGCGCTAGACACATAAAAGCAAACTGGGAAATTTACCGAACACATGGCATGCACTCTTTAAAAAAAACAACTTATGTTAAGAACCCAAAAAGGGATAAAACACCATTTTCATGCCATAATGTTATTATAGATACTGATACATATTCAAAATACAATAAACCTTGGGCAAAAGCTCATGGAATAATTTATCAAGCAAGAGGAGTTCACATTTATACCAAAACAACTATATTTTTAACAAAATAAGTTATAAAACATAATTTTCACACAAAACCTTTAGAACAAAAGTTTCAAATCAGAAAATATAATATAAATAACTTTATAAAAGAAGTTAAATTATGAAACATACATGATAAAGGTTTTTTCAAGGGATATCCTACCTCAAATCCATGGCTTAATGGAAATGCACACCTGAAATCACCCACTGCGGGTTTATAAACCCTAAAACTATGAAGACTAGACCTAAATGAATATAAACTCCATAAAGAACCATGGGATAACCGAAACCTTTGACTATAATGACTATGGGAGATTATAAAACTATGAAATAATGAAATGAGGAAGAAGAGGGAGGATAAAGGAGATGGAATCTCACCTTCTCCACTAGAAAACCCTTCATATTCCATTAGATATGCACCCCTAGAGAAAAGTTAATGTGATGCAACATCATGTAGAGTCTCCTATGGTCTAGAAGAACCAGGGAAAGAAGATTTTTTTTTTGAAAAAGTTAACGAATTGAATGAGTTATGTATAAAACAATTTACCTTATCAATTTTGGGAGATTTGAGGTAACCTGAACACTTTCGCCCTTATCCGAGACCCATATGAACTCCAAAGAGGGTAAATCGATATTGTATGTAAGAATAGGGGTATTGTATTCGAGGGGGAGGTGGAATAACTGAAAAATATTAAATATTGAATTATATATAAAAGAAACATATATCCTTTTTAAAACAGGAAATGGGCCCATGGGCTGGCCCAATACCTAAATAAGTAACCCCAATTCACCATGATTATTAATATATACGGGGTATAAAAGTCTATGAATGTTTTAATATGTCATTATAGAACTTGTGGGAAGTTGAATGGGTTAAAAAGTATGAAAAGAAAGAGTAATAAAAGAAAAATATTCGGTTTTGAAAATTGGAAATGGGCTCATGGTTGGCCCAAATCATGAAGTAACCACCCTTTTTTCAAAAATTCCTAAACAAGCAATGGGGATCCCAAATTTAGGTGTATAGACATATATGAAACTTAAAAACTCAATATTATTCTCACCAAATACCCATGAAAAGTATCAGGATTTCTAATAGACCAGATCAATACAAAGACAAAAAAAACTGGGTGTGACAATTCTCCCCACCATTAAAGCTTTCTGCCCCCGGAAAGCCATAACACTTTCCAGCTGAAAAAAATCAACAACTAAGGATTAACTATCAAAATGATCCAGCCTCTAAAAAAATTAAATATAATCATCCATAAATGGTTGTTAATCCTCTATCTCAAAAAAAATACACTACTCACAACCACTTCCAGAAAATCATTGGAAATATCAAGCCCCCACCTCCACAACCAAGCCAAGAACCCGATTGTTGGGCCTTCTCCCAATGAACCCAACCATCACCCAAACCAAAGAGCACTCACAAAACAAAAATATTCTAGGGGATTCCATAATGGTCTCCCCCCCATTAAGAAACAACTATCACTAGAAATTTTCTTAGGATGAAAATCCATGAGACCCATGGTGGGTCTCCCCAACATTAGATTCTAACTAGAAACGAACAGACAAGAATTAAACATGAGCTAGAATTGGGCCTCACTCACACAAACCAAACAAAAAAATCCTACAAAAAACTAAAATACCAAGTTAATATGGTTACAACATGAACATATAAACCACCCACTCTTGAATGGAGGAGACAAGATCTTGGCCAACACGTTAAGCACAGATCTGGACCCCCACCACTCAGGGATGGGAGGGAAGCGGACCCAATAATTTGGCCCCTAAAACCACAAAAGAAACAAAGAAACTACCCAAAACACTCTACCAACAAATAGCTAACACCAATACTGCACCTGATTTTTACAGGCAGTCCACACAAGGAAATTTATTGAAAACCCTCATCCATGAAGGCATAACCATAGACACTGTGTGAGGGGTACGTCCACCAATCTTGTTGTGACAAAGGGAAATTCACATAAATTAGGAACCAAAACATTGACATAGAAACCAAATTACCAAAACAGAGGAGGCAGGATCCTAATCGATCACTCCACACCTCTGTCGATTTCCGGACTATGTGAAAAGCTTCACTCCGAGGCCTATGGCTGGAGCCCTGATTCATGAAGCATTTGTTGCACCACAGTCAGGTGATAAGGATCACACCACTCAAAAAAACCTTACATGATCACAAAAAAACATTAATCTAAATAATAACTCAAATATAAATATCAAAATTCTATCTCACTCTGAACTAGGGGAAGAATGGACAAGGAATACGGTGAAACACATCAACATCCCCGAACACAACTGCTATGTCTAAAAGAATTATCACGACGTAGAATCACTTTTAATCGATCCCAAAAATCTCTCTATTCAAACAAATAGGTTGATGCATCATCCAAAGAGGTGGATTTAACATTTGAAATGAATCCTTAGGTTTATCAGCATGAAATATTTCCAATGGAGAACTATACAAGGCCACATCTCAACATCAAATACATCTTTAGGAACCCAATGAACATTACTCAAAAACCAAGCCACCAACAAGATCTCATCTGAAGAAACAACAAGAGTACGACTTCTCGATCACAAGGAATCTTATTGAATATATAGATCTTCTATGAAAAAGAAAAATCAAGCCACATAACCATTGATTTTAAAAAAAAGGCCACAATTTTTCAGCTCAAAACACTTTTGAAAAACAAACTAACTAGGCGGATTTCCACATTCACCAACGGTGTTTCATCAAGTCTCACCCATATGCAGATTTCCATGCCACCCCAGGCACCCAACCACCATGCCATATAGGCCATCGTTCCTGATATAAATAAAACCATGCATGTGAGCACCCATGAAACCACAAAAGTCTTAAACAAAACAACATCATTCCAAAAAACTTTTACCCTCAAAGGGAACCCCAACCACCAAGTCAAAAACCCTCTTCATATTTCACAAAAAAAACCAAAATTCATTAAGAATCATTTTCTTAAAAACCTACCCCTTTTCATTTCTAAAAAATTTTAAAATAACCAAGCCACTCCAAACAACCCCTCCCATTTTTTAAAAAAATTCAGCAAGGTATATTTTCATTATCTGAGGTCCATTGAGACCAGTACCCATTCTAGGAAAACACCAACCAATCGAAACAAATTTCCAAAACTAATTTATCTTATTCAAAAACGTTTTTGCAGCCCAAAATACCCCATTTAAAACAGGGATCTAGAATCACCTTAAAATGATTCACAATTTAAAAAAAAAATTATTCCAACAAACCAAAAGATTATATTATGGATAATCCAACCCCGTTAAATCATTTCCACTTCCCTCCAATTTTTTTCACAAAATAAAACTTCCAAAACCATTCAAATATTTAAATTTTGAAAACCCCCTTTTTCACTTTTCAAAATATAATCCTTCCTTTAAAACCCACTTCCACAATTCTCAAACAAAGATTAAAAAAATCAGAATTCAAGAAATGATCAAGAGACCCAAAAAAAGGAACTAGTGTTGGTGGGTGACTTGACCATATGGTTGGCGGCCATATGTCAAACAAAACACCAACACAAAGAGACTTATTAGGACCATTCCCCAACTCTAAATGGCTTTCTAAGACCTATGAGCTCATAGAGGCCATTAGTCAGACTCCCCTTGTCATATTTCAACACCAAACAATCAACAAGAACAAATGACAGTAATAAAACCGTACTTCCCATGGAAACTTGAGGATTGGAATGAGAAAGAGTTCATGAAACTCTTCTTGCACATACCCCTGAAGTCCCAAAAATACTACTCTATTTACCTTGACATCCCCAAAATAAAAAGGGTCCTCTAAAAAGAAATGTTTTCTAAGAGCCGACCTTCTCTGATACCATTTTGTCATGAACCAGTCTGAGTCGACCCTGAACCGGTCACCCAAGCCTGCCCGTGAAAAGTTCCGAGAGGCGTTACTGATCCTCCTCAGATGGCGACAAGCACCAAGGGAATCAACAGAGTACACAAGTAATCGATTTCTCCCATATATGAACAATAAAACAAACATCAGAAAGAAATGGACAACCCAAAATACATTTATATAAAAATTGAACTGAACATTATTTGTACAAGAAATAGAAAGTATAACTAAGACAACAACATAACTGACCAAACTTTATAACCAACTAACTCCATGTTAACCCACCGGTCACTCTCCATAAAAATGATCACACATCTCCCAAGGTGATTGAACTCAAGAAGAAACCTGCACAAGAGCTAAAAACAGAAGAAGACTATAGGCGTGAGTATTAAAACTCATTAGGTTAGCCTAATATTCTTTTCAAAATTCACATACTTAAAAATAAAAGAATAATCAATTTCATGTTTTAAATGTAAATATAAATTTATGTATCCCAAATTAGGTCCCATTCTATTAAAAAAATTACCAAAAAAACTTGCATGTTTTATAAACAATAATGCAAGTAAAAACTTTCAAAGCGGTGCAACTTTAAAATGAGAATAGTTTTCAAGAGGGTTGCTTTATAGAATTTTATCTTTTAAATAAATCACACACACTAATTAATTTACAAACCAAGCACACCGTGTGCTGACGGTGAGTACAAAAGATCCAATGAGCACAAGTCACGGGAACACCCATAGGCACTAGTCCGTTGTGAGCCCCAGGTACCTCGTATCTCAGTGAAAGTAACCATAATAAATACATGTTATCATGCACATGAGCCAGTAGTAGGGAGAGTACCCATAACCTATTGGTCCCCCAACATCATCATCATCATAGTTTAGTTATTTTTTTCATTGTCAAACTTGCTACGTGAAACAGGGGCCAGACCACACAAGATCACTAGCATACTAGTACACGTCCGCCCACCTAGATACCCGAGATTCCATTTAGTGTTCAATAAAGATACACATATTATCAAATACTCATTTCACCTAAAAAGACCATCCCCAAACCATAAACACACAAACATCCCACAAACTTTCTTCAAATTTCATTCACGAATCAACAAACCGCTAAATATTTTCCTTAAACAATTTCAAGGAGTGTATTGAGGCCTTGCACATAAAACTCATTCAAAAACACTCTTTCAATTATAAAAACACATCAAAACCATACCAAAACATATTTTTAAGCCCTAAAAACATTTAATAAAATCATTTTATGGACCATAAAACAATCCCAATTGCACAACTTGGCATATTCAAGTAAAACACTCATTCTTCATTTTTAGGAAAGGCCAATGGGCCTTTAAACATTTTCTCAAAACATACATTTGACAATGTTATGAAATTAAATTTTATTAAGGAGGTGCGTACACATCATTTAATGAATAAAACCACATTTATAAATCCCTTAAAACACTCTGGTGACATATTCAAAATACAACCATTTTAATAAGAACGTGAAACGGGCCATTTTCCGGCAACTCTGGCCAGAACATGTTGTAACAAAAAAAACACTTGTTTATAAAAAAAATCCATATTTTAAATCCTTAAAAGGATCCCAAATAATTTTCTTACATGATTCCAATATATTTATAAATCCAAACAAATTATTTTAAATTGCACTAGACATATAAAATTCACCTGGGCAATTTACCGAACACATGGCATGCACTCTTTAAAAAAAAGTATGTTAAGCACCTAAAAAGGGATAAAACACCATTTTCATTCCATAAAGTTATTCAAGATACTGAGACATATTCACAATACCGTAAACCAAGTGAGAAAGCTCATGGAATAATTTATCAAGCAAGAGGAGTGCACATTTATACCAAAACAACTATATTTTCAACAAAATAAGTCATAAAACATAATTTGCACACAAAAACTTTAGAAAAAAAGTTTTAAATCAGCACATATCATATAAATAAGGTCATACCATAATTAAAATTATGAAACTTAAATTATAAAGTTTTGTGCAAGGGATATCCTTCCTCAAATCCATGGCGTAATGGAAACACACACCAGAAATCACCTGCCTCGGGTTTATAAACCCTAAAACTATGAAGAACATACCTAAATGAATATAAACTCCATAAAAAATCATGGGATAATAGAACCACAGGTCGATCATGACTAGGGTAGATTATAAAACTATGAAATAATGAAAGGAGGAAGAAGAGGGAGGATAAAGGAGATGGAATCTCACCTTCTCCACTAGAAAAATCTATATATTCCATTAGATATGCACCCCTAGAGAAAAGGTAATGTGATGAAACATCTTGTAGAGTCTCCAAAGGTATTTAAGATCCAGGGAAAGATTATTTTTTTGAAAAAGATAACGAATTGAATGAGTTATGTATAAAACAATTTACCTTATCAATTTTGGGAGATTTGAGGTAACCTAAAAACGTTCTCCCTAATACGTGACCCATATGAGATCCAAAGAGGGTAAATTGATATTTGAGGTTAGTTTAGGGGTATTTTCTTAAAGGGGTATGTGTAATCAATGACAAATATTAAAAATTGAATTACATATAAAATAAACAATTATCTTTTTTAAAACAGGAAATGGGCCCATGGGTTGGCCCAATACCTAAATAAGTAACCCCAATTCACCATACATATGAATTTATATGGGGTAAAAAATTCTATTAAGGATCTAATATGTCAGTATAGGACAAGTGGGAAGTTGAATGGGTGAAATGTTATGAAAAATAAAAGAGTTATAAAAGAAACAAATTCAGTTTTTAAAACTAGAAATGGGCTCACTATTGGCCCAAATCATGAATTAACCACCCTTTCATCCAGAACTCCTAAACAAGAAATGGGGATCCCAAATTATGGTGGTTAGACATATATGAAACTTAATAACTCAAGATTCACCTCACCAAATGGGCTCACTTGGGAAATGACCATGTTTCTCACTTTATTTGTATTTAAATTATATATATATTCCACAATTGAAAACTATTTTACATGCCTTGTAAATTTATATAAACTATTTTATATAAGTGTCTATTTTATCCATTTGTAGAAAAGTTATATTGTGTAATTTACCCTTTTATTAAATAAAAATTCCATATTTTGAAATGTATTTCCATCATTTGAAATGTGAAACATCATTTTCTAATTGTATTTCCATATTTAAAATTGTAAAGATTGATATTTTTAAATATGATTTTATAAATTTTAAACCTATTTGTATTAAAAAATTGAAATCACATTATTGGTTTATTTGATACTGGAATCTTGTTATGGAATAATTGGTGAGATCATGCTGGGATATGGCACACACTCTGCTTGTGTTTTTGGGTATTTGTAGGTTAACTCTTTCTAGGGTTGAGAAAGGTAAAAATACATTTGGGAGGTGGATTTAGGTGTTGATCCTTAGACTTAGTGAAATGTGTCCTTTTGGACCTGGTCTCTTTTTACCTATTTTGGTAATTTGGTTGTAGTACTTTGGCATTAATTCCTATTTTAATTCTATTACATTACACTCAATGGTGTTTCTTTTAATATGAATACTTACTTGTTTCTTTTACTTCCGTAATTATTAGTGGAAAAAATGTTCCCACTTTCAGTTTTTATAATGTTATGTTCTAGTCGTCAGCCTATGGGGTATGGGAATGCCCATTAGGCTGTGTCAGAGTTAGCTCAGTTATTAGGTTACCAGGGTACCTGCTCTAGTTCGTGACATAGACTATGTGACCTGGTTCCCTCTTGGGCAGAGTGATATGCATGGTTGTCACATGGTTTGGTCAACTGTTCAGTCAAACCATGTGCCTCTTAAAAATAAGGAAATTCCAATTTTTCCCTCCCAGGATTAAATTTTTCTCCCCATAATTTTCCCCCATTTGACCCCCTACATCTAGGGTGACAAACAAGTAGCCTCATCCTCCTACTCCATGGATGTTTCTCCCCTGATTCTAACGCATTTTGAGTGTCGTTGGTTGTGAATCGAAGCTATCAGTAAGTCTTCAACTCTGTTTCCTTCCATTTTATTGAAGATTCTTGGTGTGTTATTTCCACTCTTTCTAAATCTATAATCCCTTATTTTCCATGTATTTCATTGTTGTGGTGTTTGGGGTCATTTTATCTCAGATCAATGGTCATGTTTGGATGATCTTTTTTCTTCAAGAATGAGGTAGGTGGTCTATAAGCTTTTCCCATAGTCTCATAGATTTATAAGTGTATGTGGTAGTGACAATGTACTATCTTGCCTCATTTTTATGTATTTTTCCAAGGAAAGTATTTTGGGCCCTAAATTGAGGTTTTATACCCTTCACAAACCTTGTTGGGTCCATTGAAAATTTGAGATAGGATCAAAGGATGCCCATGGGGTATGCCAAACCCTTGAAAATTGGTAAATGAATTGGTAAAAATTGAGAGAGGGTAACAATGAAAGAGAAATGATTGTGAATTGTGTTTTCTATGTGGTAATGGTTGATAGGTTAATTGAAATGTTCATTTATTGGATTTTGTGAAATTTCTATGAGGCTTTTTAAATGGTTTAAATAATGTGTTTTGGATTTTGATCTAGTTATGATTTTCAATAAAGGAATAATATTGTTTTTAATTTCATTAGTGGTTTTGAAAGGAGGTGTTGGCCTCAATGTGTTTAAATTGGGTTATTAGTAGTTTTAAAATGGTGTTGACATGTGTGTGTGTGGGGGATTTATATTTTTGGAAATTATATGGTGGTTTAATTTAAATAATGGAAGATAATGGGTGTCCTTGGACATGTTTTTATGTTAAAGAGAAATATCCTTATTGAAGGGTAGTTTCAAAAAAAATTAAGTATTGTTTATGAAATTGTGAAAAGGAGTTGGGTATTCTTGTGATGAATTTTGTTTTAAGGGTCTGTTGGGGATTTTGTAAATGATGAATGATTAAGGATATTAAAATTTGATAAATGTTGTGATAAAAGAATAATGAATGATGATGGAATGGTTGGGGATGGTGGGACCTGACGTTCTGAGTCCCAGTTGAATTCATGGGCCAATGCTCCATGTTTACTGACCAGTGAATAATGGATTGAGATGTTGGATTGATGCTTCACTCCCTAGTTTTGGGTAGTCTAGACTGATGATCTAGGCACCCTGATGTACCATAGTTCTGTTGGGGAAGGTTCGATAATCCTAAACAGATGGGTATAGACATGGAATTCCATATCATGTTTGGGATGGTTAGAAATGGAGTTTCGAGTATTGGATCAATTTTTGGATGGATGTTTCATGTTTTACGACTCATGAAATAAGGGTTGGGATGGTTGGACATGGTGTTTTGAGTCCTAGTTAGATCCCTGGACCGATGTTCCATGTTTTCTGACTTGTAACCTAGTGGTTGGGATGGTCGGACATGACGTACCAGATCTCAGTTTGATTCTAGGACTAAGGCTCCTTGATTTCCAACCTATGACCCCTATTATATATGGTATGGGTGCCCATAATGATGATCTGAGGTACACTATATTAAATTAATTGATAAATGAATTACCTTGTGAAAAAATGGTAGATTCCCATGGTTATTATATGACTGATCATAAATATGTAAATGGAGAATTAATAAATGGTTAAATTTAAAAACTATTTCCCCTTACTATTTATTTAATAATCCACCTTGATTATCTGAATACACTATTTTATAGACTTGATATATCTTTAGACATCGTTGGTGGTGGCCTACTGAGTTTTACTGACACCCTGATCAGGCCGTCATTTCACATGGATACCCGAGAAGATGCCTCTTATTTTCTATTAAATGTTTAGGATAGGGATATTGTGTTTGTTTTATTCATGGTTTGATGGGTTGGATCATGGGATGTTAGGATCGGGTTGGGATTAGTAACATGTTTGTGGTTGGTAATGTTTTGGTATTTTGGGGTTTAATTTTGTGATTGAATGACATGTAGAGTACACATATCATCATTGTTTTATATTTCGTTTTTGTATGTGTTAGTTTCATGACTTTGTTGTCATGACATGTTAAATTAATTATGATTTAAATATTATATTATTGTTTAGGGTGGACATTAGGTCGTATCTCAAGGATCATTGGTGGTTTAGAGTGTGTATTTTCAATAAACAAGACTAAAAAGTGGTGGTGGTTTGGAAAATAGTTTTATAGTATTGGGTGGACCCTAGGTTGTCCCTGAAGGAACGTTGGTGGTTCCAAAAATAAAACAACGTATTTTAAGAGTTTATTAGTTAAAAAATAAAGGCGGTGTTTTATAATTATGAGAGATGAAGGCCATTTCATGTTCACTACACATCTTGGATAGTTCATTTTTATGAAAATACTATATGGTTTAATGAAATCCTTTGGATGAGGGTTGTCAAGATCTTGATTCCCCACATTCCTCTTAAAACAATGCACAAAGAACCACCCCTGACACAAAAATCATGTTTTCAAGGTTTATACCTCAAACATAGATTGAAGGATGCCAAATCATACTAAAATCTAATGTATGTGTGAGATAAAAAAGATACTTGTGTTTTTCTAATCAGAGCAACCCAAGATTCCCACTTGAAATCTCAACCCAATCGGTGTTGAAATGAAAAGTGTTTCACGAAATTATATCAAAATAAATGCATTTAGAGGAGAAACATGTCAATATAAAATATAAGTAGAATATTTAACACACAAATTACACAAATAAAGTAGAATAACAAGTGAAAGATCTCCCTCCCAAGTGTGTGTATCTTCTTCTAAATGATCTTCCACCATTTAGCTTTCTATCATGAGAAAGAGTAGGCTCGGGTGTAACTTTTCATTCATCCATGAACCCCTTATGAGGATAGGGGCCTCTAGAACATGTTGGATAAGGACAAGACTCCTTTGGGTATCCAAAATTTTAGAGATTTTCTCCTGGTTTGAATTACTAAATGAGGTTCCCAATGTGTTATTTTATTTCCAAAATGGGGGGTGGTTTTGGCCACCCAAATTTCAAGAAATAAATTGGCACAAGTTTTTTAGCCACTAAAAATATTATCTCACTCTACAAAAAACTACACACTTTTTGTCCGAACTCTTTTCAATCTCCCTATCATATTTGGCATCTAGATATTGTTTATAATAAGAAATATTTCCAAAAATGCAGAGGACAACTGTTGACTCCATGCAGTTAAAATTTCTTGTACAGATTGATTCATTTGGGCCTCTTAATGGATAAATTGGGATTGGGATTCATAATAATTGTTTGAGCCCACTGAATTTTGGATCATCCCAACTATACATATACATCAGTAGTAGTATGAGGTTGATTCCACATATATTCTTGTATTCTTGCAAAATTTGGATCATTTTTATTCAACATCTTCTAGGCCCTCTAAATCACCTCCACTTATAATGAAAACATCAAAACAAGTGAAATAGCTCTTTTCAATAATGAAAAACATTAAATTGTTGAATCAAGCATGAAGTCTAGTTTTTTATTATATTTTAATTTTTCAATACAATATCTATTTAATATAGTGGTAGGAGGGTGAAATAAAATAGTGAATCGTGGTACAATCACACCCCCATGCGTAAACATTTTCGCTCATGGGAAAAGTTACACATATAAAATATGATGCATGTAAATATTCCCAAATTTATGAGGATTTAACATTAAATGAAACAATAATTCATTTAAGAATCATGATCCAATCACAGACCAAACTACAGAGTTAGTCATTGTTATCATGGAAATTTGTGTCTCATAAATTGTATCTGAATGAAATTCCAAGAGATGAATGATACAAATTTAGGAAAGTAATTCAAAAGTAAAAAATGTCTCTAATTCTCCACATGTGAATGTGAAAACCATTCCATGAAATTTTTTCCTCTTTCTATCCAGTAAATATCAGTTATTTTGAAAAAATATTCTTAAATGATTCTGTTCACCGAACCTTCCCAACATCCTTTGCAATCAAATTTCCAGACCCGCTCACTTAAGCATTCTCAGAAGTCAAACCATAATATCCCAAACTAGATATCCTCATATGTTTTACATTTCATCACTCCCATCATTAATTATTATTAATGTTTTTTTAATTTGATATTAGAACAAATATCACACTCAACACTCAACCCTTGCTTGATATCCCCCCGACTAATTGCAGTGGTTATAACAAGATCAAAGGTCAAGGAAGAATTATTTTTGACCTACCCAAGACACAACCAATATTTTTGTGTTTTTTAGGGTGTATAATAGTCGAATATGATGTACACATGCATAGGTCAATATTGTACTATAATGAAAAAGATCAGATAATGAAAATATATATGGAAAAATCATTCTGGAAAACTGAGAAATATTAAACTAACATATATTACCATCTATTGAGAAGGTAAAATTCACACTTCATGGTTGGTTTCAAAGATGTGTTGAGAAATTAAGTGAAATAATTTTCCCATAAATTACTCACACAAAGGATACCACACTTTTCAAAGGATTTAAAGTGATACAACAATCTATATCATAGATAAACTACAAATTTTCTAGAAAAATGAACACCTTAATGTCAAATTCATGAAAAAATACACATTTTGTTGTTGAAACAAAAATAAATAAATTCTGAAACCAAACAAAAATAGGGAAATTCCTCATGCGCTTTCAATAACATTCATGATTAAGATGTATTCATTTTCCATGATAATGTGGGCATCACAAATAAATATTCCATCACAAAAGTGAGGGGGGAAGGGGGAAAGGTAACAATACTCTCTAGCAAGCTAAAAAGATAAAAAGAATAAATATGATGAAAATCCCTATCCAGTCCAAGAATATATCCATACCCCTATATGTAGAGTATGCAATTCCATCATTGTAATAAAATTGAATGTGGGAAGCAAGGATAAAACTTGATGGCTGACATTTGTATGCTTCTTCTTGAACATGGAATTCCTCTATCAGGGACTTCAGATGGGCTTTGTGAAATTTCTTTAGTCTCTTCCCATTGACAGTGAATTTTTCTTTGTTTCGTAATTTTGGACCTAAACAATACCAAATGGATAAAAATTAATAATACTGTATAGTCCAAACCAGTTGGAATGAAGCTTACCTAGATACAACTTTAGTCCTACAATGTAATGGAAGACATTCTTCCCAATGTGGAATTGAAAATAAAGGATGATGCGGTCTTGGGAAGCCTGGGTTCACTCTTTATAGATCTGAGAGTTATCATATACATCATGAAAAATATATTCCAACTCTTGAATCTACAACTTCTTATTATCGCCTATATTTGAGAGATTCATATTAAATTGATTGAGTGAACAAAAAGCACGGTGATCTACCTCTACTGGGAGATGAAATGCCTTTCCAAATAAATTCATATATGGTGACATTCCAATCTATGTTTTAAAGGTTGTTTGGTATACTCAAAGTGCATCATCTAAGTTCAAACTCTAATCTTTCCTATTATGTTGTATTGTTCTTTCCAAGATTCACTGAACTTCCTGATTTGACATTTCTTCTTTTCCAATAGTTTTGGGGTGATATGAAGTGGAGAGTTTATGAACAACCCCAAAATTATTTCATGTTTATCATCTTACAATTGAAAAAATGTGAACCATAATCACTAATGATTAATCAAGGAAAACTGAACCTTCTGAAAATCTGGGACCCCCCAAAATCAAAAACCACTTGGGGTCATCAGTCCTTGTAAAATTTTCATCCACCCATTTAGAAATATATTGAACACAAAATAATATGTAAGTGAATCCAAATAAATTTGGAGAAGGGTCTATTAAGTCAATCCCCATGCATCAAAAATCTTAATAAATAACATGGGTTATTGGGGAATTTCATTCCTTTTTGAGATATTCCCTGTGAATTGACATATTTTTCATGACATAAAAATTGATATGAATATCTAAACAATTTTGGCTAATAAAATAAAGAGTCAGGGACCTTTCCAGTTGTACATTGAGATCCAAAGTGGACCCCACATGCCTAAGTGTGACAGAACCCAAGGAAAGACTGAAACTCATGGTCTGGTACAGACCTTCGAACAGTCTGATCACTAAAAATTCTTTACAGGTATGGATCATCCCAAATGTACCATCATGACACATGCTTAAGCTTTTAGGATTTTAAATTGCTAAAATCTTTGGGGACCATATATGCTACCAAAAAGTTCACAATGTTCGCATACCAAGGGTTATGTTTGACTACATCACAATGATTCCTATGAGGAAATAATTCTCTAATGGGAAGGGATGAGTATATATGGTAGTCCAATGGTGGGGAAATCCTACTAATGTAGAAAGATATCACATTTTACACTCCTCTATTATCTCTAATTTCAAGACCAAACTCTTGGAGGATGAACATCCACCGAATGAGGCGGGGCTTAGATTCAGGCTTCTTTAGGAGAAATCGAAGTGCAGCATGATCTGAAAACACAATGAATTTTGACCTAATAAGATATGAAAGAAATTTTTAAAAGGATAAAAACAATTGAAATAAGTTATTTTTTAGCAATTGTGTATTTTTCATGGTCATGGTCAAGGGTATGTGAGGCATACACAATTAAATGAAGATCCTTCTCAACAGTTTGTGACAAAACTACCCCAACTGTAATGTTAGAGGCATCACATATATGTTTGAAGGGGAGATCCCACCTTGGTGGTTGGATGATGGGATGTTATATGAGTCTCATTTTTAGTAAATTGAATGCATCATCACAATTTTTAACAAACAAACACTCAGAGACTTTTTGTAATAACCAGGATAAGGGAAGTGCAATCTTAATAATGTCTTTTATGAATCAGTAGTAAAAACCATCATGACCCAAGAAATATCGCACCTCACAAAATTTTTTTTGATATGGAAGTGATAAAATTAATTCAATTTTTTATTTATCCACATGAATTACCTCATTTGAATTAACAATCCTATGAACTATCCCCTGCTCAACCATGAAATGGAATTTCATATAATTCGATAGAAGATATTTTTCTATGCGTTGGCGGAGGATAGAACCTAGGTATGTCAAACTGTCAAAAAATAATGTTTTATAAAATGTGACATCATCCATAAAAATATACATGAAATTCTCAAGGTACTCTGAAAATATATTCACCATACAACGCTGAAAAGTACTGGGATAATAATTGAGACAAAAAAATATCCTTTGTATGAAAATATGCTGAATAAATAAGTAACTTTTTTTCTTGATCCTTAGGGGATATATAGATTTGAAAATAACCTGAATACCTATCATGGAAATAATAACGGGAATTAACATTGAGTCTTTATAACATTTGGTCAGTGAAAGGTAGGGAAAAGTGGTCCTTTTTAGGAATTGATTCAATCGTCTGTAGTCAATACAGACTCACCAACTGTTTTTCACATGTGTTGGAACCAATTCATTCCTATTATTTGACACTACTATTATTATTGTTTTTTAGGAATAATTTTCACTTGGCTAACCCATTTAGTATTAGATATGTGATAGATGATCCCAACATCAATCATTTTACTAACTTCCAATTTTACAACTTCAAGTAGGGTGGGATTCAACTAGTATTAAGCTTGACTTATGGGATTAGCCTCATCTTCTAAAAGTATATGGGTCAGAAAAATAGAAGTGCTAATCCTAGGAATATCAACCAATATCCATCCAATTGGATTTTTACACTCTCTCAAAAGGTCGAGAAGATTAAATTCTTATTACGGAGAGAGGTTATTGGAAATAATAATGGAAAATTTGGACAATGTCCTCAAGATAAAAATATTTTAAATTAATTGGGGGTGGTTTTAATTCCAACACCATTGGGTGTTGGATTGAGGGTGGGGATTTATTAGGAGTGAGGTACAAGAATCTATCCATTTGATCATGTTTATTCCCTATGTGAAGAGAATCAACTTAAATGGGATTTTTATAATCAATGATGGTCATGAGTACCTCAAAATGAACACAGTCATCAATTAAAGCACAAAATTTACACTTTTATGAACCCAAACAACACTCAAAACAAGAATCAAAACTCAAATCATCCATGTGTGATGAAAAGGAAAATGAATTAGAGTATGGGTCGAGGAAGGAATTTTGTGTCTTTGTGTGTATCATTTGAGAGCACTTCCATCAAATAGATAAGAAAAGTGGAGTTCTATTTTACAGGGTGTTTCATGGAATGAGAAATATTAAAACATACCTTTTACTCCACCGAACTCCATGTAAAGCATACCACTGTGGATATTGATGATCGTCTTTTTTCTTTTAAGGAATAGTCTCCCAAGTATGATCGGATCATGTCCTTGGGTTTGAGTATCTTGCATCTCGAGAATGTAGAAGTCTGTAGGAAAGATTAGATTACTCACTCTTACGAGGATGTCCTCGATCACTCCTGATGGGTGTGTTGTGCTTTGGTTGGAAGGTTTCATAACAAAGTCCATCAGTTGAATCTCTCCAACTTGAAAAAAAAGTTTACATAGATTAATGTATTACATTAATCAAAGAACCTAAGTGTAGCATTGCATCAGAAAATAATTTATCCCCTATAGAGAAA
This sequence comes from Viscum album, assembly GCA_963277665.1. Classification (NCBI taxonomy): domain Eukaryota; kingdom Viridiplantae; phylum Streptophyta; class Magnoliopsida; order Santalales; family Viscaceae; genus Viscum; species Viscum album. The sequence continues at coordinate 111,509,023 of OY728134.1, read as the reverse complement.
GGTATTGTGAATGTTATCAGATCCTTGCATTTGGTTGGAATTTCTATTTTTATCAAGGAAGATACATTCCTTCCCATTGGACTCTCTTATTCCCCTTTAGTCATAATCTATGGGTGAAAATCTCTTTAAGAAATTTTCCATAGCGAGGGATTTTTTCAACTTCATCTAATAAATGAATTTTATTTTTCACCTTTTTAATGTATCCATTAATTATTTATCAATATCATTATGAAAAATCTTCTTAGGTTTAGAGAGTATTTGGGGGAAAGGAAGAGAAATGGATTGTTCAAGGGAATCCTAAAAAATAAATTTTTTACCCATGTTGTTATGTTTTTCTTTAATAGAATATTTTATGGGTAGAGAAATAGAGTTTTAATGTGGGGGACTTACCTGTTGTGTAGAATCTGTGGAAGAAGAATCTTCTTTACCACTAATAAAAGTGATTGTGAAAATATTGCCTTTGTATTTTGGATTAGAAACAGGCTGGGATGGAATATTTCTAGAACCTTACATATTTATCTCAATACAAGTTTTTTCTAGTGGTCCCACATGAGTTCATAGATCATAAATAGCTTATTGTGTGGTCCATTGGAACTGGTGGTTTTGGTTTTCCATTTACTTCAGCATATTCTCATGGCTTGTTCATACTTGAGAGGAGGAGTTTTATTTTCAGATTTTGATGGAGAAGATTTTTACATACCTTGGCCTTGATGATATCAGTTCTTCTTGGGGATTCTTGAGTTTCCTACATGTCAGTATTTTGGGTGTTCTTGCCACCCAGGGTTTGGATTTGGGTTGAATGGTTCTTTCTTGAAGGGTGGTTCTTATTGAATGGACACTAAGGGAATACTATTGAACAATACTTAGATGGAACCTAAATTTGTGGGAACTGGTCATAAAAATGGGTGTTATCGGAACAAATACCAAAATGAAATGGAATGAAATAAGAGTTTTAGTTACCTTGTACTTGATATAATTTCATTATAAGGGTATGCATCTCATCATGTTTATTATATACCATTCGTTTTAATGATTAATAAATTTCCTCATGAACTCCTTGGGTTGGTGAAATTTCTCATGTACCAAACTTTTGTGCATTTTGATCCATGTTTTCTATGAAGTCACGTGTGGCAGCATGAGTTCTTTCAATAAGGACACCACCAGCTACAATATCAATCATGCCACAATCCATGGGGATACATCCCTCATAGAATTATTGAAATATAAATTGTTCACTAATATGGTGGTGGGGACAACTTGAGAAATGTATTTTGAATCTATCCTAGTATTCATGAAGGATTTCTCCCTATGATTTCTTAATGTTGCATATTTCTTTTCTAATTGATGCAGTTTAATAAGAAGGAAAAAAATTCTCTATAAAGAGATGTTTAAGCTCATTCCATCCCTCAATTATGATAGGTATCGAGTATAAAAAGTCTTTGGCCACACCATCAAGGGAGAAAGGGAAGGCCCTAAACATAATGAGGTCCTCAGTTACATTTTGGGGATTCACAGTGGAGAAAACTATATGAAATTCCTTGAGATGTATGTGAGGGTCCTCACCAAGAAGATTATGAAATTTATGAAGGAGGTGGATGAGGCCCAATCTCAGCTCAATGTTGGCTGCTTCCTCATGGTATTGGATGTATGCATGTTGGTACTCCACATCATGTTTGGTTAGTTATTTTAACATCCAGTTGTTTTCTTCTATATTATACACATTTATTTTAGTTTCTATTTTAGTTTTAGAAGAATAAGGGTCTAAAGGAGTCTCAAGGTATGATGTCTCCCCTTTTAAAGTATCGATCAGTGTGTGTTGGTGTCTTTGACATAGTATCCTCCCCAATTCAAATTTGAAAGGACGTGGTTTAATCAGAGTATAATGAATCATAAACAAAACATAAAAACAAGAAGACATTATAACAACACTTATATACAAAATTAGAAGAGAGAAATAAATAAATACACACAAAATAAACCAATTAAAAAAACACACACTAAAAACCAAAGTGTTCCCAGAAACAGTGCCAAATTTTGACCGTGTTGTCATGACATGTCAAATTGATTATGATTTAAAAATTATTTTATAGTATAGGGTGGACCCTAGGTCATATCTCAAGGAGAGTTAGTGGTTTAAAGTGTTTATTTTCAATAAACAAGACTAAATATTGGGGGTGGTTTTGAAAATAGTTTTAAAAATAAAACCACGTAATTAAAGAGCTTAATAGTTAACAAATAAAGGTAGTGTTATAGATTTATGAGAGAAGTCAATTTCCATTTCATTACACCTCTTGGATATTTCATTGTTCTGAAAATATTAAATATTTTAATGGAATCCTTTGGATGAGGGCTGTCAAGATCTTGATTTTCCTCTTGACTCTTAAAATGATGTACAAAGAACCACCCCTTGACACAACAATCATGTTGTAAATGTTTGGACCTCATGAATTGATTGAGGGATTATAAAGCATACTAAAATCAATTGCATGTGTGAGTGAAATCATATACTTTTGTTTTTTCAATCAGAACAACCCAAGATTAGCACTTGAAATATCAGCCTAATCGGCATTGAAATGAAAAGTTTTTCAGTTAATTATATCAAAAGAAATGAATTAAGAGGAGAAACATGTCAAGGTAAAACATATGATTAATATTTAACACACAAATTACACAATAAAAATTAGAATAACAAGTGTCAGAAATCCAACCAAAGTGTGTAGCTTCCTCCAAATGATCGCCCACCGTTTAGCATGCCATCATGGGGAGGATGAGGCTCTGGTGGAACTTTGAATTAATCCTTGACCCCCCTATGTGTATAGGGGCCTCTAGAAATTATTAAATGAGAAGGGGAATTATTAGGGTCTCCAAAATGTCAGATATTTTCTTCTAGTTTGAACTACTAAATGAGTTTCCCAATGTGTTCTTTTATATCCAAAATGGGAGGTGGTTTTGGCCACCCTGATTTCGAGAAACCACTTGGAACATTGTTTTGGGACATTATAAAATATTATCTTGATTTATAAAAAAACTAAAAACTTTTTTTAAGAAGGATTTTCTATATATTTGTAAAATTTCCTAACTATATATTGTTTATAATAAGATATAATACCAAAATACATAGGCAAATTGTCGACTTTGTGTAGATAAATTTTATTGGACATATTGATTCATTTGGTGATATTAATGGATGAATTAGGCTTTCTTTTATTAAAAATAGCTATATACCACTTAATTTTGGATCATCTCACAATATTTAATCCCAATTTGATACACGGATCAATAGAACTATGCGGTTCAGTTCACATATATTCATAGATTCTTACACAATTTGGCCCATTTTTCTGAAACTTCGTTCGGACCCTCTAAATCACATCCAACTATAATGAAAACATAAAAACAAGTAAAATAGTCTGTTTTGATAGTGAAAAAATTAATTTTTTGAATCAATAATGAATTCCAATTTGTTATTGTATTTGTAATTTTCAATACAAAACCAATTTAATATAGTGTTATGTGGGTGAAATAAAATAGTGAATTGTGGTACGATCATTTCTCCATTTACTTGTTACTAGTTGGTGTATTTTTGTATCTGTTGGTATTATTTATTCTGTTATTCTACTATAATTATAAGTTAGAGTATCGCCATTGTATCTCTATAGACTCTCGCTACTAGTCAGTAGCCTCTGGTGTATGGGGAGGTGCACCTGAGGTCATGTGGTGACCCAGCTCGAGGCATCAGATTCAGTGACCACTGGGTCAAGACAATATAGTTTCCATCTTGCATCAAATTACATAATCAAATAGTATACACTGATAATAATCTCATTTAAAGAGACCATTACACATGTTTGAAGATGAGAACTACAAATGACACCTGAAACATGTGGTATTCCTATTGATGGGTCAGTCCTCATGATATCATCTACCTGAGATCATTAAGTATGAACTTAATGAGAAGAAGTCTCAGTGATTACGAGCCTCCATCACCTGATGGTCATAGATAAACTATTCCCAGTCAACATAATGTATATGGAGCATAGAACATAACTTTAAGATTATTATCAAGGTATCTCTAGATTCTCATTATAGATTGGGAACTGCTATAACCTTTTGATACAACATGTAATCTAAAGACATTACCATAAATATAGTGGATGAAAAAGTATAAACACTATTATGGAAACGTAAACACGTGTATATATCAAACTGTATACATGTAGTGGTAATCAAAGTACATACATGATTTGGGTCTAGGTCACCCACTTTAAGCACTCATGAACTCCTTCCTTGAATAGGTCTTTGAATGATCATGTCTCCAAATGCAGTGTGTTCCAGCCTTGTTCTCCTTCAATTTTGTGCACCCTATTCTTCCAAAGGATTGCTTAGCCTTTATCACCCTTTTCTCTTGATAAAATGATTATATTTCTAGTTTAAATAAGACATTCATGCTTCTCACCTACTCCTTGGCTTCTACACAACAGACTTGGTTTCAGCCTCCTTTACCTTCTTCTTCAATGTACAAAAGTGTATTGGATGCATTCATATTGTTAATCCTTGATACACAACAATTTTCAATTTTTAATATTTATTATTAGGTTCTGATGAGTCTCTTTATATTTTTCATTATTTCCTATATAATTTACATTCAGATAATATCATTTGAATATTATTTCTATATTTTTGAAATAGAAACTCCCTTCAATTGCAGTAGGATCTTCTCACTTTGAACTCATTCAAATAAATTCAATTTCTTTATTGAAATTCTCCATAAGAATCAAGTTAATTTTCCTCACATAGTATTTTAATATCAAAATATTCATCTACACAATATCTTCATGATTAATTATTTTGAAATCTTCTATGTGTTCATGGAAGAATGGATTGTGACATGGCACTTTCCCTTTTGTAGTATTGTACTCCCAAACTCTAGCTTCCTTTTTGAGCTGGTTCTTATTCTATATCAACTTGAATCATAAACTCATATTGTGGGGTTTATTTCATTCAATAACAGGTCTTGCATCCTTAGATTTATTTATAATTTCTTCTTAATAAATAATTATTTTGGAAAGATCTGGTTTATAAATTCTCAATAAGTAATGATACTTATAGAACCCCAACCAACCTTACATATATTCATCCTTAAAAAATCTATAATAATCTTTATGTTGTTCTATATTATCCTTACAAAGTCGTCTATCATTCTTAAAACGTATCATCATATGGATAAATGATCCTGATGTTGCTCTCAATTTATCCATACGCAAGTCAACTTATCTTTATGAACTCACAACATAAGGATGAATGATCCTTACAAAAATCCAAATCATCAGTACGAAAAATTCATTTACCTCAAAATGATCCATACATTTACAATGATAACTACATGCATTTTTTTCATCACATCAGTGCACTCAGAATTGATCCTTACAAAGCTTAACAATCTTATTTATAATGATTTTAGGACTAAGCCAATTTTCAATCTCAACACAGAATTTCCATACTTCTTCAAACCATATCAGAGACTCTTCCAATATTTGGAAGGATTTTTTGAACACTAAGGGTTCTCCTTCACCTTATACAGTAGTGCACAAGTCCATGGCTCTATATATGGACTCTTCTTCACTTCATCTATCTTTCTTTCTTCATTAATGTGTTTCTTTAAAGTCTTCCTCTAGTAGGCAACCTCCAAATTCCATAAAATGTTGTAGACATCACTTCATCATAATCTTTACCAGTCTTTAACATTAATAAAAACTCACCAATCATCACAAGTCAATGATGATGTCTTGAATATATCTATATTAGATCTCTAAGATGCGGCCTTAACTTCCTTTTCTATTTATCATGGCAGCAACTCTCATTTTTCTACCCATATTTCCAACACATAATGACACATTATCATCCTGGAAATATTCCTTGTTGAGAACAAACAAAATATATGCATGGGTACTTCAATTTCCAACATTGGATTTGTTATCAATGCCACCAAACTCTTTTTATGACAATATGTGTGTTTGAGCTTCTTTTTTCTCCCACTTATTGATAATAAATGAATAAGAATATAGCGTATGAATCTCACTCATCTTCAACCATTTTATATGGTTCTCAAAATAAATTATTTTACCTCTTATTTAGAGTTTCACCCATGATTAAATTTTGAGAGAAAAATAACATCACATACTTTCTTAGAAATGAGGGTTTAGTTATTCAACATCAAGTCTATGTGGGATAAATCAGTGTAAAAAAGACTAATTTCACTAAAGCATCATGGTTGTCCATTAATCATTTTAGCATGTGATGAGACTTCCACTTTCTCATATTTAAGACAGTTCAAATAGATTTATCAAGAAATGAAACACACACTCATATTCAAAAATCATGTGATACCACTCGAGGGACGATTTTTAGAATGTGCATCATGCACCCTATCGAGCTCATACATCCACATAGAATTCCTTAGGGTTCCTCTCAGTGACAAAGAACTATCTAGTGCGTCTGGATGGTTATGGTCCTCCTCTATGACCCTTGCGTGTAAAATCATTCAAGGATGCGATTTTCGGTGCATCTTCCCCTTCTGTCAGCATATGTTTTCCTAGCATCCCATCCATTTATCTCACACCTAATTGTTCTGATAGGGTTGATGGTTGTCTCATGGTGGATCTATCAGAGGAACTCAAGGAGGCATCAACTTATCATGATCTATTGTTGGTGTTGTGTTTCAGCTGTGAGAAACCCTATCATGCTTTTTTAGGACATTTTTGAAATCATGGGTACTTTTATTTCTGGTGGTGGTTTTGGTTCTCTTGATATTTGATGTCTATATTAATTTTTTTAATGGGGAAAATTTTGTGAAGTCTTAGTTCAAGTAGGAGCGGTATTGTGGAGCATGGCACGTCACGCTTTCTTATTGGTCTTGGGCTGCACATTTTTGGAAAAGAGTTGACCATAGTGGGGATGTGGACCAGACTTCAATATTCCTTTACCTCTTTATAAATATTCTATCCTAAAATCATTAGGGAACACATTGGGATGTTTCCTCTTATTTTATAAGGATATATGTTGTCTTCAGTCTATGTCCAGCCCTTGTGGATGCGTTGAAATGGACTTGGTGGAAAAACTACCATATCGTGTTCTCATCAGGGTTGGAGATGTATTTTCATGGTGGAAATTTTTGTTTTATCAGGATCATACCAGGTTTTTTGTTGAATTCTTCTTCTAGGGTCACTTGTTGGAGGTGTGTAGGAAGAGAATATTGGGTTTCATGGTGTCTAATCCAGTGGTTGGTTTGTTACCTAGTGACCTTGCCGACGATGCTCTTTTGATAGAATCCATTGGGTATGACGTGTCTAAGATGTTGGAGGTAGCCCTATAGGCCACCATCTCATCTCTAGGTAGCGGTGCTAAGGATCTTATGGTAGTTTCAAATTTGGATGTTGTACCTCACGTGCTTGTCACATGTCCATGCCATCCGACTATTGAGTTGGCTATGATCCCATCACCTTCTCTAAGACTACTTATCTAACTTCAGCAAATCCCGAAGACTGTGATCACAATAATCCTACACCTTTTCCTACTTGTGATGCCACTATCTCTCTAGTTTTATTTCTCAATTCCAGTGACCCGAAACATCATATCTCATCTGTTGTGAGGGAAGTTTCTTCTGAAAAAGCAGTGGTTGAGGGTGTGTTATAAGATATTTATGCATCTAGGAACTCCCTAGAGAGGGTACTAATTGACTCCCTATATCCGAAGGGGGTGTCTCAAATGAATCAGTCCCCTTAGATCAATATTTTAAGAGTAACTCATTGTATGGAGAAGAAGAATACATGGTGAGGGAAAATTCTTATTCAGATTGGAAGGATATAATTATTGTGAACATAGTTCTATTTGGTGGGGATAGTAGATCCATTACCCTATCTAGGGAATGTGAGGCGTCCACCATAGTCTGGGTTATGAAATTTGGTACACTAGGCCACAAGTCCATTTCACCTATAAATTAATTATCCCACTTATTATCTGTTGCACTCAGGGCTTGGGGTTGTGTGTGAAGTGTGACTTCATTGTCACTGAGTTGAGATTCCATCACGCCTCTATTGTGGCTATTTTGGACCCAAAAAAATGGGTGGATTGTATCTACTTCTTTGATAAGAGAATTTGTTTTTGTCTCTATGCATGCAGATACGTGCAATAGGCACATCTAGATTTTCTGGAAACAATGTATTTTGGTAGAATATCTGGGGTCGTTTTCACATTTTTTTACTATGAAAATTAATATTGGGGTAGTTAAATATTTTTCTCATTTTTTTTATTCTAATTGTGAGGCTTCATATAGAAGGGTTATGTGGAAGAAATTATACTATTTTCAGTTGGAAAACCTATCATAGTTTTTCAGGGGTGATTTTCATAAAATAGCTTAGGCTTAGGAGAAGAGAGGAGGATCTGGATTTTTAACCATCACAATACAGAACATAAATAGGTATAGGGTTGCTATGGTCCTTATATATATGGGTTTCTCTAGTAGTATCTATACATGGGGAAATAGTCATAAAGGAACCAATAGAATTTATAGAAGGCTCAATCAGTGCCTTTCTAATCTCCAGGGCCTAGACTTATTTCTCATGCCATGGTTACGCTTCTTTCCAGTTCCTTGTCTGACCATGCTGAACTTATGGTGACTTTAAAAGAGGAATAGAGGTACAAAATATTTTTTATTCCATCAAATGGAATCGAATGAATGGTTTATTTCAAATGATAAAATAGTTATGGGATCATGTAAAGAGAACAATTGCTTGGGTTGGCCTTATAAAGCATCTTCAGTGGCTAAAAAGGGATATAAAATAGTGCCTATCTAATAAACAGGATGGGTATCTCGGTTTAGAGGGATTAATAGAAGACATTGGACACATATAGTAGAGCCTTCAAGACATATGGGATGAAGATAGGTTCATCTCACTAACTGAAAAAACAAAATACCCAGGCCGAGAAGCTTTTGGAGATCGAGAGGGTATGCAAAAAAATAGAGCACTTTAGCTCAAAGAAGGGGATAGGAACACCACATATTTTCAGGCGTGTATAAAAGAGACGAGACTGGTCAAGATAATTAACATTAATATTGAGTATGGATCATTCCCATCGGATGTTGAGGTGAAAGTGAAGATAGCACTGGATTATTTTGAGGTACTTCTAAAAGGACCAAACAGATCCAATTCAGAAGGAAAAAGCATGCTTAGCGGGGAGGAGGTTTTCAAGGACTATATACTAAGAATATTAGAGGAAATGAGGAGTGGTTTTTTGGAAGTTATTACAACGAAATATGAGATCAAGGATACAATTTCCAACATGAAGTAGTATATTTAACTTGTCCCTAATGGATTTCCAATAGCCTTCTATGTTGCGGCTTGAGATACTGTGAAGGTCCATCTGAGGGAATCAGTGTAGGATTTTTTCAGAGGTGGTACACTAAATGGGGTTGTTTGTGCTTTCAGATTATTTCCTATTCTAGAGGTTAAATCCTCTACTACCCTTAATCAATATAGACCAATATTTTTACGAAATTTTGAATATAAAATCCTTGTTAGTGTCATCAATAAGATACTTAGAAGCGTTATCCCAAGATTAATATTGAAGGAGTGGCATGGTTTTGTGAAAGGGATAAGCATACAGGGGTAATTGGTATTGCTAAAGAAATGGCAATGGATATGAATAAAAAGGCAATTGGATCCCATGTGATAATCATGATAGACATGGAAAAATCTTATGATAGTCTTGAATGGGGTTTCAGTATAATATTTTTGAGGATGTTCAGATTCTAGGAGTGGTTTTTTAACTTGTCTTTCAAGTGTTATGGTTCCACATGGATAACTATATCTCTAATTAGAAGGGGCTTTGGATTCTTCAAAACTATGTGTGGTGTAAGGAAAGGAGACACTTTGTCTCCTAGCCTCTTCATCTTAGCCCAAGAGGCACTTACAATAAATATCCAAAAAGTCTGGAGGATGGGAGAATTTTTCCATTTTAAAATAGATATGGGAGTGGTATTGCGTCTCATATAATGTTTTTTGAAGATATGTTTTTTTATTAATGGTAGGATAAGGTCAATTAATGGCTTCATGAAAAACATGTCAACATATGGTAAGTTGAGTGTCCAAAGGATCAACTAAAGTAAAATCAATGTTTTCATATCATGTAAGTGTTTGGGAAGGTGAAGCAGTGGAATACAGGATAAATTGGGCATGCATAGTTGAAAACTACGAATGGTGTATCTCAGAGCTACCATATTAAATGGAAGGATAAAAAAGTTACTATTGGATGATATCGTTAATAGGATCATGGGAAGGATTTTCAACTAGAAGAATAGGTTCCTATCATTTGGATGACGAATTATAATGATTAATAGTGTGTTTACCTCAATTCCATTACTTGTATTATCCATCATCAGGCCACCAAAGGGAAAAATCTCCCAGATGAAAAATGTCATGACATCATTTCTATCTGATGCCAACTAGTGTGAATGGTGCCATTGGTCATCGTGGAAGTATTTGGAAATGCCGATTGAGGAGGGTGACATCAGTCTATGTAGTATAACTGAAACCATTCATGACATGCAAGCGAGGTCGGCATAGGAAGTTATTGAAGGAAATTCATTATGGGAAAAATTTATAAGTGATGAGAATAGGGATGGATTAAGGGTTTGGGAAGGTTGAACCAGGAGACTATCAAATCATTCACGGTGCATGGTGTATCATATGATGTAGTTTCAAGGAAAATTTTTCAAGGTTCTGGGTCGCGGAGATAGTAATCTATGGAAGATGAACTAGGTAGGAGAAATGTTGTTTTTTATGTGGTGCCATATTATGATCATTTTGTTCTAAGGGGAGAGAATGTGTCCATAATTTCCTGATTCCATCCTTAATCAAGACCAGAATGAAGTTTTCAAGAGCATTAGGTTGGTTGAGGAACCAGAAAGATGCATTTTTTCAAGCTCGACATCATATGACATCAATGTTTGGGACTTTAGAAATATGGTTCATGCAAGAAGTGGGGTGGATGAATGGGAAAAAACGTTGGTGTAAGGACATACCTAACATGTTGAACTTTTTTTCTGGTGATTGAGGAATCAAGTGCTTAAAACGGATGAGAATGTGCATATGAAGGGTGTCACCTTGGCTTCACGATGTTACTGTTGTGCAGGGACGCAATAGAAACCAACGTGGAACTTATTTTTTCAAGTAGAATGGGTGAAAGGAATATGGGATTTCATGGGATATGGTATGTATATTAGCAGCGATGGGGATTCAATGAAAGAGGTCCTTGATGCACAGTTCAAGGAGCTGGTCAGTAAGGGGTGGAGGTTATGGTCTGAGGTATGGATTTAATGGCCATGTGTTGGATCCGTTGGAAATCCAAAAACAAGTCAAGAGAATGAAAATGACACTTTTTCACCTTCTTTAAGGTTCAGGTGAAGGTTCTTATGGTGGAACTATGGGAATTTATCAAAGGAAGGTTACATTCTACTTCACATGGAAGGCTTCTTCAATGGCCTTTCATGAATATGGAAGGTGGTAGAGGTAATCATGGTAGATGGGATAGATGGAAGCCTCCCAATATGGGGATGAAATTGAATGTGGATGGATCATGTATTAATACAGAGATGTGAGGTGGTGGGATTGTGTGAAACAATAGTGGATCGGTGATTCTGGGCTTCAATTCAATTTATGGACGAGGTAATTCCATTGGAGTGGAGGTTATCTCCATGGCCATTGGACTCATGTTGTACGGGATTTACAACATACATATTGTTAATATTGAATCAGATTTAGCTGTGTTGATCTAATTACCTCAATAGAGAGAGAATCCAACATGGGAGTCAGCTTACTTCATTAGGAGCCATAGAAAGCGAATCCACTATGGGAGTTGTCTTACTTTGTTAGGAATCATAGAATAAATTTCATCTAGGGTATTCATGTTAGTCATACCTAGAGGGAAGGTAATTCTTTTTGATGCAATAGCCAGGGAAGGGAGTCCTAGATAAAGGTTGATTTTATACACCATTTTGGGATCCTTTCCAAATGACTGTAAGTTCATTGTTAAGGTTGTTTCCTTCAGTCTCCATTATTTCCAACCCCCATGAGTTGGAGAGGCTTCATTATGATTGATTGATTATATGTCTTTCTTTAATAAAAAGATAATTTTCAGTCACTCAACATTAGAAAATTCACTAAACCAGTTCAATTATAATGCTTTAAAACTCCCATATTCTATTATTAGCTTACTTATCAACCAACAATCCCCAATTATAAACATGTTTTATAAACCATTATCTTATTAGCTTACTCATCAACCAACACTCCCCCATTCTCTTATCAGCGTACTCATCATGAAACACTCCCCCTTTCTCTTATAATATTACTCATAAAACAACACTCCACTTTATAAACAAGTTTTATAAAGTCAAAACAATCATGGATAATCTTGTTTCTATCCCCCAAATTTTATTGCTAAAGGGTTATCTATAAATTTCAGATTTCATGAATTAACACACCTTTTAGTATCTTCTTTTCATGTGATCCTGCACCCCTTCAAGGGATGTATTCCATATCCCTTTATCATGGTTCATTTTGTCCAATAATACACCACGATGGAATGTTTTTAATGGGAAGTCTTTAAAGCAACTCATCCAACCCCCACCTTAGATTATCTCATTTAATTCTCAACATGTTACTGTGAAACATAAAAGATTAATGGGAAGAGAGGGATTACCAAGAAGGATCCTTAGAGCATCATGTTTGATAGTTGACACTGAAATGGAATCTGTTATGCTTTCTTGTTTTATCTCCTGATGAGTTCTTGATGCCTCTATTGTTTTTTTGTCATGCATTTCTATGGACCGCAAGGTTTCCTCCTTTCTTTCAAAAACAACTTTATGTGATTGAATCTTTTTTGAGAAATAAGTACGCATTCTTCCTTAGATACCCACCTCTTCTTTTTCAACACTTTAACCAAAGCTGACAGCACTAATGAACCATTTCTTGAATTCTATCCATCTTTCTCACTCATCCCACACAACACTTCATGCACTTATTTTTATTCCAATTTGATAACCTCTCATCACATTTTGAGAATTCCTATTTTTCTTTAGAACAATAATTTTTTAGACTTCTTATTTTCCTTCTGATAAGATCTGTTCTAATTGGAATGGTCATGTTTCATCTTCATCCATTGATATTTCTTGGATCCAATAGTTTTTAGAGTCTATCCAATAAGTAACATGAAAATTCAACATGGTGACATTTTTTATCACATCTTACATAGGTTTATTTCTAGATTTTCAAACTTATTTTGAATAGAAAGACTTATTTATTTTTCAAAAATAAACTTCTATTTCTTGATATTTTTCCTCTACTTCAAAAATTTACTTCTTTTATTTTCTGGATTAATTCCCCTTGATTCATTCCATCTTCATGAAAATGACATGTTTTACCTACATTTTTAGGCTTCGTTCCCAAATCATCCACAACACCAGTAGTATCCATTGAAAATTGATCTCCCATGATATTGGTTGATCAACTAATGAACAATCCATTTGGTGTCTGAATGAATTGTTGCCTTTGTTTTTCCATATTATTGGGGGATTTTCCTTCCTCAATTCATATACATCTCTCCTAATTATAAGAGCACAAATTTTATGAATCCCTTTAGTTTGAAAACCTCTAGTTTTCGTTTCAGATTCTACATAACTGAATGAAGCAGACTCCATATCACATGAAATTTTGAAAAATAGTTTTTACATTTTCCTTGGAACTAGACTTCTTGGAAGTTTTTGATGACTCTACTTGAATCTCTACAACTTTTTCATAATCTTCACTCATGGTATTCAAGCTGATTTTAGCTTTAAGACTTCTAGGTTGTACCTCATGTAGCACTTCTTCTTTTGTTTTCAAATTTTCATTGAGACTTTCCTGAATCCTATCACGTTATACAATTTTCACCTTAGACATTCAAATCCAATAAATAACAAAACCCCAAGGGGAAATGGTTGAATCTTATCATGTTTTTTCTTCTTAATTTCCAAATTGTCTTCATACATGTTCTTGAGATTCGCTCACTTCCCCTTGGAAATTTTGAGTATCATTAACTTAGTGTAGTATTTATCATATAGACCAATAATATATATCATGATAGAAGGTATCTTTGGCAAGACCTATTTGTTATGTCCAATTCTATTCATGAACCTTGGATTGTTTTGGGAGACTTTAATGATATTCTTAATTCTTTGAAAAAAATTGGTCCCTTACATCTCTTTATATCTTCAAGAGAATTTAGATCCTCCATTGAGGATTTCAATATTGTTGAAGTTACTCTCACTGGTGATAAATATACTTGGTATAGAAGGCATTATAATAAATCTATTTCCATTAAACATGATAGAGCCTTTGTCAACATGAAAGCTCTTGACATTTGGGACAATGTCTCTAGAATTAGTCTTCCTCAACTTAACTATGATCACCATCCCATACTGTCCAGTTCCTTCATTAACAAGCTTAAACCTATCTTTTCCTTTAGATTTAATAATGCTTGGTCTACGGATCCCAACTATGTCACCTTTATTAAGAACATTTAGGATTCTATGAAACATCAACATGACTTATTTGTCTTTATTTTCAAGTTGAAAACCCTAAATCATTCCCTAAAAGGTTGGTGTAAATCCAGATGTTCACAAATGGACTTGGATATTTTGACTCTTGAAAAAGAGCTAAGCCAAATTCAAACACTCAATACAAACTCAGATTTTAATGTTGACCCTCAAGATGATGTTAATCTCTCTTTAAAACATAATTCATTGCTCACTTTCAAAGATAATATGCGTAAACAAATATTTAAAACCAAATGGCTTACTGATGGTGACAGAAATACTATATTTCATAACTCCCTACAAAGAGTTAGAAAATCCACCCACCCTCTTCCTAGAATTTTACAGAGTGATATGATCATTGACACTGAAGAGGCTATCTCAATCCATGTTGTCTCTTACTTTCATAAACATTTTAATGGTCCTAATATAAATTTTGATCTTATATCTGATATTATTCCTTTGATGGTTGATGAAACAGATAATAAATCTCTTTTAATCACTCCTATGGATCATGAAATGAGGGACACGATTTTTAGTCTAAAACCGGATAGTGCTCCTAGTTTGGATGGTTTCAAAAATGGTTTCTTCTAAAAGCATTGGGATATTATACATTTTGATGTTTTCCAACTGGTGAGGTCCTTTTTTCCAATAGCCTTCTCCCTCATAGAATTAACGCTCAATAATTAACTTTAATTCCTAAAGTTTATAATGCTTCATAGATTCATCAATTTCGACCTATTTCCCTGATTAACACTCTTTTTAAGATTATCACTAAAATTATATCTGATAGGAATGTTCTTATATGTAATAAAATCATTTCATGGAATCAGTTGGTTTCATTAAAGGAAGGTCTATTCAAGATTGTATTCGTCTCGCCTCTGAATGTACCAATAGCATAAAAAAGAGTACGAGGGGAGGTAGTGTTGCTATTAAACTTGATATAAGAAATGATTTTGATACTATTGATTAGAATCCAATATTAAATGTTTTAAAAAACTATGGTTACAATGAGACATTTTTCAAGAGAATAAAATCTTTGTTTCAATCCGCCTCTATCACCATCATGATCAATGGCACCCCTCGTGGCTATTTAAAATTCACTAAAAGAATGAGGTAGGGAGACCCTCTTTCGGCCATCCTATTTGTCATTGTGGAAGATTACTTCATCAGTATCCTTACTACTCTGGTTGATCAAAATAAGCTCAAGCCTATCCAGGCTACCAGAAAACTTAATGCCCCCCCTCACCTTCTATATGCAGATGATATCATCTTGTTTCATAAAGGGTATCAAAGAAATATTCATGTCCTCAAGCAAGATATTGCTCATTATGAGGATATCTCAGGACAAGGCATTTCTTGGAACAAATCTCATATTTTCTTTGGAAAAAACTTCTCTGCTTGAAGAAAATCTATTATTACCAATAATCTTGGAATTAAAGAGGGTTTGTTCCCTTTCACTTATCTGGGTGTTCTGAGTTTTTGGGGGAGACCTAAATCTAGTTTCTTCTCTAATATAATTGATCAAATTATTAATCAACAATCTACTTGGAAGGGAAAATCCCATTCCATGGATGGTAGCAATTTCATTTTCAAATCGACCATCATCCCTAAAATGTTCTATTCCCTCATGATTTCTTATTGGTCGATAGGTACGTTTAAAAAATTAATACCCTTATAAAAAATCATTTGGAAGGGAATTATTTTTGAAAAAAAACTTGTCACTATTCCTTGGACCACCTACTATAAACCTCTTGAAAAATGAGGTATTGGTATTAAAAATTTAAAATTGTTGAATGATTACCATAAAGCTAGACACACTTGGAGTTTAATCAATAATACCTCTAAGGATACTGATTTTCTAAAACCCATATTCCCTAATAAACTTTTGAAGGGGAATTTTAATTTCATCAATTCCTAGATTTGGCCATCCATTAGGAACTCTTATCATAGGATTATGGAAAACTTGAGATGGATGGTTAGCGCTGATTCTTACATCAATTTCTGGCTTTATAATTGGACTGGTACCCCCTTGATAACTATGTTACCTTTGAATAATACCCCTGAGGATACTAGCACTCTATCAAAGACGTTCTGAAACATCATAGGCAAGATCTTCCTGACAACATCAGACAGATCATTGACAAGTACCCCTTCTCTAATTCCGTGGATTTCCTTGTTTGGGAACCTGATCCAAATGGAATTCTTGATTAAATTTTTTTACATTCATAATTTCTCTAGAATAGATTCCAATTTTCAATGGGTGATCTCTTTTAATAAGCCTTGGATAAAACCTTCAAGGCTGGCCCTTATTTGGTGTATCGTGCATAATAGATTACCCAATGATGTTGGTCTGAAAAACGTTGGCATTCAACTCTGTTCTAAATCCCAACAGTGCAATAAACATGGGGAGGATTCTAATCATCGTTTCTTGTCTTGTTCTACGGCGTATAATTTATGGAATTACATTTTTGACTTATTTATCTACAGATGGCCCTCTTCTGACTTGATCTGTATGCTTTTGATAAAGTGTATTAGCCATGAAGCCTCACAACCAATTAAAAACATCTTTCTTGCGCTCTGGCAGAGCTCATACATGAGATATGGTACATCCGAAATGATATTATTTAAAATAAAAACTCACTATCTCACAATGCAGGAAAATCTCAAATTCTCATAGCGATTCAAGAGGCTGCTTCAATCCAAAAAGACTGCTGCAACAATTATATTAGTGATTTGGAGATTCTTCGCTATGTTCATGTTGTAGGTATTTATCCTCAGCCCAGACGTACCTTTGAATCATTCTAGAAATCCCCTATGCTAGGGTGGTTCAAAGTGAACATTGATGGTGCCTCAAAGGGAAATCCCCGTCCTACCAGCTGTGGAGTGATTTATAGAGATTCTTCTGGTTAGTGTCATGGATGTTTCTATAGTGGATGTGGTGTTTCTTCTTCTTTGGAAGAGGAAATGTTGGGGGCAATCCATGCTATTGATTTTTCTCTCCAAAGAGGATGGAGAATGATTTGAATTGAATGTGATTATACCACCATTATCCAAGATATTTGGAATGGTGTGATTAATCTAGTATGGAAACATACCACTCTTTGGATGAATTGCCTGAATTCGCTTCGTGCGATTGACTACATTGCTACTCATGCCTTCTGTGAAGTGAATGTTGTTGCTGATGCCCTTTCCAACAATGGTATTCACCAGAATGTGACTTGGCTGGATGCCCTACAGGCTGATTTACTTCTTCTTTATGATAGAGATTTTAAGAATATCCCATCTTTTCATCTTTTGTAACATTGTTGCTTTATTATTCAATAAATTGTGATTTGGTCTTCAACCAAGGAACTACCTTCTTTAAAAAAAATACCTCAAGCCATTGTGATTGAAAATATTTAAGCATCATGTTCTTCCTCCCATGAATATTATTTCCATAAAAAAAGGTTACTCCTCATTTTTTTGACATAACTGAGATTCTCCATGATTCGCCTTTAATAAAAGGATGGTCCATTCAAATAATCATTTGATTAGCTCTGATAACACTTGAAGGGATCAGGTCTGGTGAGATCACTGAGAAGGGGAAGGGTTAATTAGTTATCCCTTTTTATTTTTACTATTTCTTTCTTTAAAAAAACCTTTGTGGTCGGTTGAGATATTGATCCACTCATTCTTAGTTGTCTCACCCTTTCTCATTTGAAAACAAATGAAACCAGATAAATCATGTGATGATTTAAAAGGTTAAAACTCAATATGAGAGTATACTACTTGTCAGGTTTGGGTCGAGTTCTAAGATTTGGTTTTTCCACAATAAATCATTTTGAATACAAGTACATTATATCTCTAAAAAATATTGACAAAAAATATCCTAAAATGCATGGTTCACTAATGAATGCTTTGTCTCCCGATGGATTCTTTGTACCAGTTCCCGATGGTTGAGACTATCACCAAAAAATATTTTAATTGTCTCCCAATATGGCCTTTATAATTCTTCCTTTAAATTCTTCAAAGGTTCATCCTGAACTTCTTCATTGAACAGGTCTTCAAACACTCCTGTCTTCTGATGTAATGTGTGTCAGCCTTTTTCTCCTTCAAGTTTGTGTGTCTTATTCTTCTAAAGGATCACCTTGTCTTGCTCACCCTGTTCTCATGATTAAATGATGATATCACATGTTAGAATAATATGTTCATACTTTTCACTTACTCCTTGGCTTTGACACAAAAGATTTGGTGTCAGCCTCTTTCACCTTCTTTTCGATGTACAGGGTTTGAATATCACAATATTCTTTTTTAAAGTATCTATATAATTAATTATTTTTAAAACGTCCACCTGTGCATGGAAATATGCATTGTGACGTGTCATTTTCCCTTCTACGGTGCGAAACTCTCAAACTCTATCTTCCTTTCTAGGTTGGTTCTTCTTCAATCATGGCTTGAATCACAAACTCATATTGCGATGATTATTTCAATTAAGGAAAAGTCTTGCATCATCTTATTTATTTTCCATTTCTTCATAATATGTAATTTTTATGGAGATACTTTGTTTAGAAATTCTCATCATGTAATGATCCTTACGAAACCCCAATCATCCATGCGTAGATTTATCCTTTCACAATCTGTAATGATTGATCAAGATGATCCTTATCTCCTATCATCCATAAAAAGTATCAAAATAAGGTAATGAAGAATTATTATTACATTTCTCACATTGATTATATGTGGATCAATTTTTACTTACACGGTTTCAACTTATTCTTATAGACTTACAACATAAGGATGAATGATCCTTATAAAAATCCAAATAATCATTATGAAATTTTCATTTACCTCAAAATGATCCTTACATTTACAAGGATAACTCCATACCTTTGTCACATCACAACAATGAACTCGGAATTCATCCTTACATATCTCAACAGTCATCCTTACAAAGCATTCAATACTTAAAGCAATTTTCAGTCCAAACATAGAATTTACAGACATCTTCAAAAAATATCAGAACCTCTTTTAACCTTCAAAAGGATTTCTCAAACACATTAAATCAACTCAAAACATAACCCCAGGAACCTCCTTCACCTTATACATGAGTGTGCATTTCAAGGCTCTATAGATGGAGTATTCTTCACTTTAACTATCTTTATTTATTCCTTCATATAGCTCATCAAACTATTCCACTTGTAAGAAACCTCCAAATTCCTTCAAATTTTATACACATCACATCATCATAATCAGTACTTGTTTTTAAAATTAAGAACAATTTAGAAATTGTCACAAATCAATGTTGGTGTCTTAAATCAGTCCATATGAGATCTTCAAGTAGTATCCTCAACTTCCTTTTCAATTTATGATGGAAACAACTCACCCATTTTTATACTCATATTTCTAACACATATTAACCCCTTATCATCATCATGGAAGCCTTGAAAACAAATACAACCAATGCATGGGTACTTCACATTCCTTGGAGAGGAATAACCATTATCATTTTTATTCAAAACCATCAATAAATACATAATTAATTCCTCAAAAATGTTGATCCCAAAAATCTAAAAGGGATCATCGAAAGAGGGGAAGTGATCAGGTTAAAAATTAAGGTAAATGAAATTGAAAATGTAGAGATGGAGTTATATAGGTTCAATAGAGAAAATGTTAGGACTAATGGTGGGAATGGTCATTTCTATTAAGAGAATCAAACTTTCACCAAACCACAGGAATGCTTGGGTAACTATTTAGGAATGATCATTCCTTGGGGATGAATAAACAAAATATTTTTTATTCAAAAGCATCAATAGATACATAATTAATACCTCAAAATCTCAGACTTCTATATCATTGGGTGCAGCTGGTGTCAGTTTCAAAATTATCATAGCGAAAGAGAATAGAAATTGATCCCAGAATCTCCAAGAATTTTAGATATGAAATCAGTGAATTTTTTTGAATAAATAACTTCTATAAATAATATGTTTCACATTATAAATCTATGAACAGCTTTTAAAACCTTTGTATATTCTTAATGTCAATCAATGAAGTGGAAGACAAAAATCTCCCACCTCTATTGGTATGCACTAGCCAAATGAGTTGTTTCAACACTTTAAATGGGGTTACCTCTTCCACAATGATGTGCTAGAATCTCCTGATGAAAAGGAAGTCGAAGAGAGACAAGGGATCAATGATTATTGACCTGTCATTATTTCCTCCCCATTTTCATTGTATGGAAGTACATTTTATATAGAAATCGAAGACTCCCCTCAGTCTTTGTGTGTATTAAAACATGAATTTTATCACATGATTTTATACCTTGGTAATGTATGCATCATATGAATTTGATCAATTATGTGTTTCATCATATAAAATTCACCATTAAATAATAACCTTCGTAAGAGAGTGTTTGACCACCCATAATCAGTGGTGTACTAAATGTCATACAACTCAATCAGTCGAACTCAATGGCTCAATAGTTGCATGTATGTTATGGAGTCCATATGATAATCAATTTTAAATGAAAATTACATGAAATCTAATTCCATGAATGTGATTCCTTTATATGTTTTTTTAACCTTTCCTTTCAATTGTATAATACGACTCAACTCCTATATATATATATATAAACACACATGAAAAAAACTTTTGCAAGATATGGATCATATTCAGAGATTCATTTGTATCATATAATATGATATATATATATATATATATATATTATAGTTGAGGGCTTACCTGAGTGTTAAAGGCTCCTCGTAATCCTATATCAGACTCAGGTTCAAATATTGGAGGGAGAGAATTTCCTAAAGTGGGTGGTGATGCAGGTGGTGAAACATGCAGGTGGTGACATGGGCCTGATGATGCAGGAATAACGCAGCACTAGGCCTTTGGTCTAGTTTGTGGCACTTTAGTCTACATAATGTGTTCCATGACCAATGGGCCTTTGGGACATATACTGAATAAATAAGGATTGACGGGTGAGTTATCCCTTGGGGAACAAATGGTCTACCTTTACGGCTTGTGTGTGAGTGTTTAATGTAATTATACCCCCAAAACCCTAATATATATGTTTATATATATATACTATATAAAAATATATGCTTTAGGGAATATCTCCTCAATCTCCCACTTACACAAAAGCCTAAAATATTGTGTCATTTCACATTTTATAAAATCATATATGATATCATGTGAAATCATATCCAGAATCCATTTGGATATTTTTAAAATAACCTTTTTTAAAGTTATCAATAACTTCACCTTGCATTACATCATATGTAATACCTTATGAATACTCATCCAGAACAATTTTTTTCAATTAACTATAGCACACTTTGAGTTTAGCATTCTAATTCAAAATCAATCAACATTCAGTCAACCAAAAACTATTATCTCATAGAATTTATATCATTGACAACAAATATGTATCACTGGATCCATAAATGTAAGAAAATAGTAGCCTCTAGCGAAGCACCAATGCTACTCAACCTAAAAAGAGATCTGGTATGATCTCCATCAACAAATGTATCTCTATACTTGTTTCCACCAGTTTAAAACATATGAAAACATGCATTCTCATATGTTACCTATTTCAAAGATGTCAAGTTACCATAGGACATGGAGTATGTTGATATCATATATTCAATTCACAAGTTCTCTATTTTCCATTTATAGGTTGGCATGGTCGATGAATACATCAAATGTCATTCATCTTTATGGATAAGCACATCACATGAATCATCTGTATTGATTATCACATAATATGTACTATATAGGTTTCTCCACACACTTATCAACCTATCTCAATCAAGGGCTTATATTTCATACTCGTCATATGATAGGAAAAATATCATCTTGGTTGAGTTCGAACCGACAACGTAATCAACAAAATTCCCAACCACCCCTGATTAGCTAAGTCATAATGACTTTGGTAAAAAAAGTTTCAAAGTATGAAGGTTCTCATGTTAGATATCTCACCAACCTCAGGTAGTGGGGACCCAATATGATTTAATCTCCCCTAATATACCAAACAGATTGTATGACACTCCATGTAGCATACTTAATGGGTCATCCAACACACCCAAACAAACTTTTCCTTTATTTTTATGATTCATGAGAATATTTTGTATCTCTATACAAGAATAATACTCATATTAACCATAAAATTTATTCTATAGCCTATAATACATCACGGATAACATCAATTAGAGATAACTGAATGTCATGTTTTGATGGGTCAATTATCAAGACATTTTATGAAATATATATCTATTTATACATTTATGCAAGCAATAGGAAATAATGATAACATAGAGATAGCCTTTAATGTGGTATATTTTATATTCATAAAACTATTTTAAGGATATTTAAAAAACATAAAATCATTGGTCTACCATATCATATATAGGTTGTCAGATCAACCTTAGGTTTTATGCACTTTATGGGTTAATATTGACTTATTAAATATATATGTAATTTTTATAACATCTTTATATGACCAACATATAAGAGTCTCTCACTAAACACTTTATTGAGTAACATCTGTCAAAAATGCATGTTTAGATAATTGTGAGATTTAGGAATCATATTACTAATGTTTGAATCCTTAAACACATTCAAACTCATTCTCTTCACTACATCAAATGTTTTGATGTTAAATTTTTATTGACAACTTAGAACACTTTCTATGTTAAAAATCATCATCCCTCGAACCATATTCCATAAACCATTTTCCTTGAATAAAAATGTAACTATTTATATTACTATTTTCCTACACATCCTAAACACCTTAACAATAAAGTGACACTCACTTTGTATTTTACTAGAATGGTCCTTTAGAAAATAGTGATTTTCACTTTTTATGGTAGCTATATGTAACTCTCTACATTTTTTTCTTACCATCACATATCCTAAACTCTTTAGGATGTTATGTGAGAACAACTTTAGACTGGAACGATATTTTAATGGTTATATTTGAACTTTAAATGTTCAAACATACTCTCACTAGCCTCTTTAACATTACATTCTAATTAAAATATAATTCTAAGACACAAAAACACTTTTATATAGGGAAATCAGTTTTATTTCCTCTTAGTATGAAAATTTAACAAATAAAAAATTGTATTCAAATCAGATATGTTATTCTATGTGTTTAAAGCATTTTTATCTTCAATGGAAGACTTTTAAATTTGTCGTTGATGGGTATCCAGAAGATCATTCCTTATATTTTGATAAAAAAAATTATCCTATATAAAATAATTTTCTCCTTATCTCCTTTTCATGAATTTTATAGAATTTAAATGAATCATATATCTATCAAAAAAATTATCTCATTTATCCAACCAATGATTGTTAACAAGCAATACTCAAGAGAGAAAAAATGAGCCAAAAAAATACAAATCCAATAATTCATTCTAGTTTGAAGTGTTACTTACATTCAATTCATTAATGAAAAAACCTCTTGGTCCATCACTCTAATCTACAAGGTTCAATTCTTCCTTTAATTTTTAACTCCCATATATTTAAAACATTTTTAAAACATACAGTTGGAATCATATACCATTAATAATCAATGAATTAAATTATATAACATTTATAATTTGGTTGGAATCTTCACATGGAATCTTGTGACCCTACAAGTAATCTATAAAATTCCTTCTCCAACAGCCTATTTTTTCATAAAGATAGCATTGTCTCTACTTTTATTTTGATATAACTAGTAGTGTGGACTCTCCACAACCACTTTTCATTTCCTTCGTTCCAAAAACCTGAACCTTATCATTTTTTTATGATAAACATGGAACATGAGATTGGACCACTCATTTCATACTCATTTATCCTAAATATATTGAGGAGATTGGTGGTTTTACAAAATTCACTCATGTTGGAATCCACAAAAAACTATTGGAACCCTTCTAACAGTGATTGTAGAATGAAATCAATGGAAAATTCAGGTTTAAAAGGTGGACTTAGCCTCCCTAAATAATTGATGTACATAATCAAATTGAGTACATAAATTTAGACTTAGATTCCATCTATCATTTTTCATCGAAAAAAGAGCCTTTGAATCCTCATACATTTCTTGCCCACCTTGCTCCCAATAGTCATTCTAGGTTGCCTATCAAATTTTAGGCATTAATAGTCTCCTGTTTCTTATGAAACATATAATTAATGGTAAAAAATGGGTGTAGAGACCCCTAGTGAATCCTTTATCTGGTTATCATAGGCATACAAATTTGTATCTGAAACATCACCAGTTGTTTCCTTAGAATTAGTTGTTCCAAAACATAGAATTTTATTTATTTATTAATAACTATTCTCATGTTCTAGTATCATTCAAGAAAGTAACTTTTTGATTGATCTCAATCTCAAGTGAGTTGATGATGATGTCATTTATCTAAAACAGAATCATACATCAGATGAATATCATACTTTATTATCATTCAGAGGGGACTAATCATGTGTGGCATACAACAGAAGCTCACGACTCCCTATTCACCATAGCATAATGGGGATATTCCACAATTAGACCATGGTAGCCATGGCTCATAGCATGTTGATGGAAAAGGGTATCCCCATTATGTTTTAGGGTGGGGTCATTTCCACCACCATTTTCATCCAGAACTAAGCACCGACATAAAGCCTTGACGGGATGATGTCATACGAGGCCTGGCATGACAAATGACCGACGATGCACTTTATCTACACCTCTTGCTGCATTGTGCATTTCAAGATTGTGAAGGCTCACCTTAGGAATTTAAATGATCAAAATACATCAATGATCTTCATCAGGTATGATTTTGGATCAAAGGAATATAGTGTGTATGACCCCAATGACAAATGCGTGAATTTAACACACAATGTCATCTTCGATGAGGCGGCGTATTAGGATTGGAGTGATGATGACAAATAAGATGTGTTGAGTATCAAGGAATCATTCACCATCCAGGATACTAAGGATCATATACAACGGATGGTGGAGAACTAAATAACTATTGAAGACCATAGATCATCACCCACATCCACTAGCAACTGAAAACACTATTGAAGACCAAAGATCACCACCCACACCCACTAATGTGCGCTCTGCAGATACTACAACACCAGACATTGTTGAGGTCATGCATGTGCCATCAACCATAGTGTTTTCACCCAACACCAATCAAAACGACTTCTCACTTTGGTTTTGCACCATCAACAATATTATGAGGCCAATAGTGCCACTAGAGTTTTCATTGTGTGAGCTTGACTTCGGAAAGTCCCACTTCACAATGGCTGATGAGTTAACCTCTTTCAGCAAAGAAAAATAACACTTGTGGTAGAAAAAAAATGTTTGAGGTGAAACTAAGGAAACCATCAACTAGGGACGTAATAGGGAGAACGGGGAGAAGGTGTTGAGTTCATTTCTCAGCATTGAAAGCCTCCTCATGTCCCTAGGAACAGTCAGAATAATGTGTTCCGTTGGAGTCCAAACAATATATCAATGTACTCATGGACAAACTTGCCAACACCATGGTCACCAAGACCACCATCTGCATGCCACATTCATTGGGGAGAGCTATGACGAGCGAAGAGGACTTGAGGGAAGAGCAGTTCCCAAACACTCACGAAGTCACTTGGATGCACTAGGTTTCAGGAGTTTCACGTGAAAATTGACTTTGAGACCTGATGAGAACTACAAAAATTGAGGGGGTGATATTGTTGATTAATTTCAAGTGATGATTAATTTCACCAATTTCTTCCTCCTTCTCATTATTTTCCCCCGATTATTTTTATATTTGTGGATCAATGCGATTTTACCTCACTAAGTCTCTCGCATGGTTAATTACGTTGTAAATACACCTTGCTTTTTTGTGTATGTAAAGCAATGAAAACTCCAACAGAAAAGCATCTCCATTGGTGGTGCCCAAAAAGATATATCGTGTTGTTGATTTTTTCCTTCCTCATTTCATGGCGTTCATTTGTATTCATGGGTTCATAGTTGTTTGCATGGCACAAAATGATGACAACGACCCCCTGTACAAAATCACACGATCTGTGTAAATATTAACTTGTGATACACAAAAAAGATTCATGCATATATAACAATAAAAAATAATAAAATATACAATATATACATAAATATAAGGGTTTTATGTCATTAATTCATATTCCATACACCAAAAAGAAAAATAAGTCAACAATGACACACACAATTAAAAATTAAAAACCATATATCTCAAAAAACCATATGTCTAAATTCCTAGAATATATTAAAAAATATATATCACAAAAAAAAGCATAGTCTTATCATTACTTACCACAGATATTTTGAAATAAATCCCCATTCCTGAAATTTATAAAACAGATAATTAATTATTAAAAACCGTGTTGTATTGGTGTAACATGATCCAGTTGGGCCAGATGCTTGTGGCACGCAACTGTCATTGGTCAAACTCCACGGTGAGATCATTGGGGGATACATGGGGAAATGTGGCCCGACTCTGTGGGTTCGGGAGCCAATGTCACCCAGCCCAAATTTTCAGCCACTGTAGTAGAGCTGACCTACCTACACCAAAAGTGATTGTAGTAGTGCGGACATTGGAGTCAACTTTACTCTAGCCTTTTGGACTTCCACCCAACAGCCACTATAGAACTTTTGACTTGGGTGGCCTCTATTCACTGTAGCGATGTGAACTTCATGTGTGGAATAGTGGATCATCTTCTTCCTTTATTGTCCCATTTTCAGGAAAGGATTTGTGTGAGAATTTTTTTTGTAATTTGTGCTCCATATTCATAGTGAAGTTCCGCCTCTCCGTGGATGTAGGTATTTTTCCCGAACCATACAAATTGGTGTCTTCCATGTATTTTATTTTCTTCTGCATTTTTTATATCCCATTTCTGCCATTATGACTCCCAACATTTCCACACAAACCATATAACTAAAATAAAAAAGAAACTAAAAAATCATTAGAAAAATAAAAAAGAAAGCATAGTCGTAAAAATTACAATTGGGGTGGCTTGAAAAAAATAAGGGATGGACAACATAAACAAAATTGAATTTAAAAAATCTTACGGATTCGCACAGATGGTCTGCCTACCCTAGAAGACACTTCGTATCTGAGTTTCAGTAGTTTAGGGAGATGGTTGGGTTGAGGGAGCTCGGCTAGGTCACGCTAGTTAAGGGAACTCGGCTGGGATGCAGCATTCGATGTGGTCTAACATTTGTTGGGTCACTCGACTCATGGGAAGAGTAGAGTGTTGCAATGTGTCTAAAGAGGAGGTCATCATTTGACCTCAAAAGCGGTATTTTCAATCAAGAAGTATGATTTGATGGGTTAAAAAATGAAAAAACAAAAAAAACAAAAAGTCATAGTGGCGCATATTGCACCATTGCACAACACGGTGCAAGAAAACCCATGGTGTGGTGCACCACTTCTTGGTGCTAGCCATGACACAATAACACATGTCATTAATAACTATCTGTGGGTGTTAACCAACAAAACATTTCCAACAACAAATTTTAAAATCCATGTTTAAAATGTCCAAAACTGAATGGAACTTCAAACAAGAAAAAAATAAGGCTTATGACTTCTTACCATAAAAAATTATTTATTTGAGTTTGATTCAACTACATGCAGAGCAAATGTGCTGATCCATTCAAGACTTTTCGAAATGTCAATATTTCCATTAGTTGAGGCCAATGCGACGTATAAGACGGGTGAAGTGATATCAATATATGTTGGGATCATAAATGATTGTCCCACCGGTGAAGCGATAATCACGATACAAAATTAAGTAAAAAATGTGCAAATAAATGGAAACCAGATGTAACGTGGAAAAACCCCCAAATGGAAGGGGTAAAAAACCACGGGAAAATAGAAAGATCACTACAGGGTAAAAGTGGGTACACAATACCTCACTAATTAAAAGGAGAAAACACTTGGAAAATTTCTCTCTTGAATATTGTTTGGTCCACAAGGTTGAGTACCCTGAGATTGGGGGGGTGAATCAGGGTATGACTAATTTAAAATTAAATCCCGTTCTGATCTTGTTTCGCTGTTAAGAAAACACTATTCTCTCTCTTTCCTATTTCACAATGTAAACAGAAAGTAAAGCATGAATAAGACACATAAATATTTACTTGGTTCACCGCTAAGGGCTGCGTCCAAGGAGCATACGCCGACAGGTTGTCGGTCATACCAAATTCCACTAAACATCACTAGCTGTGGATAACAAGGATCGGGCACAGTCACTCTGTACCAGTCTCACTACCTTTACAAGGTTTAGGGTAATCTCACTGCTTTCCTAATGGTCACTCCTTATTTATCTCTCTCTCTGGCTCACTACCAGTGGAGAAGATCACCTTCTTCCTCTTCCATTGCTCACTGCTCCGGAAAGGATCCATTCACAGTTTATAGACTTGTAGGTCTCTTCTTTTTCATGAAGGAATGCATCTTCCTCTGTATGTAAATGATCTGTTGAAGTCCATATTTCACCCGTAGATGAATCTCACTTTGCACCGATGGTATCAGGCAATCTTCCAGCTTTCACGCAGCCCAGAATAACCACCGTGAATCAACCCTTACTTGGCGTGCAATTCTAACTCGATGCGCAGTTATCGGAGCGTAGGTCACAACTGGCGCGCAGGTCCACCTCAACCACCTATGCGACACAACCTTCATTGACTCCGAACCTACGCGACTCACTTCTTTTTACGCCCAAACCAATATTGGCATGCAAATACTAACTGGTGCGCAACTTCAAACACTGGTGCAGAAGTCCACCTGCATGACCACACACCACTTGCTCGACTTACACACCAGCGTGATGGGAGATCTGATTTTTCTAAGTGTTGAACTCCGTTCAAAATGAGGAGGGACGGTCTAGTATTTATAGGCATTTGGTCACCCTGCGCGGCGGCGCACAAGTATCCCCTCAGCACGCAAGTTTTGGCATGAAAGTCTCTAAACCTACAAGTCACTTACACGACCCTCTTTCCTTGTCCATATTTAAAAGATTTGATCTTGAAAAACATATTTTGTTCAATTTTCCAATCCTCCTATGCATCAACATGCAAGTATCTTCATGGCGCGCAGGTCACCTGCACGACCACACCAATACATGCGCGACCCTCTTTCCATTGCCTTATTTTGACCTTCTGATCCTGAAAAACATTAGCCACGAAATTTCCCTCTACTTCAAGTACATGGCATGCAAGTCCCTTTTTGAAAAACCACATTTCTTCATTTTTCAGTTTTTTGGCCCAAAAATTTCCCAAACACTGGAAAACGGTGCCACCTTGTATCTGCTCTTTTCGTATCGCCTCCAGATCACCCATTTCTCTGTTGACTTTCTTGAATCAAACAGTGATCATTGAACAGAGCTCTTGAAATCAACATTACACCATGAAATCCCCTTTTTTAACAAAATTGTATGTCATGGTTTTCTTTGTCAACAATCACAGCACAAATGTCCACTTTGTCAACATACACAATCACATAAAAAATGCTTCAATGATACTTTGAGGGATTTTTGCCCAAAAAATATGGTGGGGAAACGACCTCACATATACCACTCAAAATGGGATCTATTGGTGGAGATGAGAACTGATAAAGAATGATCTTTGGAAGAAGGGAGAGCCTCCTTTTATAGGCTTCCTCACCCCTACCTGTTGCCATCTCCTGCTGGATTATTTTTTGAGGGTTTGGCCACCAACCACCTACAACCAACATCCCCTCTTGGAAAAAGGAGGTGGACAGGGCCGTCTGGGGAGAAAAAAATCTTCCAACACATCTCCCACTTGGAGATTTTATTGAGAACCAATCACATCACTACATCCTTTCTATCATCAAAACATGATGCTCATGTCTCTGTCAGGTCTCTCAAGGATCTACACCTTCTGAACATATCAGAGTCAGTCATTTTCCTCATGAAATCTTCCATATTTTCTTTAGTATAAATTTTCCACAAATACACACCTCCTTCATGCACCAAATCTTGGACAAAGTGATACTGTACCCTTATGTGATTCGTCATGGAATGACAAGATGAATTCGTTGCAATATGCAAGGCGCTCTAACTATCAAAAAACAATGAAATCTAAACCTATCTATGCCTGAGATCCTCTAACAAAATTCTCATCCAAATTGCCTCTTTTAAAGACTATGTAGCTACCATGTACTATGACTCCATCGTGGATAAATCAACAATTGACTGGAACTTCAAAATCCATCTCACAGCTCCTCCTGCAAGAGTAAACACATAACCAGTTGTGGATTTCCTCCGGTCAGAATCACCTGAAAAATATAAATCAATATAGCCTTTGACAATAATATCTGATCCTCCATAAAATAATGCATCATTTGATGTCTCATTGATGTATCTTAGGATCCTCTTCATTGTGCTCCACTACTCCTGTGTTGGATTCACCAAATACCAACTATCTTCTCCCACTCCTTGTGCAATTTCCGTTCTAGTACAAACTATAACAAACATTAGACTACCCACTGCTAATACATAAGGTACTGAAGACATTTCCATCCTCTCTGCTTTACTGCTAGGACTCATTGTGGAGGATAACATGAAATTAATTGGAAGAGGGGTAGAGATTGGCTGACAGTCTTTCATGTTGAAGTTTTTCAATACTCTCTGTATGTAACTCTTATATGATAGCCAAATCGTCCCATTATATATGTCTCGGTAAATCTGAATCCCAAGAATCTTGTTTTTTGGTCGGATGTCCTTCATATCAGACTCCCTAGACAAATGCGCCTTCGTCTCCTGGATCTAATCTTTGTTGGGTCCTACAACCAACAAGTCATCCACATACAACAGAAAAATGATGAAATAATTACCATTTGAACCCTAAAAATATGCACAATGATCTGAATAAATTCTTTTGTATCTAGGGATGATGATATAGGAATAAAATCTCTTCTACCAACACCTTGACACATGTTTGATATCGTATAGAGATTTGTTCATCCCGCAAACCAAGTTCTCTTTTCCTTCTTCAGAAAAACCTTGTAATTGAAGCATATAGATCTCTTCATCAAGATCACTATAGAGAAAAGATGTCTTCACATCCAAATGCTCTAGATGTAAGCTGTATATTGTACACATCGATATAACTAACAGAATAGTTATCAGTCTAATAACAGGAGAAAATATTTCATTGAATTCAATACCTTTCTTCTGAGAAAATCCTTTGACCACCAATCTTGCACAATATATTTCCACCTAGTTCTTTATATCAAACTTGATCTTAAAGACCCATTTGTTTCCAATAGCCTTCCTTCTATTAGGTAATGAAACTAGATCCCATGTCTTGTTTCTGTGCAAGGATTCAAGTTCCTCCTACATTGCTGCCATCCATGAGGATACATCTACACTCTGGTGTAAGAGCCCGACTCTTATTTCTGAGGTACGGGTTTCTTCTTTTCTCTTTTCCTTAAGTGTTTTTGAGAAAATATGGAAAATGGGGTGAAATCCCAAATTTTGAAAGTACACGACGTGTACTTTTCTAAATGCCATGTACTTTTGGCCGTGTGCGATGAGTACACAGGGTGTGTAGCCATGTCGGTGAAGAAGGGTGTAAAGACTGACTACATGCCGTGTAGTGGTCCCTTACACGCCGTGTAGTCAGTCGGCAAGCGAATAGTAAGGCGGTGGCCAGCTGTGCGATAGAACACGCGGTGTACTCAAGGAAACACACTGTGTAGTCATGTCGGTAGATGAATGGTTCCACATTGGCGGGAAACCTCCATAGGAACAGTTAAAAAATGGGAAGTACACGTCGTGTACATGGAGATACACGTCGTGTACTTTGTTTTTTTTTTCTTAAAATGGGAAGTAGCCTCCCATGTTCACAGGGATGTCTTAGAATCAGATGGGAGCTTGACAGGGGATGTCCGAACCTTCAAGGATCTCCAGATCGAGCGCCGGGAATCTGTTTCTACCTTAGACGATCTCGTTGGGACCGCGCGGGTAAGCCCTCCCATCTCCTGGCATTGTTCTTGCCAATTCTTCCTCTAATGGAATTTATTTAAGTTTAAGCGAGTGTTCTTTCACCTTAGATATACCTCGTTCTAGGACGATTCGTGGAATGGCGTTCGAGTATACTGATCAGGGGCGTATAAGGTTGGTGGCTTAGTGTTTATTTTCCAACTGTCTTGTGTTTTTGTGTGTTTTTGTGCTATGAACCCATATTTGGGGGGTCGTGTGGCCGAGGCCATGGCTATTTTCAATACCTAGAACTAAATAGGTAATTAATTTTTGTAATAAACTGCTGTTTGGGATTGTTGCTTGGATCTAGGACCACCCCGGGGGTGCGTTCCTCTGTTTAGCCATTTTTCCAGGATACTCAAGCGTGTACCTTTAATGTAATGAGTTAATAATTGAAATGAGAGGAGATTCTTTTTATTGTTTGTTTAAAAGTTGGGCCTCGCCCGGTTACCTGTTAGCCTGAGG
The DNA here is from genome assembly GCA_963277665.1 of Viscum album. Taxonomy (NCBI): domain Eukaryota; kingdom Viridiplantae; phylum Streptophyta; class Magnoliopsida; order Santalales; family Viscaceae; genus Viscum; species Viscum album. The sequence goes on along the minus strand of OY728134.1, from coordinate 111,475,959 downwards.
GCAGAATTGTGATTAGCCTGTGGGCACTGCACTATTTAACCTGTGGGAAACTTCTTCAGTGCCTGTGGGAAGTTGATTCTCTGCCTATGGGTGACACTTCTTATGCCTGTGGGAAATATCTGTATGCATGTTGGCAGATTCTTGTATTGGAATTTCTTTACCTAAGGGTGGGAGTTTACGTGTATCAGGACATTGGATGTTTACTTAGAATATTCATTGTGGTGATATTTTACACAAATGATTAAATGGATAATAAAATGGAAATATAACTGGTTAAGTTAGTTACTTTCAGTACTTCATGCATTATTGCATTTTATTACTGCACATCTTTGTTGAATGCTTTCACACAGTTGGGCATGAGCCTTTGGTGGGTGCCCACTAAGAATTTATTTCTCACACCCAGTTTGGGTCATGCTTTTCAGCCCAAACCGATTACGTTTCTGTAGGTGTGGATAGGGGAAAGATTCCCTATATAGGTACTTGATTTTTGCTGAGGAGTAGGAGGGCATGGGACCGAGCCCTATCTCATGATGCCACTGGCTATTCTGTTTTTCTTTTCTGTACTTTTACTTCAGTTGTAATGTATTGTATTGCATTATAACATGTTCTGGCTATTTTATAGAATAGTGACATGTTGCATCTTCATATATGTTTGACTACTGGTTTCCCTTTTTGTTATCAGTTATCCATTTCAGTTATATATACTTTTGTTGCTTCTACTGTTGTTATATGTTTTATACATTCTATTCCACTACACATTGACAAATGAGGGCATAGTTTCTCCTCTATCAGACATGGGCCCTCGTTACTAGTAGGAAGCCTCTTGTGTTTGGCTAAATGCGCTTGAGGTCACGTGGCGAAACGAGTTCGGGGCACTCGTTGCGTGGCACCTGAATCCGGGATGTTACAAAGTGGTATCAGAGGAGGATCTTTTCTTTGACTTACTATTTTGCGCCTTAGTCAGGGATAGGATGGAAACGGTAGTTGGTAATAAGTTATTCCCAGGTGTAGCTAACCCGTGTACAGGGAAAATCCAATTTACCTCGTGTTGAAATTTTTCTAATTTTTCAATTTTACAGTTGAAATGATTTTCACCAAAGGGTGATGCACTTGAGATTGTGCTATATATATTTTATTTATGGGTTCTATTTAGTTGCTTCCCGATGAGATGAGGATGTTCCATCTCATGCATCATTTAGGAACATGCTAGAAATCACTTGCCATGAATAGTTCCATGCCATGTAGGTGTAATAGAATTTTCATGTTGTTGTGATAGTAGTTGTTCTAGAAAATCATGTTGTTGTGATAGCTGCTTGATAAATACCTGTTATGTGATAGTGTATTGTTGTGTAGGCCTCTCGAATGAATGGATGCCAAACTTTGGTTTTTGGGGATTTTGGGCCCCCATTGACTGGAATTTGGTGGATCATTGACTGTTTATTATGTTATAACACAGATAAGATGTCAAACATTGATTCATGGGGAGTATGGGCCCTCACGGATCACAATTTGAAACTTAGGTGTAGTTTGCAGTATTTTCTGGGTTCCAGGGAAGTTTCTGAGGCATACTGTCTGGAAAACTTAGTCCACATGTCGTGTAGTACCTTCAACACACCGTGTATGATCTTCTGTTCGGGAAGAAAAATATACTTTTTTAGTTCACGCCGTGTAGTGTCTTCCCATGTCACAAACCGTGTGGGCAACCACACGGGGTAGGGAGTGTTTGTGAAGAACATGTTGTGTACCATACGTACACGCCGTGTTGGATTGACCCAGAGACCTGGCCGTGTAACTAAAAAACACGGGACGGTGTAATATTTTCTTGAACACGCCGTGTCAATAATGAACACGCCGTGTAGGCTGACCTAGGGACTCGGTCGTGTAAGTAACAACACGGGTTGGTGTAATCCCTTCGTGTACACGCCGTGTGGATATCGAACACGCCGTGTAGTGTGAGTCGTGTGTCCGACCCTGTAACTAACAACACGGGTGGGTGTAATCCCTTTGTGTACACGCCGTGTGGATATAGAACACGTCGTGTAGTGGGATCCATGTGTCCAGTCGTGTAACTGACAACACGGGTCTGCGGAACTCATCTAGTACACATCGTGTACCTATGGGACACGCTGTGTAGTCCTGACCGGTGACAGATCGTGTGGAGTCAGCTATGTGGCTGGGAAACAGGGTAGTGTGCACGCCGTGTGCGGGTGTAACATGCTGTGTAGTTCAAGCCGAGTAGTCGGTCGTGTCATAAACGACGTGGGAAGTTGGAAAATTACACTATACACGCCATGTAGTTTAGTTCCATGGGAGCTGTGTGGCTTAGCCGTGTAGAAGGATTGGGGCAAGGTTAAAGGAGTCAGGTACACACTTTGTAATCATTATACTTGCAGTGTAGTCATGTTTTTCAAATCATGAAAATCCTTCTTCCTCTTGTTCCCCTTGTGGTTCCTTCACTTTCAATATTAATAATCTTAAATCTAAGGCGTGTTTTGACCATGATGTGTCATGCCACTGAGACGACCACACGTTGTTCGTCAGGAGAGCGGCGACGACTATACTCCAGAGATGGTGGGTCATGGGCTACTAGTGGACCCTCTAGCAGAGCCATATACGGCGCCAGCTATTATACCAGACACAGGTGCAGATGCAATGTTTCGTGAAGGCTTTATGTGGTTCATGCAGACCTTTCAGGGAGCACCGCAGGATGCCACCTCTATGGCTGAGCTAACTCATATATTTCAGCAGTAACATCTACCTAGATTTTCAGGGCATGGAGGACCACATGCTGCAGAGTCTTGGATAGGATCGATGCAGACTATTTTTGAGCATCTTGAGACGCCTCCAGGGCGGAGGGCCTCGCTCGCGACGTATATTCTGCGTGATTCCGCCAAGAGGTGGTGGGATGTTACCACCAAGTCAGAGCAACAAGAGACATTGCGTGGGAAGATTTTCAGGCAGTCATCTATGAATTCTTCTTTCCAGAGATGTTGAGGGAAGATAAAGGTCAAGAGTTCATGAGTCTGCAGCAGGGCGCTATGTCGGTGATGGATTATTCTTCTTGCTTTATCGAGCTTCAGCGTTTTTCACCCGTTCTAGTGGGTGTTGTGATGTTGAGATCCAGACGCTTCGAGGATGATATTCGGTTTGACATCCAAGCACTGGTGAATGTTTTTAGGTTGCCTAATATACATGCTATTGTGAACCAGGCGATGATTACAGAGAGGAACCTGCCGGATGCTAGTGGTGCGGGCCAGGGTGGTTCAGCACCACTTTCTGGTACCATTTCTAATAGTAAGAGGAAGAGAAAGATGTACTTCTCTCAGGGTGGCAGTGCTAGACAGAAGAATGCTTCAGCTAGCCAGGTCATGTTCTACTAGTGTGGTAGAGAGGGGCACAAGACACCACAGTGTCCACGAGACCCAGTGGAGTGCCGAGCTTGAGGCAGGATGGGTCATCTGCAGCGCTTTTGCAGGGCGTTTCCTCCGATGGCTAGTGAGAGGGGTTCTGTGCAGACTCCGCATGCGGGAGCAGGACCAGCAGCTTCTTACCAGTCAGGGAACTGGAATACATTATGGTGTGCAGGTATAGATGGTGGTCGTGGACATGGTATCCAGACACCAGGATCTTAGAGGCAGCAGGGCGGGACAGCTCAGGGTAGCCAGGCTATGTCGTAGGGTCGTGGCACTGGACAGACATATGCAGTGCAGCAGACCCAACAGGAGCAGGATCCTAGACCTTGTACTGTCAGAGGTACTATTCTAGTAGATTCTGTTTTATCTTTAGTACTTTTTGATACAGGTGCTACACATAGTTTTATATATATACTTGTGGTGGAGAGCCTTGGGATCTCTGTTTCTTCTTCTTCTGATATCATGACTCTAGACACTATGTGGGGACTAGAACGACTGGTTTGCATGAGTGCAAGGAGTGCCCCCTTTAGGTTGATGGGTGTCACTTTCTTTGGGACCTCTATGGATTAGAGATGACAGCTTATGACTTCATTCTTCGGATGGACTGGTTGGTTCCCTTTCGAGCCTTTGTGGACTGCTATTGTCATAGGGTGAGTTTCACGTCACCAGAGGGTGGTGAGTTTCTATACAAGGGAGAATGGAATGTTCAGGCGAGTCGAGCTGGGCCAGAGCATCATGGGCGAGGTGGAGTCACAGCCCAAATTGCTAGCTTATATCTGGATGATCAGGGGATTTTTCATATGGATTTCCCTCTAGTGGTTGATCATTTCAGGGATGTTTCCCGGACAACTTTTCAGGTCTTCCTCTGGAGTGTGAGGAGTATTTCTCTATTGAGATTGTTCCAGGAGCAGCACCAGTGTCCATTCCTCCGTATAGGATGGCTACACCAAAGTTGCAGGAGCTCAAGAGGCAGTTAGAGGAGTTACAGGCAAAGGGGTTTATCCAACCCAGTAATTCTCTGTGGGGTTCTCCTGTCCTTTTTACGAAGAAGGCGGACGGTACCCTCAGACTCTGCGTTGATTATCGGAAGCTGAACCAGTTGACGTTTAAGAACTGATATCCCTTGCCGAGGATTGATGATCTTTTTTATCAGCTTCGTGGGGCATGAGTGTTCTCAAAGATTTACTTGAGGTCAGGGTATCATCAGTTGCGGGTGAGACCATCAAATATACCGCTTATAGAATTTCAGAGAAGATATGGTCTATACGAGTATTTGGTTATGCCGTTCAGACTCAGAAATACGCCAATGGTTTTCATAGATCTGATGAATCGTGTGTTCCATCCTTATCTGGATTCTTTTGTGGAAGTATTCGTGGATGACATCTTGGTGTACTCTCACACTCGACACGACCATGCCACCCATCTTGATATCGTATTTAATACACTGAGAGAGAATCGGCTATATTTTAAGCTCTCAAAATTCCACTTTTGGATGGACCATATTCACTTCCTGGGTCATATCATCTCATAGCCAGGAGTTTCAGTAGACCCGAAGAAGGTGAGAGGAGTAGTTTCCTGGGGGAAGCCTAAGAACATGTTTGAAATATAGATTTTCTAAGGGCTAGCTGGTTACTACAGACGCTTTATATAGGACTTCTCTCGCTTAGCAGTGTCTTTGACGGGTCTGACTAAGAAGGGTGTGAAGTTCGTTTGGCCGGAAGCTTGCGAGACATCCTTTAAGGACCTGAAGGGAAGTTTGACATCAGCACATGTCCTAATACTACCAAAGCCATGGAAGAGCTATACAGTTTACTGTGATGCATCAGGTATTGGGCTAGGAGCAGTGGTGATGCAGGGCGATTGAGTCGTTGCTTATGGGTCTCGGTAATTGAGGCCACATGAGAGGAATTACCCAACGCATGATCTCGAGTTGGCTATTGTTGTGCAAGTGTTGCGCTGTTGGAGACATTATCTATTGGGAGAACGTTTTTTGTTTTTCACCGACCACAAAATTCTCAAGTATATCTTTACTCAGCATGACTTGAATCTGAGGCAGTGAAGGTGTGTCGAATACCTTCAGTCCTTTAACTTTCAACTTGCCTACACACCTGGTAAAGGTAATGTAGTAGATGATGCACTGAGTAGGAAGACTCAAATGCAGGATGTGCAGGAGGCCAGTGATGAGTGGCAGCTCATGGCTTTGTTCTCTGAGATGCATTTGGAGGTTCACGACAGTCAGGGACAAACTTATATTTTGTCTTTAGCTGTGACTTCTACCCTCCTGGATATTGTGAGGATGAGACAACTATCTGATTCAGAAGGAATAGTTATATGGGAGTTGGTGGCAAGTGAGGACCCTCCTCCTGGTTGGATGATAGGCGATGAAGAGATTCTGTGTTTCCATGGATGAGTATGGGTTCCAGGGGAGATACGTGAGGAGCTGATGCGGGAGTTTCATGCTTCAGCTTGGGCAGTTCATCTCAGGGTTACCAAGATGTACCGAGACTTGAGACGTCAGTACTGGTGGTCGGGTATGTAGAGTGATGTAGCTGGTTTTGATGCGAGATGTTCCAGCTGTCAGCAGGTGAAGGCGGAGCATCAGAGGCCAGCCGGACTGTTATAGCAGTTACCTATTCCAAAGTAGAAATGGTATTATGTCGCGATGGATTTCGTGACTGTTTTGTTGAGGTCTCCTCAAGGAAATGATATGGTGTGGGTTATTGTGGATAGACTCACGAAGTTAGATCACTCTTTTCTGATCAAGGAGACATTCGGTGTAAACGAGCTCAGAAGGTTGTATATCCGAGAGATCATACGTCTTTATGGGGTTTCTTATTCTATCGTTTTAGATAGGGACGCTCTCATTACATCTCATTTCTAGCATAGTTTTTAGAGGGAAATAGGTACACAGGTGCATCTGATCATGGCTTACCACCCTCAAACAGATGGCCAATCCGAGCATACAATACAGGTTCTTGAGGACATGCTGCGTGCATGAATCCTAGACTTTGGGGTCTCTTAGGAGAAGCACATACCCCTAGTCGAGTTTTCAAAAATAACCGTTTTCAGGAAACTATCGAGATGGAACCATATGAGGATTTATATGGTAGGTCATGTCGATCACCTTTGTGATGGTTAGAGGCAGGTGAGACAGTTTTTCTAGGACCATGTATCGTACAGGAGACTTCTGAGCAGGTCTAGTTGATTCAAAAACAGATGGCTACTGCACAGTCTCTTTAGAAGTCTTGTACCGATCGTCACAGATGACCTTTGGAGTTCGTAGTCAGGGATCGGGTTTTCTTGCATGTTTCACCAAGGCTGGGACATAGACGGATCAGAAGACAGGGTAAACTATCACCGAGGTATGTGGGGCCATTTGAGATTCTAGAGAGAGTCAGGTTGGTTGCCAATCGGTTGTAGTTACCACAGAGGTACCGAGCCATGCACGATGTCTTCCATGTATCTCAGTTGTGCCGCTATCATTACAACCCGTCTCACATCCTTCATCCCGAGGAGGTTGAGCTTCAAATGGATGCGTCCTTTTAGGAGCATCTGATTTGTATTGTTGACAAGAGCTCTAAGGTTCTTCAAGGCCATTCAGTTCCTCTCATAAGGTTGCTATGGTAGCATGGCCGAGTGCTGGACAAAACCTGGGAGCAGGAGACCAATGTACGTGCTCAGTGGCCGATGTTATTCACGACTATATCTTCTTTACCCTTGGAAGGGAAATTCATGGACGAATTGCTTTAAGGCGGATGTTTGTAAGAACCCGTTTCTTATTTTTGAGGTACGAGTTTCTTATTTTCTCTTTTCCTTAAGTGTTTTTGAGAAAATATGAAAAATGGGGGAAAATCCCAAATTTTGGAAGTACACGCCGTGTAATTTTCCACACGCTGTGTACTTTTGGTCGTGTGGGACGAGTACATAGGGTGTGTATCCATGTCGGTGAAGAAGGGTGTAAATACCGACTACACACCGTGTAGTGGTCTCGTACACGCCGTGTAGTCAGTCGGAAAGAGAATAGTAAGGCAGTGGCAAGATGTGCGATAGAATACACCATGTACTCAAGGAGACACACTGTGTAGTCATGTCAGCATATGAACTGTGCCACACTGGTGGGAAACCTCCAGAGGAATAGTTAAAAAAATGCGAAGTACACACCGTGTACTTGGAGATACACGCCATGTAATTTTTTTTCACTTAAAATGGGCAGTAGCCTCCCCTGTTCATAGGGAAGGCTTAGAATCTGATGGGAACTCTGGAGGGGATGACCAGACCTTCATGGATCTCTAGATCGAGCGTCTGAAATCCATTTTCGCCTCAGATGATCTCGTTGGGACTGCGCGGGTAAGCCCTCTCATATCCTGGCATTTTTCTTACCAATTATTCATCTGATAGAAGTTATTTATGTTTAAGAACGTTTTTGTTCACCTCATATCTACCTCATTCTAGGGCGATTCATGGAACGTTGTTCGATTATACTGATCAGGGGTGTATAAGGTAGGTGTCTTGGTGTTTACTTTCCAACTGTCATGCGTTATTGTGTGTTTTCAAGCTACGAACCCATATTTGGGGTGTCTTGTGGCCGAGGCCATGGATATTTTCAATACCTAGAACTGAATAGGTAATTAATTTTGGTAATAAAATGTTTTTTGGGATCGTTGCTTAGATCCAGGACCACCCTGGGGGTGTGTTCATCTGTTTAGTTGTTTGGCCAGGATACCCGAGGGTATACCTTTAATGTAATTATTTTATAATTTTCGTTAGAGGAATTGCTTTTTATTTCATGTTTATATATTGGGCTTGTCCCGGTTACCTGTTAGCCTAAGGGAAGAATTGTGATTAGCCTGTGGGCACTCCACTATTTAGCCTGTGAGCAACTTCTTCCGTGCATGTGGTTAGTTGATTCTGTGCCTTTGGGTGACACTTCTTACACTATTGGGCAATATCCATATGCTTGTGGGTAGAATCTTGTGATGTAATCTCTTTACCCGAGGGTGGGAGTTTACATGTCTAAGGACATTGGCTGTTTACATAGAATATTCACTATGGTGATATTTTACATAAATGATTAAATGGATATTAAAATGGAAATATAACTGGTTAAGTTAGTTACTTTCAGTACTACATACTTTATTGCATTTTATTACTACACACTGTTTTTTCATGCTTTCACACAGTTGGGCACGAGCCTTTGGTGGGTGCCTACTAGAAATTTATTTCTCACACCCTCTTTGGGTCATGCTTTTTGGCCCAAACATATTATGTTTCTGCAGGTGTGGATAGGGGAAAGAGTCCCTATATAGGTACTTGATTGTTGCTGAGGAGTAGGAGGGCATGGGACCGAGCCTTGGCTAGCGATGCAGTTGGATTTTCTGTTTTTCTTTTCTATACTTTTACTTCAGTTGTAATGTATTGTATTGCAGTGTGACATGTTCTGGCTATTTTATAGAATAGTGACATAATGCATCTTCATATATATATATGACTTCTAGTTTCCCATTTTGTTATCAGTTATCCATTTCAGTTACATATATTATTGCTACTTCCACTATTGTTGTATGTTTTATTCTTTCCGCTGTGCTACACTTTGACAAATGGGGGCATAGTTTCCCCCACAATCAGACCTGGGTCATCACTGCTAGTCGACATCCTCTGGCGTTTGGTAAAATGCACTTGAGGTCATGTGGCGAACCGGGTTTGGGGCACCCATTATGTGGCACCCAGATCCAGGACGTTACATCTTGGTTGGCTCCACAAAATAAGATGGCTCTCCATCCTCCGTCAATAATTATTACGCAATATTGCTCTCAGTGACACAGTCTGAGTACCATAATGGTGCTCTTTTCTCCTAGGTTGACCATCATGGTCTAGACTCAACCGGTACTTGATCATCTTTCTCTGGTAATGTTTCAGAGGAAACTGATTCTTCCTTGGACTTGTCCTCTACTTCGACTATTGTAGTCTCAGTATTCTCCTTCTCCATGTCTTTGATTAGTTGTCATTTGAACCTTGTCTTTTCCAACAATGACATCTATGTTGATGAAAAATTTGTGTGCAGTGGAGTCCCACAAATGATATCCATTCACACCATCAGTGTACCCTAAGAAGATAGATTTATTAGATCTCAAATCCAATATTGATATTTCCATGTCTTTAAACATTGCATATACAGGACTTCCAAAAGTATGTAACCAAGAATAGTCAGCGGGTTTATGAGTCCACATCTCCATTGGTGTCTTCAGGTCAATATCTATTGAAGGAGATCAATTGATCACATAACATTAGGTATTCACTTCTTCGGTCCAACATGTTTTTTTTCAATTCTTACAATCTTCAACATTTCTATTGTTCTATCAAACATGGTTTTTTTCATCCGCTCTGCCACTCTATTCTCCTATGGAGTGTACGCCACCATGAACTGTCTCTTTATTCCTTACTATTGACAAAAAGTATCAAACTCCTCCCTAGTATATTCTCCACCATTATCCATCCTCAAACACCTGATCTTCTTTCTAGAGTCAGGATCCTTCCGCACTTTGAATGTTTTGAAGACATCAAAAACATATGCCTTCTTCTTGATTGGATATACCCAAAATCTCCTGTAATAATCATCAATGAATGATACAAAGTACCTTTATCCTCCCATGGATATAATCAGTTCTTCCAGAACACCAGAATGGATCAAATCCAAGATCTCTTGACTTCTTACTGTTGATGTCCTGAACCATAGCCTCTGTTGCTTTCTCAAAAAAACAATTTCTCACAAAATGGTAAGGATACCTTTGTAAGAACAGGTAGAAACTTCTGATTTGCATGAATCTCCAGGACTCATTTTGACATATGGACAAGCTTCTGATGCCATAACATCAACAACTCTTCTATTGAGGTATTTTATTCGACAACTATCTCCACATCATTGTACGTTTCACCTATAACCACGCACAAGTTATTGGAGATCTTCTCTTCCTTCATTACCATAAGTATGCCCTTCACAATTTTCATCACTCCATTCTCGGTGTGAGTCCTTCATCTGATGTCATTGAATCGTCCCAAATACAATATGTGCTTCTTCAAACCCATCACATGACATACTCATTGGATGATTCAAATAATACCATCATGCATCTTCAATTTTATTGTACCTAATTCAACTATCATCAGGGTGTGATCATTCCCCATGTACATGAGTCCTTCCAGGATGGTTTTATATTTGTCAAACCATTCCCATCGAGACATCATGTTCCATGTTGCTCAGTAATCTATAATCCATGCATTGTTGAGATGCTGCCTACTTCTAGTAGTCATTGTCACTTCACTGAATAGTATATCTCTTTTTCCAAAAGTACTCACAACATTCACCTGAGAGTTATTTTCACTACTCTTCTTGTACTGACAATCGTTCTTGATGTGCCCCTTCTTTCCACAATTGAAACATATGAACTTTTTTCTTCTTAATCTTTGATTTGGACCTGCTATGATTTTGGTTCCCACTGGAACCACGCTCCATCATCCATCCTCACTCCATTGACAGAGCCTATGCCTGGTGTGAAGTTGTCTATCTGTCCACCTTGTTCTTGCGTCGAATTTCTTCTTCTTGAACTGCAGCTACAACATCATTAAAGATCAGTATATCCATCAGGATATAGTTGGTGAGGTTGATGAAGAGTTGGTCATATGAATCTGGAAAACTCTAGAGTAGAATCTCCACATGTTTAATATCCACAATTGTATTTCCCAGTACTGTGAGCTGAGCGAATAGGTCATCGATGTTGTTGATGCGGTCAGTCACCGATGATTACTCCGACATCCAAGGAGTGTAAAATTTTCTCTTTAGGAAAATTTTGTTGTGTAGTGACCTGGCCTCATATAACTTCATCAGAGTTTCCCATATTTTTTTTACCGTCTTTATCTCTGCAATGCTATATAGGACCCCGTCTTCCAATGCCAAGTGTATGTTGGCTATAGAATTACCATCCACATCATTCCATTTTCCTCCATCACACCCGCTGGTTTTTTCTAATTTCCAGTAGGCAATTATCCTTCCATATCAGTACCTACATCATCATTTTCACAACAACAAAATTATTCCCATCTAATTTTTTGATATTGAATTTTGTCGTCATCTGGACACGCTATCAGTCCAGGACCTCCTCCATTTCACAATGGTGTGTTGAATAATATCACTAATTTTTTTCTGATGTGACAGATCAACCTGAGTTGTAATAACAGAGCATACTCAAAGTTACGAGAATTAGTAATACCTGAATAAATGAACAGCAACTGGCCAGAACCTTCCCTCTGACACCACTTATTGGGACTGTAAATGATTGGCCCATTGGTGCAACGATAATCATGAAATAAAATAAAGTGAAAATTGAGGAAATAAATGTAAACGAGATGTAACGTGGAAGAACCACCAAATGGAAGGGGTAAAAACCATATGAAAAAAGAAGGATCACTATGGGGTGAAAGTGGGTACACAATCCGTCACTTATTACAAAGATAAAACACTCTGAAAATTTCTCTCTAGAATATGGTGGGGAATCCACCTAAAAAACCACTCAAATGGAATATATTGGTGAATATGAGAACTGTTGAAGACTGATCTTCAGAAGAGGGGAGAGCTTCCTATTATAGGATGCCTCACCCCTTCCCGATGCGTTCTCCTACAAGATGATTTGTTGGGGGTTTTTCCACAACCCACCAACCACCGCCATCCCTTATTTGAAAAAGGAGGGGTAGGTGTCATTTGTGGAGAAAACACTGCTAAAAATATGCATGAAGTAGTAATGAGCACATATCTACATACACATGCCACTGCATGATGGCATATTTTTGTGTACAAAAATTACGTAAACACAAACAATGAATGACACTGCATTTTTATCATCAATATTAACAATATAAAATGGTATCATTACTGGATGATTCAACAGTACCATCTTTAGTTTTATATATGTTCGTGCATCTACACACAGATCTAGACCCAACCCCCAAGCCAATTATGAGACTCGTCATATAGATCTAGTCATTGAACTGGAAAATTGAGTTTGGTCTAGAAACAAAACTTCTTAAAGGGTTGGGTTTTAGGATCTATTTAATAGAACATGTTAAAAGATGCCTATTGAAATTATCACTAGTGTTTTCAGATTACATACTGAAAAAGCGCTTTCCTGCCACTTATTTAAATGGGTTTCATCTATAATTTAAGTGAAAGTGTTATTTAAATAAACAAAACAAACTTCATTTACTTTTTCTAACTAACTATCATAAGTGATAATTTCTCTAAGAAGTTTTCAATAAGTGTTGTCAAATGAACACCTGGAAGCTTCCAACCCGAACATCACTAAGGGACAGTTTGACAACCCTTGCTTATTGAAAGTATTTTTCTTCCATTTATTAAATTGCATGTGCTTTTTGAGAAACAGAACAAGATAGTTTTTTTAACTGCTTATCATAGAGGATAAGTTCTAATAAGTAGAACATAGCCTAATTGATGTGTACAGATCGGGAGGTCATGATTTAACGTTTGTACTACTAGACAATAACTAGAGCTTAATATATCTCAAATAGGATCGCTAAAGCAGATGCATTAGGATTAATGGCTGCAGGCATTATACAAACACCGGGCATATGTATAAGCATTCACCATACAATAATATCCCTTACAAGAATATCAAAACCATACATTTTATTATCATAACTTTTCATCGGTTAAAGCATAAATGATGCGCAATACAGTGGAGAACTATTCTGGGATTGCTCCATATGGTTTTACGATATATTTTTTGATCTGACACTCCAACATGTTTTCTCATTGGGGGATGTTCTCTTACATAATGATGTTTTATCGAGGGATGAAAAAAGAAGAAATTCAAGATGATATAGAAAACAAAAACCCCTTTGAAAAAGTTATCAGTGAAGAATGGAGGCGCTCTAGGTAATGATGTATTGGTGTAGTCTGATCCTCTTCGGGTGATGTTTGGGCCGAATGTTTCTAACCCGTACTGCACACCAGGCCACAACTTTTGGAAGTCGAGCTCTGTGGTGAGCTCGTTAGGGGTTTTATGGGGTAACTTTCCCCTTCTTTGGGGGACCGGGGGCTGATGATCCCCGAGAAAAATATTTTGGGTACTGTAGCATATCTGACCATTATAACAGAGCTGACCGACCGACACCGATATAGCACTATACCAGTACGGAAAATGGAGTCAACTTTACTATAGCCTTTTAGACTTCCAACCAGCAGCCACTACAACACCTTTGACTTGGGTGGCCTCCTTTCACTATAGTAATGTGGACCACCTATTCGGTTAGTGGAATAATGGATTTTCTTATCCATTTTTATCTCATTTTGGGCTAGGGTTTTGGTTAGAAAGAACTCTAACAGAAATTTCGGTAAATTGTGCTCTCAATTACAGTGAACCATATTCTTTATTTTCATTTGAGATTTCATCATGGAAAATAGTGGTACAATCTATAATATTTCCTAGATTTATTCTAAGACTCTATTTGGTGGTAATTTTTGAAACTAATGATAATTTATTCTATGTAAGTGTTTGTTAGACAATGCTTACTGAATGTTTCTTAAAACACTATTAAAAGTGCTTCTATATATGTATTTCCAAATTTATTATTGAAAAAATGTTTTTCCCAAATAAAAAAAAACACTATTCATTTTTTCAAACAGTATCACACAAGTGATAAGCGCAATAAATTGTTTTGATCAAATGCTTTTTTTCACGTTTCCTCAACTCAGTCTTCCTCTCCATCAATGGTCATGTCAGAGCAACAAACCTGTACAAGATCTCTTGCAAGATCGCCACTACAAAAATGAAGAAGTTCATTAGGTGCTGCACGTACCAGCATCTCACCGACATCAAGAGCACTTTCCATCAGAAAAGGGATTCATAATATATATACAAATAATTATATGGAAGGAAAATAATTTTACCAACCCTAGTCTAAGTATAACTTTAAAATGGGAAGCCACTTTCACATCTCAAGTAATTTAATTGAAAATATTTTTCATGAATCGACAATAACAATTACTAATGCAAAATCATTTATATAAAATAAAACATTGCTTAGAAAACAAGAAGTAATACTTATGAAATCAACATCATCAGCATTCCAAACAAACCCAATTAAATCAACCATGAGATTTTTCTTTTTTAGATCAGTATCAATGTTAGAAAAATATAAGGTTGTAATGAAGAGTGTTTTTTAGAATTCTAACTGGGATTTTCATTTCCATGGTCAACAAAAATTGATTCAATGTGAAGTGTATATGGATCAATAATATCATCTGGATCAACTACAATAAAACCAATCATTGTGTAGCCTTTAATAGGCCACATCAATTCTAGCCTTGTGTTATGCGCTAGATTTTTCAGAAGAGTATTGAAGAATAGAAAATTAAAGAATCCGTCTTGGGAAACATACAAGGAAAACTCTCTAGAGAAAAAATTTTACAAAAAAAATGATATGAGAAGAAAAAATTATGAAACTGAGAAAGAATAAGAAAACATCACACATAAATAATAAAAACTGATATAATATTATTCCAAAAATGTGCAATTATAAAAAAATAAAAAAATCTAGTTTGTACGATAGACAAAGATTATGTAATAAATATAAATGAAAAAATGAACTTATAATGACTAGATAGACATGGAAGGTGAGGGAGATTTCTCCCTTTTCAATCTAAGGGATATTTAAAGGGAAAAAATTCATCATTGAAATTTCAATGAACCAATAAAAGAACAATACTATAAAGAAATCATGTGAGAAATTTGGGTGTACATTAGATTTAAAAATTGATCAAACATTAACACTGAAGTGTTCAGATGTCATATTTTCATGTTTAAAGATAAAAGGTTTTGGGCTAAAGAGGCACCTAGATGAAGAGATATATACTAATTCATTACTAAGATAATATGGTGGATGCATTATGATAGAGTATATGATAAAAATATCACTAATGAATCCAATAAGATTCCTCATCATAGGCATGTCGAGTACCTAGTTGGCACATAATGTGATTGGACATTATCTTAGTAGGATATGGGTTCTTGATTGCTTCCATATTCTTCAACCAAATTATAGAACAAGGTTTTGTCTCATCTATATATGGGCGGCTCAGATAATTTTAAGAAAAGAAAATTTGAACACCAGCATGTACTAGTGGAATCAGTTCACTCGATATCACATCTATGGAATGTGAAAGTCGACAAACAGCCTAAAAAAGTTGTGTTGGAAGACTTGAAGCGTATAAATTTAAACTTTTAATCACACTACATGAAATGGTTTTTGCGATTCACTTACCACTAAGTGAGATGAATGGAGGCAAAACAAGAATTTATTTTAGAAAGAAAAAATGTTACAATGTACCCCTCCTACATGTCTCTTTATTTCTCACATGGAGCTCTCAATGCTCTCAAGAATAATGGAGCTCTATCAATCAGATCTGATGATTCTAGAAGCTCCCCATGGCCCTCCTTAAATAGCCATAGTGGGAGGTTTCAAGTTTTACACAACTACCATAGTCTCATATACCATAAAACATGGAATCATGCACATTCAACATGTGCATCAATCAATATTGATGTAGCCATGGGGTTGGTGGGGTTGGTGCACCAGCCACCTGACAAGACTGCCAGAAAAAAAAACTCCAACAATTTTCCCCCTCCAGTTGCAATCCTATAGAGCATCTATAAAGGTCTAGATTCACCCGATAAACCACCATTGTCAACATATCTTCCGGTTTTTCCATTGTGGGGATCTTCACAAGTCACAACAGTTATCTATCCATTACTTCACGTATCCAATGATAGCAAATTTCAGTGTGATTTTTATGAGAATTTTTCATGGAGTTCTTGCTCAAATTCAATGAACATTGACTATCACAATTACCTTGATACTCCTTCTAATTGAATCCAAGCTCCTGGAGAAAACACATTATCCACCATATATCATTTCCCTCTTCTTAAGAAACAATGTACTCTACTTCCATTTTGGATAAAGCAACACACTTCTGTATCCTTGACTACCATGATACGACTCCTCCTGCAAAAGTATATATGTATCCTGATGTAGATATCCTACTATCAGGATATCTTGACATATCTTCATCTGTATAGCCTTCCAAGAGAGGTTTAGCTCCCCCATAACACAAACATAGTTTTTAAGTAAATTTCAGATAACTCAGAATCATCTTGACTGCATCCCAGTGCTGATTCCCAGGATTAGAGAGAAACCAACTCATGATTTCAACTATATGTGAAATTTCAGGTCTCATACTCACCATTTCATACATAAATTTATCAACTACTGAGGATTATGGTATCATCTCCATCACCTCGATATCATCTTTGGATGATGGGAAAGAAGTCTTGCTCAACATCAAATGGTCGAGAATTGGAATTCTCCTAGGTTTGGTATTGTCCATGTTGAAACATTTTATAACATGTTCAACATAATTCGTTAGAGGTAGCCATTGGAACTTCCTCTTTCTGTCACGAATGATCTGAATCCCCAAAATCTATTGATCTTCTCTTATGTCCTTCATATCAAAATACGTGGATAAATACTTCTTAAACCGGATAATTGTCATTGTAACCTTTCTAATGATCAACATGTCATCAAAATAACGTATAAGAGAAAACAATTACCATCCTAAAATCTATGGATATAAACTCACTGATCTTCCTATGTCCTCTTGTAACCATGACTCACCAAGAATGGGTCATACTTCTTGTACCACTGCCTGGGAGCTTGTTTTAGTCATTAAAAGTTCTTCTTCAATTTTCCGATGAAGTTTTCTTGTCCAAAAACCTTGAAACCTTTAAGCTGGTTCATATAGATATCCTCAGAGAGGTCACTATGAAGAAATGTTGTCTTCACATCCATCTATTCAAGATATAAATCTATGCTATCCACTAATCTGAAAATGACTCAGATTGAAGCCACATTTAACATAGGTGAAAAGATATCATCAAAGTCAAATCCTTTATTCTGAAATAATCCCTTGACAACTAACTGATATTTATGATTGACCTATTTTTTGTTATCATCATTCTTCAGCCTGAACACCCATGTGATCAGTAGTACCTTCTTAACTTTTGGGTAGTTCCACCAAATTGTATGTCTGGTTTTTCATCAAAGACTCCATCTAATCCTCTATTTCATGCAACCACTTTAGTTTTTCAGGATGAGACACTACTTCTTGATATCCTTATGGACACCCTCATCAGTCGACAACAGGTAATCTAACAACGAATATTTTGTTGACAAAATCCTTCCTTATGAATATCTTCGAACCTGTGAAATGCTAGGTTTGGGAGGCACAACATCACCTAGCTCATGCGATGGTTCTGAAACTTCTTTTTGAGAGGATTGAGTCTCCCCCTGCACAATATCCTCTTTCACTGTCTCATGGTCCACTACTGATGATTCTTCTTACACCTCATCCTTTTCATTAATAGGTGGTGCTGGTATAGGTGTTAGATCAATAATTTATTCCTCGATACATTCCCTTTAATAAATTCTAGGATATTGAATACCCCTAATCGTCTTGTTCTCTTTGAATACAACATCTCTACTTCTGATCACCTTCTTCTCCTTCGGGTCCAAAATCTTGTAACCGAACTCCTCATCTACATCTCCAATGAAGATTCATGGAGTAGATCATTCTTATAGCTTCTTCCTGGGCTCCTTGGATACATTTGTAAATACCAAACATACAAATACTAATAAATGAGAGTATGAGAGATTTTGACCAGACCATCTCATTGGTGGAATATTAAAATTCAGCAGGACCGATGGTGATCTTTAGATGAGGTAGAAAGAAACCTAATCAGTTTTCCCCAGAATGGATTAGGGAGAATATCCAAATTCATCAGGATTATGACCTTCTCCATGATGGTTTTATCTACCCTTTCTGCAACTCCATTGTGTTTTGGGGTGCATGGGACTATCCTATCATGTCGGATGCCCTAACTCCGACAATAGGAATCAAATTCACTGGATGTGTACTCTCCTCCATTTTTAGAACAATGACACTTCATCTTCCTTCAAGTTTCATGCTTCACCATGGTGTGAATCATCTTGAAGTAGTCCAGTACTTGGTTCTTCCTCTGCAAGACGAACACCCACACCCTTTGAGATGAATCATTAATAAAGGATAAGAAATATTTATTACCTCCCAGTGAATCCACCTCCATCGGTCTACATACATCAGAGTGTACCAGATCTAGGAACTCTGATCTCCTTGATGAAGTATTATTAAATGAAACTCTATATTACTTCCCATACAAGTAGTATTTGCAAGGATCAAGTGATGAAACCTTGTCAATATTGATGTAATTTTTCATTGTTAGGGTAGACAACCCATTTTCACTCATGTGGTCGAGTATCTTATGCCACATATTGGATGACGTCTCCCCTTCAATCGTATTGAGGTTTTCTGCACAAATCATCACTTTATTTTTGTACAACGTACCATATATGTGTCCTCAGGAAATGATGATTGATCATTTGGTCATCATCATCATATTATTTTATTTATTAATGACACGAAGAAACAAATGAAACATAAAAGATGCAAGAGGGCCCATCCCCTTAAGGTGATTGTGTATCACTAGTAGAAAAAAAAATTTTAACGTCATTTTTTTTATTTTTGATGTCGGGTTTTAACCGACGTCGAAGTCGCCAACGTAAAAAATATGAATTTTTATGTCGGTTTTTGTAAACCGACGCAAAAAATGAATAACATTTGTTTTTTGGCATCGGTTTTGTAAAGAAACGATGCCAAAAAAACTAATTCATATCATATTTGGCGTCAGTTTTCTTAAAAACCAACGCAAAAAATTAAAAAAAAATAGTTTTGGCGTCGATTATTTAAAAAACTGACGCCATAAATGAAAAAAAAAATATTTTTGGCGTTGGTTTTTATAAAAACCAACACCAAAAAGCAAATTTTTTTCTATGTTTTAGATCATTTCCTAATATTTTATTTGACAGGTTGTGGACCTAAAACGGAGTTACGGTTCAAAAGTTATCGCTGTTAGAAGTTGAACCTATCAAAGTTTTGATTGATACAACTCGTTTCAAAGAAAACATGAAAAACATAAATTAAAATCATATACACCAAATTAAATAAAATAATCATAATACATCAAACATATTTCAATGGTTTTAGGGGCTTCCATCGAAACGATATGTTTTTTATCATCATATAACTTGTATTTAAAAATGAGAATGAATCATCATTATATGAAAGCTAATCGATTTGTTTAGAAATGAAGGATAATAATAATAAAGAAAACAAATGAATAGAATATGTATCCTGTTCAAATTAACGATTGAAGTCACATTGAGATCTTGATTTAGTCAAAGATGTTGAAAATGATGAAAGAAGGAGAAACTGGATATATATATAGTAAACAGAAATATTTTCAATTGCGTTGTACGAAAATGTAGGCTGGATTTTAAAAAGTTAAACGCGTGTTGTGAAAAAAATTAAAATTCTGATCCCGTCTTACTCTTTGGCATCAGTTTTGTTTGAAACCGATGCAAAATAGTATGTACATTAGTCTTTTGGTGTTGGTTTTTTAGAAAACCGATGCCAAATATGTCAAACGATATCCTTTTTCGCATCAGTTTTTAAATAAACCGACGCCAAAAGGTAAAAAAAATACATTTTTCACGTCAGTTTTTTTACAAACCGACGCCAAAAAGTAAAAAAAATCTTTGGCATCATTTTTTTAACAAACTGACGCGAAACATTTTAAAAAAACTTTTCACGTCAGTTTGTTTAAAAACCGATGCCAAAAACAAAAAAAAATTTTGGCGTCGGTTTAAAAAAAACCGACGTGAAAAGATAAAATATATTTTTGGCGTCTGTTTTTATGAAAACTGACGGAAAATAATTTTAAAAAAAAATTAAATTGTTTTAGATATTTCTCTAATATTTGATTTGACAGGTCGTGGAGCAAAAATGGAGTTAAGGATTAAAAGTTATTGATGTCGAAAGTTGACCTTCTATAAAAGAAGTCTTAAATAAGTTCAACTTTCAAAGGCCATAACTTTTAATCCGTAACTCTGTTTTAGCTCCAAAACCAGTCAAATCAAAGATTATGAAATTATCTAAAACACTGTAACTTTTTTTTTAATTTTTTGGCATCAGTTTTCATAAAAAACGACACCAAAAATATATTGTAACTTTTCGCGTCGGTTTTTTAAAAACCGATGCAAAAAGTAGTTTTTTTTAATGTTTAGCATCGGTTTGTTAAAAAACTGACGCCAAAATATATATTTTTTAGTTTTTTATGTCGGTTTTTTTAAGAACCGACGCCAAAACATTTTTTTCCTTTTCGGCATCGGTTTATAAAAAACTGATGCCCAAAATTCACCGAAATAATTATTTACATCGGTTTATAAGAAACCGACGTCAAACTGGTGACGTTAAAAATCATTTTTCTACTAGTGTATCCAATGTTCATCTTGAATTGGATATCACCCATGCCAAAAATCTCCACCGAACTGCTATTTCCCATCTTGACTGCACCAAAGTCACCAACTTGATATGTCATGAAATGCTCATGATGCGGAGTGAAGACGTACGATGCTACAGTATTAACCACCCAATTTTGTGTCCTGTCCTAATGTATGAATGCATGTCACTTCTTCGTCTTTGGAGCAAAGTGTGATTTCTCCAGAGACTATCACATGCACATCTCCATTTAATTTTTTTCAGTTGATACTTTGACCCTTTTTTATAGAAACATTCAATAGTTATTCTTTATTTGACCTATCATACCAAAAAGATTGCATTTTTATGATTGTCTCCTTCCATCTATAGACCTGCTATGGCTTTGGCATCTGTTCCCATCCCCTCATCCACCTCCCGTGGATTATCCCTCTATGGAATTTTAAATTTTAAAAAATTGATGCGTAATATGGAAAAAAGGATCTCACTATTACATCCATAATGGTCTAAAATGGTGGAATCGACTTCTGGATCGTCGAAATCAGATACCAGTTGATCAAGATACCATATAAAAAGTGTCAACATCCGAGATCAACCAATGATGTGGCACTGATGCAGCAATGATGTGACAGTAATGTCGAAATCTAGATCAGCTGACAGAAACTCACCAGAAATGACACTGGTTCTAGAATGGTACCTTTTTCTCTGGCAAGGGGGTGCTACCGCACCCGAGGTTTGACTAAACTTTGACCGAGCATGGTAATCTCAGTCTATCTCCATTTTCAACGCTATTTGCACCGTTGGAACCGGCTCGCCAAAAACATTCAGAATCATCCTTCAAAATAGGATTCCGAGCAACTTGAATTCTCAGATTATTAGAAAAACCCAACATCTCATCATCGTTGCACCAGAAATCCCTCTGATACCACTTGTTGCGATTCACTGACCACTTAGAGGGATTAATGGAGGGAGAAAAGACTTTATTTCACAGGGAAAAAAGTTTACAATGTAATCCTCCCACACCTCCCTTTCTTTCTTAGATGGATCTCTCAAGCATCTCAAGAATAATGGAGCTCTTAGGCTCAAAACTGATGATGATGGAAGCTCCCATTGGCCCACATTAAATAGTCATGGTGATATGTGTCATGTTTGGAAAAACTCCCACCAATCCCCCACCAATCCCCACCTACCTTCAAAAATTGAATCATGCACATTCAACATGTACAACATCCATTAATGAAGTAGCCATGGGACTGGTGAGGTTGGTGCACCAGGCACCTAATAAGGCAGCTAGAGAAGAACAAGCTCCAATAATATTTTGGGTACCAGCAGACCCACATTGAAAAATGTGATAAAATATTTCCTTGATAAATGAAAATTCATTGTCAATATGGGTGTTATCTGAGATAACTGCAATGTCATGTAATTTAGAATCTCTTTCTACAACTTTAATAAGAATTTGAACTATAATTCACTTAAAGATTGTACGAAAGTATGTCTCTAAAATAACATCAAATATAGAGAGAGATCAACTAGATAGAATGCTATCCAATACTGATAACATATGTTTTGTTAGAATCTTCAAAATATTTAATAAAAAAGAGGATTTAAAAAAGGTGAACATGAATTTTAAAATAGCTGGTTGAAAAAATAAAGCCAAATCTCATGGAATAATCCAATGTATGGAACAAGAATTAATAAAATCAAGTGACATAATGCATAGGAGAGAAGGATACTATGAGGAATGTTTAGCACGTGATCTCAGATTTTCTAGAAATAGATGCAACAAACTGTGCAAGCCTAGATATAGATGGATTATGCTTCAGCGCTAAAATCTACCAAATTTCAATAGATGCAAAATTATGCTTTTATGTGAAGAACCCCACCATTTTCATGAAGGAAAAGTACATGCTATCTATCATAAACATAAAGTTGTTTCTTAGCTTGAGAAAACTACATGTTAAAGTTCCATCGAAGGGAACAAGCCGAGTGATTATAAATGTCAGAGATGATCACCCACTATTTAAATGTCAATTATGTGACATAGAGACATCATAGATAAGTATGTCCTTGAAAATTGAATATGAAATGAATTTAGTTAAAAAACCCCATGATTTTTCAAATAAAGATAGTTTCTAGTAAATTTTAGATAATGTAAAAATATGTATTTGTGATTCAAAAAATATTCATCAAACTTATCTTACATATATCCAAAGGATTGATATAGAATTCATTTTATTGAAGAGAATAATCAAGTGACACCTCACAACATTTAACCTGATGACATTATAATCAAGGCCATTAGTCCCATTATTCTGAAGAAAAGAAATTACAACCTGCAAAACCTCAGCAGAAATCCCATCTACCACTACTAGAAAATTGACTATTTGCGCTGGGTCATTTGCAAAGGATAAATGACCCATCATAAATAGTCCCTGGATTCATACTAGTAGAGATGAAATACTCAATATATCATAAATAGTCACTATTTTCAATGGAAAAAAACATTCCATCGCAAATAGTTTTAGCAGGGCTTCTCGCCGCCATCTGCCAAAATCGATTACAACAGGTATTTGCGATGTACTGCTTGTTCTATCACAAATGGTCATTAGCTTAGACATATTTGCAACAAAATTAATTATCCTTCAAAAAAATGAATTAACCCTGTAAAGACCAAGAAATTTCAAGGAAATTTTTTTCTTAATTTCATTGGGATTTTACAAGAACGCAGTTTCTGACGGCACCTAATTCTGAGACCCGGTGTGCCCGGAATCAATTTCCGAAGTTTAGCTCGGGTGCGTTCAGTGAACGAACCAGTGGGTTTTTCTAACTTCTGAACCGGTGCTCAGAATCGAAATTTGAGGGAATCGATGGAACCGCAGCGCCAATGTTTTCTTATGCAGACCTTTTTCGAAGGTGCGTTTTCTCGGGAAGAGTTGTTTAAAATTTGAGGTTTAAGTGAAGAATAAAATAAAATTGTTTTCCAATTTTATTTCTAGGCTGGTTGGTTTTAACCTATGTGTGGATGTTGGGAAACTATCCAAGTGAGGATAAAGGTGAGGTGGGGACCACATGAACCCCACCCCTTCATATTCCCTAACCCCATTACTCTTTCCCTTGAAACCCCCCTTGTTTTTAATGATGTGACTTCCTTCTTCACATTTATGATGCAAACTTAATACAAAATTCAATTTGACAACTCAAGTTTTATTTATGAGGTGATTTGTTTTGAATTTTGGACTTTAAAATACTTTATATGCTTTAATTAAATAATAGGGACTTATTTTATTGGGATTTGTATCATTTTATTGGGGGATTGGAGGAGATAGAGTTCATCTTCTTTGTTGGAGAACGCGATGAACGCCGACGTCTACCTCGGCTTCCTCTCTTCCAACGATTGACGATGCTTTCCATTTCATTGACGCATGCCAACGCCATCATCGAAACCACCCCGTGATGCCTCTTTCCGTGATGCTCTTCGATTGTAAACTCGTTATCGAGGTAGGGGTTTATTTGAGAATGGTATTATTCCCTTGGATGTTCCTTCTAAAATAAAGAACCCAGATCAACTCATCATTAAGTTGATCAGCGAATGTTTTATTTTGCAGGTTGGAAATATTGGTATGATTTTTTTTATTTAAGAGGTTTTAGGGGAATCTCTTTGGTATTCTCTTTATCATTGAGAAAATAATGATGATTGCACACCAACCATTTCCAGTTTGATCCGCAGATCATTCGTTCATGCGGGTTGATGTTGGGGTTAATTGTTTTTTTTATGTACGCCGACTTCTATATATTGGCTGCTTGCTATCATTATAACGGGAGGAGGTCGGACAGCACAGACACGGCCGACCCTCCTCCCCCTTATTTTTGATTATGTTGCGGCATGAATGAAGGCAGAACAGTGCAATGATACCGCACGGAAACATAGAGAATTACGGCAAGGATGGGCAGCACTGTAGCATCGCACCGTTGAGACCAAACGAAACCGCAGCCGGAGTCGGGGCCGCGGAGGCGATTCGAAGACTTCGCTGGTTGAACGTTGTGCGCAGATTGATGGATGAGGAAAAACGGTGCCGCAAAGTCATTTTGAAGCATCTGCAGTGAAGGTCGAGTCCCTGGAGGACCATTGGCGAAGGCGGCGAGCAAAACGGACCACCGGAGCGCGTCCGGTGGTCCGCGGAAGGCGGCGGTAGTGGCGCGCCGCTAGAACAGGAACCGTCGCGGCAGAGCCGCGATGGTAGGCCAAATCGGAACAGCATAGCCCTTCCGGAAGCCAATCGGCGCACCTTTAAGCCGCGCCGGTTCGTCATCCGCGGGGGGTTGTAACCCCCCCACACCCGCTGCCACGCGGGCGCCGCATCTCACCAGCGCCAGCGCTAGGCCGGGCTGCCCCCGCCGGGCCGGGCCGGGCCCCGGCCGGGCTGGGCTACACAAGCCATTTCGGGCCGTGCCCAAGCAAGCCGGACCCAGACCCAGAATGGGTCGACCCGGTTCGGGCCGACCTAGGGGGGTCTCGGGCCGGGTCGGACCGAGCCTGAACCCCCTATTTTCGGGCAGTTTCCGTTCAAACGCCCATAACATGGGCTATGGACCTCCGATCGATGCACCGTCAGTTGCGGTGTGATCCTTGGATCGAGATGGTCTTTTCGGTATATTACACATAATGTTTTGGAAAACTTTGGGCATGGTCGGTTTGGTTCAAACACGAGACCAACCGGGCCTTCGGAGCAGATATGGATATATCTTGAGCACCGGATGTTCGATTGACGTGTCGCCGACTTTGTAGGAATAATATTGATGAGACAGAACTTTTGGCATTCTTCGCCTAAGGTTTGGATGCATTTGGATAGTGGTCGGGTTGGATTATACCCGAAATCCAACGAGGCCCCTGGAATGGAAAATCTGATATCATTCACACCGGACGTCCATTTGACGAACTATCAGTGGTGTTGGTGATCACGTTGAGAAATGGTTCCTACGTGTATACCCTATGAGAGTACGGGGTACAGTTGAGATAATGCCTGTCTGGTTCGCACATGAAACCAATCGGGCCCCTGGGACGAAAAGGCTAATAACTCACAGACCGGGCGTCCGATTGACGCGCCGTCTGTTGCGTTGAGACCCATATGACGAGGCTGTCCTTTGAGATAATTCTTCGTGGACATTGAGATACTTGGATTATCGACCTGTAGCTCATGGAGCAGACCCTCCCGGAGACGAGCGTACGGAGTACGAAGACCATGTTGCCGGCTGAGACCTGATGGCTGCTTGACCGACTTGACTTGTAGTGAGTCGACTATCCCAGTGGATGGAGCACTAATTTGTTTGGGTGCAGACCCATGGCGGACGGATCACTACTGTGTGATAGTGCAGACCCACGGTACTCGTCCGGAGAGTACCTCTGCAGGCTATTAGCTGGTGTGGACTACTGTGTTTTGGTGGCATACCCCGATGGGAAGCACTACTGTGTTTGGGTGGCTGACCCGCGATACTCGATAGGAGGAGTACCTCAACAGTCTTAGGTTAGTGAGTTGTACCTCGTAGCTGTGACAGGACCACTGTACAATCCAGAGACGGGGCTCTTCATCTGTTATGGTTTCGATAATGAAAATCCTGGTTTGAGCTGAGTCTATGACCTTTGTGTTTACCTCATGATTGAGATGAGTCCCTTGATAACATAGGTATATGTATGGGCATATACCTGGGTAGTGGTTATCCATTGATTTCATAATCTTTGTGTTTCCTCATGATTGAGATGGGTTACATAATAACTTAGGTATAAGTATGGGCTTATACCTAAGAAGGGTTATCTGTTGTGATTATTATTTGTGGTTATCCTTGTTGGATTTAGAGAGACCTTGAGGGTCTTGGGGTCCCTACAAAGTAATGTCATACTCACCCCTACATGGGCTACGCCCGCACCTCATTGTGTTGGTTGCAGATGACGGGCAGTGCTGACGGAAGCCAAGTGTTCGGAGACTAGATGGTACCCGGAGGTGGACCTCATGACGAGTCAGTATCCGGAGCTGGACTTCATGGCGAGACGATACACGAAATCGGTTGACGGGAAAGATCGTTGTGGAGGCTATCTGTACCTACCCTTCTGTTAGGATCCATGGTGGACGATCAAGGAGATGCGCTATCTATACCTACCCTTGAGGTAGGATCTGTGGTGGACGATCCAAGAGTTCTGTTATCTGTACCTACCCTTCAGGTAGGATCTGAGGAGGATGACCCAGGAGCTGCTTCCTTTCTTCCAGCTATTGTCTTTTTCTGTTGTACTTTTTTTCAGTTGTAGTTGTACTTTCGATTGGGTTTTTATTCTGGCCCATTTAGTTTTCAGCACTTCCTTTTGTACTTATTGTATTACTTCCTCTTATACTCTGTGTAATTTATTTACTTTTATAAAGGAAATGCCTTCCCAGTTATCGAGAATTATGCCTTAGGTGCTAGTCGCCAGCCCCTGGCCTATGGAAGGCAGGCTTGGGGTAGACACGACCCGGGCCCCGAGGACGGGTCGTGACAAATTGGTATTAGGGGAGTCGGTTCTACCGCATGACATGTTACTATGATATTCCTTTTCTGTGAAGCAATAGTGTTAAGGGTACTGAGTGTGGTCTTCAGTTCAGGGAGTCCAGTGTTGGTGAGGCGGCCGACGTATCCGTACACCAGGACCCTGACTTCGGATTTCTGACATTGTGGATGAAAACATTGATTGCGTGTGTGTTTCCAAAGTTTTAATGTCATCTCAAACCAGGTCAGATCACAAGGTATAAATCGTTGATCGTGTCGCATCTGTTCAGGATGTCTCCACGCAGACAGTTAGTTGGAGTTTCCGAGAGAGTACTCGATGACGGCTCACCGAGCGACGAGGCTTCGGTGTAGGTCCCTTTTTACTATGTTGGCACCCTCGGGTGGTGTACCAGCACCACCACCACCTGATGGGCAGCAGATGCCACCAGCCATACTAGGAAACTGTGCACGCTGGCAGAGCGCTTTGCACGAGTTCCAGCATCAACAGCCTCTGAGGTTACTAGGCGAGGCAGATTCCCATACAGCAGAGGACTGGCTGGAGGCGATTGCTAGAGTTTTCCGCCTAGCTGAGGTACCATTGGAGTGGATGGTAAACTTGGATACTAGTTTTTTCCAATGAGTGACATTAGGATGGTCCGCGTAGTGATGAGGCTTCTGTACATGAACCGATGCCTGAGATAGTACCTTTAGGTAGTGTTTCAGCTATGCATCACTACCTGATGGTAAGTAGTTACAACCGGTGGTACCGGTAGGTGACACATGTAGTCTTACTACCTTATACGTGTTCCAACATCAGATACCCTCAAGTTCCGAGCCGAACTTGACTCACAAGTGGCTGAGGACTGGCTTGAAGAGCTGGCTGAGAGTTTTCTAGAGCACAGCTTCTGGCAGCGGAGCTCCGGAAGCAGGTGGACATGAGTGGAACTAGTGGATGCCTTTTGTTCTTGGTACTTCTAGTTCCATGTTGTTGTTGCATTTTTGTCTTTGTACTATGAGCTGCAATAATAGAAGAAACTTATCATCGTGATGTTTACTTCTTGTACATTTGTTTGGTTGATAGTGAGAGGTCCTGGTTAAAACTATTGAATTGACCCTCACTTTCGAGATTCCTACTAGAGGAGACCCAAAGACCTCACGTTGATGTCGACAGCGTGACTCGACCATTAGAGGTCAGAGTGACGGTTGGATCTCTTGGTAGTAACATCAAGGCCTTACAATGTCATCTATGGCATGAATGCATCATTCATGTCAGGATTGACTGTATTAGGAAATGGGTGTGGTTCATCCAGGATATGAGATCGAGTTTCTCTTTTCAGCAAAGGAGAAAGATAAGCAGCTCTTATAGATCATAAGCAAGGAAGGTGCAGATCATCCAGGATCGGATGAAGACTGCACAGTGTAGTAGGAAACAGAAAACTAGCGTCATTCTCAGAGACATGGACGTGTAAAATGTTTCAAGAAGAGAAACTATCAAGGAATGATGAATCTGCAGAGCAGCGGACGTGGAAGCGGAGCTAGGAGAGCAGCATGTGGTGGTGTACATGTCAACATGATACAACCACCCGCCTTTGTTGTCCCCTCCAGGCTCAGGGAGCTGGATCGAAGGGGAAGAGAGTAGCTGCATGCGGTCAAGGAAAGTGACCCAATGAATCTTAGAATGATTCGAGGGGTAGTCTGTGTCCACTATTAGCTTCTATAGTAACATACGTTGATATGAGTCATTCCTTCCTTCCACGAATCTTGTCCCAGACCTAGAGTTTCCGGTAATCTGTAGACTTGACCCTCACGTCTGGAGATACCTTGGGAGGAGACTTGATAATCACACTTACGCCGACAATGTGATCTGACCCATGAGGCAAGAGTTTCGGTTGGAATATCTTGGTGGGAGCGTCAAGGCCATACGATGTTGGTCTGAGTATGGATTGGATCCACAGTTCATACGTAGATTGACTGTATTAGGCAAAAATATTGTGGTTTATCTACAACATTGGGTTGGGATTTTCCTTGGTCAGCGAAAAGGATAACCCAGGCAGCACAGGATGGAATCATGCATAAGAGGGTGCATTCGATCACTTAGGAGATGGCCAAACTTACTTTTGTGCCAAATTTCTTCAGAGTCACGGCACCACTTCCAGCTGAGCTTTCAAGAGGTGGGTTGATCAGTGCGCCCTGCCTATGGGCATTGGTTACATAGTTCACTGCGACGCATTAGGGATCAGATTCAGGTGTGTCTTGATGTAGGAGTGGGTAGTGATCACTTATGGATCACGGTAGTTGAGAGTGCACAGAGGTGACAGGAATCCTCTAGAGTTCAATGATGATGACCACGTCCTTATACGGGTCTCACCTCGACGAGGTTTACGGAGATGTGGCCGAGGCGGCAAGTAATCTTCGAGGTTCATCAGATCTTTTCAGGCCCTCAGCAGGGTAGGCGAGGTGACATACCCTTTGACCCATCCACCTCAGTTGCACCAGGTGCACGACGTCTTCCACGTATCTCAAATGGGGAGATACGTGTTTGACCCGACGCATATCACCGACCATGGGGAGCTGGAGTTTGGCGATAGGGTGACTTTTGTGGGGTTCCAATAGAGGTTGAGAATCGACAAGAGTGGGTCCTACAAGTACAGTTTGTTCCTCTTATTCACTTTCATTGATATCATGGGAACCTCCAAGTGGGCACATGGGAGCGGGTGGCTCAGATGCATGCTCAGTACCACTTTTTTTCCCTAGTTTGTGTTAAAGCTTTACAGGGACGTAAATCCATGAGGTGGGAGTAATTTAAAGACCCAGGAATTTCATGGAAATATTTTTCTTAATTTCTTTGGGATTTTACAAGAACGCAGTTTCTAACGGCACCTGATTCCGAGACCCGGTGTGCCCGGAATCAATTTCGGAAGTTTAGCTCGGGTACATTCAGTGAACAAACGAGTGGGTTTTTCTAACTTTTGAACCGGTTCTTTAAATCGAAATCTGAGGGCACCGATGGAACCGCAACGCCAATGTTTTCTTATGGAGACCTTTTCTGACGGTGCATTTTCTCGGGAAGAGTTGTTTAAAATTTGAGGTTTAAGTGAAGAATAAAATAAAATTGTTTTCCAATTTTATTTCTAGCTTGGTTGGTTTTAACCTATGTGTGGAAGTTGGGAAACTATCCAAGTGAGGATAAAGGTGAGGTGGGGCCCACATGAACCCCACCCCTTCATATTCCCTAACCCCTTAACTATTTCCCTTGAAACCCCCCTTGTTTTTAATGATGTGACTTCCTTCTTCACATTTATGATGCCAACTTAATACAAAATTCAATTTGACAACTCATGTTTTATTTATGAGGTGAGTTGTTTTGAATTTTGGATTTTCAAATACCTTCCATGCTTTAATAACATAAGAGGGACTTATTTTATTGGTAGTTGGATCGTTGTATTGGGGGATTAGAGGAGATAGAGTTCATCTTCTTCATTGGAGAACGTGAAGAACGCCGACGTCTACCCTGACTTCCTCTCTTCCGACGATTGAAGAAGCTTTCCCTTTCTTTGACGCACGCCAATGTCATCATCGAAACCACCCCGCGATGCCGCTTTCCACGGCACTCTTCGATCATCAACTCGTTATCGAGATAGGGGGATTAATTTGAGAATGGTATTATTCCCTTGGTTGTTCCTTCTAAAACAAAGAACCTGAATCAACTCATCATTAAGTTGATCCGGGAATGTTTTATTTTGCGGGTTAGAAATATTGGTATGATTCTTTTTATTTAAGAGGTTGTAGGGGAATCTCTTTGGTATTCTCATTATCTTTCAGAAAATAATGACGAGCGTGGACCAACCATTTCCACGTTGATCCGCGGATCATTCGTTCATGAGGGTTGATGTTGGGGTTAATTGTTTTCTTTGTCGTACGTCGACTTCTATATGTTGGCCGCTTGCTATCATTATAACGGGTGGAGGTCGGACCGCACAAACACATCCGAACCTCCTCCCCCTTGTTATTGATTATGCTGTGGAATGAACGAAGGCGGCGCGGTGCAATGGCACCACGCAGAAACAGGGAGAATTACAGAAAATATGCGCGGCATCGTCGCGCCACGCCGTTGAGACCAAACGAAACCGCGGTCGGAGTCGGGGCCGCGGAGGCGATTCGAAGACTCCACTGGCTGAACGTTGTGCGTGGATTGATGGGTGAAAAAAAAAAACGGGACCCAAAAGTCATTTTGAAGCCTCCGCGGTGAAGGTCGGGTCCCAGGAGGACCATTGGCGAAGGCGGCGAGCAAAACGGACCACCGGAGCGCGTCCGGCGGTCCGCAGAAGGTGGCGGAGGCGCGCCCCGATGGCGCGGTGGCGCCGGCGAGCGGCGGCGGTGCGCCGCCGGAACATGAATCGTCGTGGCTGAGCTACGGTGGCGGGCTGAACCGGAATGGATTAGCCGTTCCGGAAGCCAAGCGGCGTGCCTTTAAGTGGCATCGGTTCGTCATCCGCGGGGGGGTTTAACCACCCCGCACCCGCTGGCCACGCGGGCGCCGCGCCGTGCCAGCGCCAGCGCCAGGCCGGGCCGGGCTGCGCCCAGGCCGCGATGGGCCGTGCCCAAGCGGGTCGGACACAGACACATAATGGGTCGACCCGGTTCGGGCCGACCCAGGGGGGGTCTCGGGCCGGGTCGGACCGGGCCCGAACCCCCTATTTTCGGGTAGTTTCCGTTAAAACACTCCTAACGTGGGCTACGGACCTCCAATCGATGCACCGTCAGTTGTGATGCGATCCTTGGATCGAGATCGTCCTTTAGGTATATTAAACTTAAGGTTTTGGGGAAATTTGGACACGGTCGGGTTGGTTCGAACATGAGACCAACCGGGCCCTCGGAACGGATATGAATATATCTTGAGCACCGAACATCCAATTGACGTGCCGTTGACTTTGTTGGAATCCTCTTGATGAGACAAGAACTTTTGGCATTCTTATACTAAGGTTTGGATGCAGTTGGATAGTGGCCGGGTTGGTTTATACCCGAAATGCAATCGGGCCCCTAGAACGGAAAAGCTGATATCTTTCAGACCAGACGTCCGTTTGACGAACCGTCAGTGGCGTTGGTGATCACGTTGAGAAACGGTCCCTGTGAGTATACCCTATGAGAGTTTGGGGTACATTTGAGATATGGACGGGTTGGTTCGCACACGAAACCAACCAGGCCCCTGGGACGAAAATACTAATAACTCAAAGACCGGGCGTCCGATTGACGCGCCGTCTATTGCGTTGAGACCACTATGACGAGGCGGTCCTTTGAGATACTTATTCGGGGACTTTGAGATACTTGGAGTATCGTCCTGTAGCTCATGGAGCAGACCATCCCAGAGATGAGCGTACGGAATACGGAGACCGTGTAGCCGGATGAGACCTGTCGACTGCTTGATCGACTTGACTTGTAGTGAGTCGACTAACCAAGTGGACGGAGCACTACATTGTTTGGGTACTGACCCATGGCTGACGGAGCACTACTGTGTGACAGTGCAGACCTGCGGTACTCATCTGGAGAGTACCTCTGCAGGCTATTAGGGGGTGTGCACTACTGTTTTTGGGTGGCATACCCCGGTGGGAAGCACTTCTGTGTTTGGGTGGCTAGCCCGCGGTACTCAACAGGAGGAGTACCTCAGCAGTATTAGGTTAGTGAGCAGTACCTCAGAGTTGTGACAGGACCATTGTACACTCCAGAGACGAGGCTCTTCAGCAGTTATGGTTTCGATAATGAAAATCCTGGTTTGAGTTGAGTCTATGACCATTGTGTTTACCTCATGATTGAGATGGGTCACTTGATAACTTAGGTATATGTATGGGCATATACCTGGGTAGTGGTTATCCATTTATTTAAAAATCTTTGTGTTTCCTCATGATTGTGATGGGTTACTTGATAACTTAGGTATAAGTATGGGCTTATACCTAATAAGGGTTATCTATTTTGATTATGCTTTGTGGTTATCCTTGTTGGATTTAGAGAGACCTTGAGGGTCTTGGGGGCCTACTGAGTATCGTTATACTCACCCTTGCACGGGCTACTCCCGCACCTCGTTGTGTTGGTTGCAGACGACGTGCAGTGCTGATAGAAGCCGAGTGTTTGAAGACTGGACGGTAACTGGAGGTGGATCTCACGACGAGTCAGTATCCGAAGGTGGACTTCACAGCGTGACGATTTTCGGATGAGATTGACAGGCAAGAGAATTGTGGAGGCTATCTGTACCTACCCTTCTGGTAGGATCCGTGGTGGAAGATCCAGTAGCTGCACTATCTGTACCTACCCTTTAGGTAGGATCCGTGGTGGACGATCCAGGAGCTGCGCTATCTGTACCTACCCTTCAGGTAGGATCCGAGGAGGAAGACCCAGGAGCTGCTTCCTTTCTTGCAGCTGTAGTCTTTTTCTGTTGTACTTTTGTTCAGTTGTAGTTGTACTTTCGATTGGGTTTGTATTCTGGACCATTTAGTTTTCAACACTTCATTTTGTGCTTAGTGTATTACTTCCACTTGTACTCTATGGTGTTTTTTTACTTTTATAAAGGAAATTCCTTCCCAGTTATCAGGAATTATGCCTTTGGTGCTAGTCGCCAGCCCCTGGCCTATGGAAGGCGGGCTTGGGGTAGTCACGGAACGGGCCCTGAGGACGGGTCGTGACTACGTGACCCCCATTTATTCTTACTCCTCCTTCCTTCCTTCTTCCTCCCCTCCCATGCGACACTGGATCCTCCCTTATAAACATCGTGCCACCCTGTTGCGCTGTCACACCGTTCCGCCCTGCAATGCTGCACACCACACCACCACGCCGCTATACTCCCGCACCGCCGAACCACTCCCCAGAATTCCCGACCTCCATTCCCCTTATTTGGACTCCATTTTAAACATTTTTAACAGATCTAGGTTCCACTCTCTGTGTTACGAGTTCCTCTTATATTAATTTTCACTATTTTTTTGAGTTTTATACCTTTTATCATGTTTTTGTTCATTTTTCCCAACTCTAGGTTTAATAGTTTATCTGTTTAGCTTTCCTGATATGATATTTAGGATTGATACATTTTTTATTCAATATTTTCATGTTAATCTGGTTCAATATTATCAGGTTTCTCTATTTATGATGTCTGACCTATGTGACCCTTTGATTTGTATATTGGAAAACCCTAGGTTCAATATTGTCATGCTAATATGGTTTATTATTTTTATGTTTATCTGTTTATGATGTCTGACCCATGATACCCTTTGATTTGTAGTTAGTTTTGAATTTTTTTTTCAAAAATATATGAATGTGCCTATAAACATATGTGATTTTATTAACATGTGTGATTATATATATATGTGTGTGTGTGTGTGTGAAAACAGGCGTGATTTTATATATGTTTCTATATATAGAAAAATTATTAAATCTATGAAAATGTGCAATTATATATATATATATTAGATATTTATATTGGTTTAAAATATTGTTAGAATATATTTGATATATTTATATTAATAAAGAAATATTTTAATATATATATGTATATAAATAATAGGTTACGAATATAAAAATAGAAATGTTTTTAAAAAACCAATAAGATTTTTAATATATATATATATATAGACATGTGTATTTCTATTTATATACGTATATATATCAGGTTGAAAAAAACATGTAATGTTTTTGATATATATATAAATATATTTACATCTATATTTATATATATATATTTAAAAAATAATTTTAGATTTATTATATATAAATATATATTTGATATGTATAATTTGTCAAAAATAATCAGTACTCATTTTAGGTATTTATATTAATTATGAAATCTTGATATACATATTTATAATAATTATTAAAAATTAAATAATAATTTAAATAATGAATACTAATATTTACATAATTTATAATAATTACTAATTAATTGGTAAATTTTATTAATAAATAGTTAATATGTATGTATGTTTATATCTATGTATATAGATATGATATGTTAATTTTTTTGAAAAATGTGTAAATTTTTTTTTACTGTAAATAGATTTGATTAATTATGGGTTATATATATATATATATAATATGAATTAAATAGAAATGAGTGTTTTTGATGAATGATGTAAAAATTAATTTAAAGAAAACATTTTAACTAAAAGATATTTATAAGATTTTTTTTTATTTTAAAAACGTTAAAAAATTTGTTTTATGAATAAAATAAAAATTTAAATTATGTAATATTTATTATAAACTAAGTTAATAATAGTTAGGATAAATTTTTGTAATACTTTATAAAACATATAATAATTTTAAGAATTATTAAAAATTAGTAAAAAATATTAACTATTAAAAATATATTATCAATTTATATAATCTATAATATTTAATAATTACTAAGTCATTATTATTAATAAATTACTAATATAACTGATAATTGTAAAATCATAATATTAATTTGTAAAAAAATATAAAAACTTATATAAAAGTAAAAAATATTAATAAATGAATAATAATATCATTAATAATAATCATTACATAATTTATAATAATAATTAAATAATTTATTATTATTATTAATGCATAATAAATATAATTACAAATTACAAAATATTATTTATAATTTGAAAATATGAGGAAATTATGAAAATTTATCAAAATTTGTAAAAGAAAAATATGATTAATTGTTAAATATTATTAATATTTATTATAAATTTAAATGTTATGTCACATCTAGGGTAACCCCCACATCGTAGACTCAAAGGTGATCTCTGATTTATCATATGAGGCACCATTTGAAAGATACATAACTTTTTTATAATAAATTATAATAAAAATATTAAATTAATTACCCTCGACTGCAATGTAACTAAGAACCCAACGCACACAAATGTAATTATGTATCTCAAGTATACCGCATATCCTGGACCCAATGGTGATCTATGATTTATCATATGAGAAACTGTTGAATAGATATTGTATTTTTTTTAAATGTCACTTGTCTTATATAATATATATAATATTTTTATTTACTTGAGTAGAGCCTCTATAGTCCCCATCACTAGTGCTAAGCCAGTGCCTCACTCTACTCATATTCCATAGAGTATTTCAATATGATAAAATATAATAATAATTTGAAACTTGTCAAAATGATCAATAATATTTATTCTAATTCTTATTGTTTTTTTGACAATTATGGACTCAAGAAGTAGACACCAGTAACTATTACGTGATCATGATTGGTTAAATAATCACAAAAATTTGAGATGGATCTAGTTTAAATCTCCTCTACATTGAAGGTGATCAAAACATTATATTATTTTCATATTCAAATTCAGATTTTGTTTCTGAAATAATAATTAAATATCTGTGTCAGAAATGTGATCATAGGATGTTTGAAACATTTGACAATGTGGGATTTCATATATTTTGTTTTGGATTTTTGAAAGATTGTATTTTTTGGTACCAACATCATGAAAAGACTTCAGTAGAAAATAAAAAAATTTGGTTCCAGATCCTTCATTTCATAATTTAATACATGAGGTAGCTGGTCTGTCTATTCCTAAAACAACAACTTAGAATTATATTCACATCCTGGATAAGAACCTTTTTAGTTTTACAATTTGTGGAAATCCGTTGTGGAGTCCATATATTTGGGAATCCAGATGAAAAATCATGATGCTATTAAAAAATTTATGGCTGTAAAATCATATTTTGGGATGTTTAATAGTTATTTTGGTCAAATTTTATTTTTGTTTAAGTCATTTTTTCATGATAGAAATACATTACCTGCAAGTTTCTATTAGAATAAAAGGTTGGTTCATAATCTGGGTCTGTGTTATAAAAATATACAAGCATTTTCAAATGAATGCATATTATATTATGGTGATTATGAATATTTGGTTAATTTTCCAACATGTGGAGAATCAGGGAATAAAGAGGCGCAATAAAGAAAATCTTGAGTTCACATGATACAGTTGAGATATTTTCCAATTACACCTCATTTACATTGTTTATTTAAGTTTCGTAACACGGATGGATTGATGACATTGAATAAATCAAATATTTCCCTCACAATAATTATAAATCATCCATGTGATGGTGATTCATGGAATCTTTTTGATCAGACGCATCCTTATATTTCTTCAGAACCACATATCATACTGTTGGTCCTTTCTACTGATGGTTTTTGTCCATTTGGTGGTTACGACAGTCAATATTCATATTAGCCTATTTTCATTACTCCTTATAACTTGTATCATTTTATATTGATGAAGTAACCATATATATATATATATATTTAATGCCATTAATTTATAGACATTGAATGAAGAAAATTGATGTTTATTTGAATCCACTAATTGATGAGTTAATTTCATTATATAACAACAGTGTGATTACATTTGATATAACTACATATCATAATTTTATATTGAAGGTTGAATTAATATGGACGATCAATGAATTTCTAGCATATGGTATGTTATCTGGATGGAGAACACATGTGCTAAAATCATGTTCGCACAACATAGATAAGAAAAAAGCATTTATTCTTGGTAATTGGAAAAAGGATAGTTATTTTTATTGTCATCATAGATTTCATCTTGCAGAACACCATTTTCGAAGGACCAAAATTAATTTTACAAATGTTCAAATTGAAACATGCACACCTCCAACAGTGCTTTCAGGTAATCAGGTAAAATATATTGTCTATGCATTACCTCATGTTACTTTTGGACCAACCATGAACGAGTAAAAGATAAATGGTGTTGGGAGAGATCATAATTGGATAAAGCATAGTATTTTTTGGGACCTTCCATATTGATCTGATTTATTGGTTCATCACATATTAGATGTAATTCACATTGAGAAGAATGTTTTTGATAACATGGTTTATACCGTGTTGCACCCACCTAGTAAGACCAAAGATAATGTGAAGGTGTTGTTAGATCATGTACAGATTTATAGATGTCCTGTACTTCAATTATTTGAAGATAAAAGATCACACAAATTAATGAATCCAAAATCAGCATACTCACTTAGTAAAGAAAAATATTTATTATTATATTATTGGATTAGATATTTGATGTTACAAGATGGTTATGCTTCTAATTTTTCTCATTACACCAGAAATGGGCTTATTACCAGGTTAAAAAGTCATGACTGTCCTGTCATAATTGAAGGATTACAACCTCTTGGTCTTTGAGGGCTGTTGAATCCTTCAATATGGGACATGTGGACAAAAAAATCATATTTTTTCAAATATATTTTTGTGGAAACATTATGTAATGATTCAATGAGTTTTATGGAAAAAGATGATGTTTTAATTTTATGTAAATTATAAAATCTATTCCCACCGTGCTTCTTTGATTCCATGGAACATTTAATATCTCATTTTCCATATAAAGCTAAATATAGATGGCTGGT
Organism: Viscum album; assembly: GCA_963277665.1. Classification (NCBI taxonomy): domain Eukaryota; kingdom Viridiplantae; phylum Streptophyta; class Magnoliopsida; order Santalales; family Viscaceae; genus Viscum; species Viscum album. The sequence goes on along the minus strand of OY728134.1, from coordinate 111,437,124 downwards.
ACAATTCTAGAGGATGTATCCATTGACCTAAGTATGAAAAAAATTAAAGAATAAAGTACACAACAAAGCATCAGTTGAAGGGTTGATTATAGAAGCGTACTTACAGGAGGGAATTTCAAATTTTGGCTCTTTTTATTTTTAGTCATAATATCCTTCAAAACATAATCGCATGGGTCGAAATGAGACAAATGTTGATGATGTCACAGACCATCAGTTTTCAGTTTTTAATCATCCTGATCTTGGTTTTGGTGGTTATTTTGAGCGATGGATTAAAGATGAATAACTACACAAAGCTCATACTTATGTTCTGCTGAATTTTTAAGAAATGAAACGATTTGTGCAGTAAGTACTAATTTTTTATTATTTCATTAAATATTTATGAAATATCTCTTTTTTTACATTAAATTTTTGTTATACTCTATGATAACCATATAAAAAATAATTTATACAAATTACATCTTCTTCTCTTGAAGAACATTGATAGAAAAAATTTTCATATTGGTTTCAAAAACCGGTATGATAAGTTTCTTTAGATTGAATATTAAATAAAATTTTCAATGATATCTATTAATAATAATTTTTATTGTTTGCAGGTAATAAAACATGAAAATAAAATTGATATTTGATTATGTTTTCTAGAAAAACCCCCATTGAAATTGATAAAATCTTATAATGTGTATGCGGTTAATGGATTTTGATTCCATACATGAATACATGATGACTCAAATAAATCAATGAATAGTGGTTTTCATTTGAAAGGATACCATCATAAAGAAAGTGAATTTTAATTTTATGGAATACTAGATAAAATAACTGAGTTATGTTATCGAGGACCAAATTATGTTACAATGTTTAAATGTCATTGGTTTGATACTAATCCGGGGTTGTGAGTTCATCCATGACATGTAGTCATTGACATTAAATATAATAATCTTCTTGCATCAAATGAACCATTTATATTGGCGCATTAATTACATCAATCACATCATGTTTACTATAAAAATTACTGTGATGTTTCGAGAGATTTGAAGTACTGGTGCAGTTTGATAAAAATTTAATCACATGAAAAATAGTTTATTGAAAATGGAAATGGTTCTGTGGAAGTTCAACATATTGAAATTTTTCACGAAACAACCCAAAATATATCTCTTACTCGATGAGATATAAATATCGATGATGAAACCCCCTCAGTTAAGGGTCGATGATATAGATAATGATGATGAGGTTATGATGAAACTGAAAGTCATATGGATGCTAACAATGCTGGAGATGAGGATGAAGACATTGATGTCGATGAAAATGGTGATGAAGATGATGATTGGTGTATTATATCCAGGTCATTAGTTATAGATAATTATTGTATTTTGATATTTATTAGTTTTTTAAATTTCATATTTTTATTTATAATCTTTTACAGGTAACATTATTTTATTTTTACATTTATTTGATTTTATCATTTCATATTTATATTAAAAAACTCTTACTGGTGAGAATATTTGTTTCATATGGCTGGAGATGATCCCGACAATCTATTATGTTTTATTACTGATGTCAAACTTCTACTAGTGGAAATACTGGATTTAACGTCAAATTAATGACGTCGGTTTTTTCTAAACCGATCCCAATAATATGCAGGAGAATTTTTTGGCTTCAGTTTTTTGTAAAATCTACACCAAAATTTTTTAAGAGATATTTTTTGTGTCAGGTTTTAGTAGAAATGACACCAAACACCACAAAAAGTATGACATATATCGCCGGGTTTTCCAAAAACCAACGTCGAAAATATATTAAAAAAATTGTTAGCATCCGTTTTTACAAAAAATGACACTATTAATCCCAAAATCGGGATCATTCAGCATCAGTTTTTATAAAAACTGACACCATATATTAAAAAAACATTTTTATAGCATCAGTTTTCAAAAAAACTGACGCTGTAAATTAAAAAAAATCTTTTCAGTGTTAATTATCCCAAAAACCGATGCCAAAAATATTTTTCAAACTCTTCAATGATGTTTTTTTAAACCAACAACCAAGGTCTTTTAAAATTTATCGGGATTGGGAAACCCTCATTTTTTAAGATGTTTGAAATCTAAACAGTGGAGACTTCTCTAGAATCATGATGAATTTTAAGGAATTTTTGTTATCTCGAACCACCATTCTTGTCGATTTTCTTCTATTTTCATGATCAATGGTATGATTTCTTGATTATATCCCTATTTTTCATCATCTACGGGTTATGTTTTCTTCCAAATCTTATTTTCGGTGACATTCAATCATTGTTTTGATTTTAATTTGTTGTTCATTATTATTTTTTTCTTTTACAATCATTTTTTGTATAGATCAGGTAGCATTTAATCTTCAAAAGCATTATACAAGGAAATGTTCAGATTTGGATCTATTTTCATGTTAAACACAAAATTTTGTAAGTTTTATTAAATTTTGAAGATAAATTAGTTATCATTTAATAAAGATTTTGATTTTATTGAAATATTAGTTTATAGTTTATTATAAATTGGTTGAAAATGGTTAATAATATCACTTAAAGTTATCATCCCATATATATTTAATTTATTTTTGTTTAATTTAGTGTAGTCTATGATTGTTCAATTTAGTTCAATTCTGGTTGAGTCTATTTAGGCCATGTTAGTTTGATTTGGTTCAATTAAATTACTCTTTATTTGTTTATATTCCATCCACTCATTAAATTTATATTGCATGTAAAATCAAATGCATGGGAATCTTTTTATGCAATATTTCATGTGTATAAATGAAAATCATATTTTTTTCATTGTACTCACTTCATGCACATATATCAAATACTATCTCTTCACTATTATTTTGTTTATTTTAACACTGGAAAAATTATTAATTGTCTACTCACTCAATTGGATGAATTCACACTATTCTTCTGCCTTCAATACACAAGATGCTCACATCCCACAATACTATCTCTCTATTTTTTGTATGATGCATGCAAACACATAATAGTTTTTCCAACATCCCATACACTTTTTGAAGCACACACTCACTATCCATGCTTCTCTCATGAAAAACCAATCACACATAATGTATTTTGTATATTGCTCACTCATGTGAAATATTCACATAATCTTTGTGAATGCATATTGTATACATCATGATTTTTTAGCATATTTGACAAGGGATTTCACATGGTTTTACTCGCATGATCTTATGAATATATTCTAGAAGGATTATTCATTTATGTTTGCAATAAATTACCCACTTATTTCTTCATACAGACACTTGCACACAGTATTATATAATACAAGACACAATGTAATAGTGTGTTCTTCCTTTACGTGATACAATCTCACACTACCTCTTGGACTCACATTATGTGCACGTAATTAAAACAATATCTCTGCATAAGAACATTGTCACCATTATTTACACAATTACATACTCACTGTTAAAACCGTTACACATATATTTGGTTCTCTGTTTTTAATGCTCATCGTAATACCCAATGAAAATTTTCACTGATTTTTGGTTTCTAAAAAATCATAGCATAAACCAGTGAGTATTCATAAGAATATTGAACTTCTGAATTGCTTCATGTAAATCAATTCATCGTGAAGCTAATTTTGTGTGATAAACACATATTATTGGCTCGTGACAGATTATACTCCTTCATGCCAACAAACTTGTACAGAACATGGCCTTTCGTGATCTAGAGAAGATCATGAAGACTCAGCATTACAAACAATTCAAATATCTCAAACTCATAGTACCAAAACAATAAACATGCTCTCAGATTTACCAATTTATTTTTGTATTTAATTTTACATGTCATAATTTTGAGAGTATTATGATTAATTTCACTTATAATATGAACATTTACTCTAATTATTATTTCATATTACTAAAAATAAGTAATTTTTTGTCCATTAAATTAATGAAAATTTCAGTACTTTTGAAACATGAAACATCGCAACAATGCATCAACTATGTAAAATGAACTAATAAATTTCAGAAGACTGATACTATAATAAAATTATAATATCATTATAACATGTGTATATAATATGAAAATAAAAATTTTACTATTTGTAAATGTGCATCATATATGATTTTTTCTATCTGATTATTTATAGTTTTTATTAAATGTGGTTCTATTTACAGTTTATCTGTATATATATATATATATTTATTTATATGTTTCAATATATTCACCAATTATATTGCGATATCAGGTATTGAATGGATTGTAATTGAGTATATTTACGAAGAACCACTAGTGACTATGAAAAAGGAGTTGATGAATTCTTGGAATTTTCTAAACGACATCTTCAAAACATTGATATGAATTTCTATGCATGTGTAAAGTGTTCGAATATGAGAAATTTAAAATCTAGAGAAATCAAGGATCATCTCATTTGTCCTGGTTTTATCCTTAATTATACACGTTGGATTTGTAATGCTGAAAGAACTAAAAATTCAACATCCAATATTGCTAGAAATATTCAAATAGGGTATAGGATCGTATTGATCAATTAATTCATGATTTTGGTGTTGAAACCTTAAAAAAAATTGAACGATTCTATGGTGATTCTGAGAAACCATTATTCTCAGGCTGTAGTAAATATACAGTGTTATTAGCAGTTCTGAGATTAGTTAACTTAAATACAAGAAAATGGGTGGAGTGATAAAAGTTTTTCTAGCTTACTTGAGCTTTTAAAATAGATATTTCTTGCAGGAAATGAGCTTCTATATTCCAATTATGAGGCAATGAAAATAATATGCTCAATGGGATTGCGGTATAAAAATATACATGATTACCCCAATTATTGTTTACCATATAGAAAATAATATAAATATTTATCAAGTTGTTCTACATGTGGGACAACACGCTATAAGATAGATGGGAAAGTCAACTCATATTCATTCTCATATACTATCATTTATCATTATGAAAAATCATTTTTGTACTTTCTAATGGTATCAATCAATATTTTTGGCATACAATTATGATAATTCAATAGTGATTCATTCTGAGGTACTAGAATCAAAACTCCTACTAAATAAATTTGGTAACTTCCAATAATTCCTCGTTTGAAGTACCTATTTGCAAATACAATTAATGAACAATGGTTAAGATGGAATTCAGTTGAACACATCTCTAATGGTAACTTACAACACCCTATCAATTCATCATAGATGAAGTGTTTTGATAATAAATTTCATGATTTTGTAAGTGATGTTAAAAATATCATAATTGGATTGTGTACTTATGGAATGAATCAATATAGGAGCCTTAGATGCCAACATAGGTCATAGCATGTTTTGTTGGTAGTTTACAACCTGTCCCCACAACAATGTATGAAGAAAAAATATGTTGTGATGAGCTTGCTGATTTATGGACCAAAAAAACTGGGAAATGATATTGATGTGTATCTTTCACCATTGATTGATGATTTGAAACTACTATGGGAGGAAGGTGTTAAATTTTTTGATTCATACAATAATGTGTATTATATTTTCATTGCTATGATAATGTTCACTATAAAAAACATTCTTGCATATGGAAACTTATCTGTATATAGTGTTAAGGGATGTAAATAATGTCGAATTGTTGAAGAACATACTTCAAATTACTAATTGTAGCTTGGAAGAAAGAATGTGTACATGGGAAATCAGAGATTTTTGTGAATTGATCATCCTTATCATAGATTAAAGAATCATTTAAAGGTTTATAAGAGTACAAACTCCCCCCTTGTCCATTTCCAGATGAAGAATATTATGATAGGGTGAAAAATATTAATTCAACATTTGGAATGAAAAGAAGTTATGGTCTTCAAAGAAATATCTGGAAGAAGCATTCTATTTTTTTGAACTAACTTATTGGATATTTTTATAGTTAAAACATTACATCGATGTTATGAATTTTGAGAAAAAATATGTTCCAGTTTGATTGGAACTTTCGTAGACATAAATGGAAAGAAAAAATATGGATTTCATGCTAGATTAAACTTGATATTAATGAGAATATAATTAGAGTTAGCTCCCACAGTGAAATTAAACAGAACATATTTACCTCCAACTTTTAACACATTAAGAAATATTGAAATGATAAATTTTTGTCCGTGTCTTCATGGTATTAATGTACTTAGTGGTTTTTCTTAAAATGTGAATAATTTGGTGACATTAAAGGATTGAAAATTAATAGGTATGAAACCTCATTATTTCCATGTATTTATCTAATAAAATCTACTAGTAGAAGTGCGTGGTATATTTTTGACAGCTGTCAGAAAGACTATCATAAGGTTCTGTAATTTTTTCAAATCCATTTGTAGCAACGTCTTAGATCCAAATTTGAATGATGTGTTGGAGAATGAAACAACTCTTTTTCTTTGTCAACTAAAAATATATTTCCCACCTACGTTTTTTGATATACTGTTTCATCTTATAATTCATTTGTTGTGTGAGATAATAATATGTTGGACTATTTATTTATGATGGATATATGATTTTGAAATGTATTTGAAAATTTTGAAGGGATATGTTAAAAATCCTTATCGACTAGAGGCCTCTATTGTTAAAAAATATGTATCGAAAGAGGTTATTGAGTTATATTCTGATTATTTATATGAGGTGGATTATATTGGTCTCCCTATATCTCGACATATGGCAGTTGATAGTGAAGGTAGAGGGGTTAGAGGTTTAATGGAAAATTTCATTCCAAGTGATGAAGTGATGCAGACACAATTATAAATTTTGAAAAACACAGATGATGTTCAATAATATATATCCTCAAATATTTTTTAATTAAAGTTATGATATCAATAAAGAAAGGAAAATTGGTTGATGATTGAGCATAAAAAGACAGTTTTTCATGGTTTAAAGAGAAATTCACCCAAGATATATCTGCATCAAAAAAATTGAAGTGGTTAGTAGGGGTAACATCTCATAATTTGATCACATGGACTGGTTTTGATATCAATGGTTACACATTTTACACAAAAAATCTGGAAGAGAAGAGTACCGTTTAGAATAGTGGTGTGATGGTTTTCGCTAAAGCCATGCATTTTTCAAGTGCCAAAGATAAAAACCCCATTTATGCATCAATTCAATATTTTAGAGTTCTTGAATACATATGGGAAATTGATTATATTAAACTTTGAGTCACTATTTTTAAGTGTAATTAGGTTGATAGTAAGAGTGGTGTGAAACATGATAAATATGGGTTTAAATTGGCTGATTTGAAAACATTTAATTATAATTAGGAACCATTCATCATGACGACACATGAAAAACAAGTATTTTATGTCATCGATCCATCAAATGATTAGTGGTCCATTATTTTATAAGGAAAAAGATACCATTTAGGTTATGAGGATGATGTTGATGATGTTATTGATTTACATGAGCCTTATTCATCAATTACGCAATTTCTAGATGACTACAATTATTATAAGACAGACATAGTGCATGCAATATGTAATGATCATGATGACGACACGTGGGAAAACACTAAATTAATCTTCTATTTTTTTGTAAATATTTATTTTTTGTTTCTTTTTTTGAAGCTTAAAAATGAATGCCTAATTTTTACTTATTTTTTTCTTTATTTTTTCTAAATATTTTGTTTACTAATGATATGCAGGTAAAAAAAATTTCATTACACATTCTTGTAGAAATTTCATATATAGATAGAGAGGAGTAGTTACCGAGGTATATCTATTTTTCATATTATTAAATATTCAGTAATATAATTATTTAATGAATGAAAACTGTCAATTTACAAAAAAATAGTAGGACTACAGATGCATTATCAAAAGAGGAGACTTCTCCTGTTACTACTAAAAACTCACGTTCTCAAGTTGGAAAACGTGGTGTCATACGTTTACCAAAAATTTCACTTTCTTATGATGATGACACATTACACGTCTGTTTTGATGATAATAATAATGAAACTAACACAAATGATGTTTAGTTTATCAGTTATATATCGATGTAGATCCATTTCACGATTAGTATTTTATATCATGATTTAAAGTCAATGGAAAGGATGGAGAAACAACAGGTTTCGGAGGCCATGATGGTAAAATATCATAATTTATATTTTTTATCTCATTTTTTGAATATTAAGTATTTGAAATGATATATTTAATTTATTCAATTACAAATGACATTAAATTTTTAGGATACCAAAGAAATTAATAAAAGACATCTCTCTTTAGCGGCGGTTTGATGAAGATATTTTAAAACAAAACTGAAAAAAAAAATATATTTTTGGAAAGAGGTGATTTGAAAACTCATGCCTCAAGTATCTGTTTATAGATGAAGATATATGGAAGCCATTTGTTGACAGTCATCAGGATGAAAAATTTCAGGTATGATAATTAATTTATATTTTAAAAATTATAATATATTTTTATAATTACTTAGTAGTTTATTTTTATATAACATGCCTCTAAGAGATCTCATCAATCGATTTAGTTGAGAAATGTACACCCTCATACTTTATCACATGGAGGGTATCTATATTTGGAGTAGAAAATGATTAAAGAAAAATTTGAATCATTAAGAGATCAATCTAGTAGTGGTTCATAAGAGGTAAACCATGGTCCTCCATCTCCTCCCACTCACAATGAAAAATAGAAATGAGAATGAAAAAGAAAAAGTAATAGTATCTTATAGAGGATGCTAAGAAAGTAGATGATAAAATTTGAAGTGAAAATTATATATTTGTCATCAATTTTTATATTTTATAAATTTTTAACAGTAATATAACTTTTTCATTTTCATTTCAAGATGAACTTCAGGAGAAATAGACACATGGATCTTTTACCCCTATGGGTAGGATGGATATATTAATTAGTACATTTGGAAAGGTAGACCACCCCATACGTGTTAGAGGATATCAGAAAAGTGTTACTATTCTAAAGGATTTTGGTAGGAGTAATAAATCAGGAGACCTAGAAATAGAATCATTAAAATCTAAACTGGAAAATATGAAACAATCTACGGGTGATCAAATTCAAGCATCAGTGGATAAGGCTTTGTTAGAACACATGGAAAGACAGTCGTAGTCTGCGCAGCCTTCCCATGTATATTATTTATTGGTCATCAAATTTTCTATTTTATAAATTATAAAAACTAATATAACATTTTCATTTTTCAGTCTTCCTAGCCTTCTCACCTAGACTACCCTTCTCTATTTCTTTACCCTGCCCTGTATTAGATGCCTTCTTAGGTATATTATTTATTTTTCATCAATTTTTCTATTTTATAAATTATAAACAGTAATATAATTTTTTTATGTTTTATCCTTCTTAGCCTACTCACCCAGAATACCCTACCCTGTATGAGAATTTTTACCATGTATATTATTTATTTGTCATCATTTTTTCTATTTTATGAATTATAAAAACTAATATAACCTTTTCATTTTTAGCCTTCCCATCCTGCTCACCCGGACTACCCTGCCCCATCTGCCAACTTTGATCATCCACCTCCTCGCTTGGACCAATCATCATATTATTTATTTATCATCAATTTTTCTATTTTATAAATTATAATCACTAATATAATTTTTTCATTTTTTAGCCTTCCTAGCCATCTCAACCGAACTACCCTGCCCCATATGCTTACTTTGATCCTCCACCACCTCGCTTGGAACAAAAAGTATATTGTGAGTTGTTTGATGGAGATCCTCATACAAATTTTGTTGCGTTAGGAGTCGTGCATTTTTTGGGGGATTATTTACATCACCAACCTAGGTAGATGAGTCAGGTTAGAGAATCAGTACTCGATATTATAGATCCTAATGCTCTACTCCCATTTCATACTGAGCAGATCACTAGAGTTCGGGATTTTCTGTGTCATTTTTATTTTGGCCAACCGGGTTTCTTCATTATATTCCAATTGAGGTATTTTTTTTATAAATATAAATTAAAAATGATTCAAAAATATTTTAAGTTTTTCTTAAATTTAACATATATAAGATTATTTGAATGAAAAAGAAGCTGCACAAATGAAACAAAATGTTCAGGAACAATCGACTGTAGATACTTCAAAAAATTTCTTATGTGATACAATGATTATCTCAGGCTTCTTCTTCACTTAATTATATCTATGAGTTTCCGATAATATTCGATATATACATAAGAGAATATCCATTGAGATTACTTAGAGAAGATATCATGCATCTAGTTTATTTTGAAGAGCTTATCCTGAATGTGGTTCAGTTGTTTTCCATGTAAGTAAATTGGAATTGGAATTTGTATTTATTTAATAAAAGATGGTTTTAAATTGACTAAATATATTTTATTTTTAAGTTAGGTATCTACCTAGGATTATTCTACAAAATGAAAGTATATGCATCTACAGTTTTATAGATCCGGAATTCATTTCTATAGAAGTGCAACATGTGAAGAATCATGATAGAGTTCCATATATATGTTAGAGATTATCACATATGAAGATTGAGTGTTGGTTTCCTCCATTTCTTGATAAGTAAGTACAGAAACATAATTATGAAATAATTATCGTTATAATGTCATTAATTTAGAATTTTTTGTATTGTAGGGGGCATTGGATTTTAGGCGTATTGTTCCCAAGTGAATAAACATTATATTGATTTTTCACATTATCAGGGAATGTTTGTAAAATATATTCCACCTAATTAGAAAGGTATGTTCTTTTTTTTGTTTTTTATAAATTCATTATGTTTAATTATCATTGTTTTGAAATGTATTATTAGTTCATATATATAAACTTGTAGTTCATGGAAATAATTTAACAAGGAATACAAGTCGATAAAGACACCAAATAAAATCAAATATGTGGAAGTATAGGTAATTAGTTTTTATATTAGATTTTATTCTAATATTTATATATTGATATTTATTATCAGTTAAATTTTATATAATTATAGTTGCATCGTCAAAAAGTACATGTTAAATTTGGTTATTATATTATACGATTAACGTACGAGACAATCACAATTAGGGAAACTACTGAATTTGATAAGGTTAGTTGTATTAATTATTTATATTTGCTTCCATAATATTCTAATTTTTTAGATCATATAATTCAATGTTATTTTAGGCATTCAATGATTCCCAATATTATTCTCAATCTGTTGTTACCCATATTCAATCTATTTTTGTGAACTATTTGTTAAGTTTCATAATGATTTGTGGTATGTATATTCTAATATTTTTGAATAATATTACATATGAATTCAAAAAACTAACTCCTTTGATATAATAGGTGTTTGAACATACTGATAATCAAATGAATAATTCAATAATAACCAACAATGACCATATTTTAAATTTCAGGTATGTGTATTTTAATTTGACTTTATAATATAAATGTGTAGATAGATTTTTTATTAACTAGATAAAAGAATGTAAGTTATATATTTTTTATCAATGATTAATATTATTTGATTACTTTATATTGTGTATTTATTATAGGGTTATCTATTATTTTGGAAGTAAAATATTTTCAATATTCAAAAAAACTTTTTTATCTTTCGGCATGGGTTTTTTAAAAACTGATGCCAAAACTTATTCGGAGAGGGTTTTCATCGTCATTTTTTCCAAAACTAACACCAAAAACCTTAACCAATATCATTTTTTGCATTGGTTTTTTAAAAACTGATGCCAAAAATGATATTTTTTATGTTTCCGTTATAAACGTCGGTTAAAAACTTACATTAAATGATGTTTTTTCACTAGTGTTCCTGCTAATAAACCTGATTCAGCTCCTCCTACTCCTCATGATGGTATGCCTAAGAGGGGGTGAGGTCTTGCTCGATTACTGATTCCAGATCCTATTCCAGATAGACAAGAATATGTCGACATTGATCCCCGTTTGTAGAGATGTGTTTAATTTTTAAATATGTTTATTTTATATTAACTGAGTGTATTAATTTTGATAATAATTTTATGGTTATATATTTTTTTCAATTTGTACAGTTTTTTACATTTAGCTGTTGGGAAGGCTGGTGTGATTCTGAGAAATTATTTTTCCAAGCCATGGGTGTCATAGGACCTGGTACCCATCACCGTGCATGACCAATGTTCAACTACTAGATTGTACATTATTAAATAATATATAATATTTTAAAATTTATTTAATTACTAATATATATTTTTAATTGTCTTGTAAAATTTGTTTTATTCAATTTTTGATAGACATCGATGTCTTATCTGAGAGGAATGGGATAGTTGTATATGTGAATTCTTTCATCAATTTCTACACAACATCATAAAGCGAGCTATGGATAAATCTTGTGCTAACATTTTCGATCAGTCTTGAAACTCCCATCATCCTGACTATATATTAGCTTAGGTATGGGCTAGGTAGTGCTCCTTTTGAATAGGAGAGACTTTTAGGAGGAGAACATCAGCTGGACGTCAGTTCTGCTAAAGGCAAGAGGTCACCCATAGGGCCAGGAGTCGTACATTTGAGATACATTGATGACATATGGAAAGTGATATTATTTATTAATGTATATATATATTTTAACCAAAACATGTTATTTATATTATACAGACCGATACTGACCCATCTATTATTGAGTTTGAATTTTATTTGAAGATTTATACTGATCCTTGGACAAGAGAAGTTGTAAGTGAATGACATCGCAATATTATGGATAGTGATTTTGTTTTAAACTGTCATGAATAGTAATTTTATTAATATTCAAATTTGTCATTTTATTTAAAGAAAATATATGAGGTAGTGACTTATCATTCATAGGAAATTAAATATAAGATCGAACAAGATTTCACTACTGATTCTGGTTTCGATGAGGGGGCTTAGATATAGGTGACTTCACAGTGTGTCGAGAAAGTTTGAGTGATTGGTGTTGGTTATATACTAAATCTTCTGAGTTATTATGGTACTTTTATGATGGAATTAGTGAGCGCGAAGGGATCTCATAGAGAGTCTTCATCAACGCCATCATCCACATCAGAATATCAATAGAGGTTGAGAGCTCATGATGAGATGATATATAAGATGCAGAAAAAGAGCGAGGAGGAGCATGAGCTACAAAGTCAGAGATATGAGAAGATGATGGAGTATATACAGTGACATGCATGTGGCGTTGGTATGGAGTTTCTTCCCCCCATGTCCTCCATGTAGCACCTCAAACACTTCATGTTATGTTTCTCTTAAATACATTCTCGTTATAGCCAATATTTCATGAATCACAGAGCCTATATAGAACAAAACATGGTTACTTATAAGAGATATCCATAACCTATCCATTAAACATATATTTTCCAACTCTATGATTTGAATTTTAAAATTCTGACAAACACAGCTGTGTTCAATATGATATTTAGAGTCTAATATAATTAACTTAATTTTTGGTGAATAGTAACCTACCCTTATGAATAGTAACCTACCCTTATCAATAATAGATTAACCTTATGAATATTAATACGACTCTTATGAATGGTATCCATACAATTGAGTGTATAAATGAATTTAGTCACCTTAAAAATGAAGATGAAAATTTTGAGTGTTTATATTTTTCGATTAAATAATGGTTTTAATTAAATATTTAATTAATCATATTTAGAAAATTAGTTATGAAAAATGGACTTTATTTTTGGATTATACACATCAAATAACGGTTAGGATGAATTTTTGGGATTTTACATAAATACTTGAATTTTTTATGAATAGTAAAATCTGATAATTCACATTAAATGATAAATAATGGATTCATTGAGTCATTGAGGATGATATACTATTGTAAGACCAATTTTTTCTAAGTCACATGCATATATTACTATTCTTGGTCATGGAATACTCACTATTTGTTGTCTTGAGAGGAAATAATAAATTAATGATTATAATATTAAGAAAACTCCTCTCTCCTCCACTATATAAACCACCCCTCACCCCTTCTTCCTCCCACACCACTCACGCTTCAATCCTTGCCTAAAATATGCCAAATACTCTTCCCAAGTACAGTCCCCACGTCCAAGACCTGCTGGTCTCACCAAAATGCCAAAAAAAGGAATTAAGGTGATTCTCAAGGAGGAGTAATAAAGAGGTGAACCTTCCTTCTCTTTTCATTCAATTTCTTTTTCAAAGTTCCATTATTTTGTTCTCTCTTCTCACCTCCCCTTATCCAAATGCAATGATAATTCTAGTACCTTACATGTACTATATTTTCATTGTTCTGATGGAATTTTTCATCATAATCTCTCTTTTTCCCCTCCTTCTATACAATAAATGCAACCAATGTCCGAGATGTGTAAATTTATCACACTCAAGGAAGACCGGTTTTAAATTTGCATTATTATCTTCAATTAGTGCCATGAAACCTTTTCAATGTTTTCACCAGGTCATAATATATGTATTTTATCTTGATTAATGTTATGTAATCTTTACATGTTCATAATATGGAATAAAAATACAAAACATGTTTATTGTGCACAAAACCATCAAGCTAAATCCAAGATTTAATTTTTAACTCATTGAATGAGTCATCCTCATAGTATATTACCAGAATCATTATAATAATAATATTATATATTTCATGTCACTAATAATTTATATTAACAAATCTGGAATTATTAACCTCATTTCAAATGAACTTCCATGAATGAATACAAGTAATCAAATCATGAAACCAAGTAAGAAAATTCTTCTAAAACAATAAAATCGAATCTCTCAAACCCATCAAAAAATACATTAATAAACATAATAATGGTATAACATATCAATTAATTTTTTATGAGTTTCTGTAAATATTAATTAATTAATCTGAATTTGATTATTCAGGTCACTAAGAACAATCAAGAACACCTTCGAGCATAAGGCAAGGGATTGCTTAACTCAATTTTCATTCCTTGGGTTAAACATCTATTTCATACGTTACATTGTTCCAATAATATGTATGAATGACCTATGATTGTTTTATACTATATATCCACTTATATTTTGTGGATTTTTATTTTTGACGCATAAATAATTCATTGATTTATCATCACTCCAATGACACAATCTTTGTAAGGGATCTTCTCTCTCACTTTTGTTCAAGAATATCCCCTATGTTGTGCTCTTTTACATTTAATTCCTAATTATGGTGTCGTTTTCTCACCTCCCCCATAATTCCCTTGTTACATATAAATAAGGGAATACCCATTTACCTCTCATTATGCCCTCGCAATAAAACTCATTACCATGCAAAAATGTTTGTAAGGGGTTTCTCATCTCACTTTCATTTCTGTGAAATTTTCATTGTTCTCCACTTATTTCTTGTATTTGGTATATGTGTTCTACCATTAGATATATAATAACATGATTATTTTTATATTCATGTTATAAAGTTATTAAATTTAGCGTTATTATGTTTTGGTCATATGATTTGACTGATTACATCGTGGTAAGTGACTTTGTCTCAACTATTTTGTTGTTGTGACTAACTTTGTATTGTGAACCTAATAATCCTTATGTGGTGTACCTACTTCCCATTTGAGATCACTTTTCATTTGAAATTATATTTATATTAAATATCTATAATCCCATATCATGGATATGTTTGTTTTCTAAATCGTATTCCATTTTACATACAATGTTTATTTGGAATGTTATTTTAATTATGGAAATATTGATGAATCCGTATAATATAATCTATATAGATATTGAAAAGGAATATTTCTCTTGAATTGAATCAATGTATAAAGAATTAATTGGACATTAAGTGGTGGGTGGGGCCCGCTATAGCCCCTCGGTGCATCAGTAGATCTCATGATACAAATTAGTTGGCGACAAACCATTTGAGTTTGTTTCAAAAAAATCAGACGGGTTTCTACCCATAGAACTAAATTGTGTTAATGGTATTATCGTTTCATGTTCTAGATACAAGAAGTCCAATTAATTAGCATTCACTTTATTCATTATCAGTTATTATTATTGTCTATGAGGTTTTCGATATGAAAAAATCTATGGATGCAGTTTCATTCTCAGTTCATTAATGGCATTAGTTTTTCATTTATTCACCATGCCATATTTTTTATGTCAGATTGATTATGATCCAATCATTATTTTATTCTTGATTCTTATATTTTTAACCCCTAATGATCATTTTATCTCACCCCTTTCAATGTTTTCCTTCAACAGGTGATGAAGAGAAGGTCATTTATTGAGTTCTTGTGGATGCAGTTTTTAGTTTTCGTTATGTATTTTATCTTGTAACATTTTTCAATGTAATTAATGTTACATATTTGTATATAGTTGCTTCAAGACTAATAAACTTATCATTCATTCACAATTTTCATTCCTTCTAACCATGCTAATATCACAAGTAATTCACCTGCTCCAATCTAGAGGTGTCAGGGTGTTACAGTTGGTATCAAAGAACGTTTAGTAGGAAACTTGGAAACTAGAGTAGAAAATATATAGTCGGGAACAAATCCCTAATTTAGTATTTGAATAAAAATTTACAAGAAGATCCTGGTATTTTGGTAAGGAATAGATTATGTGTATATTTCTAACAAATACATCCCTGTCTTGATACGAGCAGGTAGTGGTGGCTCTGACATAGATGTACATAGGAGTGAAAACTCCGACATGGAGTTTTGGGATTGACTCGTGGTATCCTGGTGCACGAGAATGGGCCTTGATGAACTCTTGGTTAAGACACTCACAGAGGATATGCTTAGGATAATTCACATTTTCTTTAGAATCCATTATGTTGGAGTAATGTAAATTTTCTTCAGAGAAACCATGTTTATAAGATTAACTATACATAGAATTTAAATCTTTGTTGAGCGCTTTTCTATTTGATATTAAAAAACTAATCTAGTGTATCCCATTATTTAGAAATGAATTCTAATGGAATAAGTGGAATCAATAATTGTGGGAAAGGTAGGGATCTCCCTATTGAGAAAGTCAGCAGAGTCAATGTTGGAGGAGATCAGATCATGGTCATATTTGGACAACTTACTCTGGTTGTAACAAATAACCATTTCACACATGTGTTGGATCATTTCATGCGGCAGAATCCCCCATCTTTTAGTGGGACTACTAACCCAGGGGTTTTTAAGCAATGGATAAATTCCATTGAAAAGATTTTCATGGCATTAATATGTAGTGTAAATGAAAAGTAGTACTATTAGTATATTTTTTCAAGGGAAATGCTGATCAATGGTGGTCCTTGATTTAGAATACCACGGAGGAATAAGAAATAGAATATATGAAATGGAGGACTTTTAATGAAATATTCATTGATAAATATTTCCCTCATGATCAATAAACTGAAATGAAGAGAATGTTCCTTAGCTTAAAACAAAGGGAAGGAGATAGTGTGGCAGAGTATGAGGCCACTTTCACAAGGCTAGCCAGGGATGCCATAGATTATGTATGTGACTCGGTAGAGAAGATTGACCATTTATTTTAAGGTCGTAAGACAAATATTTGAAGGGAACTGGCTTCTCAATCATTTTCATCATATGATGAAATTGTATCAAGTGCCGTCAAAACAGAGAGGGAATTTTCTAGATCAAAAACATTCAAAAGAAAACAAGATAAAGAAGTGGTACTCTGATAACAAAGTAAAAGGATAAGCACCAAAGAAGAGTAAGGGAACAAATCTATTCCCATTATTTGAGAACTATGGAAAGAATCATCTCGAGAAATGCTTGAATGGCATGGAAGTCTGCTATAACTGTGGAGAAAAGGGTCATCTATATTATGAATGCAATGGGAGGAAACAATTCAATGATATTCAATTCTACAATTGCAGAGAGATGAGACACGATGCAAATGAGTGTCCAAAGCACCAAGGAATCATGACTCAGAAAAATCCAAGAGAACAAGGGATAGCCTATGTGATTACAACCGTGGAGGTTGAACTTACAAATGACATGGTGGCATGTACATTAATTGTTTCATCAAACGTATCCAACACTTTATTTGATTCTGGATCATTGCATTTATTTATATCTACCCAGTTTTCCAAGAAAATTAGATATGTACAATTTGAATTAATAAAGGAGTTGTCATTCAAAACTCCTAGGGGATGTATCATTATAACAAAGGCATGTCAATTATTCCGCATCCAGACACCAAAACATGCTTTAGTTTCTAACCTTATCATCATACCAATGACTGAATTTGATATAATTATCGGTCTGGATTGGCTGTCAAATTATGATGCGAAGATTTACAGTAATAAGAAAGAAGTTACAATTTTTTAAAATGGTGTACAATCCCTTGTCTTTAGGGAAGAAACTTCACCACATGATTCTTATCTAGAACCCCCAGTATCTCTTCAAAATGCAATACATTTAGAGGAAGAAAAAACAATATCTATGGGTGAGGAAATAAATCTTCAAATTGAATATGTGCACATAGTGCAAGTGTACATTGATGTATTTCTAGAGGATTTACCTAGACATCCTCCATAGCGGGAAGTTGAGTTCTCTATTGATTTAATTCCTGATTAAAGACCTATATCAAAGACTCCCTATATAATTTCCACTGAGGAATTAGTAGAGCTAAGGAAAAAACTAGAGGATTTGAGTGAAAAATGATTTATTTGACCTAGTGTTTCTCCATGGGGAGCCCTTTTCCACTTTGTCAAGAAGAAAGATGGATCCATGAGTATTTTCATTGATTACAGGGAAATAAATGCAATTAAAATATAATATAAGTATCCTCTACCCTATATTGATGATTTATTTGACCAAATTCGTGGAGATCAATAGTTTTTAAATATTGACCTTTGATTCGGATATCATCAGTTGAGTGTGGGGAAGGAAGATATTCCTAAGACAACATTTTGGACCAGGTATGGGCATTATGAGTTTAAAGTGATGCCTTTTGGACTAAAAAATGCACCCTCTATTTTGATGGATTTAATGAATAGAGTTTTCAAGGAATATCTTGATAACATTTTTGTGGTATTCATCGATGATATGCTCATATACTCAAAAACCTATAAAGACCATGAGAATCCATTGCAGGTTTTTCTGAGAACTCTTAGATGAAATAAATTATATGGGAAGTTTAGAAAATGTGAATTATGGCTTAAATAAGTTTCTTTTCTAGGACATATTTTCTCCAAGTATGGTATCCTAGTTGATCCTATGAAGACAAAGGAAATCCAATATTGGACCACACCAACAAACACAACTGAGGTACGCAGTCTTATTGGCTTAGCAGGTTACTATCTGTGTTTTGTTCAGAACTTTTCTCGAATGCCTAACCCGCTAACCAATATCACAAGTAAAAGAGTTAAGTTTGTGTGAAATAAAAGAATGTATATAATGATTTTATGAATTTAAAAGAATATTAGTAAATACTCCAATTTTGACTCTTCCATCTGGAAGTGATGGATTTGTAATATACAGTGATGCATCAAAGAATGGACTAGGTTGCGTCCTTATGCAAAATGATAAAGTTATTTCTTATGCATCAAGACAGTTGAAGAGTCATGAGAAAAATTATCCAACTCATGATCTTGAGTTAGTAGCCGTAATCTTTGCTCTGAAAATATAGAGGTATTATCTCTACGGAGAGAGATGTGAGATTTATACCGACCCCAAGAGTTTTAAATAGATTTTCACACAAAAATAACTGAACATGAGGAAAATAAGATGGATTGATTTACTCAAAGATTACGATTGTTCAATAAAATACCACCCAGGAAAGGAGAATAAGGTGGAAAATGCATTAAGCTGGAAAGATCATGGACTTCTGACTCAAATGAGGATCGAAAGAGATCATATATTCATGAATCTACTGAAGATGGATATGGGAATTGTTAAGGAAGGGGAAACATAGGTCCTCTTTCAAATGATTTATAAACCATATTTACTGGAGAAGATAAAAATCTATCAATCTGACGATGAGAATCTGCACATGAAAATTAATGCAGTTAACGATGGGAGACTGGCTGACTTCGTGTATGAAGAAGGAGTTCTGAAATTTGGGTAGAGGTTATGCATTCCATTAGTACCTGAGCTAAAAAGGGAACTATTAGATGATGCTCATTGATCAAATTTCTCTATACATCTCGGTAGCACTATGATGTATAAAGATCTAAAGGAATATTTTTGGTGGGATAATATAAAGCGGGATATTGCTGACTTCGTGTCAAGATGTCTAATTTGTCAAAAAGTTAAGGTAGAGAGACAACATCCCAAAGGAGTGATGCAACCTCTACCTATCCCTATGTGGAAGTGGGATAACATTATGATGGATTTTTTCACTAAACTACCGAGGACACCTAGAAGGAATGACACAATACAGGTAATTGTTGATCGTCTCACAAAATCATCACATTTCCTTCCTATAAGGGAGGATTTTCCACTTGAGAGCTTGGAAAGACTTTATATTAATGATGTTTTAAGTATTCATGGTGCACCTCTATCGATGTTATCTGATCGAGATCCCTGGTTCACATCAAAATTTTGGAAATGTCTCCATAAGGCTTTGAATAACAAACTTCGTATGAGTACTGCTTATCACCCCCCAAAATAATGGACAGTCTGAAAGAACTATTCAAAATTTAGAAGTCATTCTGAGGTCATGCTCTCTTGACTTCCATGGTATGTGGGATTAATACTTGCCTTTGGTTGAATTTTCCCACAACAATAACTTCCACTCTAGTATTCAAATGGCTCCATATAAAGAATTATATATAAAGAGATGTCAAACTCCAACTTGTTTGGATGAAGTTGGTGAGAGAAAACTTATAGGCCCAGAACATATTGAAGAGATCATGGAAAAGGTGAAGACAATACAAACCCATATTAAAGTAGCTCAATGTAGGTAGAAGAGTTATGCTGAAAAAATTAGAAAGGACTTGTTATTCCATGTGGGAGATCATGTATTTCGGAAAGTATCTCCATGGAATGGTTTCATAAGGTTTGGTAAGAAAGGGAAATTGAGCCCCATGTATATCGGTCCATTTGAAATTATGGAAAGAATCAGAGCAGTAGCTTACTATTAGCAATGCTGCCAAATCTATACAATGTCCATGATGTGTTCCATGTGTCATTATTGAATAAATACATGCCATACCCAATGCATGTACTCACATATAAATAAATAGAACTGGAACCTGATTTTTCATACTGTGAAAAGCCTATTGGGATTCTTGACACAAGGGAGAAGTTATTGAAAAAGCGAACAACCTATCTAGTAAAGGTTCTTTGGAAAAACCAAAATATGGAGGAAGTGATATGGGAACCTGAGGATGTTATGAAAAATAATCACCCACATCTTTTTGGTGAGCTTCAAACATAAAATTTCGAGGAAGAAATTTTGGAAGGAGGGAATAATGTAGCACCCAAAACAATTAATGGTATATTTCTCTTAAATAAATTATAGTTATAGCCTATATTTCATGAATCATTGAGCCTATATAGAACAAAGCATGGTTACTTATAGGATATATCCATAACCTATCAATTAAACATAAATTTTACAACTCTACAATTTAAATTTTTAAAATATGACATACACAGTTGTGTTCAAGATGATATTTATAGTCTGATAGAATTAACTTAATTTTCGGTGAACAATAACCTACCCTTATGAATAGTAACTAACTTTTATGAATAGTAATATGACTCTAATGAATTCTATCAATACCATTGAGTGTATAAATAAATTTAGGCACCTTAAAAATGAAGATGAAAATTTTGAGTGTTTATATTTTTCGATTAAATAATTATTTTAATAAAATATTTAATTAATAATATATAGAAAATTATTTTTGAAAAATGGATTTCATTTTTATATTCTAAATGTCAAAAAATGGTTGGGGTGAATTTTTTTGATTTTTCTGAAATACTTGAATTTTTATGAATAGTAAAATTCGATAATTCACCATAAATGCTAAATAATGGATTAATTGAGTCATTGATTATGATATGATGATGTAAGCCTAATTGGTTCGAAGTCACATGCATATATTATTGTTCTTAGTCATGGAATACTCACTATTGGTTTTCTTGAGAAGAAATAATAAATTAATGATTATAGTATTAAGAAAACTCCTCTCCCCTCCACTATATAAACCACCCCTCACCACCTCTTCCTCCCACACCACTCAAGCATCAATCCGTGCCTTAATTATGAAAAATAAAATTCCCAAGTCCTCTACCCATTTCCAAGTCCTTCTTGTCTCACCAAAAGGCCCAAAAAAGGCCTTATGAAGATTCTCAAGGAAGAGTACTTGAGAGGTGAAACTTCCTTCTCTTTTCTTTCAATTTATTTTTCAATGTCCCATTCTTTTGTTCCCTCTTCTCACCTACACTCAACCAAATGCCATGATAATTTTTTGTACCTTATATGTATTAGAGATTCATTTTTCTACTGGAATATTTCATCACAATCTCTCTTTTTCCCCTACTTTTATAAAATAAATCCAAACATCGTCCAAGATGTGTAAATTTATTACAATCAAGGAAGACTGGTTTTCAATTTACATTACTGTCTTCAATGCTGGTAATGAAACCTTCTCAATAGTTTAACCAGGTAATAATATATGTATTTTATCTTTATTAATGTTATATAATCTTTACACATTCATAATATGGAATAAAAATACACAATAATTTTATTGTCCACAAAACCGCCAAGCTAAATCCAAGCATTTATTTTTAACTCATTAAATGAGTCATCCTCATGGTATATAACCGGAATCATTATAAGAAAATTTATATCTCATTAATTTCACTAATAATATATATTAAAAATTATGGAATTATTAACCACATTTCAAATGAACTTCCATGAATGAATACAAGTAAACAAATCATGAAACCAAGTAACAAAATGCATCTAAAAAAATAAGATTGAATCTCATAAACCCACCAAAAAGTCCATTAATAAACTTAATAAGGTTATACCATTTAAATTTAATTTTTATGAGGTTATAGAAATATTAATTAATG
The DNA here is from genome assembly GCA_963277665.1 of Viscum album. Lineage (NCBI taxonomy): Eukaryota > Viridiplantae > Streptophyta > Magnoliopsida > Santalales > Viscaceae > Viscum > Viscum album. Next base: position 111,414,214 of record OY728134.1, on the reverse strand, counting down.
AATCTAAATGTGATTATTCAGGCCATTAAGAACAATCATGAACAACTTCGAGCATAAGGTAAGGGATTGCATAACTCAATTTTCATTCTTTGGGTTAAACATCTATTTAATTGTTTACATTATTCCAAGAATTGGCGTGAATGACCTATGATTGTTTTATACTGTATATCCACTTATATTTTTTGGATTGTTTTTTGTCATGCATAAATATTTCAGTGAATTAACGTCACTCCAATGACATAATCTTTGTAACAGAGCCTCTCTCTCACTTTTGTTCAAGAATCTCCCCTATGTTGTGCTCGTTTATTTTTAATTCATAATGATGGGGTATGTTTTCTCACCTCCCCAATACTGCCCTTGTGACATATTAAAAATGTAATACCCCATTACATCTCATTAATCCCTTTCAATAACACTCGTTACCATGCCAAAATGATTGTAATGGGTTCCTTATCTAACTATCATTTCTGTGATATTTTCATTGTTCACCACTTATTTCTCCTATGTGGTATATGTGTACTTCCATTTGATATTTAATAACAAGATTATTTTTATATTCATGTTATTCAATGATTCATTTGAGGGTTATTAATTTTTGGTCATATGATTCGACCAATTACATTGTGGTAAGTAACTTTGTCTCAACTATTTTTTTGTTTTGACTATCTTTGTATTATGCACCTAATAATCCTTATGTGATGTATCTACTCCCCGTTTTGAATCAATTTTCATTTGAAATTATATTTATATTAAATATCCATAATCTCATATCACGGATACTTTTGTTGTCTAAATAGTATTCCATTTTACATACGGTGTCTATTTGGAAAGTTATTTTAATTATGGAAATATTGTTGAATCTGTAAACTCTACACTATACAGATATTGAAAAGGCATATTGATCATGTATTGAATGAATTTATAAAGAATGATTTGGAAATGAAGTGGATGTTTGGGCCCACTATATCTCCTTGGTGCATCGATAGGTGACTTAAGATAAATCAGTTGGTGACAAACCCTTCGAGTTTGTTTCCAAAAATCAGACAGGAATATACCCATAGAACTAAACTGTTTTAATGGTGTTATGGTTTCTAATTCCAAATACATGACGTCCAATTAATAATCATTATCTTTATTCATTACCTGTTAGTATTATTTTCCATGAGGTTTATTATGAAAAAATCTATGGATACAGTTTCATTCTCATTTCATTAATGGCATTAGTTTTTCATTTATTCACCATGCCATATTGTTTATGTCAGATTGATTATGATTAACTCATTATTTTATTGATGCTTCAGCTATTTGTAACCCTTACTGAGCATTTCATATCACCCCTTTCATTGTTTACCTTCAATAGGTGATGAAGATAAGGTCATTTATTGAGTTCTTGTGGATGTAGTTTTTAGTTTTTGTTATATATTGTATCTTTTAATCTTTTTCAATGTAATTTGTGTTACATCTATGTACCTAGTTTCTTCAAGACTACTAAACTGATCGTTCCTCTGGGATTTTCATTCCTTATAACCATACCAATATCACAAGTAATTCACCATCTCTAGTCTAGAGGGGTCGGGGTGTTACACTTCATGTGATCCTCCCCTTTGTCCTTCGAGTAATCCTCCTCATAGTAGATGATTTATGATGTTTTTATGACATTTTTTCTAATATTGTGTGATAGACATGTTATTTATTAACTGATGTATATCTTTTATGTCTGTTTTAATTTTTTAGAATTTCTATAATATTTTTTAAAAATTTGTAAATTTATTAATTTTTTAATGTTTTTAACATATTTTAATAAATTTTATGTTTTTTAATTATTCTTAAATATATATTATTATTATTATTATTTCTATATATTTAATATGTTAATTAATTTCAAAAATTTCAATTATTTTACTTATGTTTTAGTATATTTATTTAGTAAATTAATTTTATTTTATTTAATATTTACATTTCATAAATATATATTTTTTAAAAAAAATTAATAATTTTATTTTTTATTTTTTGAATAATTTTAATTGTTATATTATTATTATTTTTGGAAAAAATTAATATTTGCAACGGATGAAGTCAACCATTGCAAATAACCTTTTGAACCTTTTATGATGGATCATCGCAAAAGCTTATTTAAAAACCCTTATAGAAATATTTTGTGATGAAACTTTTATCCGTAAAAAATATATATAATTTTATGTGGATTGACCTAAGTTAACATATTGGTGACGCCACTATCTGCGACGGGGTATTTCTGACGGACTCCCGTCGCAAATGATGTTTTTTGACTCAAGTCTATCACAAAGACCCCGTCACAATTACCTTAGATTTCTATTGTGTATAGAGAAAACATGATAGATATGATTGAATTATAATAAGAGGAAACAAGCATGACAGCTTAATAAAGTAATTTTACAATGAAATTTTGAACTAAAATTTCCTATAGAAATTTCTAGTGCAAACTCCCACCATAAATTTTCATTACAAACTCCCAATAAAAATTTGCTATTCAAAATCCTACTAAAAAGTATTAGTGAAAACTTCCACCGATAATTTTCCACTCAAATATTCCATTAAAATCATAATGTAGATTTATTAATACATAAATAAAAATGTAAATTTTTATAAATCATTTACATTAAAAATTTAAACTCTAAAATTTTAGATTAAATTTCAAATGGTAACTTTTAGTGAGAATTTCCATTCAAATTTCAATTTTATTTTTTCTATTCATATATTGGAGTAATCATTTTCATTTAATATTTATTTTGAAAATTTTAAAAGAAAATTTCCATTCCAATTTCAATGTATTATATTTTTATTTATCTTTATTATTTAAACATGAAAAATATATTTATTATTAATATTTAATAAAAAATATAATTAAAATGTTTTTAAATATAAAATTTTAATTAAAATTAATAGATTAGTTTAAAATATAGTGTTACATAAAATTATTTTAAATTATTTAAAAATATAATAAAATAAACTAAGGTATCATATTTTTATTTATCTTCATCGTTGATTTTTTTATACTAGTTATTATTCAATATTTTATATTTATCTTCATGGTTAATATTTTATAATATCATTTTTAATTAGAAATTATATTGTTATAGTTTTTTTAAAAATATTTATAGGTGAGGAAGGACGTTATGGTCCAATCGTTTCAAATTAATTAATTTTTTTAAAATCGATTTACATAAAAAGTGGATCAGGTGATGCGTTATCATTTTTCTAGGTGGGGGTCATTCCACTATATACCTGACCTTCAGGTGAACATGTGGATCTAAAATAATCATAATCCATAAAAAGACACATTGACCAGTGATGTTTTTTTAAATTTTTTTTTTATAAAAATCAAATTATTTCCTTTTGAATACATAAAATTGAAGAAACCACCTAATAAAACAAATTAATCCCTAACATTTTTAATAAAATAATATTATAAAACAGTAAAATAAATAATAATATAATAATATAAAATAACACAAATAAAACTATGATTATAATAAAATAAAATTATATAATGTCATTGTTTAAAATTATTATATTATAATGTGTTTTATATATATATATAATAAATACAGTTTGATATATTTATGTTTTGATATTTAAAAAATGTTTAAAAATAAATTTATTCTAAATTTTAATCTAAAATTTCGATTATAAATAAGCATGATATTTTCATAGTGTAAGAATTCATATTGGTAACTTTCAATTTTAACTGTAAATTTTTAATGAAATCTTATATTCAAATTCTAGAAGTGTCTATTAGAAATTAAATTTCTGGTAAGTATTCCTACTAAAAACTTGATGTTATCGTACCATATATAGGAATTAGAATATAGAAATTTTTATTGGAAATTTTCATTGTAATTTTCAATGGATATTTTTTTGGGATTTTGAAATTTTCAGTTGAAAATTAAATTTCAAGTAGAAATTTGAAAGTATACATTAGAATCTTTTTTGTATATATGTATTTATTTAAATGTTGACTATATTTTTAATTTATAATAGAAACTTCCAAATATAAATATATACTTTGTATATGTATATATTTAATCAAATATACACTATAAATTTTCACATAAAATTTTCAATGTAAATTCACACCGTAAATTTCCAGCAAATATTATAAACATATAATTTTTAGTGCAACTTTATACAACATATATATGTTTGTAAAAAGTTCTAATGTCAGTTGAAAATTTTATGCGTGAATTTTAATTGAAAATTTTTATTGGTTTTATGAAATTTTCCTTACAACATAAATTTCATGTATAAATTTCCGATGGTAAATGGAAATTTTCATTATAAAATTTGATTGAAAATATCATATTGAAATTATAGAAGTTTTCATTGAAAATTTAATTTTTTATTGAAATATTTAAATGTAAATTGGAAATTTTAACTGTAAATTCCCATTAAAAAACTATGATTTTTTTAAATTTAGTTTTTTGAAATAAAATTTGAAGTGGAAAATTCTAATGGTAACTAAAAATTTTAGAAATTTCCTAAGCCAATATGCGTTACAGATTTCTAATTAAAATTTAAAATTTTATTTTCATGTTAAATTTAATATAATATTAATTAGTATATATATATATATAAATTGTGTAAATATGTATATACTAATAACATTCACTTTAATTTTCAACTACAAAATACATTAATTTTTATTATAATTATATTTATGGTGTGTCATGACCCCCTCCCCACAAAGTGTACCCCTCCTGGGCCGGCAATGTGAGAAGAGAGATAATGACCCTCGAGTCTCGCCTCCAGTAGGCCCCGGGTTGGCGACTAGCACCGAGGGTATAATACACACACAAATGGGAGGCATTACCCTCTAAGAGAACACATGCAGAAAAGGGAGATAGAATAGACTCCAACCACCTCCAACTCATAACTGAAATATAAAAGAAATATATGTACATATATGAAATGTCATGCAAAAGTACTACAACTGAAAGAGAAAACTAAAAGTACCCAAAAGAAAGGAAAATGGCAGCGACCACGAGCCCGAACAACTCCTCCTCCCACCACAAGCTAGTAGTAACCAGCTTGATCCCCAACCTGCTCCAAGTGACCTGAAAAACAGTTTATATATACATAGGGTGAGTATAACAGTATACTTAGTAGGATCCTCCCCAAGCCTCTCGTGCAAAAGTAAAGAAAGCATGCTAAATCCTAGTGAACAACAAGTGAACCCAACTCGTCACCTAAACAGGTATACTATGTTCCCAACCTCACCATGGATACTCTCATAAAGTAACGCATACAAGAATATAGAATATAATAAAGAATATCAAGGGTACCCCGCTGCTACTTCCCCACTGGTTTTCCGATTTGCCCCAATGACATACGTCCTGTGCATCTCTCTCCAAGGATTTCCTGCAGACACCTGGGCTAAGCTCCACAATCTGCACCTCATGCACCACAAAGGATTTCTCGCAGACACCTGGGAGAAGTACCACACCATCCTCACAACCAAAAGCAACCGGGTATGTTCCGGGAGCCACCACAGCTCGCATAACATGTATCATACGTCGGGTATAATTCCTCAAGCCATTACAACACATACTCCGAGTAAGGATCCTCAATCCATCATAGACTATACACATTACACCTATAGTAGTCCATAGGATACTATATCCAGATTATATGTGTGTGAATAACCACAAGCCATTATAGCCCTCTACATACATATATGGGGTAACTAACCACTGTGCCTCGTGGCACAAGTATCTACCAAGATAAGAGAGTGCGGCCAATGGGGGTAGTCAGCCATTCGACCTCCAATCAGAATGTTGGGGAAAACACCCCCCCAGGGCCCAAAATCCCTGGGGTGTCAGTTTCCCTTACCAACAGGGTGGAGTAGCATATAGAAACACAAAAAGTATAGAATTTATATATAAATCACATCCACACTATGGGCATTTACCTAGTCTTGGATACAACTGCAGCTAACGTCTCTCAGACTCCAGGATGCTACTTCTTAGACTAGATATCCTATAAGCACACAAACATTTGAAGAGATTTATTAGATTACTCCGTTCTCATTTTATCAGTTCCACTGTACATTAATTAATTCTTTAAACATTAATTAAGAATGAAGAATTACACATTAAACTGAATTGTCATCTCATTCAAAAACAACTTCTCCTTTTAAGATTCACATCACCTTTAAATTCCAGTATCTCCATTCCCATGGATTTTCACCATTTAATCAAACATTCATTACCGAATTACTTTTCCATATTCCCAGGAATTCTAGAAAAGAATCATATGCTTCTAAACACAAATGAGGCTCAACACGGTGAGTAGATATACTACCCGTCGAGTCTTTTCCGCCTATAGAAAGAACATAGACCCATTCCCCCTCGAGAGGCTAAACACGGAAAGCACGTGGCATACCCCGCACGTCTTCGCCTCCTTCGGAAGAAGGGTAGCAAGACCAGCTGCCTTGAGCAGTGGGGAAAAGCAAAGAAGATTAACATTCAAGAAAACCACAAGCATCTAGAAACCACATCCATCCCATTCCATCACCCCTGGTGTCCTCCCCGACACCAACATGCATAAACTGATACATCTCACCACTCTAGGAATCATCTGCTGCCATAACCACATGGCCTGCATGCCTCCACATATCACAACAGCCATCCAGGCTCACATCACAGCACAAGCAGCAGGAAAACAAACATCACATCATGGGCTCTTGACCCTTTAACAAACAAGAGGGTAACTCAGAACCCTTTTATAAATTCCCACATAATCTGTCCTTTAATCCATATTGAATTAGCAGATTTGTTATGCGTAGGTTCCAATTATAGGATACCTAATCAGTAATCTACCACAATTAAATAACCATGCTTACTTTCCTAATTTGATTATCCTGAAATTAGAACAACTACAAAATGGAAATAACCAGATTAATTTACATGCCTCTTTATCTTTAGCCAATTAATTAACAATTAATTCCGGCTTTACGTTCATTATCAATTTCTATCATGAACGAATAAAAAATCAAATAAAACATATATATCACTTTATCTAGAAAAACATGAGGCAACTGTTATCACGATATAAAGAAACAACATGCGATCAACCAATTTTCTTAATCCGGTTCAAGTATTTAATTAGGTCAATTTCATTGTGATCCAAAGGTATAAATCATGCTAATTCTACGATTGCACATATACAATTAGAGAAGCCATGAATCCCTTACCTGGAAGAGTTCTTGGTGTCCTTTATCCACACAACGGGTCACAATCCTCTTCTCGTGACAACTTATTGGGAAGATTGACCGACAGAATTCGGTTGCATCCAAAACAGAGTAGAACCAATCCTAGAAGTAAAGATTGACTGTGCATCTCCTACGGGAAGGATTGAAATGTTCTAGCATCTCTTAGTTGAGAACAAATGGAAATAACAAGGGAGAATGATATCTCGTCCATTTTTATGATTTTATGGGGCGACAGTTTAAGATCCGGTTAATTCTCCATTAAAAACGGATCGCATTAACCCACGCGGTTTGACCAAGTAAAACATTCCAAGACTTAGGGATAAATAATATAGGATTTATGGCATTTTAATCGTCCTTAAGAGTCCTTAAAAACAAGGCTTTAAATGTATTTTACGTCAAAATAAACGTCAAAAGGGGAAAACTGCAGGAGTTTGGAAACACTATTCACCCACAGTTACTGTACATGAAACCGATCTGTGAAAACGATCTGTCAGACCGATCTGTGAAATCGATCTGTCAGACCGATCCGTGAAACCGATCTGTGAAACCGATCTGTGAAACTGAACTGTGAAACCGATATTTGAAACCGATCTGTGAAACCGATCTGTGAAACTGATCTGTGAAACCGATCTATGAAACCGATCTGGGAAACCGATCTGTCAGACCAATCTGTCAGACCGATCTATGAAACCAATCTGTGAAACCGATCTGTAAAACCAATCTGTCTGACCGATCTATGAGACCGATCTGTCAGACCGATCGGTGAGACCGATCTGTCAGAACGATCAGTGAGACTGATCTGTCAGCCCGATCTGTCAGACCGATTGGTGAGACCAATCTGTCAGACCGATCTGTGAGACCGATCTCTGAGACCGATGTCTGAGACAGATCTGTGAGGCCAATCTGTTAGACCGATCGGTGAGACCGATCTGTTAGACCGATCTGTGAGACCGATCTGTGAGACCGATCTGTCAGACTGATCTGTCAGACCGATCGGTGAGACCGATCTGTTACTGTTCATAAAACTGGAAACACTGTTCACGGAACTGAAAAATTGGCAATGTGTTGGGGATAAGTCACCTTGACCTCCCGGAACACCTCCAACACCAAATTTTCACAAAGTAATGGACCGGAGAGGTCTAGGCCATTACATTAGATACCTCTCAAAACATTCTCGTCCTCAAGAATTTAAAACCAACCTAGAAGAAAAGTGGGGTCCGAACAACCACCCCATAAGATACCTCTCAGGGGAAAAACCAATATGAGTTGTTAAAAAGCTGGAACAAAACTACGACATCTAAGAGTATGGAAACAAACAATCCATATCCAAACAATTCAATCATAACATCACATCAAAGGTACATAAAAAAACATGAAAGGTCCAACCACAAAAAAAATATCATTACATGAAAGGAGTTAAACATTAAACAACTCTGGGTACTGAGCACGTATCTGTGACTCACGCTCCCAGGTACTCTCCTCCATGCCACCATGTCGCCACAAGACATGAACTAAGGGAATAGAACGCCCACGAAACACCTTCTCCTTGTGGTCTTGGATCTCCACAGGTTGCTCCTCGAAGGTTGCATCATCATCAATATCGATTTCTCCCTAATCGATAACATGAGATTCATCATGAAGATAATGACGGAGCTGTGATACATGGAAAACATCATTTATCCGACTCATCTGAGGGGGAAGTGCTACTCGATATGCCACAGCTCCAACACGAGCTAACACCTCGAAAGGCCCAACAAACCGGGGAGAAAGCTAACTTCCACGACCAAACCTTCACTGCCCACGACGGGGAGTCACCTTCAGAAACACATGATCCCCATAAATAGACTCTAAGGGTATCCTTCTTTGATCAACATATGATTTCTGACGATCCTGTGCTGTCTTCATTCTCTCACGAATCACCTGAACCATCTCTGTTGTATTTTTCACTAGTTCTGGTCCGAGAATTGTTGACTCTCTGACCCCAGTCCAGCACAACGGAGAACAGCATGGCCAATCACACAAGGCTTCAAACGGCGCCATACCGATGGTAGAGTAAAAACTATTATTATAAGAGAACTCTACCAATGGTATGTTCTTCATCCATGAACCTCCAAAATCAAGAACACAAGAGCGCAACATGTCTTCAAGAGTCTGGATGGTTCGCTCTATCTGACCATCTGTTTGAGGATGAAAAGCAGTGCTAAGGCATAGTTGAGAGCCAAAATCATGCTGGAGACCTCTCCACACCCTAGAGGTAAAATGAGGATCTCGATCAGAAATGATCGTCCTAGGTACTCCATGAAGTCTCACCACCTCGTCTAGATACTTCCTCGACAAAACTTCCACTGATCTCGACTCCTTGATCGCTATAAAGTGGGCCGAATTTGTTAAACGGTCCACTACCACCCATATAGCATCATGTCCTCCCGGATCTCGAGGTAAACCTGTAACAAAGTCCACTGAGATGTCCTCCCACTTCCACTGAGGAATCTCTAATTGCTGGAGAAGACCACCAGGAACACGGTGTCCGAGCTTCACCTTCTGGCAGACTAATCATCGAGACACACACTCAGCAACCGTACGTTTCAGCCCAGGCCACCAAAACTAACTCCTTACGGATCGGTATATCTTCGTCACACCAGGATGTACTGCCACGGGTGAACTATGGAACTCTCGGAGAACCGTCTCATGCATCTCCAAGGGAACAAAAATCCTTCCATGATACAACACTCGGTGTTGTTCATCCTCCGGCCAACCATCAGGGGCCTCACCACAAACGACTCTGTCTCTCCAGACTACCACATCTAGATCACCCAACTGAGACTCTTCCACCTTCTGCATCAGGGATGACTACACCGTCATCTGGAAAAGACAAACTCTACACCCAACTTCTCCCATATCAAGATGCAAAGCTTCTAGCTCTTCCATCACTCTCTAGGAATCACCAGATTCACGCACAACATCATTACGTGACTTTCGGCTTAGTGAATCATCTACAACGTTCCCTATTCCAGGTGAATACGATATTTCAATGTTGTATTCCTACAATAACTCCATCCACCGACGCTGCCTCAAGATCAAGTCACGTTGGGAAGACATACCTCAAACTCTTATGATCGGTGAAAACCACAAAGTGCTCACCAATGAGGTAATGTCTCCACAACTTCAGAGAAAAGACCATGGCTGCCAACTCAAGATCATGGGTGGCGTAGTTGCATTCATGGGGACTCAACTGTCGAGACCCATAAGAAACAACTGACCTCTGCTGCATGAGAACGCAGCCTAGCCCCAGATGTGAAGAATCACAGAAAACATCAAATTGGACTCCCTCCGCTGGAAGACAAAGGACTGGAGCACTTACCAACTTCTCCTTTAAATATTAGAAAGCTTCCTGACACTGATCAGTCCATATGAACGCTTGATCCTTCTTAGTAAAAGCAGTCAGAGGAGTCGCAACTCAGGAGAAATTGGCTACAAACCTCCTAGAATAGCCTGCGAGACCAAGGAAACTTCGCACCTCTGACACGGTCTTGGGGGCTACCCAAGACACCACTGCTTCTATCTTCGACAGATCCATAGCTACTCTTTGATGGGACACAACATGCCCCATGAAACGAACTTCTCGAGCCCAAAACACACACTTGGACAACATACCAAACAACTGATGTTGGCGAAGAACTCCCAAAACGGCTCGTAGATGCTCTGCATGCTCCACTTCAGATGTAAAGTACATAAGGATGTCATAGATGAAAACCTCAAGAAACTTGTCCAGGAATTCACAGAACACAGCATTCATCAACCCCATGAAAATAACTGGAGCATTCGTCATGCCGGATGGCATTACAACAAACTCATAATGCCCATGACGATAATAGAATGCAGTCTTCAGGATATCCTCATCCTTTACACACATCTGATGATATCCTGACCGCAAGTCTATCTTTGAGAACCAACATTCACCCTTCAGTTGATCGAATAGGTCATCAATCCACAGAAGAGGATAGTGGTTCTTTATTGTCACTTTGTTTAATCGACTATAATCGACACACAACCACAAACTTCCGTCAGCCTTTTTCAAAAAAAAACTGGTTCACCCCACGGTGACACACTTGGCCGAACAAAACCACACCGCAATAGACCATCGAGCTGTATACGTAGCTCTCGTAACTTAGAAGGGGCCATCCTTTACGGAGACATAGAGATAGGAGACGATCCTGGCTGTAGCTCGATCCCAAACTCGATCTCTCGTCGAGGGGGTAAGGATACAACCTCTTCTGGAAAGACGTCAGGGTACTCTTCTACGACCCTTGGAAACGCCAACTATTGAACCTCTAAATAACTCAGCATCATCCCAACCATCATGGAAGACAAGGTTGGAACTCGTCTGTGACTCATCCGAGGATCTCTCTCACCAAAAAACACCACTTTCTCTCCATCTGCATTAAGGAAAACGACCTTCTTCCGGTAGAAATCCACAATATCCTGCACCGAATACAACCAATCCATGCCGAGTATGACATCATATGGTTGTATTCGTAAACATAGGAAATCTCCCCAAGAGCGGTGTTTCCACAACACTAGTTCATAGTCTCTACATACTTCAAACAAGTCGGCTCGACCTCCAACTGGCGTAGTCAACACCAAGGGCACTGGAAGCCTCTCTACCTCAATTCCCAAAGCATGGACAAGGGTAGGTGATATGAAGGAGTGTGTTGCTCCTGAATCAAACAAGGCATACACCAAGGTAGAAAACAAGCAAAGGGTACCTCGAATGACATCTGGCTCACCTGGGGCTGGCAATGCTAGAGCATGAAGCTGGCCACGACCTCCTCCACGGCCTCTCTGACCCTGAGGACGACCACCACCATGGCCACGCTCTGCTCTATGAGGACGGGGAGCATCCTGGGGCTGTCCTCTTCCTGCTCCATCTACCCTCGGGTGATCTAAAGCTAGTGAAACCTTCTAGCCATCTTCTGCGCAAACCTGACGAGGATGTCGACCTGGAGCCATACCTGTAAAATAACAACTGTTAGAGCTCGTAAGCCTGAAATATGGAAGACTCAACATTAATTAATTAATTTTTTTGTTTTATTAAGTTTAGGTTACCTATCCCAAGGTCTACCCCTTCAAACACAAGCGCAAAGAATAATGATGCATGATCCTTTCCTAGGTCTCTACCTTACAACCAGTATCACTTTGTTTAGTAGCCATCGTAAACTTAAAGGTCCGTTCAACAGATCATAGGGGGACCTAAATACCTATGTCTCTGCCAGTCTCCAGTGTTTACCCCACTTGCTAAACATGAATGACACCGTTGCCCTACCATCCCATGCATCCTCACCTGTGCCTAACTCCAAACTCAATCTTATCCCTCAACCAGACATCTGATACCACTCTGTCACAACCCCCTCCCCACAAAGTTTACCCCTCCTGGGCCGGCAATGTGAGAAGAGAGATAATGACCCCCGAGTCCCGCCTCCAGTAGGCCCCAGGTTGGCGACTAGCACCGAGGGTATAATCCACACACAAATGGGAGGCATTACCCTCTATGAGAACAAATGCAGAACAGAGAGATAGAATAGACTCCAACCAACTCCAACTCATAACTAAAATATAAAATATATCTAAGTACATATATGAAATGTCATGAAAAAGTACTACAACTGAAAGAGAAAACTAAAATTACCCAAAAGAAAGTAAAATGACAGCGACCATGAGCCCGAACAGCTCCTCCTACCACCACAAGCTAGTAGTAACCAGCTTGATCTCCAACCTACTCCAAGTGACCTGAAAAACAGTTTATATATACATAGGGTGAGTATAACAGTATACTCAGTAGGATCCTCCCCAACACTATCGTGCAAAAGTAAAGAAAGCATGCTAAAGCCCAGTGAACAACAAGTGAAACTAACTCATCACCTAAACAGGTATACTATGTTCCCAACCTCAACATGGCTACTCTCACCAAGTAACGCATACAAGAATATAGCATATAATAAAGAATATCAAGGGTACCCCGCTACTACTTCCCCACTGGTTTGCCGCTTTTCCCCAACGACATACGTCATATGCATCTCTCTCCAAGGCTTGCCCGCAGACACCTGGGCTACGCTCCACAACCTGCACCTCGTGCACCACATAGGATTTCCTGTAGACACCTGGGCGAAGCACCACATCATCCTCACAACCAAACGAAGTTGGGTATGTTCCGGGAGCCACCACAGCTCGCATGACGTGTATCATACGTTGGGTATAATACCCCAATCCATTACAGCCCATACTCTGAGTAAGGATCCTCAAGCCATCATAGCCTATACACGTTACACCTATAGTAGTCCATAAGATACTATATCCAGAATATATGTGTGTGAATAACCACAAGCCATTACAGCCCTCTACACACATATATGGGGTAACTTACCGCTGTGCCTCATGGCACAAGTATCTACCAAGAGAAGAGAGCGGGGCCAATGGGGGTAGTCAACGATTCGACCTCCCATCAGAATGTTGGGGAAAACACCCCCCCCAAGGCTCAAAATCCCCGGGGTGTTAGTTGCCCTTACCGACAGGGTGGAGTAGCGTATAGAAACTCAAAAAGTACAGAATATATATATAACTCACATCCACATTGTGGGCATTTACCAAGTCTTAGATACAACTGCTGCTAACATCTCTCAGACTCCAGGCTGCTACTTCTAAGAGTAGATATCCTATAAGCACAAAAACATTTGAAGAGCTATATTAGATTACTCCGTTCCCATTTTATCAGTTCCACTGTACGTTAATTAATTCATTAAACAATAATTAAGAATGAACAATTCCACATTAAACTGAATTGGCATCTCATTCAAAAAAAACTGCTCCTTTTAAGATTCACATCACCTTTAAATTCCAGTATCTCCATCCCCGTGGATTTTCACCATTTAATCAAACATTCATTACATAATTACGTTTCCATATTCCCATGCATTCTAGAAAAGCATCCTATGCTTCTAAACACAAAGGAGTCTCAACACGGTGAGTAGATATACTACTCGTCGAGTCTTTTCCACCTATAGAAAGAACATAGACTTATTCTCCCTCGAGAGGATAAACACGGAAAGCAGGTGGAATACCCCGTGCGTCTTCGCCTCCTTCGGATGAAGGTTAGGAAGACCAGCTGCCTTGAGCAGTGGGAAAAAGCAAAGAAGATTAACATTCAAGAAAACCACAAGCATCCAACAACCACATCCATCCCATTCCATCACCCTTGGTGTCCTCCCCGACACCCACATGCATAAACTGAGGCATCTCGCCACTCTAGGCGTCATCTGCTGCCATAAGCACAAGGCCTCCATGCCTCCACATATCACAACAGCCATCCAGGATCACATCATAGCAAAAGTAGCAGGAAAACAAACATCACATCACATGCTCTTGACCCTTTAACAAACAAGAGGGTAACTCAGAACCCTTTTAGAAATTCCCACATAATCTGTTCTTTAATCCATATTGAATTAGCAGATTTGTTATGTGTAGGTTCTAATTACAGGATACCTAATCAGTAAGCTATCACAATTAAATAACCATTCTTACTTCCATAATTTGATTATCCTCAAATTAGAACAACTACAAAACGACAATAACCAGATTAATTTACATGCCTCTTTATCTTTAGCCAATTAATTAACAATTAATTCCGGCTTTACGTTCATTATCAATTTCTATCATGAACGAATAAAAAATGAATGAAAACATAGATATCACTCTATCTAGCAAAACATGAGGCAACTGTTATCACGATATAAAGAAACAACATGCGATCAACAAAATTTCTTAATCCGGTTCAAGTATTTAATTAGGTCAATTTCATTTTTATCCAAAGGGATAAATCATGCTAATTCTACGATTTCACATATAAAATTAGAGAATCCATGAATCCCTTACCTGGAAGACTTATTGGCGTCCTTTATCCACACAACGGGTCACAATCCTCCTCTCGTGACAACTTTTTGGGAAGATTGACCGACAGAATTCGGTTGCATCCAAAACAGAGCAGAACCAATCCAAGGAGTAAAGATTAACTGTGCAACTCCTACGGGAAGGATTGAAATGTTCTAGAGTCTCTTAGTTGAGAACAAAGGGAAAGAACATGGGAAAATGATATCTCGTCCCTTTTTATGATTTTATGGGGCGATAGTTTAAGATTCGGTTAATTCTCCATTAAAAACGGATCACATTAACCCATGCAGTTTGACCAAGTAAACCATTCCAATCCTAAGGAATAATAAATATAGGATTTATGGAATTTGAATCGGCCTTAAGAGTCCTTAAAAATAATGCTTTAAATGTATTTTACATCAAAAGAAACGTCAAAAGGGGCAAAACTGTAAGAGTCTGGAAACACTGTTCACCCACCGTTACTGTACATGAAACCGATCTGTGAAACCGATCTGTCAGACCGATCTGTGAAAACAATCTGTCAGACCGATCTGTGAAATGGATCTGTGAAACCGATCTCCGAAACAGATATGTGAAACCGATCTGTGAAACCGATCTGTGAAACCGATCTGTGAAACCGATCTGTGAAACCGATCTGTGAAACCGATCTGTGAAACCGATCTGTGAAACCGATCAGTGAAACCGATCTCTGAAACCGATCTGTGAAACCGATCTGTGAAACCGATCTGTGAAATAGATCTATGAAACCGATCTGTCAGACCGATCTGTGAAACCGATCTGTGAAACCGATCTGTGAAACCGATCTGTCAGACCGATCTGTGAGACCGATCCGTCAGACCAATCGGTGAGACCAATCTGTCAGACTGATCTGTCAGACCGATCGGTGAGACCGATCTGTGAGACCGATCTGTCAGACCGATTAGTGAGAACGATCTGTCAGACCGATCTGTGAGACTGATCTCTGAGACCGATCTATGAGACCGATCTGTGAGACCGATCTGTTAGACTGATCGGTGAGACCGATCTCTCAGACCGATTTGTGAGACCGATCTATGAGACCGATCTCTGAGACTGATCTGTGAGACCAATCTGTCAGACCGATTGGTGAGACCGATCTGTTACAGTTCATAAAACTGGAAACACTATTCACAAAACTGGAAAATTGGCAAAGTGTTGGGGATAAGTCACCTTGACCTCCCGGAACACCTCCAACACCACATTTTCACAAAGTAATGGACCAGAGAGGTCTGGGCCATTACATGGTGTATAGAAAACAAACATCAGAAATGTGCGATAAAAAATTACAATGGAAAGTTTCACTTTAAATTTCCCTATGAAACCTATAGTTAAAATTGTCACTTCAGTTATAATAAAATATATGTGGAAATTTTCACTTGAAATTTAAGTGAAAATTTGAATTACAAGTTTCCAATGTAAATTTACACTAAAAGTTTTCACTGTAAATTTACAAACCAGATTTCCACTGAAAATTTACTTTTTACATTCATGTATTAAAATATTTAAATTTAAATTTTGATTTAAAGGTTCAAGTGTAAATTTTTAATTGAAATACTACTTGAAAATTCAGATTAAAAATTCGCACTAGAAATTTCCCAGGAAAATCATCCCTGTTAATTTGCTTAAAAAAATTTTAGTTCAAATTTTTAGTGAGATATTACGTATTTTATTTTTGTGTTAAATAATTTACACTAAAATTAAAATAATATATATTTATTAATATTTTTAAATTTTAATTTGAATTGTAAATTCAAATTGAAAAATTTCAATGGATATTTTGACTGAAAATTTTCATGATTATATGAGAAAGAATTTCAACATTTATTGTATATTATTCTTTTAAATTGACCCACAATTCAATCAAATCAAGGGTAAAATGAGTGTTTTTGGGAACTTTATAAATCTAGACTTTAATTATTAAATTTCTTTATATTTTATTTTAATGGTTATATTCATTTTTTGATGTAAATTGAGAAACCAATCTTTTGAAATTGAATTTTTTAAAAGTGAGTTTTGATTTTTTTGATATGGAAATTAAATTATTAAATATATTTAATAATTTTAATGATTAATTAATTTATTAATTTTTGAATTAAAATAAATCCACAAATTAATTTTGAAATCCAAATAAAAAAATTATTTTAAAAAGAAGATTATGAATTTTTATTTTTTAATTTGAACAAGATTTTAAATTTTGGAAACTGTGTTTTTAAAAGTCATATTTTTAATTGATTAAGTGATGGATTTGAAATGAATTGGAATTATTTTTTTTTCAGAATTTGACACCGTGAATTTAATTATTTTAACATTTCAAAAATTTATCAAAATTAAATTGTGCATTGAAAAATGTGAATTTTTTTTAATGTTGCTGCATGAAAAAAATAATTTCCATTGCTCTAGTGCTATCGTCTTGAGATTATAAAATCAGAAGAAGGAAAAAAATTTACAATGGTAGGACCCTTCTATCATCACTAAAGAAACACTACTACCGCAACAATACACTTCCATCAATAGTGATCCCATGCTACTATTTGTGTATCCCTTATGAGGTTTTATTTTTAACAATGTTTTGTATTTGTTTCCAACTAATATTTTGTAAAACAATATTTGGAAAAATAGGTGAAAGTAGTTGAATACTCAAACCGAAAACATAAAGGGGGGATGTTTTGTTTTTTAGAAAGTTATTTTTCGGACATAGAGGATCGAACTAAGAAACACCTGATGCAGAGTTCTAGATTGAGCTGCGCCGGTCAAAAAAGTCATTTAAAAGTTAATGTTGTGATCAGAAACATCATCGATCATAGATCCATCTGTATGAAGTTCTAGATCTATTGGGAACTATGTTTTTTAGAAATAATTTGTTGAGTTAGAATGTCAAAATGTTACTAAAGAGGTAGAATGAGGAAAAGGATGTCCAGAGTAAAAAGTTATACAACTTTCTAACCTTAAGTCCAATTTTTTTTTGTAATCATGATGTTCTTATAAATCATGTAAAATGGTAGATAAAATCTTTTATAAAAATAGAGGAATAATAAATATTGTTTCAATTCAAGGAATCAAGGAAATTTTTTCATCAGATCCAAAATTATCGGACAGAGAAGTTTTTAGAAGTCTGAATGAGTATAGCTGATGTGGTTTGAAGAATTTCAATGTTACAGAGTGGAGTTTGATCATAATGAGAATTACATCATTATGAGGGTAAATTAGACTGAATATGAGGAGGAAATCAAATCAAACTATCTTTCAAAAATAAATTCAATCAGACTCACTTTGAGAAGGAAGTTCCATCAGACAAACTCTGAGGAAAAAAGTCAATTAGAATGACTCAGAAGAGAAAATTCGATCATATTTTCTATTCGAAGGAAAGTCAAGAAGAATGGATCTAAAAAGGAAGGGTAATCAGACTAACTCTAATGAGTAATGTAATCTTAATGATCTGAGAGTTTTCCATCATAATTAGATGAGGAGGTTCCTACAGAGAAGACTCAAGTATATTCCACAATATTTGTGAAGAGTTGAAGTGGTCTAACTTGAAATTCAAATATGTGTAAATCATGGAGTTTTTTAATTTGAGTAATTGATTATTTTTTTTCACTTTCTCACCTTTACCATTCTTCTATGACTATAAATAGAAGCATAATACATTCCTTCATTGAAGCATTTCTTATGAATAGAAAAGGTAGAGCACTGTAGAATTCATTTCAAAGTTATCTATCTAGACTAAGACATCATTAGAATGCCAGGCATCTGGACGTTTTTTTGCTGTATTGAGGAAGATCAAACTAAGAATTTGAATAGAGTTTGATTTATGCAGATTGAAAATGGGTTCATCGTACTGTGCTCATTATATTGAATTCATCAGACTATATCTGACGGACCTAGCCCCATCATACTGAGAGAATTAGACCTAGCCACATCAGACTGAGGATCCGGACAAAGAATTTGTGGAGAATTTTGAGAAAATTATTTATTCTATTGTTTTGGATAAATTTTTTGTAAACAAAATTTCTATACTAATAAGAGTAATTATAATCATTTCAATTGGGTTATAGAAGGTATCTAATGGGATTTGACACAAGTTTTATTCACATATTCATTATATTGAATTTCTATCAACCCGTATGAGTGGATATGATAATGATATAGGTTCTCACACTGAGGCCAAACCATATAAATCCTATGTGATTTACTTGATTTCCTATTTTTTATGCGTGAGTATTTACTAAAAGTTGATAAAGTAATAATATTTAACAGGTTTCAAGGGTTCTGTTTTTAAAATCCTTGAAACTTATAAAAAGTGAAAAACTTATTCATCCCTCCCTTCTCATTTGTTATTTTATCATTTGTAACTTCAATTGGTATTAGATCCAAGGGTACCCTATTTAATTATAATCATGAATAATATCAACTCTTTCAACATTAGAGTAATTCCTACGTTTGATAGTAAATATTATTATGGATGGAAAAATAGGATGAATTTTTATCTCTTATCACAAGACAAGAATGTTGTTGATGCTTCTATAATTTGGTTTCCACCTATTGAGAAAGATTCCCTGATGACTTTTATTTATAAGATAAATATTTAATTTGATGGAAAATCATGGAATGTTATCCTTATTTATCTGTTAGAAAATTATTATATAAATATTTTCTGTCTCAAAACTTCAAAGAGTATATGGGAGAGGCTATAAATTATTTTCAAATGGAATACTAATGTGAAGGGGACCAAGATAAAAATATAGTGTAGTATGTTTTAAGACATAATAATAAGAGATGAAGAAACAATTGATGAATACTTCACTAAGGTAAATAAAATTGTATGAAACATCAGAGGATATGGAGATGTTTTGGAGGATTCTACAACAGTGAATAAACTTATGAGAACCTTTTTGAATGGTTTTGATTTAAAAATTTCCTCTTTAAAAGACAAGGATGATTTATGTTTTAATAAATTACAAAACATTCTTGTTTCTTATGAAATAAGGAAAGATCCAATGTTCTAAAAGAATTTTAAAGATGAAATGGATTTTAAAGCTACCAAAAAATGAAAACTCAAGATGCTGAAGATGTAAATACATATGATTCCATAGATAAAGTGGACGATGAGTGCAATGATAAAATCACATCTCTTATCTATTAAAACTATAGAATAAGTTGAGGAATGTATGGAGGAAAGATTCCTCCTGAATGTTTTGAGTGTGGTGGAATCAGAAACTTTGCTATTAATTTCCCCATGAATAAATTTTGTTAGTATCAATATGATTTTGATGAAACACCTCGATTGAAGAAGTAGAACAAAAGTTCTAAAGAAGAAATCTCATCCAAAAAACACAAGAACAAGTTTTCTGGAAAGAAAATAAGTATCCTGAGTATGAATTTTGAATCAGACACAACAGAAAACAATTCATAGAAAGATAAATGTTCAAAAAAATCATAGCCTTCATTAAAAAGGTGGGGAAAACATAAGATTCCTCAAATAATAAATAAGTATCTGAGGAACCATATAGAGATTATCAACTTAGAATAGAACTTGTTACATGTCTTGTGGAGAATAAAACTCTCATGAATGAAATTAGAGTAATATATAAATATTATAAATAAGTTTCTAAAGGAAGAAAATATGTCATCAAATAGGAGGAGGAATATATTTTGAAGTTCTTAATTTAAAAATTAAGAGTTTCTGAACATGGACATATGGTTGAAGATATTAATAATATATTGGAAGCTGCTGAAAAAGTCAATAAGTTTCAATCTAAACTTTTTGAGTCTTAAAGTACCTTGAGGAATATAAATGGAAAATTTAACAATGTTTTGAAAGTAAAAGCAGATACTTCTAAAGTTGGTGAGAATTCTCATATCAAGATTCAAGTGAATTCCCCTCCCTACAAAAATAATGTTTCAATTGATTTTTCCAACTTTTCACGTGATAAGAAAAGTATTGGTAAAGTTTGGTGGAGAATGGATGTGAGAAACCTATCACATCTATAAAATTTAAAAACTCACTTAGAAGGAAAGATTGTCCACACCTAGATTATGGTATAAGAGGAAGAATTTATCAACCTCAACAAAGTTTCTATATAGAAATATCTTACTTTAATAGAAAATAAATATTTTATGGTTTCTTTTGGTGTTGTGGAATATATGGTCACATGTCTTATAATTTTTTCCATAAAATATCACTTCCTACAAAAAGGTTAAAATAGAGTGAAATAAATATTTAAAGTAGAATGAGTAACTTTACTAAAACACATGAAGTTACAAAATAAAAATTACAAGATATTCCAAAATTTCAATGAAAAAATAAATTTGAATGACTGGAAGAAGTTTTTTGGAAGATGTGATCAGGCTGGTTATCATGTCAAAATATATATGACACTCCTTCTAGAACATGTTTCTTATGGGAGAAAAAAATAAATCTAGAATGAATAATGTTGAGGAAAGAGACTTTGTTGATGAAACTACCTTAAAAGTAAGTAAAAAAGGAAAACAATGGATACTTGATAGTGGTTATTCTTCGCATATGGCATGTGATTTAAAAATATTGAATCATGTTGAAAATCATGCAGGATTTCTTGTTACCTTTTTTAATGATAGTTATTTAAAAATCATAGAAATCATAACAGATGAGATTGAAGAATAAAATTTAAAATCTAAGGATGTTTTATTTAATGATGGGATAAAACATAGCTTATATAGTGTTAGTCAACTTTGTGATGATGGAAGAGAATTGATCTTCAGAAAATATTTTTCTTTTATCAAAATCTTTAAAGAAGAAAAGGTTATTACAAAATAAGAAAGAACAAATAGAATCTATTCCAAATAAAATAATTTAAAAATATTATTACTTAATTGTTGAATATGAGAATAAGTTGTGCACTGAATACTTTTCATCCTTGGGAAGAAATACATGAACAAGATTTATAAATTTGAGGTTTTATGAAATTTTCCAGAAATGAAAATAAGAGAGGAAAAAGTTTTTGTTAGTTGTAAGAAAGGGAAGATAACTAATAAAAGTCATAATAAAGTTGAGAATCAGTCTACCAGACCTCTTGAACATATTTGTTCTGATTTATGTGATCAAATGAGACATAAATTAACAAATTTAGATTTATACTTTATCACTTTTATCGATTATTTCCCTCATACGAAACACATCATGTTTATGAAACACAAGTCATTGGTTGTGTAAATGTTTAGGTTTTTTATAAAAGAATTTGAGAAAGAAATGAGGGCTTATATAAAAAGGTTTATACAGAAAAAACTACAAATTTTATAATAAATACTTTTGAAACTTATCTAATAATGTATGCTATTAAACATTAGTATAGTTCTCCCTATACTCCATAAAACAATGGATTATCATAAATAAATAAAAGAATTTTGGTGTAAATGTGAACAATTATGTTGGTAAAATACAAACTTTCACAGTTCTATAAGATAGAAGTGTTATAATATTGTACACATTTATAAAAGATGTTTGTTGAGAATGAAATCCAACATGAATTCTTATTAAATTTGGTATAACAAAAAACCTTCATTTAAGCACTTCACAGTTTTTGGAAGTCTATGTTTACTCAAAATCAAAAATCCATATCTGAGATATTTTGATGTGAAATATAAGGATGGAACTTTTATGGGTTATTGACTCAATGAAGAAGTTAAAAATTTTGGAAAATACATTTAAAAACATGGTGGACACATATGATTTATAATTTATTTTGAATCCATCTTCTTTAACAAAAGTTAATGGGAATGTTGAGGAAGAAAAAATGAATGTTTCCAAAGAAAATAAATGTGATAAAAGTAATGTGCATGAATATTCATATGAATCTTGTGATAATAAAAGTGAAGCGGGAAGAGGAATTAGGAAATTTACTACTTTACAAAAACATTTTGATACTTAAAATACTCTTGGGAATCATAAGCCTCAGTTCATACTAGTGTAAATATATGATTAGAAAATAATACTTCACACATCTCAAAAGTTGGACCAGAATTAGTTTTAGAAGATATTAAACAAAAAAAATTTGTGAAAGGATGAATGAAGATTTGGATCAAATTGAGATAAATGAAAATGAGAACTTGTTCCATATTCAAAAGGTAAAAATGTTATCAGAACAAAATGGGTTTACAGATATAAGTTTAATATGCACAGAGAAGTTTCAAGAAACAAAGAAAGGCTTGTTTGAAAAGGATATGTAAAGGTTAAATGTGTGAATTTTGAAGAAACCTTTTCACTCATTATAATATTAGAAACTATTTGAATGTTTCTAGTAGTGGATGCTCACTGGAATTACAAATTATATCAGATGGATGTAAATTCAACATTTCTCAATAGAGAAATTTAAGAAGAAGTTTACATTGAACAACCTTGTGGGTTTCTTCTTGATAAGGAGGGAGAAAAAGTTTTTAGAATAAAGAAATATTTTTATGGGATAATACAAGATCCACATGCATGTTATTCTAATATTGAATTTTTTTTGATAATGTTGAATCTTTCTAAAGGAAAAGTTTATAGAAACTTCTATGTAAAATATATTGACATTGAACATATAATTGTAATTGTTTATGTAGATGGTATAATTTTTTTGAGGATAGAAAATATGCTAGTAAAAAAATATCAGAAAAAATGAAAAAGATCTTTAAGATATCAATGTTTGTATAATTAATATTATTCCTTAGTTTACAAGTTTCATCAAAAAGAAAAATACATTTTACTATCTCAAGAAAAGTATGTCAGGGAATTGTTAGAAATGTTTGACATGATAAACTCCATAGATATTTCTACTCCTATATTATTGGGGATTAAGATGAGTAAATATGAGTCTGATAAAAGTTTCCATTAAAAGGACTTTTAGAAGATGATGGGAAGTCTACTTTACCTTACAGCCTCAGGGCTTGATATTATTTACGTTGTGAGTTTTTTTTCAGGTATCAAATCTATCCGAAAGTATCAAATATGTTAGTAGTAAATAGAATTATTAGATATGACAAAGGAATAACTTTACATGGGTGTTTACACAAAAGAAATTGTGAGATGAAGTTTCATGGTTATATTGATATCGATTAGCCTAGAGATTGTAAAGATATAAAATAAAACTCAGGAGGAAAATTTTTCTTGGGTGAATGTCTTGTGAGTTTGAATAGTAAGAAACAATGTTTAGTAACTTTCAGAATAGTCGAATCAAAATATGTTGCAACTACTCATTCGGGTACTCAGATGTTTTTGATCAAAGTTTAGCTGGAAGATTTCAAAAAAATATATAAACCATTGAAGATACTTTGTGATAATGAGAGTTCAATTGATCATTCAAAAAATCCTATCCAACATTCAAGATCAAAAAATATTGATATAAAATTTCACTTTATAAAAGATAATGTTTTTGTTGGATATGTTTTGATGGATTATATCTCAAAGAAGTATCAAATTGATGATATCTTCACAAATGAAATACCAAAATAAAGGTTTGTTGAGTTGAGGATGAAACTTCTTGTTTAGCCTCCTTCAATGACTTCTGAAATCTCATATGGAATTCCCCCACCATTCTTTGGATTATGTTGATAATGGGGGAGAAAAAGTAAAAACGTTTCACTCAATAAAAATATTTTACTTATCGTTCTTTTATGAATCTTAAGATGTGATTATTAGATAATAGGGAAGAGGAAAATAAAATTGAGAAAATATAAAAGTTATGGGGATTTTATCTTTACATGGACGCGTAATTTCCTTATCACTGAGGGTTGAAATTCCTTAAAAAATTACTTTATTTAGTAGTGTGGTTTTAGGACACACACTTTTAAGAAAGGTTTTGTTTTTTTAAATGTTAAAAACGTTGATCTATTTCAAAAACATGTTGTAAAAAAGTTTGAGTCATTGAAAATGGTGAGTTGTAAAATTTATTAACGAGTGTTGTCAAAAAATCCAAAGGGAGGGATTGAATAATGTTTGTGATTTATTTATGAATGTTTTTTATTTTTTGAAAACAAAAATCTTTTGTAAAATAATTATTTTGAAATAAAACTGAAGGTTTCTAAATGTTCAAACCCAAACATAAAAAGGGATAAAAGTTTTGTTTTTGGGAATGTTTTTTTTATATGTAGAGGATCAGATGGAGAACCACCAGTTGTTGAGTATTGTTCTATGAAACATCAGTCGTATAAGTCAACATAAAGATAAATTTGTTCATCAGTCACATCATCAATATCATCTCCATCGACATGAATTTCAAGATCTATCAGAATTAATGTTTGTTATAAATAAGTTGATGAGTATTAAAGTCGGAATGTTTCTGAATACGTTTAATGAACACAATGATTCCAAGAGTTATAAAGTTCTTAAACATTCTAACGTTAAGTCAGAAGATGATTTTATAATATTGAAGTTCTAATAAATCATGAAACTCTCATGTTAAAATATTTTGGAGAAATAAATGAAGCTTAAATATTTTATCAGTTCTATGAATCAAGAAAGAGTTTTCATTAGATCCAGAAGTATCAGACATAGAAGTTTTTAGAAGACTGAATGAGTTATAGGTGATGAGTTTTAAAAAAAAATTCAATGTTTTAGAGTGGAGTCACCATCATAATGTGAATTACAACGTTAAAAGGGTCAATATAACTTAATTAAAGGAGGAAATTAATTCAGACTGACTCTGAGAAGGATAGTCAATCAGACAGACTCAAAGAATGATGTTCCATCAGACTGACTATGAGGAGTAATGTTAATCAGGCTGACTCTAAGGAGGAATGTCAATCAAACTGTCATTGAGAAGGAAAATCAAATTTTTTTTGACTATAATAAGGAATGTAAATCAGACTAAATCTAATGAGAAATGTCTTTGTAATGAGATAATAAAGTTCCATCATAATGAGTTGAGGAAGTTCTAATCGAGAAAACATAGAAAGATTCTACAATATTTGTGAAGATTTTATGTGGTCAAACTTGAAATTAAAATAAACGTAAATCTTAGAGTTTTTGGAATTTGAGTATGTAGGAAAAGTTTTTAGTTTCCTGCCTTTTCCATTATAGTATGTATATAAATAGAAGAGCAACACATTCATACATTAAAACCATTATTACAAATGTAAAAGGAAGAGAACTATTGAATTAATATCAAATTATTCATTTTGGACTGAGGCCTCATTAGAAAGTTGGGCATCTGAAAGTTTTGTTTACCAGATTGAGGAAGACCAAAATGAGCATTTTAGTAGAGTTTAAGTTGTGTAGATTGAAAATTGGTTAATCTTACTAAGTTCATTTGACTGAATTCATCAGACTGAGTCCATAAAACCCATCCCCATTATACTGAGATAATCAGACCTAGCTACATTGGATTGAGGATCCATATAGAGAATTTGTGGAGTAGTTTGAAAAAACTCTTTATTATTTTATTTTGGAACAATTTTTAGTAAAAATTCTTTGTAAAGTGATGGGAGTTAGTAAAATTATTCATATTAGGATATATAAGGTTTATAATTGGATTTTACACTTGTTCTATTCACTTATATATTATAAGCTAATGAACATTAACATATTGTAGGGGTTAAGCCTCTAAAATCCATGAAACATAAAAAAGTGAACAACTGATTCAACCCCCTTCTTAGTTGTTATTATATTTTCTATAAATTCTCTATTCCTCCATGGTAGCACATTGGTACCCCTCCATTTCCCTATAATTCCTACTACGATATCTAAATTTTTTTTGTTACCATACCTATTCCCCTTATATGGATCTTTGGTTTTACACCCATCCAAAATTTCATTCTATCCTTCCTGTGGTCAATAATTACCACCACCATTTCTCACGATACCAGAGGTGGAACCTCCTCCATGGAAGAGCATGATGCTACCATCACAACACATATTACTGCTTCATAAAGAAACCACTGTCACTATAAACCACATCATTCCCATGTAGCTACACTATTAAAACTGTGTAGTGTCGCATGTTTAAAATGGATCTCATAGAATATGAAAACTCACACCACCTTCAATTCACTGCATCACCTCTATTCGAATAGATGAACTACTACAACTATTGAATGCCTATTTGTGTGCAATGTCTCCTCTTGATCCAAATATAACACTAGCTCGTGAAGAATCTAGCCACTGGGAGTTAGTGATTCTAGATCTAGAGTGTTGATGAAGCTTCCTAAAAGATTCACCATAGGTGAGGATGAAGCTTGTTTCCACCCCTTGCTGATTTGAAGCTGACCATTATTCAAATTCCATTGAATATTCAAACCATCACCGCTGGTCCAGATCTGAAAGCCATCAAATCCTAGTTAATAATGAAGAATAATGTGTTGCTAGATTTTCAGTCTGAGTCATTAGTGGAACCTCCCACACCATTGATTCATGGAATCAGCCAACCATGAAGGAGAATCTCGATCACTACGAGTCACCATGCACCTGAGATGATCTCTCTTAATCCCTAACCTCATATGAATATATTGATTCCACCGTAAGGATGAAGAAGGTCATACTGAAGAGTCTGACTCACACCGCTGTGCTCACTAGATGAGGAGGCTTAGAACCCCTATCAACTGGAAATACGTTAGATAAAATAATATATATACAAATAATAATAATAATATAAAGATTATTATTATTATTATTATTTATGATAATGATAATGAAAATAATGATAAATAAAAAGGAAAGAAAACAAAATAATAAATAAAATATAAAAAAGAATAAAAAGAAAAAATATATATATTTATAAATATATAACCACACAAATATATGTGTAACTCCCCGACCCTAGTTACCCAGAGTCAGTGCATTATTAAATAACATTAGCATGATCACAAAAGATCAGGTCTCGAAATACCAATTAGTTTATTATCCGTATTAATACTAGATACATTCAAAAGTATTAGATTACATTATAAAATGAAAAACTACAACAACATAGTCTCCCTAGGCCACACTCATATCCCTTAGAATATCCCTATAGGGCAGTCATAATACACTTATTCACATCTTGGGAAAAATAAAACATATAAAGGGGTGAGATCAGATGCTCAGTAAGGATAACAATATAGCGGCAAATTTTATAAATAAGAATAAACATTTAAGGAAATATTTATGTCTAAAAAATCCTTTTAACTTCAACTTCTACATAATATGGAAATGATAAAATAAAATAATTTCAATTGCTTATTCACATGGATATTCTACTAGTCCAATAATCACATGAAATATCAACAGCCACTTTCATAATGATGGAATTCATAATTCCAAACCTCATAACCACAAATTCAAAGCCTTGTTCCAATACTATAAATAAATTTTTTTCATGGCCTTGTGCTAAGACACTATTTTTTCTCATGATACCTACTGATGTATCGAGGAGCTATAGCGGTCTCCACCCATCAATTTCCTAATTCCATTGCATTCCTCATATTATATTTTTTTAAACATAACATAGACATTCGAATTAAAACTAGCATATGAAATGTCAATAATTTATCCATAAACTATTAATAGTGTAAAAATAACACATCCACAGTCAAAAATATCACAAAACATTCAATACAATATGGTTGTTTTGTATCATAATAAATAAACTTCAAATAAGCTTAAAATCCATCAAAGGATGTTGATATAGATGAAATCAAAACTTTTTTTATAGAAATATCTCTTTCTATTTTGAAATCATTTAAAATTCATAGAATTTTAAAAGAAAAAATTTATTTTGAAAATATTATTATAAGATTGTAAGGGAAGCTTCGAAGATGTCATAACGGTGTAAAATAGTCGCACATGCCGTATAAGTTAAAAGAAACTTTCTTACCTTAATTTTGTCGAAAAGGTCACAAAGTACCTTTTTTGGAAAATGACAGAAATATTCATTTAAATAACATATTAGGTAAAATAAAGGTATTGATTACTTTAACCCATTTTCTATTAAATAGTAAAAATGTTTAGAAATACATTTTTAAGAAACACAGATGTGGATGATAAAGAGGTCCCAGTAGATACTCATGTATAAAAAAACTTCAGATAATAAAGAGTTGTGAAATTAACCCTTACCTTGTATTTTTCCTCGGTCGAGGGTAGGTTAATCTCATGTATAATGGTGAAATAATTGTCATTAAATTATACAATAACCATATAGATTAATTTTATATCATATATGATCTTCTAATATTTTTTTTAATAATATTTCGGTAGTATCATCATTTCCGGTGTTAACTGATTCGTTTTCCTTTATATAATTTGTTACATAAGTAATATTTTTTATGTATAGTATTTATCTTATTCATATTTAGAATGTTATTAAGTCTTTAAACATTATTTTTTATCATCCAATGAAAATTATTCTTGAATGTATACAGTGGGGAATGAATCTCATCACGTTCGTGGAGACAGAAATCCATACGTACGCACGAGCGACAATATAATTATTTGGATATTAAAATCATATATAATTATATGGTATATCATGAATAAAGAAAAAAAATAATGTTATATTTTTTATTTACATCATTTATACTCATTATTATACCCATCCAAATGATGAAGTGTTTGAATAACAAACCACACCACGACGTAGAGATAGTAATCCGTACGTACGCACATATGGTGGATTTTTCAATTATAGGATGTATAGAATAATGAATATAGTTGTACCATTTTTATAATAATATCACAGTATACATCAGATACTGGATTTATTATTTTATAATGGAATCAACAATGATATAGGAAGTGGAAGAAGAAAAGAACTTGAAAGAGGTTATGAGATATTTACCACTTCTTCCGGTAATTCCTTTAGATTTAACCAAAAGGGCTCCATAGGTTGGATTTATGACTGAAGGAAGGTATCTAGGGTGAAAATAGGACAGTTGAAAGGATATTTGGGTAGGGTTTGGCTGAGAAAAATGGATTTGATGGTGTGAATTTGAGATAAGGGGAAGTGCCCTTTTATAAGAGGGGTGAGGGGAACCCTAATAAAAGATTGAAATATTATTTTATAATGAAATTATTTTCAGATTCTAATGGATCAAAAATAATTTATTTCTAGGATAATGTGGGGGTGGGTCTAAAACCACTCAAAAAATAGGATTTAGATAGGTGTGTGTGACTATATTAACATTATCGTTTAGATTTAACTCCTAGTTAAATAGTTTGATATTTACCATGTATCTTTGTGTTTTTATATTATATGGTTAATAGATTTACTATAAACATCTAAGTGAACCTCAAGTGGTTCATTAATGACAGATATAATATTATTTAACCCTTTTCTCCGAATTTTAGATTTTTAGGAATATAATATCTATTAATAATATAATATTTGTTTTAAGAACTCTTTTATGTCAATTTTGACACTATTTGGTATTTTTTTTCTTAGATTCATAACAACATTATTACATCAAAAAAAATTCATTTAATCAACCCTAAAATGTCTTATTAACATAGAAAATTATTTTAATTCATTAAAAGTCCCAAATTAGATTTATTTGTATATTTATAATATCCATTATTTTAATCATTCATTAATAAGGTAATTACTACATCTTCATTGTGCCATAAAAAAATATAATTATTTAATGTCTAAAAATTAGAAGTAAAATAAAATTATGTAGGAAATATTTTTATCTTTCTAATGAATATTTATAGTTGAATTTATCTTATGTATAACCCTATATTAAAAATGGTTTATTTATTAAACATTGATTTTAACTCTTTTAACTCTTTTTAAAAAAAACTAATAAATGTCCTAATATAATCCAAGTGGAACAAAGAGGATCCTGTTTTATTCCTATGTTTTTTTGGTCGAGTTATACTTATCCAATAGAATTATGACATCTATTATGGTAATTATGATATCATTTTTACCCTTAATTACCCTATTTAAATAAATGTCAAAAGTAACTATTCACCAAAAATTATTTTCATCTTATTGAACCACATTTTAGTTACTAATATTAACCATGTATCTATTATTTTTTAAATTCAACTCACAGAAGCGGAAAAAATATGTTTCATACAAATTTACAAATGCTCCATGGATGTGGGTAAAAGACGATAAATAGTTCGATAAAAATTTTTATATCTAAACATATTACAAAATCACTCCAATGAATTATGTTGAACATATATAGGTATTATGTATCTATTTTGACCATAAATAAATTATAAAAATAACTAATAATTTTATTAAATAGTCAGTTTAAACCAATAACGTAGTGTTTTTTCACTATTCCTAAAAAATGGAACGTTTTCAGAAAAAAACCCAAAATTCACCATAACCGAAAATCGATATTTTGAATCCAAAAATGAATTCCATTTTCAAAGATAAAATATATAAAATTTCAAAAAGTGATTATTACTATTCATAACATCTTTTTTGATAGGTCGTGGTGTGTTAAAACTCCATGTTGCGTACAATGCAAGATATTACATTATTCAAAGGGAAACGTACCATGGAAGCTTGGGGTGTTACATTATCCTCTCCTTAAAATAATTTCATCCTCGAAATTTCTATAATATTACTTCATAAAATGATTTGGGTGGTTCTTCATCATAAGTTCCTTGGGTTCCCACACTGCCTCTTCCATCTTCTGGTTTCTCCATAGAACTTTTACGAGATGAGTCGTTTGGTTTCTCAACACTTGTTCTCTTGTATAAAGAATCTTGATAGACTCTTGTAAAAAAATAGATCGGGTTCGAGTTCTAATTCTTCATAGGTTAGTACATGCATTGGGTCAAGTAAGTATTTTCTCAACAGTGATACGTGGAACACATCATGATCTTTGGAGAGACTTGGTGGCACTGCCAAATGGTAAGATACAACCCTTAATTAATTCTATAATTCCGAAAGGTCTGATGTACCTGAGACTCAATTTACCCTTCTTATTGAATCATATAATTTCATTCCATGGTGATACCTTCAATAAAACATGATCTCCTACCTGAAATTCCAAATCCTTCCTTCAGTTATCATCATAGCTCTTCTACTTACTTTGAGATGCTTTGATGTGTGTTTGGAGTACCTTCACCTTTTCCATCGTTTACTTAACAAGTACTGGTTCTACGAGTTTTCTTTCACTAACATCATCCCAACAGGTTGGTGTACAACATCTCTTTCCATATGACGCTTCATAGGGTGCCATCTGAATACTTGAACGGAACCTATTATTATAGCAAAATTATACCAGAGGTATATAGTGATTCCACATACCTTGAAAATCAAGTGATAAAGATCTCAACATGTCTTCTAATGTTTGAATAGTCCGTTCTGATTGTCCATCAGTTTGAGGGTGGTAGGCAGTGCTAAAACTAAGTCTAGTATCCAGGGATTTTTGATGAATTTTCCAGAATCTTTATGTTAAATGGGGATCACGGTCAGAAAAAATCGATACGGGTACTCTATGAAGTCTTACAACATCATTAATATATATTTTTGCTATATGTTCAAGTGGTAAATCTTCTCTTACAGCATGAAAATGTGCTAACTTGGTAAGACGATCAACAATGACCCATGTTGAACCATTCCTTCTAGGATTCTTTGGTAATACCATGGCAAATTCCATCATAATATTAACCCACTTCCACTAAGGTATGAGAAGAGGCTGCATGACTCCTCTAGGCTATTGACTTCCAGCTTTTACTTGTTGACAAACCATACATCTTGACACAAAATCAGCAATCTCCTTCTTCATGTTGTCCCACCAAAAATGTTCCTTCAAATCTCTATACATCTTGGTGCTACCAGGGTTTATAGAGAAATTGGAGCTACGAGCATCATCTAAATATTACATTTTCAGATCAGGTATATTGGGAACACAAATTCTCTTCCAAAATTTCAAAATCCAATCTTCATATATGAAGTCAAAAAATCTTCCATCGTTCATAGCATTAATTTTCTTTTGAAACTCCTAATCATAAGCCTGAGAACTTTTTATCCTTTATAGTAATGATGGGTTGACAACCATTTGAAAAAGAATTGATGTTTCACCTTCCATGGTTATTCCCATATCCATATTTACTAGATCCATGTATATAGGATCCTTTTCAACTCTCTTATTGTTCAAAACTCCATGATCATTTCTGCTCAAAGCATCTACCACCTTATTTTCCTTCCATGGGTGGTAGTGTATAGTGCAGTCATAATCCTTGAGTAGTTCAAGCCATCTCCTTTGCCTCATGTTGAGTTCTTTCTGTGAGAAAATATACTTCAAACTATTGTGATCGATATATATCTCAAATTTTTCACCATAGAGATAATGTCTCCATATCTTTAAAGAAAATATTATAGATGATAACTCAAGATAATGACTAGGATAGTATTTCTCATGAATTTTTAGCTGTTGTGATGCATAGAGAATAACCCTATCATTATACATAAGGACACAACCAAGTCCTTTCTTTGATGCATCACTATAAATAACAAAATCATAATTCCTCGATGGTAGAGTCATGATATAAGAATTAACTAATATTCTCTTCAGTTATTCAAAACATTCTTCACACTCTTTTTTCCAAACAAACTTAACCCCTTTACGTGTGAGCTTTGTTAATGGGTTATCCAATCATGCAAAATTCTGGAAAAAACTCCGATAATAGCCTTCTAAACAAATAAAATTGTGTACCTCGGTTATACTCGTCGGGGATGGCAATTCTTGGATTTCCTTGGTCTTTGAAGGATCAACAGAGATTCCATCATTAGTGATAATATGGCCAAAAAAAGAAATCTTCTGAAGGCAGAATTCTCATTTGCTAAACTTCTCGTATAATTCATTTCATCAGAGGGTCTTTAGAATGGTGTGGAAGTTGTTTTCATGATCTTCATAGCTTTTTGTGTATACTAGGATATCATCAATAAATACCACTATAAAGTCATCAAGATATTCCTTGAAAACTATGTTCATTAGATTCATGAAAACAGAGGGTGCATTAGTCCTCCCAAAATGCATTACTGTAAAATCGTAATTCCCATACCTAGTTCAAAATGTTGTTTTCAGAATTTCTTCCTTCTTTACACACAATTGATGATATCCAAGTCATAGGTAAATCATTGAAAAATATTGAGCTCCATTAAGTTGGTCAAATAAATCATCAATGCGAGGTAGGGGAAACTTGTTCTTTCTTATTATAACATTGATCTCCCTGTAGTCAATGCACAACCTCATAGATACGTATTTATTTTTATCAAAAATCACATGGGCTCCCCATGGAGAAACACTAGGGAGAATAAATCCATTACTACTAAATTACTCTAGTTTTTTATTTAGTTCTACTAATTCCACAGTGGCCATTCTATAAGGGGTCTTCGATATGGGCCTTGAACCAGGAATTAAATCAATGAAAAACTCAATTTCTCATTTTGGAGGATGTCTAAGTAAATCTACTAGAAACACATCAACATATTCTTGAAAAATAGGTACGTCCTCTATTTGAACATTCCTTTATTCACCCACAGTTATTTCATTCTCTTCCTCCCCAATAATTGAATTTAGTTGATCTACTAGAGATAGATCTAGATAATAATCAAATGGGGATGTTTCTTCTCTAAAGATAAGGTACTCCTTGTCATCATCAAAAAATGTAACCTCCTTCTTCTTACAATAAATTTTCACATTATGGTCCAAAAGCCAATCCATAACAAGGATTATATCAAATTCAATCATGGGAATGATGATGGGATCAACAGATAAATAACCTTTATATGCCTTAATTGGAACTGATTCACAAAACCTTATTTCAATGATACTTCTTTTAGGAGTTTTTACTGACAACTCCCTTGTTAAATCAAATTGGAAATATCTAATTTTCTGAAAACTAGGAAGATATGATATAATGTGAGGATACATAATCAAATAAATCATTTTCTAAACTTGAGGAAATCATTAAATTACCTACCACAATGTCTTTCGGAACTTCAACCCCAGCAGTAGTGATATCATAAGCTTGGCCTTGATCCCTTGTCCTTTTCTGAGGTATATTTTCTTGACGCTTATGACTTTAATTTTCATAATGCCCCCTTTCTCTACAATTGTAGCATTCAACATTGATAGCCTCTTTATTTCCCTTGCAATCACAATCTTGGTGACCTTTTTCACCACGCTTATAACAGACTCCCATTCCATTCAGGAAAGTACCGGGGTGTTTCTTGCCACATTTACTACAGGATGGATATTCAACTTTTCCCTTATTCCCCTTATTTCCATTTCCATAGTGTTCAACAGATCTCTTCTTCTTTTTCTTTTCTTTAAAGTTGTAAGACTTAGAGAATTCCTTCTCTGTCTTGATAGCACATGAGACAATATCTTCGTATGATGAGAAGGATTGTGAGACTAATGCTCGA
The DNA here is from genome assembly GCA_963277665.1 of Viscum album. NCBI lineage: Eukaryota > Viridiplantae > Streptophyta > Magnoliopsida > Santalales > Viscaceae > Viscum > Viscum album. The sequence goes on along the minus strand of OY728134.1, from coordinate 111,378,685 downwards.
CATAGAAATCATTTTAACCCATAAAATAAATGGTCAATATTAATTATTTGGATACTTATATAATCTTCATCATGCCGTTCTAACCTTGTAATGTTAGCCTCATACATTGGGACATTCTCATCCTCTTTTTGCCTCAAACTCAGAAATTGCCTTTCCATATACGCTCGATGGTCATGAGGAAAGTAATTTTCAAAGAAAATCTCTTTAAACTCCCTCCATTAAATATTTGATACTTCATCATCTTCCTTTATGTTTTGAATCAATGACCACCATTGATTAGCATCTCCACTGAGGCGATAAACTGCCTTGACAAATTGTTCCCTTTCATTACTCCTCAAAGAAGGAAATATTTTATATAAGGAACTTATCCATTGATCAGCTACAAATGGATTTGTAGTCCCATTGAATGTTTGTGGTTGTTTCCTCATGAAGCGGTCTAACATTGATCCTCCACGTTGTGGATCAGAGAGCTTTATATGGGTAAGGTTATTATTCATAACCTGAGTGAGTTATCCCATTATGGTGATTATCTGATCAGCACCAGTTTCATTACCAGGTCCATTATAATTATTTTGAGTAGGAGAGAAATACCTACATGGATTACATGCATTGATATTGTTTTCATTCCTTCCACTAGGATCCATTTCCAAATAATGGAATGCACTAGATTAGTTTATGAATCGCAATACGTAATTCCAAACTTGTAAAACACTTAAAATAAATTGAACAGTTTGTGGATATAATCCATAATCATAAAAATGTTTTATTTGAGGAAGTATATACTCATAAACCCTTCATAATGGTTTGTAATGAAAATGATAATTATCCTATGCATATCCACAGGGAGTGTCGTAACCAAGAGTGCAGCAAGGCCCATTGTCCTGCACCAGTTCCCATTAGAGTCTAGCTCAAAGTGGTGTTTTTGGGTTTTACCCCTAGGTACATCTGTGTCATATCCGCCTCTACCTTCTCGTATTAAGACATGGATATATTTCTTGGAAAATATAAAAAATCTATAAATTTACAAAATTCAAAGAAGTTCTACTATAATAATCCTCAAAGTCTATATTAGAGTGATGTGCTCTAATCAGAGATTATCTAAATCTAGTTTATAAGGATTGTAATTAACTTCCCCTGATACCAACTATAATGCCCCACCCAAGTTACCCATAGACGGTGAATTATTACATAACATTGACATGATCACAAAAGGCCATGTCTCGAAATACTGATTAGTTTAGTAGCCTTGGAAATACTAGATACATTCATAAGTTTTACATTACATTATAAAATGAAAAAATACAACAACATAGTATCCATCGTCCACACTCATATCCCTTAGACTATCCCAACAGTTCAGTAATAATATACTTCTTTTCATCCTGGAAAAAATATATCATAGAAAGGGGTGAGCTCATATGATCAGTAAGGATAAAAATATAGTGGAAACTTTCATAAATAAACATAAACATTTAAGGCAATGTATAAGACAAAAACAAAAGAATTTTAAACTTGAACTGCAGCATAATATGGAAACATTAAAATTAAATAATTCCATTTACTTATACACATAGATATTCTACTAGTCAAATAATCACATGAAATATCAATAGCCTCTTTCAAAATGATGGAATGCATAATTCCAAACTACAAAATCACGTAGTCAAGTCCTAATTCCAAGACTAAAAATAAGATTTTTTCAAGGCCTTGTTCAGAGACACTATTTTGTCTCATGAGACATACCGATGCATCAAGGATCTATAGCAGGCTTCACCAATCACTTACTAAGTCCAATTCGTTTCTCATATGAAAAGGTTTAAACATAACATAACCATTCATATTAAAACAAGCATAAAAAATGTCAAAACTTTATCCATAAACTGTGAGTGGTGTAAAAATAACACATCCACAATCAAACATTTCAAAAAACCTTCAATAAAATATGGATGTTTTGTATCATAATAAATAAACTTAAAATAAGTTTAAAACCCATCAAAGGATGTTGACATATATGAAATCAAAACTTTTTTAGAGAAATATCTATTTATATTTTGAAATCATTTAAAATTCATATAATTATAAAATAAAAAAATCATTTTTAAAATATTCTTATAAGATTGTAAAGGAAGATTCGATGATGTTATAATGGCAGATTATGGCCGCACCCACTGTATAAGTTAAAAAACATTCCTACATTAATTGTTTTGAAATGGTCATAAAGTACCTTATTTGGAAAACGACAGAAAAAATCCTTTCAAAAACATATAAGGTAAAATAAGTGTATTAATGAATTTAACCCACTATCTATTAAATATTAAAAATGTTTTAAAATACATTTTTAAGAAACACAGATGTGGATGATAAAGAGGTCCCAGTAGATACTCACATATAAAACAACCTCAGATAATAAAGAGATTGTCAAATTAACCCTTACTTTGTACTTTTAATTGGTCTAGGGTAGGTTAAAATCATGTATAATGGTAAAATAATTGTTATTAAATTATACAAGAACCATATACATTAATATGATATCATATATGATCTTCTAATATTCCTTTGTTAATGATATTTCAGTAGTATCATCGTTTCAGGTGTTAACTGATTCATTTTCCTTTGTATGAATTGTTACATAAGTAATGATTGTTATGGATAGGATTTATATTATTCATATTCATAATGATATTAATTTTTTAAACATTATTTTTAATCACCAAATGAAAATTAGTCTTGAATGGATACGATGGGGAACAAATCTCATCGCGTTCGTGGAGACGATAATTGGTACATACGCACGAGCAACATTATCATTATTTTGATATTAAAATAACATATAATTGGATGGTATATAATATATAAAGAATAATTATCATGTTTTATTTATTATTTAATACATTTATACTCATTATTAAACCCATCCAAATGATGAAGTGTTTGAATAACAAACTACATACGACGTTGAGACGGTAATCCGTACGTACGCATGTATGGTGACTTTGTCATTTATAGGATGGATAGAATAATGAATATGGTTGTAACATTTTTATAATAACATAAAATTATTTATAATATACTTTAGTTTTTATTTTATAATAGAAACAACCAAGAAAGAGGAAGTGCATGATGAAAAAAACTTGAAAGAGGAGATGAAATATATACCTTTTCTTCGGGTTATTCCTTTTTCTTTGATCAAAAGGGCTCCCTAGGTAGGTTTTCTGACTAATGTAAGGCCTTCAAGATTAAGGTAGGACAGTTGAGAGGATATTTGGTCTGGGTTTGGCCGATCAAAATGGCTTTGATGGTGTGAATTTGAGAGAAGGTGAAGTTCCCTTTTATAAGAGGGGTGAGGGGCACCTTAGGATAAGATTGAAATATTATTTTATAATGAAATAATTTTAGGTTTATAATGGCTCAAAAATAATTTATATCTAGGATAATGTGAGGATGGTTCTAAAAACACTCAACCAATATGTTTTATACTGGTTTCGGTCACTATATTAACCTTATCTTTTAGATTTAACTCTTAGTTAAATAGTTTGACATTTACCATGTCTCTTTGTATTTATATATTATATGGTTAATAAACATAAAATAAACTTCCAACTGAACCTCAAGTGGTTAATTAATGACATATAAGATATTATTTATGCCCTTTGTCTGAACCTTGGATTTTTAATAATATAATATCAAATAATAATATAATATTTTTTTTAAACTCTTTTATGTCAATTTTGACATTATTTGGTATTTTGTTATTTTTAATTTTACAACAGAATTATTACATAGAAAACAATTCATCTAATAATCCCTAACATGTCATATTAACATATAAGATTAGTGGAATTCATTAAAAGTCTAAAATTATATTTATCGGGATATTTATAATATTAATTATTTTCATCTTTTATTAATAAGGTAATTCTTACATCATTATTGTGTAATAAATAAATTTAATTATTTAATGTTTAAAAAATATAAATAAAAAACCATTATGTAGGAAATATTTTTATATTTATATTGAATATTTATAGTCAAATTTATCTTATATTAATCCCTATATAAAAAATTGTTTAGTTATTGAATGTTGATTTTAACTCTTTTAACTCATCTTTAAATAAAATAATAATAAATGTCCAAATCCAATTCAAGTGAACCAAAAAGGATCATATTTTATTCCTATGGTTTTTTGGTCTAATTATAATTATCTAATAGAATTAGGACATGTTTTTGGGTAATTTTGATATCATTTTTACGCTTAATTACATTATTTACTTTTAATCGTGGTAAATAAAAGTCAAAAGTTACTATTCACAAAAAAAAAATATTTTCATCTTATTGAACCACCTTTTACATACAGATATTAAATATGTCTCTCGGATTTTTGAAATTCAACTCACAGAAGCAGTAAAATTATATTTTATACAAATTTACAAATGCTCCTAGCATGTGGGTAAAGGACGGTAAAAAGTTCGATAAACTTTTGTATATCTATACTTATTATAAAATGACTCCAATAAATTACATTGAACATATATAGGTATTATGTATCTATTTTGACCTAAAATGAATTAAAATATAATAACTAATTATTTAAATAAAAATTCAGTTTTAACCAATAACACAATGTTTTTTCACTATTCATCAAAAATTGAATGTTTTCAGAAAAATACCAAGAATTCAACCTAAGATAAATTTGATATTCTGAATCCAAAAATTAAGTCCATTTTGAATGTTAAAATTTATTAAATTTCAAAAATTTGGTATTACTATTAATAACGGCAAGTTTGATTGGTCATGGTGTGTTAAAACTCCAAGTTGCGTACAACGCAAGCTATTGCATTATTCAAAGGGAAACGTACCGTGGAATCTTGGGGTGTTACAATATATATATATATATATTATTTATTAATAAACATAACTACACCAAAATCAGTAATTAGAAACGGTTTAAGAAACCACCACTAAAAAAATTGTCAAAATATAGGAGCGGTTTTTTAAAAACCACCACCAAAACATTTTTTTTAACACCTGGCACTTCTTCCCCCCACCCTCGAACCCAACACCCCTCCCCCTATTCCCTTGACCCCATGAAACTCTAGTGCCCTCCCTCCTCCCTCTTCTCCTAACTCCATAAAACCCTAGCCCCCACGCGCTAGCCACCTTTTCCCCTCACACCAGCCCCCTTCTCCCCATCGCTGCCGGTAGCCTTCTCTATCATCGTCCCCTACAAACCATGCTCCTTCGATATCCACTTCACACCCCCTCGTTCTAACCCCCTTCTCCCCCTCTGTGTACTTTTCTTCTTCTTCCCTTGTATTGAAAACCCTAGTTTTGAAACCTTATGGTTGTTTCATGTCCATTAAGCACCCTTATTTTCCATTTTTTTTAATTTCTCCACATACTAGATTCAGTATAATTATATTATTTATATTCCTATTTAAATTTAAATATATGTATATTGAATCTTTAGTATAAACAAATATTCATATAAAATAATAAATATTTAGTGTATACATATTGAGTATTCAGAATATGGACATTGCATATTCAGTATAAGCATATGACATATTGATGTATATCATATTACATCTTACAAAATTTGTTTATACACATTATGGATTAATTATATTTTATTCTGTATATTCATATGTGATATATTTTGTATATGAACATTACATATCTTGTATATTCATATTACATATACGTTATATGCATATTTCATATATTCTTTCAAAGTGATTTCATGCCATGTGGTTTCATTATCCATTTTGTATGGATCTTTATCAATGGTTAAATTTCAATTTCATTAATGTTTACTTTCATTGAATTTTCTTATTTAATAATATGGATTTCTTTCTAGACTTTACATTATTCTGTTTCATTTAAAACATTTTATTTATTATAGGAGAAAAATCTTTCGATTTCCTCAGTGGTGACGGGAAAGGTTTTTCTCTTAGTGTTGCTAGCTTCTCAAACTCCATTCTTAGGATAAGACTTCTTGACAAACAAGGTACCAAAATTTTATCATTTTAATTCTCAAAATTTTTATGTTAAATATTGTTTTTACCTTCTAAAAAATAACCAACTTTTCAACCTACCTTCTAATCACATTTTTTATTCTTAGTTACTTATTATTCAAAATTTAATTACTACTTTCTTCACTCAAAAATTCATGTTATTTTTCCTTAAGAAAATGTTATTTTTTAATTTTTTAGAAGCTATTATGTCCCACGAAAATTCACTGGCAGAGATTCTAGTTAAACAAAAAAAATTGTAGCCTTCTATTCATCAATATCCCATTAAAACATTTAATTAATGTTCCCCTATAACAGATCATGCATTTCAAAATAAAAAAAAATATATATTATATTCATTTATCATAGTAGAGAATCCACTTCACATCTTCCATGTGACCCTTTAAAAGATTTTTTATAATACAAAGAAAAATACAAACAACATCAATAATTCCCTTCCTTATATAAATGATCATAGAAAAAACCTTCCAATTATTGATGTATACATAACTTTTTCCTTGTATTTATCCTTATCTAAAATTTCTAGTTCTTTACCATTGGACAACATGAAATACCAAGAAAATTGGGTGGTCATTGGGTGACATAAGTCCACTCTAAAACATTAAATAAACATTTAGATATATTTCTTCTATGAAGGATCCAAATATGTGTCATTACTATCTACTGTGATTGGTATCCTAAATTTAGAATTGGATTAAATGAGATCTTTAATCTCAAACATTCTTGACTTTTTTTAACTCTTTTATTGAATCCATATTCAAATCCACCAGTTTTATATCTTCTATATTTAGGAGCAATATGACACAACATATTTAAATACTCTCTCTTTGAATTTATTGGTTATGTTAGGTAATTTTAAAACCACAATATTTGGTTTGAGATGTACCATATGTAAATAATGAAAAATATAATGTGAAATACATAAATAAAATATCTTATATCACCACTAGTAATACTATCTATGATTGATTTCCTTTTCTTACATTGACTGTTTTAGTACTTATATGTCTCATATTTTAACTACTTGGGTTGAGTTTTTTTTTCACTTCCATTTATCATTTTTCTTACTTATTAATATATGTGGGTTTTAATTTTTTGAATAAAGTGTAGGAACATTGTGATATGGATAAAAGTCGGATCACATTTCCAAAGAACACACCTATGTATCTATGGTGTTGGAGGAGTTTTTAGTTTTTAAAATTTGAAATAGATCCGTTGATGGGAGAATAAGATTTACACGTCCTAAATGTAAATTTATAAGATGGTTTAAGAGAGATAAAGTTTATAAACACTTGATATTGAACAAATTCCCTTCTCAATATTTGTGTTGGATTTGGTATGTAGAATCAAACGTAACATAAAGTTTGAGCACTAATGTCAACAGAAAAAATGAGCTCTGAACTTCATCAACAATGGAAAATGAAATGTAAAACCTTATAAATGATGCATTTGGAATTGCAATAGACCAATATCAACATTAAAACATATCATTAATGGTGCTAAAAATAACAACATCACATGTGATGTTTTTGAGTCTATAGTAAAACTCGATCAAGATTTTAACATATCATTTGATACTCCACTTGATTATATAGTGAATAATGTAAGAGGGAACTTCACTAAGTAGACAAATGGGTTTCATGGTTTAGTTGACGATGGAAATCAAGAGTTGTATAGTATATTTTTGAAATATCCAAAACAATATTTTCTACTGAAGTTGTATGATATAAAAGGCCAATGTGGAATTATAAATAAGGTTTTGTCCATGATATTGAATGTGTATTGTGATGAAATTAATAAAGCAATGATCCCTGAGAATTTTTATGATATGAAAAACGTTTCTCACATGCTTGGTCTAAATTATAAAAAATACATGTCTGTTCCAATGATTGTATGCTTTATTGGAGAGAGGATTAAGATGACATGATTGTAAAAAAATGTTCTTCTCCTAGATGGAAATCAATGGTTGATAATGGAAGTCTAAATCAAAAACTACTATAAAGAAGAAGAAAAGGAACATACATGAAAAGGTTTTACATTACTTTTGTTGAACACCTCAATTCAAAGTATTATTCATGTCACCAAAGACCATCAAAGACATGATGTGACATTATATATATTATAACAAAGATAAGTCAATGATACATACTAGAGGTTTCAAATTGTGAATGGAATTTTATTCATTACATCCATATTTATGATATAATTCTTGGAATTTTGATTGGGATTGTCAGCCGCTAGATTCAAACCATTTGTGACTTTGAGCACCACATATATCATCCTTCCAATTGTTTTGATCCCTTGAAATATGCCTCCATGAATGTCTATGATAAAATTCATTTTATCATTTTCATGATTATTTTTGAAATAAATGCCTAGAAATTATATTGATGTATACTTGTAGCCTTTAATTGAAGAATTATAATAGTTATGGAGCAACAGTGTTGAGACATATGATGCATCTTGTAGAAAAATGTTCAAAATGAAAGATGGTCTAATGTGGACCATTAGTAACTTCCATGTAATTGGTGATTTAGATGGTTAGAACACTTACATGGGTTTGGATTTTCATATTTGTAACTTTGGTTTTGAGACTGAATAACTACCTCAGAGTATAAAATTATTTATCTTCAATCATCAAAGATTTCGGTTGAATAAGTCAAAATTCAATGTTTCTGTTGATCATAGACCACCTCGAAAGTTATTAATAGGTCATAAAATATTGGTACAACTTGGAAATTATGAAACAAAATTTGGGAAGGTGTATCATTTAAATGATAGTGGTAAACGAGTTTGAAGCACATCGTCAAGTGAAATCAAAATGCAATAATGGATGAAAAAATTATATTTTTAAAACTTATATATTGGATATTTAATTTGTTGTGACATAATATTTTCTTCATTCCTATTTAGAAGACTATTTTTTAAATATTTATCTTCACATTACTTAATGAGCATGTAAAATTGAAGGATCATCTCAATGCTTGGAATGACTTACAAGTAATTAACATAAAGCCTGATATCTGGCGAGTTGATAATGGAAAGTATGATCTGATATTTTTTCCAATGAAAAATAGGAATAAAGATATATTGCTTAAAATTTTAAAACATACGAAGGTTTCTAATGGGTATTCATGTAACATTTAAAGGTGTGTCTACATAAAGTATTGTAGGTTACATGGTTTAAAAATTCATGATTCATATATTTTGTTATAGTAGTTACTACCATTGGCATTGCGTACATTATTACCTAAAAAGGTTAAGACTGTTGTACTCAAATTTTTCCCATTCTTTAGACAAATATGTGGTAAAACTCTATAACCATTGGATCTTGACAACCATCAAGTGATATTTTTTTTGATGCCTTGTGCAATAGAAATGATATTTCCTCCATCAGTTTTTACTGTCATGATTCATTTAAATGTGCATTTGGTTGAGGATGCTAAATGAGGAGTCCATGTACATTATTGATTGATGTATCAAATTGAGAGGTACTTTATGTTTTTTGTTATTAATTTATGTAAACTGTTATTGGAACTTCCTTAAATACACAATTACGTTTTTTTATTTCATAGATATCATTATAATTTTAAATCATTCGTGAAAAATAAAGCTCAACATGAAGGCTCTATTTCTAAAGGCTATTTAGAAGAGGAGTGTCTTAACTTTTGTTCTAGATACTTGGACGATATTGAAACAAGATTTAATCAAGTTGTATGTGTTGATGACACTTTGACTCAATCTCAAATATATGGGAAATAAAAAACAATTCCTGTTATTGGTCAATCATTTGGGAGGAGCTCAAATGTCATACTGATAGAAATGGAATTATCACAGGTACATAGATATGTGATGATGAATAGTGAAATTTCATATCCATTTATTAATGAGTTAAGGACACAAATAAATAGATGAATGTGATGATAGTCATTAAATGAGAAAGATATAACCAGATCTTTTCACAAAGATCTTGTAGAATGGTTTGAAAGATGTGTAATTTCATAATTTTTTCAATAAATATAGATATTAGGTTGACACATATATTTCGTAAATATAATAATGTATCTTACTTTCTTATAGAACATGAATACTTATACTCGAGGAAAATTTTCATAAAATTTGATGTTTCTTGCTCAAGGTTCTCTAAAATTGGATAGAAAGTTTTACACTTACAATGTGAATGGTTTTAAATTTAAAACAGTCGATTCAGAATAGGGTTTGAAAAGAAAAATAGTGATATATTTACATTTTAGTAAGTGGGATACTATAAAAATTTGCCTGATATTATATAATTAAAAAACCATGTGAATTTTTTAGTTTTTTATTCAAATGCAGTTGGGTTGATATTATCAGGGGTGTTGAGAGAGATTCATTACAATTTACTTCTGTGAAATTATCTTACTTGATAGATGTTGGTGACCATAAAATACATGATCTGTATATCGTATCATCACAAGAAAAAATAGTGTATTATGTGGAAGATGTATCAGAATAATGGTGGAGTATAATATCTCACATAAAATAATGATACTTGTATGATACGGGTGATGAAGTGGAATATTTTACCTCTAACATTGAATCCCATCTACAACCAGAAGATAACTTATTTTTCCAGCATGATACTTAAAATATTACTCTTGCAATGGTCAATGAAGTAGATGAAGTAATTATAGAGTTGGAAAATGTCATTATTGAAGGAGAACATGATTGTTTATGCAGTCATGCATTCATTTATCAACCACATATGTCATTTTTGTAGTCATTAATTATCATTGTTATGTATATTTTATTTGTCAGTACTGTAAATTTGTTATCATTTATAATTTTTTTATACATGAATTATTTGAAACATATATTATAGTGTCAATTTTATTCGATTAAATGACAGGAATGCTAATGAGGAAGCATTATACTGATGCCAATCGACTCTCAGCTGACACTCACTCAACCATACTGATAGATGATGATCCATCTGTCTCCTTCCATATAGCATCTAAGACACGATCTGTTTTCCCTTACACCATCTCTCACACCCTCCATTAGCATCCCATTAGCAGCTCAACTGACCCCTCCCCATTTTGTAGCCTCAGTAGTGAGGGAGCAGGTTTCCACTCCTGTTTATTCACAGAGATATTGGAGGGTGACTATTAAAGGTACAAATTTTAATATGAATAATGTTAATGGACATTTTTTATACTACTAACTATTTTTTTCATAAATGATGGAAACATTGATACTATTGAGAACAATATGAAATGTTTAGATGTCTAAAATCTAAACTAACTAAAGGTAGTTGTCCCATTTGACTGCTATGGGGTCCCTTCAAATGATGCTATTATATTATTGGGCAAAATTCTATTCCAGATGGCAGCAGAGCTGGTTACCCTTCTGATTACGTATGATGAATGGAAGAATATGTCTTCATCTTTTAAAATTGATGTTCTTGATTCATATATAAAGGTAATTTTAATATATTATGGTGTAAATGAATGTCATTATGTTATTAAATTCTTATATTTTCAAAATTAATCTCACTATACATGTTCTTTTCCACTTTCCCATTGGTGATCTTATAGTATGAAAGTGGACGTTGAAGAATTTGGGAAAGAAATGGAAATATTTTAAATGGAAATTATGGAACAAATTCAACAATACTTCATTAAGCACCCAACTACTATATGATAAGGTACACAATGGGGTACCTAGAGAGAAATGGATTGTTTATATTTATATCCATCGTGATGAGAAGAACATGGTATTTAAATATATATTATTATATTAATATAATTTTACATTTATACATGCATATGAAAAGGATATGAAATTTCATACATTACTATTAATTTTGGTTTTATTTATTTCATGATGTATCATTGAATAATGTAGCGAGTTGGTCTAATAAAATCATCCCTCACACTATGGGTTCAAAGAGTTTTTCTAAAAGTCAATTGACTTTGGTAATAATTTTCTTAGTTTAAATATTTATTAGATAATATTATATGTTCCATATATTAAATTATAGATTTATCTTTGTTTAATGTAGTCACATAATTTTGGGCACCAAGCCTCCCAAATAGAATTTTGGTTAGATGTTTTTTAAAAAATATGATGGGGGTTATGTTAATGAGTCTGCCTAAGAAGATGGGGTATGAATTAGTTTTTCATTATAATAACTTATTATAAGTTGTCACTAAGTTAATATATATTGCATCAAATATGACGGATATTTGATTTATAGGTAAAAAATAAAGAACTATGGGATGCGAATCCTATGCATTCATAATCAATCTCCAAGGATGACCTAGTTGGTAATGTCCTTGGGAAAGAGTATCCCAGTAAAGTGCACATGATGGGTTTGAGATCATTACTATCTGAGGTATTTGGCAGGTCATCCGGGATTTCAGCTGCATCTACTTCTGGTTGTAGTCACTCCCTACCCCTAGAAGCTCAGAGAGAGTTTGTTTATTTGAAATGAACAATTTCGGAACAGGTGGATCTGAGATTCACTATGCAGAAAGCATTGATTGATTTTTATCATAATATGACTGGATCTATCCCAGGTGATATTGCATCGATGACTAGTGGTGAAATGGTAAATCACACAAATATAACATCATTTATTTCACAAACGTTTGTTGGTTTTATGATTAGATATAAACATACAAGATTGATGATTTTCAATATAATTGTCTTACAGATGAAGATATTAGGAAGTAGAGATAGAGATGGAGAGGGTGAAGAGCATAGTTCATCATCAGGCAGTGATAATTGATCTTTCTGATGTCTTGGACAAATATGGAAAGAGAGGGTTTATAAGGACCCGACCTTATAACATACATAATCTTGAATTTAGTAAAGATACCACTTAATTTTACATTGAGGATCTTTTCAAGTTTAGAGCTTTAGAAAATTAGGACATTACATTCATGACATTACATATTATTACAATGTGGATACCATAAAAACAGTTTCCATTTTTTTCAAAATATAAAAATATAAAACATAAAACAAGACTCCTTGACAATTCTTCAACATTTAAAGTGTCTTCTTCCCTTGTATTAAACATCCATTAACCTGTGAAAAATCATTTAAAAACATGGGAAGAGCACAAAAGCTCAGTATGAGATGGAAAATAATGAAAAATCACATTGGTCCATGAATACTCATAAAGTATGAAAACATTTTCAAAAGACATGATTTTCAGTCATATATACTTACTTCGTGTAACATGAGATTTACACATGATACATACAAACATGAGAACAGTAGTATAATCATAAATTTATCTTGGGGCATTACTTACATAATCTTGTAACCATCATGGCTACCTTATGATTTGTAACCCTCGCGGCTACCTTACTTTGTGTAACCATCGCAGTTACACATGGAGTAACCATACATCCGACCTCAAACATACTCATATCAAATGAATTGTAGGGAGATATAGCTCCCACCCTTCATCATAAATAACTCCCATTAACCAAAACATAATCATTCAAAATGAATAATCCCATAAAAACATTACTTTGGAATTTCGTAAAACCAAATTTAAAAATAGGATTTTTAAAGAAAAGCCTCTTATAAATATCATAAAATTGAAGAGATACTTAATAGAGTGGATGTAGTATGTATATATACTGTAAATAAACATTATTAAACATAATATAAATATAACTCATCACAAAAACAATTTAAATGGAACATAAATAATGAAGTAGAAGGTTAACCCAAATAATGGAAATCAGGTTAAGAATTCCCTTACCTCGGGTTTGTCTTACTTACAATTTGTTTAGACCACTAGTATAATGGTTAAAAAAGTGTTATTAATATTTTACAAAAACATTTTCATGTTTATAACATCTTATATGATCATTTCATACCATCGTTTCACCCTTAATTGTTAGTATTTTTCCCCTTGCACTGTTTTTGGTTGAATTCTTTACATGATTTCTATGATTGGTTCATGGTGGACATTGTTGTCGATTGGAAGTGAAAATATATAATTGGAATGGAGTATTATTTTAACATATCTAGTAATACAAATTATTCTATTTATCTTTTTGTATTCTTACATGAGGATGATTCATAAGATAGAACATTAATGGTGTTCGTTTAGATCCTTTTCGTGGTTCTTTGATAATAACAACCTCGTTTTGTCTTATAAATTAGAACCATGAGTACTAAAGAATTACAGAATGATGTATGAGTCATAAAACATATATTATTGCTTGGTTCAACCATATAAATGGTTTCATGACCAGACATGAAGGAATTAATGAAAATTGAAATCACATCGTCCAAGATGTCGATAATTCGACACAAACGGACAATGTTTTTATTATTTGAATAAGTGGGAGAGGAGAAGAATAATGATGAGTAATTTTAAATAAACATGATAACATATAGAATATAAATTATTTCTAGATATTTCATGATTCTTTGGTAAGGATATATGATGAAATAATAAGCAAAGAACTCAAAATAAAAGAATAATTGTAAAATCACTTACAAAACATCGGCAGCCTAACGGCTACGCAACATGGTTTTAAAAAATATTAAAAAGAGAGGGGAAAAGGTTCACCCATACATAAATGAATCATAATATATATTAGATCAAGAATAATAAGAAAATAAGAACATGGTATCGAAACTTGAAAGTTATACCACATAAAAGGGAACTTGAAAGGAAAAAAGAAAGAAATTTAGTATTTTCTTACTTGGAAGTGTATCACTTAGAACATGATGGTTGGGACCTTGGGGTCTTGAGGAATCCTTGGGATTAATACTATGAAGGTAATGAAAACATATCTTCATTGAGTGAGAATTGGTAATGAATTCAACGAAGGGAATAGTTGATATTTATAGGAAAAGTGAGGGATTATTTTAATAATTTTCAAGGGACACCTCATGGGTGGTATTTGCAAAACCATGTGATATTTACCCATGGTATAAGCCACTTGGGACACCTCACATATTATTTAAATATACAAAATTCAACCAGATTTATGACATCATTATTATATAATTAATGATGTCATTAATACACCGAAACTAAAAACTGTATTTTTATACTATTCACCGAAAAATCAACTGTTTCAGTAAAAATCCCAAAATTCACCCTAACCATTTATCGATGTGTAAATTTAAAAAATGAACCCCATTTTTTGAAAAAAAATTTTTAGAAATTTTTAGTTTAATTTTTAAATAAAGTCATACATAATCTAAAAATTAACAATTCTAATTCTATAACTACTTCTATATCACAATGAAAAATTAACCAACATGATATTATCTTGAATCCTTAATAAAATAAAATAATAATAAAATTTAATATTCATTATGCTCATATTACTATTCATAAGGCAATGTTACTATTCACCAAAAAAACAAGTTGGTTCCAATAGACTCCAAATAACATACTGAACACAAATGTAGATGACAGTTTCTTGAAATTCAGAACAATTAAGTAGAAAAGTTATGTTTAAAGTCTAATTAAAAATATTTGTTTAAAACAATTTTCCATGCATTTCTATTTTTTTTATATAAAAACATGGGGTGTTACATTATCCCCACCTTCTTGAAATTGTATCCTTGCAATTTTATTTACTTATTAAACAACTGAGGGTATTTTTCCCTCAAAGATTTTTCAGACTCCCATGTTGCTTCTTCAACCATGTGGTTACTCCACAAAACCTTTACCTGGTGGATTACCTAATTCTGTAATACCTATTCTCTTCGATGAAGAATCTGAACTGGTTTCTCTTCATAAGAAAGATTCTCTTCCAGCTGAACTTCTTCTGGGCTGAAGACATGTGATGATTCTGCAACATACTTACTCAACATCAGAACATGAAAAACATTGTGTACCTGAAACAAACTCAAAGGAAAAGCTACACGATATGAAACGGTTCCTACATTATCCAATATTTAAAAATGACCAATGAACCATGGACTTAGCTTTCATTTCTCACCGAAACACATCACAATTTTTCAAGGAGAGAATTTAAGGAAAACATGGTCACCTACCTTGAAAGAGAAGTCTTTCCTTCTGTTATCCGCGTAACTTTTCTGCCTGCTCTGAGCTGTCCTCATGTGCTGCAGAATCATCCTCACTTTCTCAGCCACTTCTTCAACTAATTCTAGCCCCATCAACTTTCTTTCACCGACTTCATCCCAAATTGCATGAGTCTGACACCGCTTTCCATACAAGGCCTCAAAAGGTGCCATCTGAATACTGGAATGAAAATTGTTATTATAAGAAAAATCAACCAATGAAAGATGTTGATACCAAATTCCCTGATAGTCCATTGAAAAAGCTCGATGCATATCCTCCAATGTTTGAATCGTTCGTTCTGACTTCCCATCTGATTGAGGATTAAAGCTGTAATAAAATTTAACTCGTTGCCCAACAACTTCTGAAGTCCCTTCCAAAATATAGAAGTGAACCTAGGATCTCAGTCAGATACAATGGAAAGAGGAACTCCATGTAACCAGACAATATACTTGAGTTACAATCAATAATGATGATCCCAAGACATTGTATCTCGAATAGATAGAAAATTTGCAGATTTTTTCAGCCGATCAAAAATAACCAAAATCACATGGTTACCTCGAGAAGTATTTGGTAGTCTCACCACAAAGTCAATGAATATATTCTTCTATTTCCACTCTAGAATTGGAAAAGGCTGAAGCATCCCCTTCGTTAACTGTTACACTTCTTTAACCTATTGACATGTCAAACATGTCATGGTAAAATCAACAGTATCTATTTTCATTCCATCCCACCAATAATACTCTTGAAGGTCTCTATACATCTTAGTACTTCCAGGATGAAAAGAAAATGGAGAACTATGAGCTTCACACACCAATTCTTTCTTCAACTAGGAAACACAAGGCACAAAAAAACTTTTACCAAATATTAAAACACAGTCTATATCAAGATTAAATTCTAGAAACTTACCCATTTTAACCAATTATACCTTTTTCTGTAGCTCACGTTCATCCTTCTATGCTTGCTTAATTCTGTCTGACAACGAAGACTGCACTGAAACCTGAAACAAAACAGACGTATTCCCTGCACAACAACTTCTAAGATAGAATTCATCAAATCATTACTCAATGGATCATGTTCCAAACGTAGCATGCTTAATGATGCATGATGTTTTCGACTTAAGGCATCCACTACATTGTTTTCTTTTCCAGGATGGTAATTGATCGTGCAGTCATAATCCTTTATTAGTTCTAGCCATCTTCTCTACCTCATGTTTAATTCCTTTTGAGTGAATATATACTTTAGACTTTTATGGTCAGTATATATTTGACATTTGGTTTCGTATAAATGATGCCTCCATATTTTAAAAAAAACCAATCTGCCAATTCCAAATCATGTTTCGGATAATTTATCTCATGAGGATTATGTTGTCTCAAAGCATAGACAATTACCTGATCATTCTGCATTAAAACACAGCCAAGTCCCTTAAATTAAGCATCACTATAAATGACAAACTCACCATTCCAGGAAGGTAAGGCCAAAACTGGAGCATTCACCAATCTCTTCATCATTTCCTTAAAAAAACATCACATTCCTCTATCCAAACAAATTTAACCCATTTTCATGTTAACTTAGTTATTAGGCTAGATAACCGTGCAAAGTTCTTAAAAAACCGTCGGTAATAACTTATTAAGCCCCAAAAACTACGAATCTCTATAACATTTGTGGGTCTTGGCCATTCATCAACTACTTTTGTTTTGGCAGGATCAACTATAATTCCAACCTTATTTACAATATTCCCAAGAAAAGAAATCTATTGCAACCAAAAATCACACTTGGTGAATTTTCCATACAGTTTATTTTCTTTTAATGTTTGTAAAACAACCCTTAGTTGTTTTTCATGCTCCTCTTTATTTTTAGAAAATACAAGAATGTCATCAATAAATACAACCACAAACATATCCATGAACTCATGAAATACACTATTCATAAGACTCATAAATATAGCAGGTGCATTAGTTAAGAAAAATGGAATAACAACAAATTCTTAGTGCCCATATCTAGTACGAAAGGCTGTTTTCGGGATTCCATCCTCCTTCACCTTCAGCTAATGGTATCTGGATCTCAATTCAATCTTATAAAAGTACTGAGCTCCCTGGAGCTGATAAAAAAATCATCAATATGAGGCAAAGGATACTTGTTTTTAACAGTGTTGTTATTCAAAGCTCTATAATCAATGTAGAGTCTCAAGGAACCATCATTATTTTTTACAAACAAAATAGGGGATCCCCATGGTGAAGTGCTAGGATGAATTAATCCTTTATTAAGTAAATCCTGCAACAAATTTTTCAATTCAAGAAGTTATATTGGAGCCATACGATTAGGGGGTTTTTAATTTTTCTTAGAATCAGGAACTAAGTCAATTGTGAATTCAACTTCTCGATCAAGTATGACATCAGGTAACTCATTAGTAAAACATCAACGTATTCATTTTCCACTGGCACATCATTAATTTTAATAGTTCACTTGTTTTCAACAATAAGAGCAAGCTAACTTTCATTTCCATCATTCAATAGTTTCTCATATTCCTGATATGTTATCAATTTTATGGGTTCATTCTTGTATACAAACTGAAACTCTTTCTGAAAAAAAAACTTCTTTAGCTCTACAGTCAATCTTATCATGATAATCAGAAAGCCACTCCATCCCCAGAATAACATCAAACTCAACTATGGTTAAAACAACAAGGTTTGCAGGTATAGTCTTTCCACAGACCACAGTAGAAAGATTATTATAATTTCCATTTTCTATAAAATTTCCCCCTGGTGTTTTAACAACAAGTTTGGGTCTCAGTTGTTGATCTGATATTTTTAATTCACAAGGTATTTTCTTAGAGTTTAAGGAATGTGTATAACCCGTATCAAAAAAAATTAGAAAAATCTGAGTTACAAACAAAGTACCTAATACAACTTCATTGGATTGCGCAACATCTGCTGACCTAGTCGTAAAGGATCTCACTAAACCTTTCGGCTTGTAGTCTGGCTTCTTTGCATCATTTGGATCTCTCTTTGGGCAGACGTTTGCATAGTGACCCATCTCACCACATTTAATACAATTTACAATTTACAAATCTTGATTATTCTTAGGATCATTTTCATTGCAATCTCGGGCCATATTTCCAATCATACCTCATTTAAAACACTTCCCAATTTTGCTAAGACATTCCCTAGGGTGTTTCTTTCCACACTTTTTACAAACTGGAAATTGGTTTTTCTTACCATCAAATTTCTTTGTTTGATTTTTACCCATTTCTTGGCGACTGGACCTCTTCTTCTCTTTGTTTCCAAAATGCACGTGATCATCAGCAAACCCCATCTCTACCCTCTCAGCACATTAGACATGTTTCTCATAACTTTTGAATTCACGGGAGTCCAACGCCCTTCGATACCTTGGCATCAGTCCTGAGTAAAAGCGGTTGATTATTCTATCAAGATCTAGAATAATATTTGGTTCATACCTCTCCAGTAAGGTGAAGTTTGCTTCATACAAAGCCACTGAATCTTCCTCCTTCTGTTACAATTCAATTAATTGCTTCTATATTGTAAGTGTCACCACCTTAGGAAATTATTTTTCAAGGAAAAGGCTTTAAATTCATCCCACTCTAAGGCATCAAAATCCTCTCTACACTTGATATTACTTACTATTGACCACCATTGATCAGCCTCCCCTTCAAAACGATAAATGTCAAGACTTACCTTTTGATTGTCTAAACATCCCATAACATCGAATATCTTTTCAAGGGCTTTGATCCATCCTTCACCTACTACTGGGTCAGAAGATCCACTGAATTCAGGAGGATGTTGTCTCATAAAATGTTCCACTACTATCAAGTTCTATTTTGGTACCTCTATTTCTTCTCTTTCATGGATGCCACAACCATTTCTTGCCTGAGTTAGCTGGTCCATTATTGTCACAAAATGCCCTGTTCCAATCCCAACCATTCCGGGCTATAGTTCTGGAAGGATGTTAATCTGTCGGTGCCTCTCCTCTTCAGCATCCCTGTTACTTCTACAGACAACCATTCTGAACAAACATGTCTAAGATAAAGCAACATGCTAATTTTTTAATTCTATTACATTTCAAATTAAACATAGAGTGAAAATTATTTTTGGTATTCTATTAAAATCACCCTAACCCCTAAATTTTTCTAAACCATCCTCTGATACCAACTATAAGGACCTGACATCATTACATACATAATATTGAATTTAGTAAAGAAAAAATATCCTTTTACATTGAGGATATTTTAAAGTTTATATATTTAGAGAATTAGGATAGTAAATACATGACATTACACATTATTATAGAGTGGATACCATAAAAATAGTTTCCATTTTTTTTCAAAATATAAAACATTAAAAATTAAAACAAGACTCCTTGACAATTCTTCAACATTTAACGTGTATTCCTTCCTTGTATTAAGCATCCATTAACCAGTGAAAAATCATTTAAAATCTTGGGATGAGCACAAAATCTCATTAAAGGATGGAAAATAAGGAAAAATAACATTATTCCATGAATACTCATAACGTATGAAATCACTTTCAAAAGACATGCTTTTCAACCATATGTACTTATTTCGTGTAACATGATATTTACACAAGATCCACAGAAACATGAGAACAAAAATATAATCATAAAGGTATCTTGGGGCATTACTTACATAATCTTTTAACCATCTTGGCTACCTTAAAATTTGTAACCCTCACGGCTACCTTACATTGTGTAACCAACACAGTTACACTTGGAGTAACCATACAACCGACCTCCAACTTACTCATACCCAATGCATTGGAGGAAGATATAGGTCACAAACTTCATCATAAATAATTCCTATGAACCAAAAAATAATCATACCACATGAATAATCCCATAAAAACATTACTTTGGAATTTCGTAAAACCAAATTTAAAAAGAGGATTTTTAAAGAAAAGCCTCTTATAAATATCATAAAAAAGAAAAGAAACTTAATAGAGTGGATGGAGTAAGTATATATAATGTAAATACAAATAATGAAACATAATATCAATAGAACCCATCAGACAAAAAATTTAAATAAAACATAAATAATGAAGTAGAAGGTTAACACAAAGAATGGAAATCAGGTTAAGAATTCCCTTACCTCAAGTTTGTCTTACTTATAATTTGTTTAAACCTCTTGTATAATGGTTAAAAGAGTGTTATTAATATTTTACAGAAACATTTTCATGATTATAACATTATATATGATCATTTCATAACATCTTTTCACCCTTAATTGTTAGTATTTTTCCCCTTGCACTATTTTTGGTCGAATTCTTTACATGATTTCTATGATTGGTTCACGGTGGACATTCTTGTCGATTGGAAGTGAAACTCCAGAATTGGAATGGAGTAGTATTTTCATATAACCAGTAACATAAATTATTCCATTTATAATTTTGAATTCTTACATGAGGATGACTCATAATTTAGAACATTAATGATGTCTGTTTAGATCCTTTTAGGGGTTCTTTGATAATAACAACCTCGTTTTGTCTTATAAATTAGAACCATGAGTAAAACATAATTCCAGAACCATGGGTGAGTAATTGAACATATACTATAACCTGGATCAACCATATAAATGGTTTCATGACCAAACTTGAAATATTTAAGGGAAATTGAAATCACATTGTCCACGATGTCGATAATTTGACACAAACGTAAAATGTTTTTATTCTTTAAATAAGTGGGATAGGAGAAGAATAATGATGATTAATTTTCTATAAAAATTATAACATATATAATATACATGATTTAGGGAGATTTCATGCTTCTTGTGTAAGGATATATGAAGAAAGAATAAAGAAAGAACTCAAAATAAAAGAATAATTGTGAAAGCGCTTAAAAACATTCGGCTGCTTAGCAGTTATGCAACATGGTTTTAGAAAATATTGAAAAGAGAGGGGACAAGGGTCACCCATACAAAAATGAATCAAAATATAGAGTAGATCATGAATAATATGAAAATAAGAACATGGTATGGAAACTTGAAAGGTATACCACATAAAAGGGAACTTGAAAGGAAAAAAGAACGAAATTAATAATTTTCTTACCATGCAGAGTAAACCATAGAACATGAAGGTTGGGACCTTGGGGGCTTGAGGAAACATTTGGAGGACTACTATGAAGGTAAGGAGGCCAGAGATTCACTAAGGGAGAATTGGGAATAAATCCAATGAAGGGAAGATTTGGTATTTATAGGAAAAGTGAGGGATTATTTTATTAATTTTCAAAGGACACCTCATGGGTGGTATTTACAAAACCATGGGCTTGCCCATGGTATTTACCCATGTTATAAGCCACATGCGACACCTCACATATTATTTAACTATATTAAAGTCTACCAGATTTATGAAATCATCATTATATCATTAATTATGTCATTAATACACCGAAACAAAAAACTGTATTTTTTTTACTATTCACCAAAATATCAACTATTTCAGAAAAAATCTCAAAATTCACCCTAACCATTTATCGACATGTATATTTCAAAAATGAAGTCAATTTTTTAAAATAATTTTTTATATTTTATTAATTTAATTTTTAAATAAACTCATACTTAATTCAAAAATTAATAATTATAATTCTGTAACTACTTCTATATAATAATGAAAAATTAACCTAGATGTTATTATATTAAAGGCTTAATAAACTAAAATAATAATAAAAATTACTATTTATTAGTGTCATATTACTATTCATATTACTATTCATATGTGTATGTTTCTATTCACCAAAAAACAACTTGGTTCAAATAGTCTCCAAATAACATACTGAACACAAATGTAGATGACAGTTTCCTGAAATTCAGAACATAGAAGTAGAAAAGTTATGTTTTAAAGAAATCTTAGAAATATCGATTTAAAACAATTTTCCATGCATTTATATTTATTTTTAGAAAAACATGGGGTGTTATAGGCTTTTTTCATGTATCATTTGTGGCACATAGTAGTCACATGACAATTTCAGGGCTTCTATGTTTGAGGAGGTTGGAATAATTTATGGTTTTTAAAAATTAATATACTTGTTTATATATGATTACTTTCATTCATTCATGTTTTCAGAGACTATTTAGATGAATATGGTTCCTTAAAACAATAGAGGAATATATAGGATTGTTTTGTGTGCTTA
This sequence comes from Viscum album, assembly GCA_963277665.1. NCBI lineage: Eukaryota > Viridiplantae > Streptophyta > Magnoliopsida > Santalales > Viscaceae > Viscum > Viscum album. The sequence goes on along the minus strand of OY728134.1, from coordinate 111,355,444 downwards.
TGATAGGCGATAAACCCGGTCTCATGGTCTGTGCATATGTTTTTTTCAGGGTAGATTTGGGGCTCTAGAACCTGAAACTTGTTTTTTTTAATTCAATATATATAGTGTTGGTTTAAACCGCCTCGAAATATGTAATATTTTTTTTAGTGGTGGTTTAAATCATCTCTATATGATGGTAGTTTTTATCAACAACGGTTAAATCCACCTCTAAGTATGACACACTATTATTTACCAGTGGTTTTTTCCCTTTTAATTGTAGTTTTTTGAAGAAAAAAAAACATTTGTATTTAGTGGAACATTGAAAAAACTCTAAATCCCCACCATTTTTTTTGTAAAACCACATCTAAAATGAAAACAAACTTCCATTAAATATGATTTCTATGACACTTATCATAAAACACTACTAAATTGAAGGAACTGCCACGTATTAAATGCCAACACCAACTTTAGCAATGGTTTTTTTGAAACTATCACAGAACCATTTCGCAACGGTTTAAAATACCTCCATATCAAAATTTAACTTCCTCTAGTCAGTGATTTTTCTCTAGTGCTTATTACAAAATTTTTCTATTTACAGTTACCTCTATGCATGAACCAACTTTCCACAGCCCACTAAATTCAATATCATGTTAATTTTTTTTCATCATCTTCCTTGAAACACATTTCAATTATGTTGCGAAGAACTATAGTGCATCACCTCCAAAACATACTAAGAATGATTGTGGAAGGAATGAAAATCAATTGGGAAGACTCCTGATTCCAAAAAATGATGGTCCAGATCCTCAACTCTGGAAACATGTCAAGAATTATTTTCTTTCAATGAATAAAAAAGCATTCCAAAATAAAGTGTAGATGCACGTTCTACCCACGTAGAGAATATTTAAGTGGTCCAATTACCTTTGAACATCCTCCTTGAAATATCACACTATTTCAATATGCTGAGGATGTTAGATGATCGCTCGTGATTGCTCATTCTCTGTTTATAAAATCATCTATTATTTTTCTCATTTTCTTTTATTTTTTTGAAATAACTCCCATGATGAAAAACTAATCCTTTAGTGGATGTAGTGAGGAGACTCCCCCTTACCCTATTAATGAACTCTTAATTTTAAATGTCCAATCTATTCTATTAATTTCTTGATTCATTCAAAGTGCATCAACATTAGGATATTTCTTATTTCTCTCACTTTGAATTTATTTTCACTTCCTCCTAGGACCTCACATATATGTGACTTATGCCTTCTCCATTACTTACAATCATGAGTAGTGAGAAAACATAAGTGTAGAATTAGAACAATGATTCAATAAGGTTAGTGAGGAGATATCTGAGGCAAATCCACATCATTCAAATTGATTTCAAAACCAATATTCCATTATTATTTCAATAACATGATCCAAAAAAACCATATCTTTTTCCTTTAAGGAGGAAAACATGATTCCCACTACTATAACATTTAATTTGGGTTCAAAAATTGTTTTGTGGACCATCCTGTGATAGATTCGTCATCATTATTTCAACTGAATATTTTCCCTAAAAATTCACATTGTAAAATTCCTCATAAATTTTACAGTTCAAATTTTATGTCCAAAATTACATTGTTTATGTGTTAATATATTTTCACTTAAATTTTTAACATTTATTTATTTGAGATTTTTTAATTAAAATTTTAATACAATTATAATAAAAACAATTGAATATTTGCATTGGGAATTTAAGTGGAAATTTACATTAAAAATTTTTTATGCAAATTTTGAAATAAAATATATGGTGAAAATTTACATTTTATATTTATTTATTAATATTTTTTTAAATGATATTCTAAGAGAAACTTTGAACTGTAAATTTGATGTTGAAATTTTCATTAGAAATTTTTTGTGAAAATATTCACTGGAAAATTCCCTACAAAATTTATAGTCTAAATTTTTGTATGTATGTGTGTATATACTTATATTAAAATGAACATTCATATGTATTTACTAATATAAATATAGATTTATGTATTCATGAATGTATATAGTTGTATTAACATGTATGTGTATATATAAATTTATATACTTATATTGAATTTTCATTAAAAATTTAAATTAATAACTTAAACTGTTTTAATAAATTTTCATTATAAATTATCATTACAATTATGGAGGTTTTCATTGGAAATTAAATTTTAAGTATAAACCGGCATCATTAACTAGAAAATTTCACTATAAATTTTCATTAAAAATATACATGTAAATTATTAAAGTTTATTAGAAATTATATTTTGTGTATAGATTTCCATGGGTAAATAAAAATAAATACTACAAATTTATATTGAAATCATGGAATTTTCCATTGAAAATTAAATTTCATGTCATAATTTAGACATATAAACATAAATTCACACACACACACACATATATATACATAAATAAAAATATATTTACAGATAATAAATTAATATATATAATGATTTTTAATCATAATAATAAAAAAATATACAATAATATTATTATAATAAAATTCATAATATACATAATATTGTCGATATATATATATATGTTATATATGTGTGTGTATTATTAATAAAAGTGATATAATAAATATATATGATAAATTTTATATATAATAAATATCATAGAAATATATATATATATATATATATATATTTCATTACATTTATAATTTTATAGATATAAGAAATAATAAACACCACCCTTCAAAAAAAAGGGCCACAATGGTATTCTAGTCCAAAAGAGGGTTTGGACACTCAGGTTGAGACCCCAAACATGATATGACATTAATTTCACTGGTGGGTAGACATCTGGGTCTCAAGGAACGTGAGGGATCATCCGATACTTTTTAGGCTCTTTTTTATCATTCAGACAAGGTATTACAACAACTCGGTGTCAATTTTGGGAATCAAAAACGAACAAATATAAAAATTTAATATTTGAACCCAAATATGTAAACGTTTAACATAAAAAATAATTACCTGAACCTAAACTCGAATAACAAGTATAATGTATGTGTAGAACCCAAACATGTTTATAAATTATTTAATAAATTTATAATTATGATTTTATATATTAAATATATGATGAATATATGGTAATTTTATTGTATTTTTTCTCAATATCTAAAAAAATTAAATAATTGTAAAAAACAATTCCCATTATAATGATTTTATGACTTTAGATGATGATTCCACTATAAAAAGTATTCCAAACACCACTGTAATATAATTATATATGTTGAGATTCAAAAATATATATTTATATCTATTAATTCTACTAATCCTAGATTATCCATCAGTACATGTGGCACTTCCTACATCCATTTTTTCCCACCCAATTTTTTTTGAAAAGTCCCTTCACCATTTGGTTCATCCCTCCCCTCCTGATCCGCCCTTTAATAATCATTGTCCAAGTGTTCTTGTCCAACAGATACAATTGGGATAATTTTGGGAGAGAAAATAATTGAATAATAAATTAAATCTGTATTTGGGAACATGCAAAGACTACATTTGATGTAGATCAAAGAAAGAGGGTGATGTAGCTCAATAAATTTAATTAATAGGGGTAGAATCCACAAATTGATGATTTTTATTGGTTTTTCATCATTCATTTATTATAAATGCACTTTCTAATAAATTATAGAAGTCATTGCGTTGGTTGCATGTCGATCTACCTAGATCCAGAGGTTCATCATCGTCTGAATATGATTCTACAATGAGAGGAGAAAGAAGTCATTGTGTAATGATCATAGGGTTATTTGGATAACCTTGGAGGTCATTACATAACGATGTATTAATAGGCAATCCAAAATTTTGTTAATTAATTTATTAATGAAATTAATTATTTAATTAACCAACTGATTTCATCGTCAACAATCGTGATATCTGAACACCACACTCTGATCCATTTTAGATCATACCTAGGGTAAACATCACATTACAAACTCAACTGTGGTCATGGATTTATGATCCAAGATTAATTTTCACAGTTATCCCATTTTATTTAAGAAACTATGTATGTGTAATATAAAATATATTTAATATTTTTATAAAATTAATTCTGGGTACACCAGGCCTCAGAATCACATTTTGTCTCAGCACATGACTCTGAAAATATATGTAGAAAAATTTCAAAGTATTTCAAGGAAAAAACGTGGTCTCTATATCATTACCTCTCTCAAGCTTTTTATCCTAAAAAAGAAAAAAATACACAAATAGATTAGGATAATGAGACTGCATCTTGCTCTTTCATTTCCATGATCTCTCCTTCACATTCCCATGCTTCCACAATGCATGAACCAATAGGATGGTCCATCCACATAGGGTCATATACTTCTGGTCCTTGATTACCACTGTGTTCTCCACAAACATGGCTCCATCATCGATGTCCGTCTCACCCTAGTAAATAATATCCGTAGGTTCATGAAAATATATCCTCAGTTGTAACACATGGAAGAGACCATGCATATGCTCCAACTATGTGGGTAAAGAAATGCAGTTAACAACCTCTGAAACTCTTTGAATGATCATGAACGACCCAATAAACATTCAAGATAGCTGGATTCCCTTACCAAATCTCTATAATCCTCATCATGGGGAGACTCTCAAGAAAATTTGGTCTCCCTGATCGAACTCTAAGGGCCTACGATGATGATCTGTGTAAGATTTATGTCTTCCCAGAGCTATCCTCATCTACTCACAGATGATCTGATCCTTCTCTATCATTTTCTGCACCAACTCTGGACCCACATTATATGCCTCATATATCTCTATCTATCACAAGGGTGACATGTAGGGTATTTTATATAGGGCCTCAAAAGGTGACATGATGATAGTGGAGTGGTAGCTATTATTTTACAAAATATCTAATAGTGGAAAGTGATCCTCTTAGATCTTGACAAATTTTAACATGTAAGCCCTAAATATATCCTCTAACAACTGGATAGTGTGATCGGTCTTCCAATAAGTTTGTGGGTGAAAGGTTATACTCATCCTCATCTGGGTTCCAAATGATTCCTACAGGCCTCTCCACAACTGTGACATAAAAAACCCATCACAATTTGAGACAACAGATGAGGGAACCCCATGAAGGAAAACAATCTCTTATACATAAAACTTCCCAAAGCTCTCTACTGAACTTTGGTCCCTGATAGCAAGGAAGTGTGTCAACTTCCTGAGGTGGCCAAATATCACCCAGATGGCATTGTGTCCCTTTTATATTTGTGGAATACCTATCAAAATTCCATGGATATGCTATATCATTTTCACTATGGGATATCAAGGGGATATAAAAAACCTTCCAGGACCCAGTGCTAAACTTTCACCTACTGACAAGTGACGCACCGTAAGACAAACTCAGTTACGCTCTGTCTCATGAAGACCCACCAAGACTACCATTGAAGGTCTCTGTACATCTTCCCCATATTGAGATGTACAAATTTTTTGGGAACTCTCACATCACATCCTCCCTCATCATTAATGGGACCACCATTTGTCCCTGGAAAAGGTTGATGTGATTCCCTCCTTTAAAAAATCTATCGAGTGAATATCCTTAGGATACCAGGTTATGCAAGAACTCAATGTTGATTTATTACAACTGGGACTCTATCACACACTTGAGGGTTGGAGGAGTCAAAAAAATATATTAAATAAAAGTTCTACCCTCCTGCTCAACCAGGGTCAGCTGCAAGGAAGCCAACTGCTTAGATGTCACCTGCGCCAAAAAAACCAGGGACATCCTACTATGGGAATATTCCCCCAAGTTTGCCTTTCTGAAAGTATATAATATATTAATGTCATAGTCCTATAGGAACATCAACCAACTCCTTTGTTTTAGGTTCAAGTATATCTGTGTGAATACATACCTAAGACTTTGATGGTCTGAGTAAACCACCAAGCGGTCCCCTAGAAGATAGTGCCTCCACATCCTCAGAGAAAAGACTAACTCTACCGACACTAGGTCATGAGTCACATAGTTATAATCATGGGTTATCAAATAACTCAAACCATATGTGATAACTTCCAACCACTACATCAATATGCAACTAATCCTAGCTCTGATGCATCACAACGTACTTCATGCCCTCATTCGGTAGTTTCAAAATAGGAGCACTCATCATCCTTAGCCTCATATCCTCGAAGGATCTTTGGCACTACTAAATCAATGTAAATGGTTTCCCTTTCTATGTTAGGGAGCTCAAAGGGGATCTAATCCTTGAAAATGCTTTCACAAATCTCATATAGTACCCTACCAAGCCAAGAAAACTCTGAACCATTGACATGCTCTCAGGTGGATCCCAAGAAATAACTGCATCAATATTCACTCGTTCTATAGCTAAACCATGCTAAGAAATGATATTACCTAGGAATTGAGACACATGAATCCATAATTGTAACTTCTAGAGTATTCGTATAATGTTGGTTCTCCCAATGAAAAACCAAGACCATCCTCAAGTGATCTACATGTTCCTCTTATTCAAAGTATACGAGTATGTCATCAATAATGAAAACAAAAAATAGTCCATGTATGACCAGAAAATATGGTTCATCAAATCCATAAAACACAGATGAGTAATTAATTACACCAAAGGGAATCACCAAGAATTTATAGTCTCCAAAGTGACATCATAATTCCATCTTTTTAATTTCAGCCTCACAAACTCTCAACTAGTGGTAGTCTAACCTGAGATCAATTTTTGAGAATCACCTCACACCTCACAATTGGTCAAAGAGTTTGTTAATCCTTATAAAGGGGTATTTTTTCTTTAATGTGACCTGATTTAGGTTACTATAATCCATGGAAATATACAATATCCCATCAACCATGTTCACAAACAACATTGGAGTTTTCTAGGGGGATATAATGGGCCTAATAAAACCCTTCTCTAAAAGGTCCTCCAACTACAACCGTAGATATTGGAGCTCAGTAGGGGCTATCTGATATTACATAGAAGATATCAAAGTGGTCTCGGGATGAAATTTGATACAAAACTTTGTCTACCACCTCAAAGGTAGTCCTGGAATGTCCTCAAAGAATATTTCCATAAAATACTTCATAACTAAAGGAATCTAGATGCATGAAGATCCTACTACACTAATGGATACACACACCGACTAATGGGTGATGGGATGTAGCCTCTTATTCGCAAAACCCACTCGCCCCTCCATGAGATCACTCTCACCCACAAAGATGAATCTCTTCCCATTAGTGCGAAGATATATGACTCATCTATACTGATAGTCAATCTGGGATAAGACCGTGGACAATCAATCCATAACCAAGATAACATCATAGGGTTCCATCATAAAAACTAAAAGGTCCCACGTGAACCTCTCTCCACCAAGCGAGAACTCACATTTCCTACAGATAAAAGTTTCATAAGAATCTTTCCCTATTGGAAACTCAAGACAATGTTACTGGGATAGTTCCTCAACTGGGAGCTCCAGCACTCAGACCAGAAGTAATGATATGAATGAATGACTCACATGCATGTCTACTAATAATGATAACATATTATAATAAACACATATTGTAACAATAATCATATCATGTTCTACTAGGCTGTATGCCAGAATGTAGCTATCCATTGCCCCAAGCCCCATCTCCCTAAGCCTGATGTGGGATGCCTGGTGGTGGTGGTTGAAAGATCTAATAGTTTCATCAACCACCCATAAATTCTCCTCTTGGAGCTCCACCTGCTCCTCTTCCATTGCCGCCTCCATGGGGGCCACACTACCCTAACCCAGGAGATCTCTGATCATGGAGCTACCTCTATGACGGTGGTTTGTCTACTTTCATCTTGTGCTCCCCGACAAGTCTCTTTAGGTTGTCATGTGTCATGCAACCTCACCCATCATAAGCATAACATCAACCCTATCTGGGATTCCCTAGTTTTCTATGCATTCCCTGTGTCGCACGACCACATGCCTATTTTTTGTCATGGGTAGGTCTCCTGCAGTAAGATCCAATCGAATGGTTCCTCTTATGTATTGTAGAAGACTTAGCCTTGTAATTCCTACTACCAAACTCATCCATCTAACATCCCTCTAACATGATGCTCTCCATCATGAGAACCTGCTACAAATCCCCAACATAGGCGGGATGTACAAAGGTATTGCACTGGCATAAATATATCTATGGATACCATGCTCAAACATCTATGATCGGAAGTATCCATACCAAATTATGTCAAGGAGTAACATTTAAGGTTTGTGAACCTATAATCATACTAACCCACTCTTATCTCTCCCATCTAATGTTCTAGAATTTCATGAATCTAAATTGGTCATAATAAGGATGGGTAGTACTACTCATGAAATAACTACTAGAAGTTCAGCCATGATAGTTTCGAATTATCGTTCATCTAGGTAACAAGAGTCCACCAGCACCTAACTGCTCTGTGGAAAAGGATATCTATCATCACAATCTCCTCATCCACTGGTGTCTAGATAAGCCCAAAAATAGGGACCATCGACTCTAGCCAATCCTATATTTCATGGGGATATAGCTCACTACGGAACCTCAACAACCTCTGGTGTTGGAATTCACTGAGTGAACTAAGCCTATGAGCATCTTCAGCCTGTTCTGCTGGTATGATTTTCTACTCAACACGTGGGGGTGCTTCTAACTATCCACTGGGAGGATGAATCTTCTAGGATGGACCTTGAATTGAGGCCTCATCACTTATTGGATCATCCTCACCATCCAAAATCAGTATCCTGGCTGGATGTCACCTCAGATGCATCCTAAAAATTTAATCAATACATTCCACAGTCAGATGAACACACACACCCCCACACACATATATATATATATACAAAATTGATAGATTAATAAAGAATGAAAATCAAATACTCGATTCAATATGATTCATGTACCATTGATCCCCACAACCAATGTCTCGATATGATGAGTCAAAAATCTAGTATTCAAGGTCCTAGTAAATGGATACATCACCTGGCCACACCATCATTGGGTTCCCTAGCATGAAAGTTTCCCTCAAGACACTTCGAAACTATTTCCCTAAATCCAAAAAAAAATCCTCATAAGGGGACTACTCCAAACATCATCCCAAGGAATCAACTCATCTGATACCAATCTGTCACGACCCAACCCAACTGGGGCTCAAGCCACAACTACCCCAAGCCCAACTCTATAGGATAAGGTGTGGTGACAAGTTCTAAAATACATAATCAAAGTTGGAGGCCTTTTCCTAATTTACCTATATGCACATACCTGACCAAATCAATTATGAAGTGTAGATAAATAAAAGAAAAAGATGAAATATTTGGAATATAACCAGGAATATGAAAAACCTCTACAGTGTTCAATTGTACGACTGTGTAAACTAAAATTATGGGGCGAAAAATACATGCCCAACTAGAAATATGTCCCAATCATAAAAAACTAAAAAAGTAAAATGCTGAGAGATTATAGCTCTTGATCTCCAACCTCAAACCACCGTATGTGGTCCAATGAACCAGGTATCCCTAATCCCATCTATAGTCATCACTGACCTATTTGTCATCTATGTAATACATGACACATGCCCTAAAAGCTGAAGAGGGAGCAGTAAGTGACATGAAAAGAACATATAGTAGACAGATTAACACAAAGTAAGATAGTAAAAAAATCCAATGACAGAAATGCATATATATATATATATATATATGATCAAACAAAGAAACCCAAATGAGAGTTAAGGGGATCTCTATATTCCATACAAGCCTAGGAAAAGGGTGTTATCAGTTCTAGAAATCCATCCTCGATGCCAAGTATCTCATGAGTCTATCCATAGGAGTAATTTTCTGGTGCCCCATGCCTCACCACTATGCTGCATAGTCGAGGGGTTACAATCTCCAAGTTGAGGACCTACACCCTAGTCCGTCAATAGGTCTCCACTCATGTAATTAGTACTAGTTTCATATTTGATATGGGGTAAAACTCGGTGGGTAGAAGACCCATACCCTTATTCCATAGGGGGGTTACCACTTAGTAAATGGAGGACCCATGAACAAATGACATAGCAGGGTACTAATCAGTAGATAGTGGACCCTCACCCTAATTCCATAGGGGGTAACACTCAATAGATAGAGGCCCCACAACCAAATTCAATAAGGGGTAACACTCAGTAGATAATGGACCCTCACCCTAATGTCATAAGTGGTACCCCTCAGTAGATAGTGTACATGAACCCTAATGCCATAGTGGGGGTACCACTCAGTGGTAGGAGGACCCATTCCCTACCCAAAAGGGGGGGGGGGTACTACGTCGTAAATATATAGAGGACCCGTGTCGTAGTCCATTAGGGGGTACCACTCTAATGATCCTGCTCGATCACTACCATCATCAAGCACTGATTAAATAAGAATCACACCCAACACATCTGCCATCATATCTTAAAATCCACTATGGAGGCCACCATCATGTTCTACATGGAAAAATACTCATGATAGGGTACTCATGAGCTAAAATTTGAGTTCAAATTAAGGATACATGAGAGACTGAAGTTTTCTCAGAAGAAAAGTAGGGGTACACAACATGTCAGGGGACCCACACGGTGTGTGGTCCCACTCCATCACCAGATTGTGTCCCCAACGACACATGGATCATTGCCCATATAGTACTACATGGAATATAGAGGGTCTATGTTGCATGTCCGAGCCACTTGGGGTCCTAACCATACTCCTTGGTGGTGTCCATGTTATGTTTTATGTGTCTGTGTACTATAGTACACGACATGTCCTTCCACGTGGTGTTCCACCTATGTCCCTGGTCATGTCCATGTACATTGGTACATGGCGTGTTCCTAGCTGTGTCTGTACCCGTGTACTCCCTGTGTACCTACTAGGTCACCATCATAAGGGTCACATAGTGTGAGTGGGGTCCCACACGGCGTGTGATACTTTTCTCACTTGAAACCCTATTCATTGCAGCTAGGGGACTACATGCCATATGTTTATTGGATTGCACGGTGCGCAGTCAAGTTTTCAGTAGAACTTCCAGATCTTCTCCAGCATTCCGTATGTAGCCTAACATCCTGATATCTTGCATCTAGGCCTCCTGAAACAGTGGAAGAGGCCTTCGTTAATTTATTTTTTCCATGTAGTGGCCTAACATTGATATCCACCAAACTTTGGGGGTGCATCGCACAAACCACACACCTTCTTCAATCAACGATCAGTTTCATATCCCAAAACCAATAGATTCATCGCCCATGTCCTACAATACATCCTAATTTTTCCTCTGATTGAAAATTAAGTCAATGCATGTGATTCCTCCATGAATCCTAGGGTCCGATCAGACTCGATTTCTCCATAAAATTGTCGAATCATGACCCCGTGGTCTCATGATGACTAATGCGAAGAGTTTTTTGGAGAAAGGCACAATAAAAAGGGTATAACAAACTTTTTTCAAGCATTCATGGCAATTTATTTTAATTGGGATGATCCGAGGTGATAAAATAATTGAATAATCAATTAAATCTATACTTGGGGTGCATCCAAATGCTAAAATAGCACATATCAAATGAAAAGGATGATATTTCTCAACAAATTTAATAATAGGGGAAGAATCTACAAATTGATGATTCCTACCTAGTTTTGGATCATTCATTGATGAAGAATTCACTCACCAATGCATGAGATAAGTCATTGAGTTCTATGCGTGTCAATCTCCCTGCATCCAAAAGTTCATAATATTTTGAATCTGATTTCATAATGATAGGAGGAAGAAGAAACTGTTCAATTATCACAAGGTTATGCATATAACCCTATCAATCCTTCCATGATGATGTATTAATAGAGAATAAAAAATTATTCTAATTAATGAATTGAATGCACTGATGATAGTTTCGATATCATAACACCCCATGCCGATCCATTTTAGGTCGTACCTTGGGAAAACCTTTCTTTGTAAACTCTACAGTGATCTCATATTTCTAATCCGATATTATTTTTAAGAGTTATCACATTTTATTTAGGAATCTATATATGCATAATATAAAATATATTTAATATTTTTAAAAAATTAATTCATGACACGTAGGGAATTAGAATAACATTCCGTCTTAGTGCTTGGATTCGAAAATATATGAAGAAATATTTTAAAATCTTACGAGGAAATAATTAAGTATCTACAGATAAGACGTTCAGAAGGTTAGTTCTGTATCCCACACATATTGAAGGATTCTCTAGAACCTCGATGTAAACCTCATATCTTGATAAGATATTATAGATAGTGGAACTCTATGTAGTATTTCCACTTCCCTTATTCATATCCTTGTAAGTTGGTCAGGAGATAAATCTTCCTTGATAATAATTAAATGTACAGACTTTTTAAGGCGATCGACTACTGATCACATATTTATTAAGGATAATAAGATTTTCATTATATTAAAACCCATCAAATACTAGTAAATCGATAATAATGAGTATGTACCATAGGGAAGACAATGTGAATTGTGAAACTAAGAAAACAAAAAAAGATTAATCAAAATTGTGAAGTAGATAATGTGATGGTGGAAGTGAAAAAATATAGATAACATAGAGAGAATAGCAGTAAATGAATTAAGGGGAATCAAACTGTCATAAACTGATGGAAAATGATTTTCTATGATTGTTCTCGATTAAAACTTTTTTTATTAGTGACTAAAATTAAGGTGTGTAGAATCACTTAACTATCATTCATGTTTTCTACACCGTGTAGTGAACTCTAATAAAAAATATCAGCAAAACAAATTTCATGAATAATAATGTTCATTGATGGAAAAAAGGGACATCATACATTTCCAATTTTTGGTACATCAGATGATGATAATTGCCAATGGATTCTCTATAATCACATATCAGTACTTAGTAGAGTGAGAAATTTTTACTCATCATGATTGAAAAATAAGACCACTGTATAAAATTTTCACTCACATTGCTAATAATCGAATCAAACAGATTGAAAAGTATCAATTTAGTATAATCCAAAAACCCTAAAAATTTTAATTACTCATGAATGAAATAAAAAATAAATATTATTTAAATAAGTAAATTATAGATAGAGATGAAAAGAAGAATAATGAAATTTGATAGAGAAATATTCTCTATTAGAGGTGATTTCCAATTTTCATGCTTCCATCAATTCATCATTATTATTCGAATCTGTTCTATTCTTACTCCCATATCTCTAAAATATTTTATTTGTCTCAAAGTCTATAATCATTGTAAGTGTGCTACTTTTACTTCCCCTCTAGCTCATTAAGAAAATACTCTACTTTGTTTAATGAAAATCAATAAGAAGAATTAATTTTATGACCATTAGTCACAGTTTCAGTGACTATCAAATTATTTAGAAAATTATGGCACCAATAGAAATGTGTTAAAAGTTCCAGCTAATAACATTCTAGGAATCAGAAAACTTCAATGCGGCCAGTATAGAAATTTTTTTTTCACACTCAAAGAATTCACAGCTCATCGCACTATCTTCACTTCAAACCGAAACCTTAAAAAATAATTGAAAAGCTCATACACCACTGAATGCTGAAACCAAAAAATTAAGGATCTCATATTATTTGAACAAATCAGTGTTTGAAACCTCACATTCCCACACAAAAAAATGGTTGAGCACCTAGATTGAACACACTCATAATTGTACTACCATAGAAACTAGAAACATCAAGGTCCCATAATCATAGAATCAAAACCTGCATAGGTAACACACAAGAAAACATAGGTCCTCTCCTCAAACTCTTAAAAATATTCCAACAAAATAATTAGGAATCCTCTTCTCAATCTCACATAGTGGAACAATTATGTTGTATGATTTCATTAGATACCTCATTAACTTACACGAGTGGTCTAAGACTCTATTTTATAGATCTGGGCTTTTGTTCAGATCACCTAATAATACTTTCCTTAGTCGAGGATTCAACAGATCAGTCACTACCTAGACTATCTTAAATATGATTGTATTATTCAGATTTAATGATAGTTTATCATGGTAAACAACTCACCATATTAAATGTATATCATGAATTCTAAGGCAGGTATGTTAGAGTTTTTACTTTTCCAACTACCTTGGTAGGCGTCTGGTGCATCAAATCCACCCACCATGGTAGGTGCAAGCCATGGAAGAAGTCCATGGTGGGTGGAGGGATTGGTGGGGTAGTTGTGAAAATAGTGAGAGCCCAAACATGCCAATATAAGGAATCCTTGGAGAGCCTACATCAACAGCTTAGAGATCCAAGATATCACTTAAATCGTTGAGAGAGACGGTAGATCTCCATGTGTGATAAGAGAGGTGCAGTGAGGGAGTTTTTGTAAATTATTTGTTCTTGGTGAAATAAATGATTTTTTCTCCCTCTATTTTTCTTTCTTAGTGGTCAGTGAACCCCAAAAAGTGTTATTAGAGGAGGTTTTGGTGAAATGGTGGCAGGGAGTGGAAATTTTCCATTTAACAAAAAATTCAAGTTGCCCATAATCGTGTTTTGAAGGAATATTCTGAAATCCTGTCTCGAGATGATTCGAACAGTGCAATCTACATCGAAAACGGAGCTAAAACGAGATTCCAAGGCCTGGTCAAGGTTTGGTCAAACATCAGGAGCTACAGTACCCCCTTTCGAGAGAAGAAGGTATTGTTTCAACACCGGAAAATTTTATGGAAAGTTTCCTACAGCTGCTTCAGTGTGCCACGTCATCAACATGTCATCACCATGTCATCGGACGATCCCAGTCATTTATATTGTTTTGATCATAACTTGATCAATTGATATTCAATTTCGATGATCCAGGAGTCGATTCCACCATTTTGGACTGTTACGGATGCAATAGGGAGATCTATTTTTCCAGATTCTGTACCAATTGTAATTGAATTGAAATACAATAGAGGGATCATCTACAAGAGGGGTGATCATGTTGACATCTTTGAACTACTCCGTTTTTAAATCTCAAATGGAAGATATCCTCAATTTTAGGGATCGTTTTGACCCCATTGAGAATGATTTAGTCAACCCTGATGCCACCAAGAAAGTGGAGTAGAAGAAGTTGAACAAGAAGAAGATTAGTCAAATCCATCAATGGATTTATCACAACGTTTACCACCATGTTTCTTAAGAGACTAGTGTGTATGAACATTGAAAAACGTTAGAAAATACATACTATTCTAAGACCTCTCAAAAAACATCCTTTTGTTCAAGTGGTTGATGAATCATCGATTACAGAGTGTGAACTCTATAGCTGAACACACCAGAGAGTTCCAAAGCCTGGTGAACCAGTTGGTGGCTACCGGCAGAACACTAAATGATAAATATTAGGAAAACCACATACTCTGTACACTTCATGATATCTGGGATATTCTTTTTATCTCACTCATAAACTTGGCATCCGGAGGAAAACATACCATAGAAATGGTAAAAGATGCATTGTTCAATGAGGATGCCCGAAAGAAGGATGTGAGTTACAACCAGATGCAAGATCTCGTTCTGGAGAAGCGATGGAGACAACAATGAGGAATTCATGGGGAAGGAACCAGAGGTCGAAGCAGGAATAGATGAAGGTCCATAGATAAAAGTATGCCAACATATAATTTCTACTATTGTCATGGAGGGACACATGAAGAAGAACTATTGAAAGTTGTTTCAAGAAAAGTGTCAAAGTAGAAACCAGCAAAGAAGAAATGAAGACGGGCATGTGAGTGTCACCAGAGAAGTTATTATTTGCTCCAAATATAATGAAGATGCATGATTTCATACATCAAGCCAATACACAGAATGACTGGTCGATACGGCAGCATCGTACCATATAATGCCGCATCGTGAGTATTTTTTGGCTTATCAGGATGGTGAATTTGGTGTAGTCAAGATGAAGAATACTAGTTCATCAAAGATTGTTGGCATGGGTGATATCCAAGTCAAGATGAATGTTGTATAAAAAATGACCCTGAAGGATGTTTGGCATGTTCCAAGACTTCGGCTCAACCTGTTATCTGGTGTAGCCTTTGATTGACAAGGATTTGACAACATCTATAAAAATGGATCATGTAAGATGAGAAAATATATGTCATCATCGCTTGAGTACCAATACGTGGAAAATTGTAAAAAAATCACATGAAGATATTTTCAGACAGCCTCAACACGGTGCAAATAGAGACAACATCCAATATGTGGCATACGACACTCGACCACAAGAGTGAAAAAAGTGTTATCTACCCTAACAAAGAAGAAGTAAATCAGTATTACAAACGATGCATCACTTGATCCCTATTAATACAGCTTGTACGAGAAGTAACATAGTGTCTCATTCAATACTACTTCATCACGAAGATCAGAGTTACTAGATCTGGTACACTCTGATGTATGCAGATCCATGGAGGTGGATTCACTAATAGGTAACAAATATTTCTTATCCTTTATTGATGATGCAACTCAAAGGGTTTGGGTGTTTTTCTTGCAAATGAAGGACCAAGTACTGTACTAAATCAAGATGTTCAATGCCTTGGTGGAGTTTGAAATTGGATGGAAGCTGAAGTGTCTTCGTTCAGACAATAGGGGAGAGTACACATCCAAGTAATTTGATTCCTATTATAAGAGTGAGGGTATCTGACATGAGCGGATGGTCCATCACACCC
The DNA here is from genome assembly GCA_963277665.1 of Viscum album. Lineage (NCBI taxonomy): Eukaryota > Viridiplantae > Streptophyta > Magnoliopsida > Santalales > Viscaceae > Viscum > Viscum album. Next base: position 111,338,839 of record OY728134.1, on the reverse strand, counting down.
CACAACACAAAGGAGTTGCAGAAAGGATGAACAAAACCATCATAGAGAAGGTTAGAAGCATGATTAGTTTGGATAAGCACCATAAGCTATTCTATGGAGAAGCTGTTCAGGTTGAATGCAACCTCATTTACCAATCACCATCAGTCCCTTTGAATTTTGATATTCCACAGAAGATATGGTTAGGTAAAAATTTCTCTTACTCCCATTTACGAGTATTTGGATGTTTTTCATTTGAAAATGTATCCAAGGATCTAAATAAGATGATATATTAGAGATCTACTCCATGCATCTTCATCTGCTATGGAGATGAGGAGTTTAGATACAGGAATTGGGACCCAAAAGAGAAGAAGGTGATTAAATTTAGAGATGTCATGTTCTATGATAACTAGAAGATTGAGGATGTTCAAAATCCTATAACGTCTCAAAGGGAAAGTGTTGAAGACTCAATTCATGATCCAACACCTATAGTAGCACTACCATTCGTTGAAGAGGACTACGTGCATGAAGAATCATCGGTAGTAGACCAAGAGGCAGGGGAGGAGGATATTGAGCAGGGGGAGACTCAATTCTCTCCATAAGAAGTTGCAGAACCATCATAGGATCTTGGTGATATTGTGCCTCCCAAACCTAAAATTTCAATGGTTTTAAGATCATCACGAGTAAGGATTCAGCCAACAAAATTTTCAGAGGTGGAATACATATTGTTGACTGATTAGGGGGAGCCTGAGGGATATCAAGAAGAATATCGACATTTGTTATCATTGGATATGCGATGTGATGGATAAAAAAAGGCTAAAACATGTAAATATCCACATGGAGAACCTAATAGATATGTTGAAAAAGGTGGTTTCTCTAGAGAATCTATATCTTTAAAGATGCTCCAGTGGATTGAAGTTGGGGTGGGTGAACTTTTGGAGTTTGTACTTTTCTAGCTGCCTTGGTAGGTGGCTTGTGCGTCAACTCTACCCACTATAGTAGGTGGCAACCATGGGATAAGTCCATGGTGGGTGGGAGATTGGTGGGAGAGTTATTTCAAACACAAAACCCCCACCATGCCTATATAAAGAACCCTTAAAAATATTTCATCAATAGCATGGATAGCCAAGAGAGCTCTTCCATCCTTGAGAGAGCTGGAAGAGCTCTATGTGTGAGAGGAGATATGTAGTGAAAGAGATTTTGTAAATGATTTGTTCATGGTCAAATAAAGGCTGGTTTATCCCTATATTTTTCTCTCTTAGTGGTCAGTGAACCACAATAAGGGATCTGACTTGGGTTTTAAAATCATCCTCGAGCTTCATACAGAAGCTATAGTGGGATTTGTTTTGTCTTCAGATTTTAGTGTCCCTGGAATCATTTACAAGATAAATTGAGGTTCAACTAATTCTTCATCTTCAAATCACTATCTTTGTTCATCACTTTTAAAAGATATGATCTCAAGAAAAAACAAATCCATCAAGTTTCCAAGGTGTGGCTCGACCTCTATTCATCTTCTTCTGTATGGATCTGGAATCCTTTCTAACAGTTTCGAAAGTTCAATGTCTTCCCATATGCATTTCCTTCAGAGCAACAGCTAGAGCTTCTTGGGGAAGTATTCTTCATTCACCAGAATGTATAAATCGGGTGTTGAATATAAGAATGGAAGTGAGGTACAAGACCGACCTCAGTCGACACGATCATCTGGTTCAAAAATGGCTAGTGAGCCTTGGCCTTCATCTTCCCTATTTCAGATCATTCTCAGTTTGGCTCAAGTTCCATTTGGAATCTTGAATAAAATGGGTACATGGTTCCCAAGAAATCCAGTATGTGAAACCCTAGAACCTAATTCAGCTATTTGGTTCCCCAGTTGAAAATCTAGATACATGTTTCCCTCAGAATTGATTCCATTTCAAAACAACCAACTTAAAATAATTAGCTATTTAATTAAGTAAACAAATTACGAGATGAAATAAATTATTAAAAAATTTGAATTTTAAATTAAAGTTAGAAATTATTTTATTATTAAATTCGTTAAATTAAACATTAAATTAGTCATTAATTAACTAATTAATGAAAAACAAAACTAACCAAATAAATAAATTAATAGAAAATAAAATAAATATTAGCACAAAATAAAAAATAATATTTTAGAACAAAATTATAAATCAAAATAATCATAAACAAAGTTGGAAAAAAAGTTATAATTTAAAGATAAAAATAAAACATTTAAATAGAAACTTAAAAAATATAATATTTAAACAAAAAATTGTCAACAACTGTATATTTAGTGAATAAAATGAAAATTCTATCATTAAATACTCAATAAATTCTTTAATATGAATGTGAAAAAATGCATCAATTAAAGGCCACATCAACTTATTCCCAAAAGACGTTATTTCTTCTAGGTATCTTGGGGAGTCATACAATGAAATAAATGATGATATTTCCCATTTAAATATTGGTATGAGCAATGGTTTCATCATACCCTTAGACTTCTATCATTGACTTGTTGGCATGTCAAACAACAGGATGCAAACTCCACAATCCCCCTCTTTATGATATCTCATCATGAGTATTGATTCAAATATTTATATATCTTAGTGTTTACTAGATATATAGATCAAGTTAAGATATTCGCATCATCATTAAGTTATTTCTTCAGTTTTGGTTTTGATGAGACACATATTTTTGTTTAAATCCTTGTACCTCATTTTTTACCAAAGTTGAACTCCAGAACATTCAATACCTGATCAATGATTATTCCGGGATCAATATAACAATAATTTCCAGTGTCCCTAGAATATAATCAATGATTTAGATAAATAAGGAAGGGGTATAAAACCTTTAGAGATGATCATGCATATTATGATAATAATTAATTTAATTAATTTCATAAAGAAAGATTATATGGATCTTCAGCTTTTTCTTCGTTGATGAATTTTATTGTCTGGAATGAACCTTTCAAATTATCTCATTTCAATTTCGAGGATCCAAAGTAGAATCCTTATAGAGGTTATCCACATGTGCTTTAATATTGTTCAATCGACACCACTCATTCTCTGGGTGCTAGAGCGCTGAATCGAGTGTCTTGTGTTGGTCGTTCTTGATCGGTTGTTCTTTAGGCTTGAAGAACGTATCACTTTTTTGAGAGTGGTTGGATGAGTATTCAAGAGGGAAATTATTTTTCTCAACAATTCTCAATTCACCAGGCATGCAGTTCGGTACATTGAAGAATTGACGTACGTGTCTATTTTTCAACATGGGGCTTCAGTTACTATATTTAATTCCGTAATAGCAATTAAATACATATATAAAATTAGAAAAACACATTCTATTAATAATAATAATATCATGTCATTATTTATACTATGACAACTTTAAAAAATTGAATTATAAATAAAATTCCACATCACGAAATAATAGTGGCGTTATTATCATTTTAACTTGTGCCAACTAGTTAAATAATTTTTTACCATCGTTCAAATAATGATTTTACTACTAGACTGGCCATGGTCCACTAGAACTCTACTTCCATTTATATAACACTCTAAAAAATAAATAAATAAATTATTCTCTTAAATAAATATTTTATTTACATACTACAAAATATATATATATTAAATGTTTAGTAAAATAAATAAATATATTTTACTCACAATGTGGTGAATAAATATTTATTTAATTTTTGATATCATTTTAACTTGAGTAAAATTATTCCACATTCTCCAGAATAATATTTATTTTATCAATTGAATTCAAATAGAATTTATCTAATACCAACCAAAACACTTAGTGTGTGACTCTCAATGATTATTTCTCATTTGAATTAGGTCGTCTTTCCCAAAGTCCAAGAGTACTGTCTAGCAACGGGTCAAGGAACCCAAGAAAAAGAGCATAAAATCGCAACAATGACATCCACATACAAATTTTTAGTGTGTAATATAATCCCTTTATCTCAATATCTTATCAAACAGGATTCATGATGGTGTCATCGACCATTGGTCTTGATACGTTGTTCTTTGGATACCTGAAATGAACTCTTTGTTACGCCATAGTCATGGATTTTTGCGTGATAGTTCTATTTCCATCAAATTTGTGAGATGTCAACTTCCATAAATAGAATAAAAAAAATCCTTCCTTGAATTATCCATTAATAAAATTCCACTCGTGATGTACCCAACTTACCCTACTTCCCACCGACATATGGCGTGTCTGTTTTCATCAGAAAATCAAAGTCTGCGAGTCATGACACGTATTATTGACAATATTTTGTCTAAGGATCATTACACATGATCACAAATAGGAATATCTGATGACACCACAATATGTGGAATTCTTACTAGCTAGTCTATTATCATAATATTCTATATTGAAGATTACCAAGTGTGATGTTCAGTAGAGGAGGCCTCATCTGCTTATGAGTACTCACACCTGACGGCATGGATGCTATGTATCCCATAATAGTATGTCCTCCAACCATAGAAATATATTTAAGAATATTATTATATAATGTCAAGGTTCTCATCATACAGGGGAACTGCCATGACCTTATCAATGCATCAAATACTCTATGATATTATTACATCACAGTAATGCCGAACAATGAACAAAATGTAATAAGAAGTTTAATATTTAAATACATTAAATATCCCTATAATCGGATAAAAATAGTTGGTTCTAGGAAACCATCTCTAACAATGTCTCACATAGAATAGAGATAACTGCCTAAGACTTTTAGTCCGCTAGACCTCACATGATGATCATGTTTTTATTGAGTCAAGGATTTAGTCAAAGGGTCCACCACATTATCTTCTATGGAAATACTACTCAATACATCATCACAACTCTGAGAAAAATCCCTCAAGAGATGATACTTCTAAAGTATGTGCTTTATCTGCTGATGTGACCTTAGATCTTTTGCAAGATCCACCACTGTTGTATTATCATAATAGAGTGTAATGAGATCTTTACCGCTAGGTATCACATCTAGCTCCTAGATGAAGCTTCTCATCCAAAATACTTCTTTAGCTACCATAAAATCCAGATATACTCGGAATCTGCTGTAGAATCTGTGACCACACTCTTCATTGAGCTCTTCCAGCTCACTGCACCTCCATTTAAAGTAAGGATGTATCCCGTTTGTGACTTTATGTCCTCTTGATCAGTTTGAAAACTAGGATCTTCATATCTTCTGATGACTAGTTCCTCATTTCCAATATAAACAAGAAACATATCATTAGTACACCTTGGATACTTTAGGACAGTCTTGAAAATCATCCAATGGTGGTCACCTATGTCATCTTGATATCTGCCTACCGCACTCATGATGTAGGCGACATCCGACCTACTACATAACATGTCATACATGACAGACCTAATTACTGATGTAAATGGATTCCTTGACATTATCTTTCTTTGATCATGTTTTTTAGGACATATTTTCTTGGAAAGAAGCATGCCATGTGATGTTTGCAATAATCTCATCTTAGATTCTTCTATACTAAATCTCTTCAGCATCTTATTAGTGTATGTACATTGACATAAGAACATCAATCTCTTGGATCTAGCATGATGGATCTTGATCCCAAATATATATACTGCCTCTCCCAAGTCCTTGATGGAAAAGAATTGATTAAACCTTTCCATAGTAGACTATAAGACTAGTTTATCACTTCCAATAAGTAATATGTCATCAAAATATAATATTAGGAAAACTACTGCACTCCCACTAAACTGTTTGTAGATACAAGGCTCACATTCATTATTGATAAAACCAAATTTCATTATGGCTTCATCAAAATTAATGTTCCATGACTTGGATGCTTACTTTAATTCATAATTGGATTTCTGCAACTTTTATACTTTATTGGAATCCTTTGGAGTCATAAAGCCTCCATGTTGTGTCATGTATACATCTTCCTGAACATTCCCATTAAGGAAAGATATTTTCAAATCCATTTTCCAAATCTCATAGTAATGGTAAGCATCATTTGAAAATATAATTATGATGGATTTCAGCATTGCAACTGTTGAAAATGATTCTTCATAGTCAATTCCTTGATGCTTCTTGAACCCTTTTTCAACCAATCATGCCTTATAAGTACTGACATGTCCTTCCATGTCTAGTTTCTTCTTAAATACCCAATTGAAACCAACTGGATTTACCTCAACTGGAGGATCTACCAAAATCTGGACATGGTTTTGGTACATGGAACCGATTTCAGAATTAATGGCTTCTTTCCACATGGAAACATTCGTGCCTCTTACTATTTCCTTGTAGATTATAGGATCATTATTATCAACTAATAATGAGTCACCATCCATGGTTACTAGAAAACCATACCGTCTTGTTTCTCTAACCTCTCTTGTACTCCTACGCAGATCTTGTGTCTTTAGAATAGTTCGTTTTTACATGGGGATTTGTGGAATCTGTTCTTGTACCAACTCTTGTGTACATTGAGCCTCAACTTCATCGAAGTCTATCTCCCTCCCACTATCAATTTTGGAGATGTGATCCCTTTCATGGAATATGGAATGTCTTACAACTATAACGGTTTTGTCTAAGGTGTTTTATAGGTAATATCCCCTTATTACCTTGGGGTATCCTATAAAGGCACACTTTGTGCATTGAGGTGCAATTTCTATACCTGAAGAGGCCCTAACAAATGAATCACATCCCCACACAGGTAAATTTGATAACATGGATTTCATTACACTCTAGAACTCTTATGGAATATCATTTATCGATTTAGTTGGTACTTGGTTTAGTATGTTCACCGATGTTTGTAACACATATCCCCAAAAGGATAATGGAAGACTCATATGACTTATCATTGATCTATCCATTTCCAAAAAAGTTTGGTTCCTCATTTCCCTCACACGATTCCACTAGGGCATGTAAGGAGGAGTGGGTTGGGATAGGATCCCAAACTCTTATATGTAATCAATGAAGTCTTGATTAAAAAAATTCTCTACCTCGGTCTACATGTAGTTTCATAATATTCTTACCAATCTGGTTATCAATTTCATTCTTGTATTATTTGAACTTATCAAAAGAATCTGACATATACATCATTAAGTAGATATATCCATATCTACTAAAATCATCTGTAAAGGTTGTGATGTATTTCTACCCTCCCCTTAATTCTAATATAAATGGTCCACACACATTGGTATGAACCAATTCATGAAGCTATTTAGCACCTTCACCTTTCCCACTAAATGGTGATTTGGTCCTTTTTTCTTTGTAAACACACATAACATACACCATGTGGTTTTAGTTTGAAAGAATATAAATATCCATCTTGACGTAACTTTGTCAAACATTTCTTTTTTACATGACCTAGATGATGATTCCAATGTTGGGAGTGGTATGATTCATGCAAAGTATATTTGTTATCGATTTCCATTACTTGGTTTGTGTAATCAAACGCGTAAAGACCGTTGTATAAATGTTCCATACCAAAACAAATTCTATCTTTTTAGAATAATAAAAATTCATTTCCAAACATGAAAAAGTACATCTGTTTATAATCTTGACATAGAAATAATGTTTTTAGTAACAGAAGAAATATAATAACAACCCTTTAACACCAAGATCATCTGATATGTCAACATGAGGTGGTATTCCCTGATAGCTACAACTGAAATTCTGGCTCTATTGGATGCTTGTAGATCTACCTCCCCTTGGTCAATCCTCTTGAATCTACTTGGTTCTTGTATTTGGATTCATATGTGAGAACTACAAGATGTATTTAATACCCAATTTGTAGAAATAGATAGACTTCATTCGATAAAAATTCTCCTGAAGCTTCCCCATGCTTTTTAGTCTAAGTGCAGTTCGTCTTCCAGTGGCCCTTCTTTCCACATGTGAAACAATTAGCCTCTGGTTCCCTTGCCTCCCCATTGATCTTCCTTTTCTTGGAAGTCTTTGAAAAAGATTTGGGTGTAAATTTCTTTGCCTTCTCTTTTATCTTATTCACCATAATGAAAGAAGGCTTTTTGTGCTTCATATATTTGTCAACATGGAAAATGAGGATAAGAAGATCAGATAGAGACTTATCAATGTTTTTAATATTGAAATTGACAACAATATTGGAGAAGCTCTGAGGGAGTGATTTGAGAATGAGATCGGTGCCCAGTTTTTTGGGGAGTTTAAACCCTAGACCTCTAAGCAGTCAATGTAGCCAATGAACTTGACTATGTGAGGCACTGTTGGGGCACCCTATCTAAGATAACACTTAAAGACAACCTTGGAGATCTCAACCCTTTTCTATCTTTCTACCTCCTAGTAAATACTACAGAGGTGCTTGAGCATGGTATAAGAATCATTGTTTTTGTGAGACTTCATGAGATCACTAGATATTGATGATAGCATCAAACATTGAATGTTGACTGTGTCATTCATTTGTATCTCATAGACTAGAAAATCTTTATCACTCGCCTTTTTGGATGGCATATCAGGTAATGCTAACTATAACACATAAAACATCCGTTCATGGTGTAAGATAACCTGGAGGCATCTAAACCATTCCTAGAAGTTACTGTCGGTGAGGATTTTATCATTATCAAGAATTGATTGTAGGGATAGTGTGGTTGACATGCTTTTCATTTTTATTTTAAAATTAAAAATGAAGATCATTATTACATTCTTGATTACATTTTATGAAAAATAATAAATTAATTTTATTAAGTCTCCCACTATTTTATCAAGTCCCAATGGCCCTCACCATTGAACATGTAATGTCCAGTTGCAATGAAATTATAGTAGAAAGGATCCATATTCCCCTTTGTATAACCCCAACAAGGGTTTTTAAAGTTATATGAAGGTATTTTGGTAGGTAGGTCTTTGCCAACTGTGGGCTTGCAGCTCCTTGATCTGTTGAGTGGACTCTCCAATCCTGAAATCCTGACTTTGGATTTCCTTAACTATTGCATCCAATATTACACCAAGTCTATCAAAGACTACCCTTCATGATTTAATATGTTTAAGTCAACCCGAAATCTTTCCTAACATATTCCTTTATAAAAGTACGTTTCCCAATAAGGTTTGATCAAGCACATTGTTTTATTGAGTTTTTTCCTTAATCAAGTAACAGAAGGATTGGTATGACTTAATATTTTATTTGAGGGATTTTTCTCTCTTATGAGTGAAATAATTATAATAATTATCAATTTATTGTTAATATTAAGTGTATCTTACATAATTGATTAACCACGTATTGGTAATATTTACGCATAAGAATGGTTTATTTTAATTCCATCTTGCATGGTTGTAAGTTCATTAATTATGTGATCGTGACATCACATCCATAATGATTAACCATGCAACTGATAGAAATAAAATAATGTAAAGGGAATTGTCATGATCTTTTCTAATGGCTATTTTATCTAGCTATTGATAAACTAACCCTATCCTAGGGGAGAAACACCTTAAACCTATTGGGTTCTTGTTTACAACATTCCACCTGTCCACCTCCATATCTCCTGGGATTGGTTTTGTCTTAGATCCATCTTGAACTACCTCTACTAGATTGGGAGTTACATCCAATACATATGCTTTTTTTAACTCACACATAGGTGAGGGATAAAGGGGGGTGTCTACATAAAAGAAACCATGGACAGGCAGACCCTACATACTAATGAGGAGAGATGGATCGCAAGCCAATAATTAATTTAATTAATAAATTATATGGAAACAAATCACATAAAAAGGTCTTGGTCTAGCTCATGATCACACACATACATGAAATGAGTTACGCATTTAATAAAAATAGTATTCAATTCTTAAATTTCTCTTTATTAATATAAATATCACTTGAATCGATTAGTTATTATATTTAATTAATCAATCCTTTTATCTTAATATTTATTCTGAATTTCATTGAGATTCCCATCTTTGTACATAAATGCACCTTGGAGTATCCTGGAAAATACTAGTTCGAATCTACCCAACATGTATTATATTCACATACTATTTTAATTTTATGACATATGACATAATATATTTTACAATGCATAGAGTAATAACTTGTAGTATGACTTATACATGATTTGTTGTTAGGAACATTACACAAACATAAAAGTTTTAATTTTGTGTAATCCGGAAAAGTCATGGTGTATAGTTCCGACTACACGACTTGTACTACCTTCACCTTTTGTCCCAATGTAAAAGCCTAGGGACTTGGAGTTTGAAGCGTAGATTAGAAATTTCAGAGTACATGGCGTGTACGGTGGGTTACACATCGTGTTGTCTCCGCATTGCACATTTACCAGTCAGCTTAGCCATTTATGGGATACATAGTTTGTCCCCCTAACCTAAAGGGACTACACACCGTGTGCAGTGGGCCACAAAATGTGTAATCCGAGAAGCATGTGTCTATCTATCCCAATCAACACGCGGTGTAGAATTACATACACCACTTATAAAAAATGCACACGAGTTGAGTAATTGACAAATTACTCCCGATGCACTGAACACGACTACATGGCATGTAGTCTAGATTACACAGCATGTATAGAAGAGAACATAGTGTGAACATCCAAACATATGGCATGTAGTTTTGGGTCACTTGGAAAAAATTGTCGGCGCCTCCAGATGAGTTATCCGTTTTAATTTTAATTAAAAAATCCATTTTTCTGTAAAATATGTGAGAAACAAAAATAGGGAGAACAGATCTCAAAATCCATATTACAAGAACTATTAACCTTGAATTGATAAACTAAATTAATAAACTGTAAATCATCAACGAATTATTTAAATAATTATAATCTATGATATAACCGCCTTGATACCACTTCCATGTTCCGGGCGCAGCCGAAGCGCAGCAGGGCAAACACCCAACTTTAATTTTTACAATGATATATAATTATTCTAGGATCAATACGAATATGAGCTCTAATCTCCATGGAATAGAATCAGAGATTTAGATAAATAATGAAGAGGCCAAAAACCTTTAGAGAGTATCTTGCACATCATGATTACAATTAATTTAATTAATTCCATAAAGTAAAGAATACCTGGATCTTCGGTATTCTCTTCGTTGATGATATTGATTGTATGTAATGACCCTTATGGATTATCTTGTTGTTCTTTCAAGGATCCAAACTAGAATCCCTCTAGCGGTGATCCACATGTTCTTTGATGGCCTCTGATCGACACCACTCGTTCTCCGGGTACTATCACGGTGAAGCAAGTTTCTTATGTCGGTAGTTCTTGATTTCTTGTTCATTATCCTAGAAGAACATCTATCATTCTTGAGAGGGGTGGGAAGAGGATTCAAGAGTGAAATTGTTTTTCTCAACAATTCCCAATTCACCGAGCGTGCAGTTCGGTACATAGAACAATAGACATATGTGTCTATTTATTGACATGGGGCTTCGGTTACAATATTTTATTGCGTAACCACAATTAAATACATTCATAACCATAGAGAAAACCCATGCTCTTAATTATAATACTGTGTCATTATTTATAGTGCGCTAATTTGTGAAAAACAAAATTATAAAAAATTCCATGCCACAAAAAATAGCAGTGTTATTATTATTTTATCTTGTGCCAACATGTTAAATAATTATTTAACATCTTGTAAATAATTATTTTACTACAGGACCAGCCTTGGTCTGCTCAAACATTTATTCCATTTATTGGAAACCGAAATAAATTAGTTAATTAATTATTTTCTTAAATAAATATAATATTTAATACTAGTAAATATATATTTATTAAATGTTCAAATAAATAAATAAATAAATTTTACTGACAATATGGTGAATAAATATTTATTTAATTTATCAGATCATTTTAACTTGAATAAAATTATTTCACTGTCTTGAGAATAATATTTATTTCATCAATTAAATTAAAATATAATTTAACAGAGACCACTGAAAATACATAGTGTGTGACCCTCTAGGATTATTTCTCATTGGTATTAAGTGGGATTGGCTAAAGTCCAAGAGTACTATCTAGAAATGGGCCGAGTAACCGAAGATTATGAACATAATGTTGAAACAAAGACTTCCATATACGAACGTTCACTGTGTAATATTAGCCCTTTATCTCAATATATCATCATGCATGTTTAATGATAGGATCACTAATATTTTTACTTGATAAGTTGTTCTTTGACTACCTAAAATAAACTCGTCGTTACACCATGGCCATGGAATTTCATGTGACAGTTCTATTTCAATCAAATGGTAGAGATATCAACATCCATAAATGGAAGGGACAAATCTTTTCTCAACTTATCCATCAATAACATGCCACTCATGATGCACCCAATATACCCTACTTCTCGCCAACATATGGAATGACAATTTTCATCAACAAATCAAAGTGTGAGATTCATGAAACGTATTAATGATAATCTTAAAGACTAAGGATCTTTACACATGCTTGCAAATAAAAATATCCAATGAATTGAAAACATGCCGAATTCCTACTAGCAGGTTTGTTCTCATAATATGTTGTCTTGGAGATTACCATGTTCAAACTTCATGGGAGGAAGTCTCATCTGCTTACGAGTACTCTCACCTGACGGTCTATATGCTATGTGTCCCATCATAGTATGTCATCTAACTGAAGAACTATATTTAACAATATTTTTATATAATTTCACGGTTCTCATCATAGTAGAGAACTGCCATGACATTGTCAATGCAAAAAATACTCTTGGACATTATTAAATCATAGTCATGCAGAAAAATGAACAATATGTAATAATATGTTTACTATTTAAATACATTAAATATCCATGTAATCATATACAAATAGTTGGTTCTAGGACACCAACTCTAATAGCCATTACCTAGACTTTCTTAAATACAATTGTCTTATTCAAGATTTAATGTAGATCATGAATCCTTATGAAGGGATTTAGCTTGGGTTCGGAAATCATATTTGACCTTCTTACAGAAGCTACAGTCAATCAGGTTTTGTCTCTAGATTTTTGTGTCCCTAGATTCATTTACAAGATAAATTGAAGTTCACCAAATTCCTCATCTATGAATCGTTATATCTGTTAATCACTTTTAAATGAACTGAGCTTAGGAAAATCCAAATCCATCGAGTCACTAAGGTGTGTCTTGTCCTCTATTCATATTCTTCTCTACGGATCAGGAATCCCATCGAACAATGTTGATAGTTCAACCTCTTCCCAAATGCATTTGCTTTAGTGTAGCGGCTAGAGCTTCTCGGGGAAGTCTTCTTCATTCACCAGAACGTCAAACTCGAGTGTCAAATATAAGATCGGTGGTGTGGTACAAGACCAAGCTCTATCCACATGATCATCTGGCTAAAAAATGTCTTGTGAGCCGTGCACTTCATCTTCCCCATTCCAGATCGGTCTCAATTTGGGTCAATTTCCCATTGGTATCTTGAATAAAACTAGCACGTGGTGCCCAAGAAATCAGGTATGTGAAACCCTAGAGCCTAATTCAGCTATGTGGATCCCTGATTATAGATTTAGATACATGTTTCCAACAGAATTGATTCCATTTCAAAACAACATGCTTAAAATAATTATCTAATTAATTTAGTAAATTAATTAAGAGATGATAAAAAATTATAAAAGAATTTAATTTCTTAATTAATGTTAGAAATTATTATATTATTAAATTCATTAAATTATACATTAAATTAATCTTTAATTAACTATTTAATTAAAATCAAAAACAATGAAAAAATTAAATTAATAGAAAATAAAATAAACATTAGCAAAAAATAAAAATTAATATTTTAGAACAGAAATCAAAATTAAACTAATCAAACTAAAATTTGGACAAAAATTTATAATTTAAACATAAAAATAACTCATCTAAATAGGAAATTAATAAATATAATATTTAAACAACCAATTTTTGTCAAATATATATTTAATAAATAAAATACACATTTTAGCATTAAATAATCAATAAATTCATCATGACGAATGTGGTAATATGCATAAATTAAAGGCCACATCAACTACCACCAAGATGAAGTTATTACTTCTAGGTGTCTAGGGTAGTCCTATAAGGAAATCCATGGTTATGTTTTCTCATTTCCATATTGGTATGATCTATGGTTTCATTATACCCTTAGATTGAAGTCGTTTCAGCTTGACTTATTGGCATGCCATGCTTCGTGATGCAAACTCCACAATCTCCATCATTAAGTTATCTCGCCATAAATGTTGATTCAAATCTATATATATCTTGGTGATTCCGAGATAAATAGAGAAATATAAACAATGTGCATCACATATAAGTTCTTTCTTTTGTTTTGGTTTTTATGGGACACATATTTTGGTTCAAAAACATATTACTCCATTTTTAGCAAAGTTAAACACTAGAAGATTCACTACATTCTCCTGTAGTAACTCATCAACATTATAGGCCTCCTTGATCCTCTCATGAAAATATGGTTGAAGAATTATTTGAGAATGAAAAGATGAAGATCCTATTATTATTCCCATATCATTCCTTTGTATGTCCATGAATATTGAATCCCTTTTAATCCTCATCATGGACACGGTTGTGAAATCCTTTCTACTCAAAGAATCTTTAACTTTGTTTCTCATCCTAGGATAGAAATGGATTGAACAACCCTAATCCCTGATCAGCTCTAGACACCTTAATTGATACATATTAATCTTCTTTTGTGTGAATATATACTTGAAGCTTTTATGATCTGTATATATATCCAGCTTTTCTCTATAGAGATAATGTTGCCAAATATTTAATGTGAAGACCACTGATAGTAATTCCAGATCATGAATTTCTTTTGTTCTTCTCATATATATTTAATTGTATAGAGACACATACATTCACTTTGTCATCTCGAATGAGTACCCAACACAATCTCTTTTTGGATGCATCACTGTAGATCACAAATCCTTCCCCACTGGTGGGTAAGGTGATCGCTAGTGATTATCCTATTCTTTAGATCAGTAATGTTTTATTTTCATTTATCATTCCACACAAAATGACCCCCTTCCAATTAATATTGGATAGTGGGCTTGATAATCATGATAAGTTTCTCAGAAATGGATGATAATACCCAGATAATCTAAGGAAACTGTGGATTTTTGTCATGGATGTTGGTATGATTCATCCTTATATTACTTCTAGTTTTCATGTATCAACACACACACACACACACACACATATATATATATAAACCTTTTTTGGTGATGAAATTCCATGATAAAGTCACTTTATCCAACCAAAACTCACATTTATTGTTCTTTTGATATAACATTTTATTTTGAAATGTCTTTGGTATAATATTTAAATGCTCTTCTTGTTCCTCCTTGCTTTTAGAGCAGGTAAAAATATCATCTATAAATACTGTCACAATTATTTTGAGTTAATTATAGTGACCCTAGCTTTTCATAAATTAACATTATATAACTTTTTTAGAATACTTAAAAAAATTATACAAAAAGATTCCCAAAACCCTTATTAGTCGAGTGCCTTTGGAAACATGGAAACCTAAACATTGGTAGATAAGTGAGCTACATTATCTCCCACTATGTTATTATTGACTAGAACACTTCTTATACACATAAAACATAATACATATCTTTATAACATGGGGAATGAAACATAAAAATCGGTGAGATTAGATGCATAGTATGGGTAAACAAGAGATACATGTCAGTATAAACATGATCATAAGGGTATGAGAACATGATCATAACATTAGAAGATCATACATTGCATATCATAAGATCATAAACATGAATCATGGAATAAAGTTTCGTCGTTCACAATAAAAAAATCAAAAGGAAATAAAGAACATAATCCATGAATGCATAACATAGGAATAATACAAGGAATTTTGGTAGACACATAAGTATATAATATGATTTCCATAGTAGTCAAGACATTTCTTCCAAGGTCATCTTAGTAGTATGAGTTCACTCCCCATACCATATTTGTAGTCACTGTCCACTCTCATGTTTATCTTAGTAGAACTATTTCACTCATCATACCATCTTGGTAGTCATGGTTCACTCTCATGACCATATTAGCAGTCAACGTTCAATCCCAAGACCATCTTAGTCTTTCTCATGAGATAAAAATCTTTACCTAGTGCATTGGATCAGGATATAGTTCCCACCCATCTAATAATGAAATTATACATACACATTCCAAAAGATCATAAAAAACCATATCATAACCCATGAAATGAAATAGGTGTCATAAACATGTAATAATATCATAACATATGAAAAAAGACAGGTTTCATAGACATTTCATCAAATCATAACCCATGAAAAGAAGTGGGGTTCATAAACATAAAACCAAGGGAATATGAAAGAGTATAATAAACCTATAACCCATGAAAGAGAAACGAGTTTAATAAAAATCATTCCATCAAAACATAAACCATTTAGAGAAATAATATGAATGAAAACATTAAATCATTTCCCTAGAAAGGCCTGAGTAACACCAAAAGATGTCATCTTAGATGTAAAATAATTTTGAGATATATTTTAAAAACATCTCCTTGACTAAAATATCCTTTCTTCTTTGAAAAATAATTTTTAAAACAAAAATAACTTTTGAAAACTATTTTATTTGGAAATACATTGAATCTTAGAATGAAAGAATGAAATCAGTTTGAAAACCATTCTACCATTAAAACATTTAAGATAATCTTGAATGTTTTCTGAAAAACTTTTCCCATGAAAACTAATAAAATAGTATTGAAGACATTTCGAAAACATTTTCCTTTTAAAATAATTTGAAATAAAATAAAATAATCATTGAAATCATTGAAATCTTTTTCCTTGGAAAAAACCTTTTGAAAACCCTTTTCGTTGAAAATAATCTTCAAAACTTATAAACAAGTCTTGAAATCGTTTTTAAAACAAAATTTTAAAAATACCTTGAAAAATTATAAAGAAATAATGAAAATGTTTTGAAAACCATTTCTTTAAAAACAATTTCTTAATCATCTTATTTACCAAATAGTTAAACAATGATACCAATACTTAAATATATCATTAATATATAAACGAGAATAAAATTCATGAGTTATCTTGAGAGATGGATCATAAAATTTCATAAATGTAATCATAATTATAAACAATATCGATAAATGATGAGATTGTTTCATTAAACTCTTACCACTTGGTGAATTTTAATTATAATCCCTATGTAAGAAAATGAAATTACATGAAGCAAAAAATATCATGAATATAAGGATATTCATGATTTAAGATTTCAAAGGTACAATATTCACCTCATAGAAAAATATAGGTGCATAATATGGATTGTGTCTAAAAGAAAGAAAATTTAGACAAAATTACATTACCAATTTTGTAACTATTGAAACCTAAACCCGATTAAATAAATATCATAAAATGGATCTGTAAATACCCATAAATTTAATTATAATAATCATATAATACATATATGTAATTATAAAAACTACATATAAGAAATACATGGTGAACATTTCATTTATCTCATGGTACACAAGAGTGGTAAGTTCATTACCGATTAGATGGTGGTGTTAAAGGTAAAACAAACAACATCGTTTCGTGAGGTGGTAGTCACCATACACAAGAGCGGTAAGTTCCTTACCCATTAGATGGAAGTATATTTAAGTGTAGGTAGAACCTTTAACATAAATAAATATCAGTATATTAAGTATACTAAGGGTATTATTTTTTCCTGGAATACGAATAATTGAGTTACTGGGGAAGGTAAATAAATGAATGGAGTTTGAGGAAGATTGTTACCTCTTCTTTGGGTAACTCCTTTTGGTTTTCACCAAAGGGCTTCCTTGGATGAATTCATTACCAAATGGATTATTAAAAGAGTATGGTATAGATTTTTATAAGTTTATTTGGTTGATATTGGCCTAACCTATGTGGTTTGAGAGGTGTGAATAATGGGGAGAGGTAGTGGCCTTTTATAGGGAAGGGAGGGGTCACACTTGGAATTTTTGAAAACAAGTTAGATTTTCCCATGTTTAACCTAACAAAAGTCATAAAAAACCATCCAAAAATAATAATGGAAAGTTTATGTAAGAAATATGGTCATAAAATGGGTGTTAGAAAATTTGATTGGTCATTTGGGCCCTTAAGTTTAAGGTTTATTCCCTTGTTAAGCTTAATTTTACCTTAACTGCTATAATTAATCTTAATATATTTCACTAATATTTTTGGTCAAAAATTAATTTTATATTTTTAGACTACAAATATAACAATTTTTAAACCCTTTTATTCCCTATTTTTTATGTTTAATTCATAGAATTGGAAAAATTATATTTAATGCTAATCTCATAGACATGGAGAGAAAGTGGGTTTCTAAAGTGATAATGTTCAAAAGTTCATTAAGATTTCATATCTAAATTCAATATAAAAATATTAAAATGACACAAAATTGGGTTAATATATGTTTAATTCATCTAATGTTACTTTAAAACTAACTTAAAATATAATATAACTATATAAATAAATGATATGAAGATGTAGTTATGAATTAAAATTCAGTATTTTATACTATTCATCCAAAAAATGATGTTTCTATGAATAATCCTAAAAATTCATCAAAATTTAATTTATAAATTATAAATTAAAAAATAATGTTTATTTTAACAAATTAAAATTTTAAATCTGTCTAAAATTAATTTAATTGTTTTTCACAAAAGGACATGAAAAAAATTCATTTTAGAAAATTGAATTTTAAAACATATAGACATTACCAAAAATTCTATTTTTCATTATCAATATGTTGTATTTATATAAAAAATTATAAAAATTATTTTAAAATTAGTTATTAATATTCATATTATTAACTTTAATGACCAGGTTATAATTGTCTCGTTTAAATAATTATATCAATAAAATGATATTTTGTAGAAACTTAGTGTTGCGTGTAACGCACGCCAAGTCTGTGTTGCGTGTAGCATAAGCCAAGTTGGTGTTACATGTAGCACAAACCAAGTCAAATTTTCATGTAACACAAGCCATGTCATTGTTACGTGTATCACATACCAAGTTGGTGTTGCATATAGCACAATCCAAGTTCGTGTTGCGTGTAACACAATCCAAGTTAGTGTTATGTGTAGCCATGACCAAGTCGGTGTTGTGTGTATCACAGAAATATCTTGGGAATCTTATAATGAAATATTGACATAGTGTATTGTACAAGGAAAGAATAACTTGTTGATTTCATATAACACAAGCTAACTCAGGGTTGTGTGAAATTCAAAATATCAATAAGATTAAATTAATTTAAAAAATATATTTCACAAAAACATAGGGTGTTAGATTCTATCCCCCTTAAATTGAATTTCTCCAATGATGTTCGTATATGTTATCAATGGTTTAATACTTGAAATTACAATTAATGAAAACCTAAATCATAATAATGAATATTAAAACTTTCTTTAAAAAATTTAGAAGCATAACGGTTACACAAAGTAACATATAATTAGGTTACCACATAGGAGAGCATAGGTGTGAAGCGAAAACATGGACATGGAAGAGAAATATAACTATCATGTTCTGGATGAGAGTGATAGAGAAACTGATCAGAAAAAAGATAATAATCACAAATCCATAAATATGTGATAATCTAAGGGAACATTTGATTCATTGGAAAAGAGGGTACGAGGAAAACCTTTTAATTTTCAGGATTCCTTTCCTAGAGTTCAATATTTTTCATGAGAAATTATACTTACTTGATTTTATTCCATTTTATAAGTAAAATATCCCACTTTTTTCATGTCTTGACCAATTTACACATTGCCTATTTCTCTAATAAGGAAGGTAAATTTTTCATTCCTAAAGAACTAATAGATCATGAGATCCATGGTAAGTCATCCCATCTCTCTTTTGTTACTATAAAAACAATGTTTTTATAGAGGGATATCCAATATACATAAATCCTCATGTGGTGTGATTATACTTTAATCTCATAAAAAATATATAAATTTCAACATAAACATTCCATAAATGGTTACCCTTATAACCCTAATGAAACATGAAAATCCAAAACTTTATAAATAAGGTCAAAAATTTATCTTAAGATTGATTCACCATATATGAAAAAGTATATCTTGGTTGTTACATTCCAAACATGTGAATACCCTCATCATATACTCTCTGGAAACATGGTAATAGAATGAATTACCATAAATAATTTTTGAAAACAAGCATTCTTCCTTATTCCAAAGATTAATAAATATATTACTTAAATATAAAAAGTTGTAAACATCATCTATATACTACATTGTCAAAAAAATAACTTATCAGTTTTGAGGTAATAAATAATATCCAATTTACTTATTCATATCCAACATATATTTATCCAAACAAAATTTTCTTAACATAAGGGACATATTAAGGGTTATATTCCCTTAGTCAAAATATCACCTTATCATTAAATCATTTTTCCAGTCCATCAGAAACATTCAACAAAATCTTGTAAATCCTTACCGAAAAACATAAACTAAAAAATCCATTTATATTTCACCATTAACATAACAAAATTCTTTGAATAGAAACTTTGATTATTCCACTTTATCCATAATCCATATGAAGGCCACCAAATCCAATTACTTAATACCTTTTTCCATTCACATTCAGTCTATAGTTTCATCATCAGTAGCAATATAACCATTACTTATACCAGCTTTCTAATTCTATTCGGGTTCTTTCCCCTTAAGACAACGATTTGTGTAATAAACATTCATACCACACATAAAGAATTTAACTATTTATGATTTCTTAGGGAGGCCAATATTCTCATCCATTTCATTAACCAAACCCTTCCTTTTTTCCTTTGTATTTATTTACTTTGTGTCCTTATTTTCCACAGTAAAAAACATATTCTTATTCCTCTAAGACATTCACTTAGGTGATTATTTCCACATTTATGACACAAATGGGACCAGATATTCTTTCCACCATGGTCTCCATTAACCAAAGTCTCAACTAACTCCTTCTTTCTCTTCCTTAGAGAGTCTAAGAGTTGGTTATGGTATACGTTATTTATCATGTTCCATGAAAACTAACTAGGCAAGATCACAACATCCTTCACTCTAGTGACTATCTCATATGAATTCTCATTAGAAAATTTTCTGTCACATTCAACATTAACCCAATTCCTTTTGGTTCCCACTAATTACTAAAACCAGGAAACATTACGTAAGAAACAATTAACATATTAAGGAACAACATAATCATGAAAAACCACTTATAGTATGTCTAAAATATAACACATTCCTTAATCTATGACACCTTAGGTTTATCCTAGGTTATTCATAAACAACTTATTTTTAAATTCTTTATTTGTTTCATGAAGAGTTTGTGAATTCAAAATATATATCCCTCAGGATTTTCAAACTAGGTGTGTAGTAAGGCCCATTATTGTGTACCAGGTTATGTCGAGTCAGGCCTGATAAACCTTGTGATAGTTGTTACTCTTAGGTATCTCTGTTCCAGATCCATATCCACTTAAATTATTCATATAGGGATGTATTACTAGTAAACAACTCTCTCTATCATTTTCCATGATTTCATTACATTTTCCTATACTTTTTCTTATCCTTAGACTCATCCTTAGACATGCCCTTATGCTTCACACTACGGTTTTCTCATCCTAGATTACAAAGGTTAACTAAACCTTTTCTCTAATACCAACTATATAAACCCTAAATTTTCATACATTAAAATTACATAACTTGTTAGTAATACATAAAATATTATTCAAATACACACCCAAATACTGTATTTGTCTAGATCCTTCGGAAACATGGAAACATAAACACTGGTACATAAGTGAGATACATTACCTCCCACTAGGTTCTTTTTGACTAGAACCCTTCTTATACACATAAAAACTAATACATATCATCATAACCTGGGGAAGGGAACATTAAAAGGGTGATCTTAGATACTCATTAATGGAAAACAGGGGAGACATTTTAGTATAAACATGAGCATAAAGTTATGAGAAACAAATCCTAAAATTAAAATATCATAACCTTTATATCATAAGATCATAAACATGAATCATTGAATAAATCTTAGAATTTAACAAATCTTGAATCATAATGAAATAAATAACATAGATCATGAAAGCATATCATAGAAATAACGCATGGAATTATGACATACACATAATAATATAATATAATTTCCATAATAGTCAAGTAATTTCTTCCAATGCAATATTTTTAGTATGGGTTCACTCCCAATACCATATTGGTAGTAATATTTTCACTCCCATGGATATATGAGTAGTATGAGTTCACTCCCCATAACATATTGGTAGTCATGGTTTACTCCCATGCCCATCCTAGTAGTCAAGGTTCACTCCCAAGACCATCTTAGTTTATCCCATATGATATAAATCTTTACCCAATGAATTAGAGGGAGATATAGGTCCCACCCATATCATAATGAAATCATACATACATGTTCCATAATATAATAAATAATCATATCATTACCCATTAAATGAAATGGGTGACATAAACATTTAATTATATCCTAACCCATGGGAAAATGCATGTTTCATAATCATTTCATAAAATCATAATCCATGAAAAGAAGAGGGTTTCATAAGAATAAAACCCATAGACGAGGAAAGGGTTTCACCAACCTACCAACCCTAAAAGAGAATCAAGTTTCCTAAATATCATTCTATAAAAATATAAACCATTTAGAGAAGTAATATTAATGTAAATATTGAATAATTTTCCTAAAAAGACATGAATAACACCAACATATGTCATCTTATACAGAAAATAATTTTGATATATATATTAAAAATATTTCCTTGAGAAAAATATCATTTATTAATTGGAAAATCCTTTTTAAAACATAAAAACTTTTGAAAAACTCATTCTTTGGAAATACATTGAAACAGAGAAAGAAGGCCTAAAATCATTTTGAAAAAAAAATTATCCATTTAAAAAATAAAAATGAATCTTGAAAATATTTTGAAACATTTTTCCCATGATAAATTATAAAATAAGTTTGAAAACATTTTTAAAAAATTGTAATTTAAAAATAATTGGAAAAAATATAAAATAATATTTGAAATCATTGGAATCCTTTTCTTTGAAAATAGCCTTTCGAAAACCTTTTTTTAAATAATCTTGAAAATTTATAAAGAAGGATTGGAAATGTTTTGAAACCCATTTCATTGAAAAAACATTGAAAACGTATAAATAAATATTGATTTTTTAAAAAACCATTTATTTGAAAACACTTTTAATCCATTTTAAGAAATCTTTAAAACGTTTTGAAAATTTGTTTTAGAAAACATGGTTTTGAGTGAACACATATTTCTGACTGACGAGGGGTAAAATCAGACTTTCTAAAAAACACTTTCTTAATAATATTATGTAAAAAAGTGTGGAAAATGGTAACAATACATGAATATATCATGAATGTATATGGTAATAAAATTAATGAGTTTTATTGAGATATGGATTATAATATTTCATCAATGGAAGTATAATCATAAATAATCTTGATAAACAATGAGATTGTTTCAATAAACTCTTACCACTTGGTAACATTGAATTATACTACCCATGTAATAAAATAAAATTCAATGGAGATTTATATATCATGAATATAATTTTAATAATGATTTAACATTTCAAAGGTTTCATATACAACTCATTGAAAAATATATGTGCATAACATGACATGTGTCTCAAACAAAGAAAATTAAGACAAAATTACTTTACCAATTTGGTAATTTTTGAAACCTAAACCCCATGAAACAAAAATTATCAAATGGATTTGTAAATAACCATAAATTTAATTATATAAATCATATAATAAATCTATGGTATTCTACATACGATATATAATAAATAAGAGGTGAACATTGAATGTATCTCGTGGAAATAAAAAGTGAGATGAAATTTCTTTACCTTATGTATTGACTCTCTTAACACTCTGTATAATAAATATAAGTTTAATATACATATTTTAATGAACCATAATCATATATATAATACCATATATGATTTTATTAAGACTTTATGTTACCCACTTATTAATAATTCCAATTTAAGGTTTCGCTTCGGGTAATATCCACTGTGTTTTCCGTATGTGTCTTAATTTGTTGTATTTTTTGTCATCATACTTATATCATTATTCAAATATTGTAAAAAATTATATAAATATAATTTATAATTAGTATATATGTATTTATAATAATATATAGAATATATAAATATGAAAATTGACTACACCGTTCATGGAGATGGTAGGCTGTCTGTACGCATGAACGATGTTTCTGTTTTTCTTAGAAATATTGAAAGAAAGAAAGTAAATGATAGACACACACACACACACATATATATATATATATAATATCATTATAGTAGGATTATTGTGTCATATTTAACATATAATTTCACTAAATCCATCCTTAATACATTCCATGTAGTGTGTGAACGAATCACATCGCTTTGAGGGGGCGGTAGTACACACTTCCCCAAAGGAAATTATCGTATTTACACAAAATGGAAATAATGAAGGTAATGTTTATATAATAAATAAATAAGTGTAAATAAATCATAAATATCATATATATTATATAAAAAATGAGTTTCAATCATAATTTCCAATTATGAGAGGTGGTAAAGGTAAAACGAACAACATCGTTTCGTGAGGCGGTAGTTCACCATACATAAGAATAGAAAGTTCAATAACCATTAGATAGATGTGTATAAAAGTGAAGATATAATCCTTAAAATAAAATAATATAAGTATATTAATTAAATCAAGGATATTATTTCTGCATAGAACATGAAAAATTGATGTGGTGGAGAAATAAAATAAAATAAAGGAACTTGAAGAAGGATGTTACCTCTTATTTGAGTAACTCTTTTTTGTTTGCACCAAAAGGATTCCATGGATTGATTTATTTCAAAACGGTGGATTTAATGAGTAAGGGAGTTATTTTTGGATGTTTATTTGGTAGATCGTGTATTTATTTATGTCGTATTAGAGGTGTGAAGATGTAGGATAGGTGGTGGCCTTTATAGGGAATGGAAGGGACACACTTGGCATTTTTAAAATAAGTTAGGTGTTGCCATATTTTTACCTAAAAAAGTAATAAAAACCAAAAAAAAATTATTGATGGTTTATGGACGAAATATTTCCATTAAATGAGTGTTTGAAAATTTTATAGGTCATTTGGATCCTTATGTTTAAGGTTTATTCCCTTATTAAGCTTAATTTTACTTTTATCATTGTAATTAATCTTAATCACTTCCACTAGTATTTTTTGTAAAAAATTAAGTTCATATTATTAGAATATAAATAAAATATTTATTATAATCATTTATGTAAATTTTTATAAATTCAATACATTGAAGAGGAAAAATTAAGTTTCATGCTAATATCATGGATGGGGCAAGAATGTGACTTTTTAAAGTGAGAATGTTCAAAAGTTCATTATGATTTTATATCTAAATTCAATATAAAAAAATTAAAATGAACTAAATTGGGTTAATATATATATAATTTATCTAATTTTAGTTGAAAAATAACATAAAATATAATTTAACTCTATAGTTAAATTAGGAAAAAAACTAGTTTTGAATTAAAATTCAGTATTTTTCACTACTCATCCAAGAATGAAGTTTCTCAGAAAAATCACAAAAACTCACCCTAAGATAATTTTGATATTATAAATTCAAAAAAGAAGTTTATTTTATCAAATTAAATTACTAATTATGTCTAAAATTAGTTTTATTTTTTTCATCGAAGGACGTGAACAACAATTCATTTGAGAAAATAGTAGTTTTAAACAAATAAAGACTTAGAAAAAATTAAGAATTTTCATTATCAATATGTTTTATTTATATAAAAATATTATAAAAAATATTTGAAATTTATTTTTTAATATTCATATTACTGTGTTTAACGTCTAGGTTATAACTATCTCATTTAAATAATAATAAAAATAAAAAATTGTTTGGTAGAAACTCAGTGTTGTGTGTAATGCATGCCAAGTTAGTGATTCATGTAGTGCAAGCCATGTCAATGTTTCATGTAGCACAATCGAAGTGGGTGTTGTGTGTAACACAATACAATTTTGTGTTTCATGTAGCACAAACCAATTCGGTGTTGTGTATAGAGCATTCCATGTCGGTGTTGCGTGTAACACAAGTCAAGTCGGTGTTGTGTGTAGCCCAAACCAAGTCGATGTTGTGTGTATAAAAAATATATATTAGGGTATATAATAATGAAATATTGAAATATTTTAATGTAAAAGTTAATAATAAGTTGTTTATTACATATAATACAAGTTAACACTGTGTTGTGTGAAATGAAAAATATCAAAATGATTAAATTAATTTGAAAAAATAGATTTCAAAAAAACAAGGTATGTTATCATAATCTATATATTATAATTATACCTAAAGAATCTATTTATTATGTCCATGTATATTTCTATAGAATTAGTGAGTCCAAATGGAATCACTATGAACTGATAGTTCCCATACCTTGTATGAAAAACATTCTTGATATATCCTCCTTCTTCATCGTTACATGATAATATCCCAAATTTTGATCCACCTTAGAGAAGTACTGGGCTCCAAATATATGATCAAATAAGTCATAAATCCATGGTAGAGGATAATTTTTATTATTTTGATCTTATTAAGATCATGATAATCAATGCATATGCACATGGACACATCCTTCTTCTTGATGAAGAGGACCAATTCACCCCATGATGAAGCACATGGGCATATAAACCTTTTTCTAGATTCTCCTATAATTTTTTATTCAACTCCTTAAGTTCAAAAATGATCATTCTCTATGGATTATTAGATAATGGAAAATCTACTGTTATGTGATCGATAAATAACTGAACTTCACATCTATGAGGATGACTAAACAATTCTTCAAGAAACACATCGGCGAATTTCATAATAATGGGCACATCATCAAGGTTATTTTTTTATTTATTCTCAATCATTTTGGCTAGATACAATTTTTTATATGGGAATAATATCCATTATTGATATATTGGTATAAAACAAGAATCATCATACTCATTTCACTTGAATAAAATGGAAGGGTGATTTGCAATATGGAGAGTGATTTCATTCTCTTAGAAATTTATGATATCTCTATACAAGAAATGTCGATATGTGCCCAAAATAGCATCAAATTAATCTAAAACGACTACAAAAAGGTTTTATGGTAAATTCATCCCACAAATTTAGACAAGGGATGAGTTATATGATTGTGATGCAACAATTGACCCATTTTCCATCTTTACAGATAACTCAACTTCCATGTTTTGAGGTGGTGTTTGAATAGTTCTACTCAACATGGATGATATGAAAGAATGTTTAAAACCATTGTCACATAAAAAATTTTATTTTCATTATAATATGATAAGTTTTAATTTTACTATTTTATTTTTGTTCTAATCATTTACTTCATCAAAAAATAGACTTAGGGATGAGAATTTTCAAACTATTAAAAAATTGAAAACCATGAACATTAAAGGAATAAATCATAAATGACATACATTCCTTAAAATAGGAATTTATATGACCCAATTTATGTTATCTATTATCTATTACCTAATATAAAATATTATTGTCATTTTTGTTCTCCTCATAATGGTTTGTAAAGAGCTTGTGAATTTTCCAAAACCAAATGTATTGAAAAGACCATTTTCATGAACGAGGTGATGATCAAGTCCAGATCAATGCACCCTTTTAATGGTTGTTACCCCTAGGTACAATTATGCTAGAGCCATATCGACCTATAGTATCCAAATATGTATGTATTCTCTTAGAAACCACTTAATCTATACTTTAGCAAAATTCAAGGATTTTTTCCTATGTTTATACTTATCCCTAAGGCTTTCACTAGAGTTATATAAACATATTCCCCAAAAATAACCAGACTTTTCTCGAATAGAAACTATGAAAAACTCTATTTTTTACACCTAATTCATGATTTATTACATAAATATATACATAATACAACCCAGAAGATTGTGTGTCCTAATTTATTTAGGAAATTAGGTACATAAAACATTAACTTGAAACATGCGTACAACATAATTATTTAAAAACAATGAAACATGCCATCATATTCTTTGTATATTCAAAAACTACATGAGATAACCTGATTAAATACATAGAAAGGGGTGAGTAATAAATCCAAGTAAGGAAATAAACAAAAATACAGCATAAGGTATAATAGTATATGTGATCCAATAAACGTATAAAGGTAACATAAGAGTGGTTAGAAACATAATCGTGAACATTGAGTCATGATATAACATGATAACATATAGGAAGCATAGGAATGTGACAACAACATAAGACATGACATCATAAACATAAGTCAAGGATAATCACTAAGACAATATAAAATAGCGTGCTTAGGATAACCTCTCATGCACCATACATGAAATATAATGAGATAAAAACATTACCCAATACATTAGAGGGATATATAATTCCAAGACCACCCATCACTTCTGTATCATGTACATGCATAAGTATTCCATATAGATCATTCAACATAAGCATCTCTTTCATCAATTTTAACCCAATGATTAAGGTGTGCATGTTACATACATATAAATACCCAATAAATGAAGGACAAGTATAACTAGGTGAATACCATTGAGTGGAAATGTGTCACAGCCTGACCTGTGTTATTCCATTATTTTATTCTTTTCTTGGATTTTAATGTTTTTCGGAAGTTTTGGGTTGAGTCTGGGATGAAAATTTTACGTATTTTTTGATGTTTAAGTTGACTTTTTAGATTGTGCATGGTTTGGGAAACCATATGGCCCAACCCGAGTAACCATGCGGTAGTTGTAGGACTTAGGAATGAAAATACCACATAGTGTATGCATAGTATGTAACACCATGTGACATGGTTTTGAGGTCAGTCCTTTTTAGGTAGTAGCTAACGTATGGTTGGTGCATGGTTTGACAAACCATGTGACCAAACTGTGTGAGCTACCTAGTCATTAAAAATTTCGATTTACCTCTTTTCCCCTCTTACCTTTTAACCCCAAATCAGGATTTCCTCCCATCCCACGACCTAGGAACTCTATGGGGCTTCACCAAACCCCTCTCCCTTACTCTCTATCCTCCATTTATTCTCCTTGAAGGTCCTTAAAGTGAGTTCGTTGTATTTTTGGTTGATTTATCCTTCCATTCTCCCTTCTCCCTCAAGTTATTAGTGTTTCCTTATGAGGTTTTCCACTTGGAAAAACCCTAGTGGTTAGCTTTTGTATGTGATTCAATTTATTTAGGATATAGGTCCTTCAGTTTGTTTATTGGTGGAATATTCTTCATTATCCAAGAGTTTCAACGCATTCGCACTATATTGAGGAAAGTGTTATCATTATTCAGCTTTCCTATTCATTCCATTGATGCTTTGGTATTTTTAATTAATATAAAAATTTATATATCATGCTTATGGTATGTTTTACTTGTTTGGTATAATGTTTTCATGTTTTCAAAAATTAGATGAAGTGGATTTTAAAAGGTTTCTCTAATTGTGATATATAGTATGCACACTTGGTGTTTGTCAAAATGTCCCTCGGATCCATTTTATAAAATTTGGTGGATTAAAGGAATGATTAGACATGATTATATTTTTTGACATGTCCTTAATTATTCGTTGGGTATGTTGTGGGATTTTGGAGCTTCTTTATGGCTCATTGAGTTATGATAAAATGCATAAAAAAGAATCTTTGGTTTTTAATTGTTTATCAGTGATTTCTAACATGGTGCTTGATTTGTGTCTTGGTTTAGAGGAAGTGGTATTTATTAAATATGGGTTTTGAATGACATAATAGAAACTCTAATGGTGTTATTGGATTTTGGCACACCCAAGGGTGCATGGGGTGCAGAAATGGATTGGGATACAAAATATAATGATAATAAAGAGTGATCCCACCTTTTTAAAATACCCATAGGGATTCTAAATAGAGTTTTGGATTCCATTGTAATTTTCAAAGTGGTTTTAATTGTACTCTTCAAAACATGGACTTTTTGGCAATTGAGACATGTTTTGGTGAATGTTCAGTATAAAGGATCATTTGTAATTTCATAAGGTCGAATGATTTACTCTAGTATGGAAATGGTTTTTTAAATGTATTTGGATTTAGAAACTTTAAGGACCCATTTGTAATTGTGCAAATTAATGTGGTGTTTAATATTAATTTTGGAAATTGTTTGGAACCTATTTGGTAATATATGGTAATTGGTAGTGTTAAAGGCTCGGTTGGAATCTTATAATGTTTTGGGAAATAAATTGTTGTTTTGGAAATATAAATGACCATTTGGAACCTTGTTATGTTTTGGGAAATAGTTTTAATGATCATGTGATGTGATAGCCCGGTTGGCACTTGTGATTGGTTTTTTATATGAAGGTAACCCCTATAAAATATTTTACCCTTTTCTGTTATCATATAGGTGGTGTTAGTGTTCGGGGTAGGCAAGTGCAGTGACGATAGACAAGGTGTGTCACATGGGTAAGGGCCTCCTACTTACATAGTATACTATTACCATGGGATTCATAGGTGTCTTTTAGAGGGTCGAGCAATGGTTTCTTATCAACCATGATTAGAAAAGTTGTTTCCCCTTAGATTTCATAGAGTCTAAGTGGGTTTTTCCACTAGTGAGGCTAGTTTAGAGAATCTAGTTGGTTATTGATAATGGGGATGCAGAATACATCGGCAAGTGAGTCTAACTTGAGTATGTTTAGGTATCACTCTAAGGATGTTTAGGAAATTCCAATAGTTACTATTTGTATTTTTTTTGTTTACATTATATTACATTTTTTTCTATTTATTATGCTTGTTTATTTTTTAGCTTGTCCATGAATTTGTTTTTTTAATCTTGGGTTTGGGTTTTTAAAATGATAATATTCCTTAAAAACTAGTGATGTGATGTGTATAATTTTAAAACGGAAAAGAACCGTTGTTTATAAAAATAGGAAAAGCCTATTTTCATATATAAATTTCAAACTAGAATTAATGGAATTTTTTCAAGAAAGAAAATATACATGTAATATTTGGTGGTTACCTAACGATTTTTCAAGATCACACTCTACTTGTACCATTCAATGTCTGTAGACTCAAGTTGCTTTGTAGGTCTAGTTTTCTGGTTTGAGTTGGTTCTTATAGTAGTTCAGTCTAATGGAAGGTGGTGACATAGTGGTCACATGAAGACCAGGTTGGCGTGTAATTTTTAGATTTGTATTTATTTTCTGTTTTATTCTCATGTTGTAACTAAATCCATTTTTTTATTCATTTATTGAGATACAATTGCCATTATTGGTTTTTTCACTTATTTAGATTATCTAGTTTTGATCATGGTTGTATAATGGGAAAAATAGTTCCCTCTGTATTATCATTTATTCCCACCACTATTTTCTAGCCAGTGGGGATCTGGAACGCACTTGGACCTTGCCAAGGACCGAGTGAAGTGTTGGGTTGGATGGAAATCCGACCTAGTTGATGAAAAATGGTATCTGAGTAGAGCCATTGTTATTTGTAGTGGCAGGTAAATTGGAGACTAGGATTGTTGGAGCTCATGAGGTAGGTCATGAGTTTGTGCCTGATAATCACCACTGGTGAAGAGACCTGAGTGGTGAGGGGTGGTTCAAGAATTGAGTCACTATCACGACCCATCCCCCGGGGCCCATTCCGTGACTACCCAAATCCCCACTTCAATAGGCAAGGGGTTGGGAAATACCACCGGAAAGGCATATCTCTAAAATAGGAAGGCGTTTCTTTTAAACTTGAACAAACACCCAAACCACGAACAAAAAAAGATGCAACCATGATGTAAAACTGCAGTAATAAATGTGTGTACTAAAATTAAAGGGGTTGGAATTCAAGACCAATGTAAAGGTACAACTACAACTAAATAAAAGAAAACAGATCCTAGAATCATCCATCGAGGATCCTACCTGAAGGGTATGTAAAACATGTCTTCAATGCTCTCCACATCAACCAATCTCCTCTGCGTACCGCCTGGTCCTGGCTCCCTCAAGTCTCAACCAAGCTACTCGTTGTCTTCACAACACACAACTAGGTGTGGGCGAAGCCCGTGAAGGGTTGAGTATAAAAATACCCAGTAGAGACCCTGAGACCCTCAAAGGTCCCTCAGGATTCTACAAAGAAAATCCACAAAGAATGATATCAATCAAAAATCAAAAAACAATATACACATCTCAAACCTGATATACTCATCTCATCCACAATGAAACATAAGGCCCTATCCTCAATCCATTTCCAGGATTTCCAAATAAGGCTCAAAGCGTAACTTACGGATCAGGAGTACACCCTCCATGAACTGGCCATCCCTGATGGCACCCATCTGAGAGATGTACTCCATCAGGTACAACTCAACCATTCCTAATGGAATGTTCGAAAGGACGTGCTACATTGAGAAATTTATTCTAGAACAGACTCTAGTTCCCCGTACTAGAGGTCTCGAAGTCACATTCTTGTGCCCGATGCAAGACCAAGGGAAACCAAGTGAAGAGGCCCACTCCTCGACACTATGTCCTACAGTCGAGGGAGCTCTAACTCCCCAGAAGGACCCACTCCCTATAGCTAATCGGAGTAGGGGGAGCACTACTCCATTTGTGAGGACCTGCACCCTACTTGGCAGGGGAGTACAACTCTGAAAGTTTGTTTATTATTGGGGACATGCACCCTAGTACATCAGGGAGTACCGACCCTGAGCTAGAGGACCCGCTCTCTAGCACGACATGGGAGTACCGTCTCTCTATGTGAGGACCTGCACCCTTCTCGGCAGGGGAGTACAACTCCGGTATTCAGTTTGCTATGGGGGACCCATACCCTAGTACATTAGGGGAGTAACAACCCCAAGCTAGAGGACCCGCACCCTAGCATGACATAGTTGTACCGAATATATATCTATGGACTTACACCCTACCCATTAGGGGAGTACAACTTTGGTAATTTGTTTGTTGTGGGGGACCTTCACCCTAGTACGTTAGGGGAGTACCGACCCCAGGCGAGGGGACCCACACCCTGGCACGATAGGGGAGTACCGAATCTGTTTTATCACTGCTTAAGGAGTACCCGCACCTTGGGTTGATAGGGGAGTACCTACTCCTATCATAGAAGACATACACCCTACCCGGTCGAGGAGTACCTGAATCTACGTGAGTTAAGTATGGAAGACCATGCCCTAGTCCAATAGGGATGTACCGACTCCAAAGATAGAAAAACCAATAAGAGGGGAAAACCCCACAATCATGACTTAGAGAGTCTCATCTCTACCTGAGCAGAGGAGTAAGGAATACCCCCACCTTGAGTCATCAAGGGAGTAGCCATCCTAACTCACACTACAAAAAACACCCAAGTTCTACTTCTCCGGTTATCGGTCATACCTCAACCACCACTAAGTTCACAAGGAATTAACCGGATGACCTGTCATGTCATAATGGTTCCAACACAACAGACAACACGTCAACCAAACACCGGGTCTATAAGCTATAGGCATTTTAGTGTTGTGGGCCCAGTTGGATTCGGGTACGATCCAACCCGGCCAAACTCCAACTTTCTATGAATGTCACATTGAGTATCTCAAAAGGAAATTATCACTCCAATGATCCCCGCATCACATACGGTTTGTCAAACAGACACCCAGTTATCAAGATTCAACCTTTTAAGCATTTTTGGGACTGAATGGGTGTGGGTCTGGTTAGACCCGGACAGACTGAAATGGCCCGAACCGACCCGTTTTGGGTCGACCCGACCCAG